>CM060931.1:833161162-834411162 GCA_030765085.1 Allium cepa
TATTTTTCAACGACAAAAGTGAGTTCAGTACATCCAAACCATGCCTTATGGCCTTAACCAAAATCATTTCCAAAATGATATCAAATACTTCGTAAATATTACGAAGTACCTTAATAACAAGTTCATAGACCAATTTCCTAATTCATTACTTTCAAATAATACTAGTCTTATTTTTTTCAAAATCTTAGAAAACCACTTTCTAAGACACCGAGATTTAAGTTCTCATATTCTCAGTTTAAATCCTTTTCATATTTATAAACTATACTTATAAACCTTAAGTCACTTTCTTATATAAAACTATTACACAAGTGTTTATCCTTAAAATGTCTTATTTTTCATTAACACTATAATAAACAACGTTTAGTAGATCTAACCTTCATAAAAGTTAACTTCTAACACAAAATTGTCACCCGAACAACTTATAGCCGCGCTGTGAAACTTAATTCATAAGGTGTTCGTTTCAATGTTCCCACAAGTCACAATCTAGCCAACATATGCAGTGAAAACGTAAAACTGCTCATTAACTGGTCGAGCACAACTAATCAAATAATAAATGATAATAATTTGATATTATCATTTCCTAACAAATAAAAACATCATAAATAAGTATATCAGTTTTTTGAAAACTATTCTTTTATTTATAAAATGGAGTCCTAGGTAAAATTATTTCATTTCCCAATTTCAAAAGCATTACTGTGTCGATTTGTCATGTTCAAGTGTTTAGAGATCCTTATCAACAACGATAGCAACTCATATTGATCAGAATGCATAAGCCACTCTATAGGCCAATCAACATGGTACAAAACATTTTTATAACAATAACAAATACGCATTCTCATATATATAATACACTCAACTCATAATGAAGCATTCCATTATCCTATCTCTTAATGAGCTATACCTACCAAAGCCAAGGTTCTCACTTAAGATTCCACTTAGATACCTCATGTAGTGATCGGCCTTTTCGTCGTCGAGTGTCGACACTAATACATCCATGATATTAATGTACCAAGCACCCAAGTGTCGAAAAGACAGAACGTTAGTGTGAAAAAAAGAAAAAGAATAGAACAAGGAAAAAGAACACAATATTAGAATCTCACATGCAGAACGATAATATATAATATTTCAAAAAGTCTTTAACAAGAAGAAAACTTTAATATATATATATATATATCAATCAGAGATAAACTAACCTATCATCAGCCTGTTAAGTTATAACAATCTATCACCATAAATTTTTATAGATACAACTCAAGTAATGTAGCGGAAAATAAGTATGGTAGGAAATCATCCAGCTCCTCTCCAAGAGTTCCAATAAACCATAAATAAATTTGGAGATACACTTTAAGAAAATAACACCTGGATCAGTCTGGTAAACCAGCTGGGAAACTCAAATCATATAGAATGCTATATTTGTAAAACCCTTCAAAATTGAAGGTATCTCGTAAGATCATGCCATCAATAAACATGGACAGACTTTCACCTTACGATAACGAACCATATCTATTATAAAATCTAGCGATAATATAATAATCTGTAAGGTATGAAACATAATTAATCACATAGCCGTGATGCAAGTGAGTGTACATCACGACAATAATAGGAATACAATCACAACCACTAAGGCGCGTTCACTAATTATGTAGGATTCAACTGACGTGCCATTGGTTATTTCGAGAATGGTCCCCCTACACAAGGATTAGAGATATCCTTTTGTGCATCGTATATCACTAGATAAATTATACTATAGGAAAAACATAGCTGGTTCATGTCCAAACAGGTGGCACTAGGCCACATCACTCTCGCATGCATATATGTAAGTATCACTAGAATGGAGTGCTTGCACCCTTCTAAGTTAGCTATACCTCATATGTTATATCTCCCATCTCTGGTTTTTGTCGTTACCGATGGTGAACTCACGTTTAGCATCCAACACATGAGTCCCTAACCCAAGCAGATCTCGACACATGATTCCTTATCTCGAACAGATCTCGAAACCACATATGGATTCCCATATCCTAATAGATCTTTAAATCACACATGCATTGCTTAACAGATCTCAAAATCACACATGGATTCCCATATCTCAAAATATCTCGGATTCACAAATGGATTCCTTTACAGATCTCGAAATCACACATATATTCCCATATCTCAACAGATCTTGAAATCACACATGGATCCCCACGTCTTGAATAGATCACGAATAGATACATAAGTTGAGTATTTTAAACAGATCTTTAATCTCCATATAGATTCCAGCATCTCGAACCAATTATAAACCTCATCCAAAGCATAGGACTCGTATATGGTTTTGGAGTGGTTACAGTTTCAAGTCATCTCATACAATCCCCCGCTCCAAAACCAATTGACCAATTATCCAGTAATCTGAACTCCAGTTCTATGGGAAATAAACAGACAACACATAAGATTGAAGATCACCTCCTAACCGTTAAAGCGAATGAATTTCCTTATCGTTTGCTCTAAAAGAGAAAAACAAGTTTATGCGTACAACATAACATCACTAAAGATAAATGTATCATATAATCCCTGTATTTCTTCTAGATATTTCTAGAGTATATTTGGTCATATCTAATAACAATGAAAAAAGTCACATACGTGAAACTAAGTCCCTTAAACTATCCATAATTAAGCAACACACAAAAGACAATCGAAACACACAAGCAGGTCAAGTCATATAAATAACTCCTAGTCCCCTTTTTAATTAATTGTCCTTTATTAATTAAAAATATCTTTCATTAGTAAAATCTCATTTTTTACTTAATAACCCTTTATAAATGAAACTCAACTTATTAATTAAACTTCACTATTTAATTAAAACCTCCATATTCATTTATATACATTTTGATACTTTTAAAAGTATTCATATACTTACCTTAACCATATAAGTATATTAACAAATCAATTTCAAAGAGCTTAAGAGAAATGTTACTCAAACATTGTTACTAAAAACCCAAAACCATTTCACTTATGAATATCTTTTTAAACATTTTTTTCAAAGATCTATTTGCATTCATAAGTAAAATCAAAATAGGTTAAAGATAAATGTTATTAAAACATTGTCACAATAAACCAAAAACGACTTCATACTTGTTAGTCTCTTTAAAATTCCATAATTAAAGATCTAATTATTTTCCAAACTCATTTAACAATATTTTACCACTTAAATATTATTCAAGGGTTTAAAAACAAATATTACCGAAACATTGTTTACAACAAACCCAAAACACTTTACTTAATCGTTATGTTAAAAACTATGATTCTAAAGACCTAATTACTTTTCCAAAAGTATAGTTAAATGAGTTAAAACAAATGTTGCCCAAACATCGTTATTATACACCCAAAATCACTTTTATACTTACTATTAACTTTTAAACATTCATTTAAAGCTCTAAGTACATCTTCACTTATTAAACAAGGAAATATACCTTTTTAATCAATTTACAAAACAATCCATTATAACCTAAGTGTTATAATCCAAAAACTACTTTATATTCTTTTATAAATACCAAAATTACTTTTATGAAACTTCTAAAATAATGAAATATCTTTAAATATACATGTATATAGACATACACACATATGATAATTATTTATAAAACTAAGATATTTCACAAATTACTATAAACAATTTGAAAGAAATTGTAGTATAAAAGCCTTTTATTTCTCAAATAAAATATTTAACATTTTTCTAAAACTATATACACAAAAATATAATTTTAAAATAATTATACTGTATTTTAAACCTTTATTTAAAAACCTATTTTATAATTTAAAACCATTACTTTAAAAATGCATAAATGTTTATCAATCATACATTTAAACCTTGATATTTTTTGATAATAAGTACACCCATAGTACTTATTAAAAATATGAAGAAGCCTTAGGATGCGTTCTAAAGTTAACTTCAAAATTGCCAATCACAGTGATTTCAAAGTCTAACTGTAGCAACATTTTCACTTCTATCATATACAACTTCCAAACCAATTTCCATAATTATCAAAACCAATTTGTCCAGTTTTACATATGGTAAATATCATGGATTTCAAAGCACGTTTGTAGTGGCTATATCCTTTCATACATTTATAACGCATTATAAAACATGTAAACAAGTCGTCTGGGCCATTATACATGTTATAGATGATCAAAAGAGATATTATACTCTATAATAATGTTGTCACTTGTTTGACAAAACAAGACGGAGTCCATAGTAATAATTTGCATTTTTTATACGATTTATATTTTAATAGAACAACAATTATATACACAGCAATATACACATAACTTGCGGTAAGTAAGCTCATCTAGTTCCAAACCAATTGTAGACATAGATAATCCAAATACGAGCGTAATGGCAAAAATGGCACCTCGATTGGACCTCATGCGCAAAAGTTATGCGTTATATAAGAAATTGGATTTAAACATAATTAATTAATATAATTAACTAACATGAGCAAGATAATCGCCTTTCTCAATCATCTTCCATAAGCCTAGCCATACCACTGTGCATGAGATATTAGTGCACACATAACCAAAAACTACCTACTTCCGTCTCCAATTTCTCCACCAAAACTCAATGATATCGCACGTCGTCTCCACCAACCATCCTCTCTTCGCGTGTTCGTCACAATGGTGTCCTAAATTTAAGGTCCAAACCTCCACATCAAAAAGTGAGCGATGAAACCACCACCTACACACACTTCGGCTTCGAGCGTCGCAGCTCCTCCGACCAATTCCTACTGACTTCTCTTCGTGTGTTGAGTCTAATGCAGTCATTAGTTTCACCTCTAGCCTCCATTTGCTAGTCGCGACTTGCCATTGCTCATCACTGTTCAAATTGTCGCTTCCTTCCTAAGATGATCAGTGTAACATCCCCCTACTTGGAGGCCCAAAACTAATGTCGTCCTTGTGTATTGGTTTCGGCATAGTTGGTTTCGACAAGGATGAAGGCGGAAGCTTCTGTGTCGAAAGGTGCTTTTCAAAGTAGGTGGAACCAAATTTCTGAGTAAACCTGGTTTAGTTCTTACTAAAGTAACCTTTTCTCTAACTAACCTACCATGTGTCTACACCAGATTGGTTGCCTTAAAATTTAAAAATTCTTTTCAAAAATAACTGTCGCTAATCTAGATCTAAACCATGGTAAAGTTAATCAATTATGCCCTTCCATTAAGCAAAACCACTTTTGCAAAGAAGTCACTCTTCTAAAATAATTTATTTTGCATAGCCAATCACTTTGGAAGAATCCTCAAAAATTCCAGGAATTCACTTTGACCATGTTATCTAACATATCAAAATTCCAGACGCAAATTCTTAATATATTTTCCAACATAAATTTATAAACCCAAATATCCATATTTTCCATTGAAAATTCATAGTAATTTTCCATAGCTTGGAAAATTATCAAAATTGAAACCCAACTCCAAAATCATGTTTATCATGACATAAAATTTTCCCATGGCATTTAATCATCATTAAATCTCGGCTTTGACCTAAAACCGTGCAAAAACTCTTTTAAACAATCTTGTTTAAATTAAATAAATCATGAATCAAGCATATCATCATCAAATATATGATAAAAATGAATTTACCCTTAAATCCGAATAGAGATGCAATTATTATTCGCCTTGATCTAGATAAACAGATTGGATTGAGATTGATTTCCCCTGAGCTTGATTCTTTAGCTTTTAATTTGAATTTCTTCTTCTTCTTAATGGCCGGTCGTTCCTATGCTTTTGTTTTGCATTTTCATAAATGACTTAAATGGGAAGAATAAGGTAGGAATGAAATATATATATGTAAGGGTTATAGGCGGCAATTCCAATTATGCCCTCATGTAATTTGTTTAAACCAAAACCATTCTTTAGCCCATTAAATGTTTATATTAGGCTCGGCCTTAATTTAATTAATTCAAGTCTCAATCCACTTATCACCTAACATTTACATTATTATATTTAATTTATCTAATCAATAATGTATGAAAAATTAGGAATGTCATAGGCTCTCTTCCTTAAAGAATTTCGTCCTCGATATTCAGTAAGGACTAAATACTAAACATAGAAATCATTTGTAACGACCCCTAACCACCATACTAGGCTACCTGACTAGGAATTACCTACATAAGTCTAATATAGACATACTCTCAAAGAAGATCAGGATACGTATCTCGAATCATGTCCGCTGTCTCCCAAGCACAGTCCTTCTCGTTGTCGCTCCACTGAACTTTCACTAACTTGACTGTCTTGTTCCTCAATCTTTTCTCATCTCTCGCAACAACCCGAACTGGTTGTCTCACAAAAGTCAAATCAGGCTCTACTACCAAGTCCTCCAACTCTGTTTGAGGAATGGTAGCCCCTAGATCATGCATATACTTACGAAGATGAGACACGTGGAATACATTAAGGACACCTACCATATTGCTTGGCAACTCAACTCTGTACGAGCTTTTCAATCCTCTCTATAATTGGGAATGGACCAACATATCTCGAGGCCAACATTCCCACCTTGCCAAACGTACCACACCCTTCGTCGGTGATACCTTAATGAAAATCCTGTCTCCCACTGAGAACTCGAGGTCTCTATGCCTCTTATCTTCATAACTCTTCTGTTTGGATTTGAGCTTCCTTCATCCGTTCTCGGATTAACTCAATCCACTCTGACGCCCAACTTACCAAATCCAGACCTAAGACCAATCTGTCTCTTGTCTCCAACCAACATGCAGGGGATTGGCATGGCCTTTCATACAAAGCTTCAAAATGTGTCGTTCCTATACTAGTCTGGTAACTATCATCGTAGGAAAACTCTTCCAAATGTAGGTGATCCTCCTAAGATCCACCAAAATCCAACACACAAGCTCTCAACAATTCCTTGAGTACCTTATTGACTCTTTCTATCTGCCCAACCGTCTGTGGGTGATATGAAGTATTTATCTTGAACTTGGTGCCTAACACATTTTCTAAACTCTTCTAGAATTCACTAGTGAATAAAGCATCTTTATCGTTGACTATGCTACAGGAAACTCCATGAAGTCTAACTATGTTCTTCATAAACAACTTCGCCAAAACAGGCGTCGTCCTGGTCGACTTTACTGGAATGAAATGGGAACTCTTGGTAAACCTAACCACAATAACCCGTACTGTAATGGCCCGTTTTTCCTTTACCCTTTGAATCGACAATAAATCACACATGTCAAAATCAAATTGCATGAATAAGCGGATCATTAAGGTTAGAAAGAAAATAAAGATAGAACAGAATCTCACACGAATGGAATAACATATTTTATTTCAATAATAATCTTTACAGTGGAAAATTTTGAATACATTATCAAAGTCTAACCTAAATTCAACTTGGACAGTTATAAACACTTGTCCTTACAATTGCTGACAAACATCAAACGAAATACACTAAGTACAACGGATAATAGAATACATCCATACGTAGATGAATATCTCCAGCCCTCCTTTGGAAAGTCCAACCGTCTGCGACAAAACCTGAAACTACTCGGATCTGACCCGAGTATTGAAAATACCTGGATCAGGCTTAATAAACCAGCGTGAGAAAACTCGAAAATAAATGACAGTGTCATATATCATCCTTTGAATAAAATCCTTTTGAAAAGAAAGAATATCTCATAAGACCACGCCCACACATAAACACGGACGGATTTTTTAGCTTATGATAACTAAAAAACTTTTATATATCAAAACGTTTGATATTATTTCTAATGACATTCTTTTGAAAACACTTTTCAAATAAGATATTAATATCTGGACTAAGTCTAAGGTAATGTATCCGGACAAGGTCAACGTAATATATGATACCAAAAAGGGGTAGCTGAAATGTTTGCAAGTCATTACAGCTATTTTGGGAATACAACCAAAACCGTAAATATCGTATTGGGTTTGGATTTCCAACATGATAGGAAACTAGCGATCTTTTCTTCGACCCACGCATAACAAACATAGTTCCCACGGTGCCTTAATCGCTTTTCTCAAACTAGTCACTCGGAAACCATAATTGCTACACTACAAATGATAACCGGTAGTTCCCTGCTTTTCTCAAGCTAACTACTTTATCCACATGGGGCAATAAATGCCTTGAGGCCCAGACGTATCTAGTACCTAAGGCTTAGAACATCTGATAACCCAAATCACTACTATCCGTAATGCGAGCATACATCCGACCACATAGAATCCCATCATAATTGGAGTATGAGGCTCGCGAAGCTATGATCAATTTCTTCAAAGCCACGCTTTTCATACAAAACCACGCTTTGATCATAACAGGTTCCACTTTGAATGCCACACTGCCATTCCACGTCACACGACTGATTTCTAGAAAAGTATAACTTCCTGAGCTCGTATGTCTCGAGAAAGGGTGTTAAGCTAAGATAAGTTGCCTTCTCCGCCATCAACTAATATACGTTTGTAGAAACCACTCAAATGTGATTTAGAATACAATGTCAGACAAACATCCATACAAGTTCATTCTAGGACTGAACGAAACCGAAGGCACTTTCCTCAGCCATTACTAGGCGAGAAGCCATTGCAACCCCATCATGAGGAGACCACTGCTATAAATAACTCTATTGGGAGCTACCCAGGGCATGTTCAAAAAGTAGTCCACACGCTATGAAGATCCACGGTCTTCAATAAACATCATCTTCAATATGTCTTTACTTTCGAACGTATACATTGGTTCGAAGTGGTTAGGAATCATCCAAATCCGACTCCGATTCCTTCGAAGCCAATCATCGATTTAAAAGATGTTAAGTTCATACGTGGATATCAATCATCAATCGGTTACTTCATCTTTTATCTTAATCAAATATCTTTCTTAGATATATTCTTTTCATTTTATTCCATTTTCTTTTCAAATGTATATGGAATCATTAAGCCTCATTTATCAAATCATTTGGTTTATTTAAACCTTTGTTAAATCTTGGAATAATTCCAAATCGTTTTCTCTTTTAACGAGGAAAACTTTTCCAAATCATTCATTTAATCTTAATCAAAGATTTTCTTTTTTTTAACTTCAAATGATATTCTTAAAAATCAAACACTTTCATAACATCGTACTACTTCCACTTTAAATATGGTAAATTTCACCTCCAGGGACTAATGGCAAGTTTCACCTCTAGGGACTAATGGAAAGTTTCACCTCCATGGACTAATGGCAAGTAATCTTACATCATGAATATCTTTGTCTTTTAACTTGGAAAAACTTAAATATGATCTTTTAGAGCATCCGGGCTTTCCTTTCGATCTATTCCACCCCTCGCCTAAAAAGAGAAAACATAGGCCAGGTAAGTTCAGGGCACTGGTTGCTCCATCCCCAACCTTAGTTAAACACCTTGTTTTAATCTTCCCAGATCTCACAGGTGGGACAAATGTACTAGTCGTTTCCACATACTCAGATTTTCAACTTTATTTTGGAATTGCTTATAAATATTCCAAATTATCTTTCAAAATGCTTAATTATCCTTTTTAAAATATTCACAATTGATTCTGGGAAACGTTGTTACATTTAAACTCATGTTCTAAAAGTTATAGAATTTGCAGCATAAAAGTGCTGTAGAAGGTGTTGTATAAGCTTATTTGATTTAAACAACTTTTAAATATTTGAAAATTCATATTTTTCATTCCAAATCTCTTTCAAACCATTTTAATAGATTTATCAAATTTATTTCATATTTTTAAACATTTAAAAATATCATTTATAAAGAAATCCCGTTTTGGATTCCGAACTGCAAAACCGCGATGTTTTTAGAAAACTGTTTTGGACATATTTCAAAATCTATTTGACGAAATCTTGATTTTCTTTCTTCGTTGAAAAACTATGGATATAATAGACCGGAAAATTCTTATCTCGAAGAATTCCGATGTATATTTCACTTTGTACACACATTTAACTTTTATGGCGCGAAATCGCGAACTACTGTTACGCGACGTGCATAGTTTTGACCTGTTTTTCATTTTCTTTTCAAACTTCTTGGAAACACTTTTAAATGTTTATAAAACATTTCTAAATCATTTTAAACTCATTTTAAACAACATTTCCATGATTTCAAATTCATTTTCCATTTCATTTATATTATTATATTATATTATTATAATATCATTTTCAATCTTTTTAGATATTTTGGAATCATTAAGAGGCTACATAATTTCCATACACACATTTGTATGGATTTAATTCTCATTTAATTAACTATGATTAATTGCTAATCATTTCTCTTATCATTTATCAAACAAGTTATCAACGACATAATCAATCAATTTGCCACCAACTTATCAAACATTCATTCAACATATTTTAACTTTCAAATCATTATACTTGAAATAATTTATGGATTAATTAGTAAATAAGAGTACTCACCTTTAACTTAACCAATTCTTCCTACCAACATTCAATTGCAACAACACTTCGCTTAAATCCTATTATCTTCACCAAATCTTTTCCATAGACTTTCCTTTTGATTTCGGCTGCACTTCCTTCTCTTTTTCTTGCTCCGAAGCTTCACGAATTTGCTTTCCTCCTTTCCTAGGTTCTACCTTGCCTGTTCCACTCCTTCCTTAATCATTTCTTTACTTCTTAGATGCTAATCCATGTTTAAATAGTATTCTAAGGTTTTTGGCAAAGTTTGGTGGTGTTTGGAGTTGATTTGATATAGTTTTGAAAAATTTAGTAAGGATATGGAAGAGAAGAAGAAGAAGCCATTAAAGAGAGCTTCAAGAAGAAAGAAGAAGAGAGTAGAAATGTGTAAAGAAAGTGGAAGGATGGTGATCTTATTTATAGAAAAGTTTTTGGATTAAGATAATATTTTGTGAAAAGACCAAAATACCCTTACTTACTTATAAAGTAATCTTTTTTTTCAATACTTAACGTCACATTTCAAATCATTATTTTATGTCATTTTCACTTAGATATTAAGTAAAGTAAGTAATAATTATGTTTCTTTGATTTAATGTTTTGCCTTTTGCTTTGAAATGACATTTTGTCTTTTTGTGCTTACTTTTTCTTAATTGTTTTCTAGAAGTTTCTAACATTGTTTAGTAAAAGTAAACTTGATTAGTAAATTAATTAATACTTATACTATTTGAATATATGTTCCCATATAAGAAAATAAAGTTTCGACGACGTTGCGACAACTTTTATCGACAAAACGTTGTTTTTCGACAAAGTGTTTTACGGTCATATTTTCACGTTTTAGTTAAACTATTTATTTATGTAAAATAAATTTAAAAATGAAATTTTTACTTCTTTATTTAAATTAAAAAATGTCTCTTTATATATTAAAATCATATTCAAATAATATCAAAATCTCTAATTTTACGGTGTATGTAAAACAGACAAAATGCGACAAAATTTGGTTATTTTTGTAAAACGATTATTAACATACTTATAAATATTTTAATATACTTGTATTATCTTTATTAGATGTTTTCAATCAGATTTATCTTTTTAAATAAACATTTAAACCTATTTATTTAAGCATTTATTTGTTTTTAACAAAACTTAACTTTTGTAGATTTGTTTTAAAATCCAAATTTATACTTTTTAAACTACCTACTATAAGAATAAAAAATTTCTCTATTATTATCTATTATATATAACGTGTTTATTTAAGTTTTAAACCTTTATAAATTTAAAATAAACGAAATCTCTCATTTTCGAAGTAGCGAAATTACGAGTCGTTACATTCTCCCCTACTTAAAGCATTTCGTCCTTGAAATTACTCAAACAAAAGTTTGCCTAAAACATTTATCTTTAAACTTAATTCCATATAATATACATAAATCATCCATATGAAATATCTTATTCGATCTCCTATTCGAATACACAACTTTATTTCCGAACTAGTGTCGATCCCCTAATTCTCTAGTGCGGACTTTAATCAGGCTCTTTGCTCAGGTACCTTTGCTTTCCTTGCACAGCTCTCAACTATGATAGAAAACTCAAGTACCCAAGAATAAACCCTAATCAATGTTCGTCGCTAAGAACGAGTGATAAATCCTTTTTCGAACTAGCGTATACACCTCAAAGTTCCAAACTCGAATAGTAGATCTACATTTGTGTGATGAAAGGATCTACATATAATATATGTATTTATCAACTCTTGAAACTTTCATAAAAACTTTGTCTTAAGCTCAAACATTTTATAAAGGTGCTTCTTTATATAATCAATTAATTATTTATTTTCAAATAATTTTATTAAAGGAAATATTCTAAAGAAATCATTTTTCACTCAAAAGATAACTTATCTTTAAAAATCTTTTATGCAACCATTTCACAAATTTTCAAATATTTATGAAGAATAGTTATATCTTCTTTTCTAAAGAAACAGATTATCTTTTATTTGAAAAATATCATTAAAATTTTATTTAAGCTCTCTATTATTTTTTCTTTGCTAATACATCTTATTATAGATTTCATTTCCAAAATTATGTTAAGTTTAAATAACTTTCCTTTATTTCTTTAAACTTTTTCAAAAGACTATGATAAAATTTCCATAGTTTCATCCTTTTCTTTATTTCATACAATATATTCTTAAATAATTTTTCTAAACTTTAAATACTTTTTTTACAAAGCTATTTCTTTCTAATATTCCTTTGAACTTTTTATTTCTAAATATCTTATTAAAAATTGATCGGATATAAGATTGAAGAAGTGCATCGAGAGGATAATCAAAAGGAAGTTTATTAATTAACATCATATTCGTACATCCATTTCCAACCTTAACTGGCATTACAAAGTTTCAGAGATAACTTTCCTAGGAAATACAGCCTATCACATAGTACCATTATATAGATACTTAGACTACTATGTACTATTCTTGAATTCCTTTTGAGGTAGACGGTGTTTTATCTTGGGGGCCTAAATTAACCACTTTCATTCTTGGACAGTCCTTCATTAAGTGTTTCCCTTGAAAGCACCAAATACAAGTACGTTGGGGGCAATCTTTGACCTCATGTCTTAGGTTCTTGCATCGGTAGCAGCCCATTTTCTTCTTTTTAATTCTTGGTTTCTTCTTGGTTTTAGGACATTTATGTAGAAAATGACCCTTCTCATTACACTTGAAACATGCTATATCATCCCGATCAGAATTTTTATTTTCCCTCCTCTGCTTCTTATTTCTCTTTGTTTCACACATAACCGCATAATCTCCTTTCTTACCGCAATAACAACAGTTGATGTCAGCAAAGGGTCCTAGTTTTGCTTTTTCTTCTTCTTCTTTTTGTGCACTAGCTCTTCAAGCTTGCTTTGGAGTCATCAAAAACTCATGACTCGACATATAATAAGTCATTCCGCCCCTAAGTAATATTCCAAGATTAGAATTGTTTATAACATTTCCATTTCATTTTTTATCCAAATACTTAATTCAACTTTTTTGGATTTGAACTTGCCTTCATCCTCCAATGATAAGAAGAATAATTTACCAAGTGCTCAATACCATTTGCCCAATCCAACATATGATTGATACTTAGAAGATTATTTTAATCATCACTAGACGGATCAAGACCTTATCCATGGGACTTCCCTAAGGGGATGTATCTTATAAATTTCCCTAACCATACAAAATTTTGTATCCTTTGAAAGACATTCCTTTATATGCAAAATATAATCTTTTCAAAACAGTATGTCGATATGCCTTGTTAAGAGTTTAGAAATACCTATCGATACAGTTGTACTTCCCATATCGACCAGAATTTATAAACCGCTCAACCGATAAATCAACACAAAACATTTTTATTAGTCACTAACAAATATGTGCTCATATATAATACAGTCAAACTCATTCTAGGGTGTTACTAACTCTATCTCTAATGAGTTACTCATACTAGGGTATTACTAACCCTATCTCTGATGAGTTTTTACCCAACCAAAGCCAAGGTTCTCGCTTAACCTTCAGCTCTGATACCAAATGTAATGGCCCATTTTTCTGTACCATTTGAATCGAAAATAAACCACACATGTTAAACTCAAATTGCACGAATAAGCGGATCATTAAGGGAAGAAAGAAATAAAGACAGAACAGAATCTCACACGAATGGAATAACATATTTTATTTCAATAATAATCTTTACAGCGGAAAATTTTCAATACAATATCAGAGTCTAACCTAAGTTCAGCTTGGACAGTTATAAACACATGTCCTTATAATTGCTGACAAGCATCAAACAAAATACACTAAGTACAACAGATAATAGAATACGTCCATGTGTAGATGAATATCTCCAGCTCTCCTCTGGAAACTCCAACCGTCTTCGACTAAACCTGAAACTACTCGGATCTAACTCGAGTATTGAAAATACCCGGATCAGGCTTGATAAACCACCGTGAGAAAACTCAATAATAAATGACAGTGTCATATATCAGCCTTTGAATAAAATCCTTTTGAAAAGAAAGAGTATCTCATAAGACCACATCCACACATAAACACGGACGAGTTTTTTACCTTATGATAACTAAAACACTTTTATATATCAAAACGTTTGATATTATTTCTAATGACATTCTTTTGAAAACATTTTTTCAAATAAACTTATTCAAATAAGATATCAATATCTGGACTAAGTCTAAGGTAATATATCCGGACTAGGTTAACGAATATACCAACGAAATATATGATACCAAAAAGGGGTAGCTAAAATGTTTGCAAGTCATTACAGCTATTTTGGAAATACAATCAAAATAGTAAATATCGTATTGGGTTTGGATTTCGAACATGATAGAAAACTAGTGACCTTTTCTCCGATCCACGCATAACAAACATAGTTCCCACGGTGCCTTAATTGCTTTTCTCAAACTAGTCACTTGGAAACTATACTTGCTACACTACAAATGATAACCGGCAGTTCCCTGCTTTTCTCAAGCTAACCACTTTATCCACATGGGGCAATAAATGCCTTGAGGCCCAGACGTATCTCGTACCTAAGGCTCATAACATCTGATAACCCAAATGACTACTATTCGAAATGCGAGCATACATCTAACCACATAGAATCCCATCATAACCTGGGTGTGAGGCTCACGAAGCTATGATCAATTTCTTCAAAGCCACGCTTTTCATACCAAACCACGCTTTGATCATAACATGTTCCACTTTGAATGCGACACTGCCATTCTACGACACACGACTGATTTCTAGAAAAGTATAACTTCCTGAGCTCGTATGTCTCGGGAAAGGGTGTTAAGCTAAGAGAAGTTGCCTTCTCCGCCACCAACGAATATACGTTTATAGAAACCACTCAAATGTGATTTAGAATACATTGTCAGACAAACATCCATACAAGTTCGTTATAGGACTGAATTAAACCGAAGACAATTTCCTCGGCCATTACTAGGCGAGAAGCCCTTGCGATCCAAAAAATCTCCATCACGAGAAGACCACTGCTATAAATAACTCTATAATGGAAGCTACCCAGAGAATGTTCAACAAGTAGTCCTCACGCTATGAAGATCCACGGTCTTCAATAATCATCATCTTTAATATGTCTTCACTTTCGAACGTATACATTGGTTCGAAGTTGTTTTCGGATAGGAATCATCAAAATCTGACTCCGGTTCCTTCGAAGCCAATCATCGATTTAAAAGATGTTAAGTTCATACGTGGATATCAATCATCAATCGGTTACTTCATCTTTTATCTTAATCAAATATCTTTCTTAGAAATATTCTTTTCAATTTATTTCATTTTCTTTTCAAATGTATATGGAATCATTAAGCCTCATTTATCAAATCATTTGGTTTATTTAAACCTTTCTTAAATCTTGGAATAATTCCAAATTATTTTCTCTTTTACCGAGGAAAACTTTTCCAAATCATTCATTTAATCTTAATAAAAGATTTTCTTTTTTTTAACTTCAAATCATATTCTTAAAAATCAAAGACTTTCATAACATAGTACTACTGCCACTTTAAATATGGCAAGTTTCACCTTCAGGGACTAATGGCAAGTTTCACCTCCATGGACTAATGGCAAGTAATCTTACATCATGAATATCTTTGTCTTTTAACTTGGAAAAACTTAAATATGATCTTTTGGAGCATCCGGACTTTCCTTTCAATCTATTCCACCCCTCGTCTAAAAAGAGAAAACATAGGCCAGGTAAGTTCAGGGCACTGGTTGCTCCATCCCTAACCTTAGTTAAACACCTTGTTTTAATCTTCCCAGATCTCACAGGTGGGATAAATGTACTAGTCGTTTCCACATACTCAGATTTTCAACTTTATTTTGGAATTGCTTATAAATATTCCAAATTATCTTTCAAAATGCTTAATTATCCTTTTTAAAACATTCAAAATTGATTCTGGGAAACGTTGTTACATTTAAACTCATATTCCAAAAGTTAGAGAATTCGCAGCATAAAAGTGCTGTAGAAAGTGCTATATAAGCTTATTTGATTTTAAAAACTTTTAAATATTTGAAAATTCATATTTTTCATTCCAAATCTCTTTCAAACCATTTTAATAGATTTATCAAATTTATTTCATATTTTTAATCATTTAAAAATATCATTTATAAAGAAATCTCATTTTGGATTCCGAACTGCAAAACCGCGATGTTTTAAAAAAATTATTTTGGACATATTTCAAAATCTATTTGATGAAATCTTGATTTTCTTTCTTTGTTGAAAAACTATGGATATAATAGACCGAAAAATTCTTATCTCGAAGAATTCCGAGGTATATTACACTTTGTACACTCATTTAACTTTTATGGCACGAAATCGCGAACTACCGTTACGCGACGCGCATAGTTTTGACTTGTTTTTCAATTTCTTTTCAAACTTCTTAAAAACACTTTTAAATGTATATAAAACATTTCTAAATCATTTTGAACTCATTTTAGACAACAGTTCCATCATTTCAAATTCATTTTTAATTCCTTTTTATATTATAATAGTATATTATTATAATATCATTTTCAATCTTTTTAGATATTTTGAAATCATTAAGAGGCTAAATAATTTCCACACACACATTTGTATGGATCTAATTCTCATTTAATTAACTATGGTTAATTGCTAATCATTTCTCTTATCATTTATCAAACAAGTTATCAACGACATAATCAATCAATTTGCAACCAACTTATCAAATATTTATTCAATATATTTTAACTTTCAAATCATTATACTTGAAATAATTTGTTGATTAATTAGTAAACAAGAGTACTCGCCTTTAACTTAAGCAATTCTTCCTACCAACATTCAGTTGCAACAACACTTCACTTAAATTCTATTATCTTCACCAAATCTTTTCCATAGACATTCCTTTTGATTTCGGCAGCACTTCCTTCTCTTTTTCTTGCACCGAAGCTACACGAATTTGCTTTCCTCCTTTCCTAGGTTCGGCCTTGCCTATTCCACTCCTTCCTTCATCATTTCTTTACTTCTTAGATGCTAAACCATGTTTAAATGGTATTCTTAGGTCTTTGGCAAAGTTTGGTGGTGTTTGGAGTTGATTTGATATGGTTTTGAAAAATTTAGAAAGGATATGGAAGAGAAGAAGAAGCCATTAAAGAGAGCTTCAAGGAGGAAGAAGAAGAAGGTAGAAATGTGTAAAGAAAGTGGAAGAATGGTGGTCTATTTATAGAAATTTTTTGGATTAAAATAATATTTTATAAAAAGACCAAAATACCCTTAATTAATTATAAAGTAATCTTATTTTTTTAACACTTAACATCACATTTCAAATCATTACTTTATGTCATTTTCACTTAGATATTAAGTAAAGTAAGTAATAATTATGTTTCTTTGGTTTGATGTTTTGCTTTTTGCTTTGAAATGACATTTTGTCTTTTTGTGCTTACTTTTTCTTAATTGTTTTCTAGAAGTTTCTAACCTTGTTTAGTAAAAGTAAACTTGATTAGTAAATTAATTAATACTTATACTATTTGAATATATGTTCCTATATAAGAAAATAAAGGTTCGACGACGTTGCGACAACTTTTAATCGACAAAACCTTGTTTTTCGACAAAATGTTTTACGGTCATATTTTGACGTTTTAGTTAAACTATTTATTTATGTAAACAAAATTTAAAAATGAACTTTTTACTTCTTTATATAAAGTAAAACATGTCTC
The DNA here is from genome assembly GCA_030765085.1 of Allium cepa. Classification (NCBI taxonomy): domain Eukaryota; kingdom Viridiplantae; phylum Streptophyta; class Magnoliopsida; order Asparagales; family Amaryllidaceae; genus Allium; species Allium cepa. The sequence goes on from CM060931.1 coordinate 833,179,272, forward strand.
TTTATATATTAAAATCGTATTTAAATAATATCAAAATCTCTAATTTTACGGTGTATGTAAAACTGACAAAATGCGACAAAATTTGGTTATTTTTGTAAAACGATTATTAACATACTTATAAATATTTTAATATAATTTTGTTATCTTTATTAGATGTTTTCAATAAGATTTATCTTTTTAAATAAACATTTAAACCTATTTATTTAAGCATTTTTTTTATCAAAACTTAACTTTTGTTGATTTGTTCTAAAATCCAAATTTATACTTTTTAAGCTATCTACTATAAGAATAAAAAATTTCTCTATTATTATCTATTATATATAACTTGTTTATTTAAGTTTTAAACCTTTTTAAATTTAAAACAAAGGAAATCTTTCATTTTCGAAGTAGCGAAATTACGGTTCGTTACACATATACTCTCATTTCCCCTCCTTGACCATAAAAACCCATCTAAAAAATCCATGGATATCGAATCTCATTTCCATACTGCAATCTCTAAAGGCTGAAGCAACCCACTCGGCTTCTGATGTTCAGCTTTCACTTGTTGACAGTTTACACACTGCCTAACCCACAAGCCAACATTACTCTTCACGCTTTCCCAACAGAAGCTCCTCTACATATCTTAGTACATCTTGGTTCCTCCACGAAGAATCATAAACTTGGATCGATGACATTCCTCAAGAACTTCTCTTCTCAAGTTCTCTACATCTGAAACACATAAGCGTCCCTTCTTTCTCAACCATCCTCTCTGGTCAAGACAAAAATCTTTCAAATCATCGACCTCAGTTCCAATCTCAAGCTTTTTGATCCTCTTCGCTAAAAATGGATCCTCCTTCTGTTTAGAAGCAATTCTCTTGATCAAAATTGATCAAACTTCAAAACAGGACATCATGGCTGTACATTGACTACAACTAGCAGTCGATCTTGGCTGCACGTCACAACTAGCCAAAGGTTCTAGATCTTTCCATTCAGCCAACATATCTAACACCACATTCTAACGTCTTCTACTAAGAGCATTTTCTACTTTGTTAGCTTTCCCTGAAGTATTCTATACCAAAATCATAAGTAGCCAAAATGTCTGGCCACCTCTATTGTCTCATTTTCAACTCTTTCTAAGAGAATAAGTATCTTAAAGACCTATGATTGGTAAACAACTCACATCTCTCCTCCAAAAGATAATGCCTCCAAATCTTTAAGGAAAAATCACCGCAGCCAACTCCAAGTTATGATTAGGATATCTTACTTCATGTGGTCTAAGCTGCCAAGATGCGTAAGTAATAAATTTTCCCTTCTGCATCAACGCTGCTCCCAATCCAGTCCCACATGCATCAATGTATACTACCAACCCTTGGTTTCCATCTGGAACTACTAATACTGGAGCATTGGTCAACAAATGCTTTAACTTGAGGAACACTTCCTCACACTTGTCGGACCAAGCAAACTTCACTTCCTCCCTGGTAAGTTTAGTCAAAGGCACTGCTATCCACGATAAATCCATAATGAATCTCTAGTAATAGCCAACAAGTCCAAGAAAACTTCTGATCTCGATCACCATCTTTGGTCTCTTTCAATTATTCACAGCTTCGATCTTATCTGGATCGACTGACTATCCTTTCTCTAAAACCAAATGACCAAGAAAGTTAACCTCTTTCTTCCAAAAATGAAATTAGAAAATCTTCGCCTTTAGCTGATTTTGCCTCACCGTTTCTAACAGAACTCTAAGATGTTCTTCATGCTCTCTCTCATCCTTAGAGTATACTAAAATGTCATCTATGAACACCAACACGAATCTATCCAAATACTCTCGGAAGACTCGGTTCGTCAAATCCACAAAGAAAGTAGGTACATTCGTCAACCCGAATGGCATTATTAACCACTCATACGAACCATATCTAGTTTGAAATGCCGTCAAAGGAATACTATCCTCTACCACTCTCACTTGATGGAACCCTATCACCAAATCCAACTGGGAAAACAACTAGGCTCCCCTCAACTGATCAAACAAATCATCAATTCTCGGCAAAGGATATTTATTCTATATCGCCCTTTCATTTAACTTACGATAGTCGATAGACATCGTCAATGCCATTTGGTTTTTTTACGAATACCGCGGCCGCTCCCTAAGACGAACTCCTTGGTCTAATAAAATTTCTTCCTTCCAGATCCACTAGCTACACCTTCAGTTCTTTAATATCAGTTGGTGTCATCATGCTAGGTGGTCTACTTAAAGGTTCCACTCCTGGCATAAGATCTATCTGAAACTCAACAGCTCATTTCGATGGTAGTACTGTGATTGGCTCAAAGACATCTGCAAATTCTCTTGCAATTTGAACCTTACTTAACTCTTCTCCCACTTCTATTGCACTTAACAAGCACAACAACTCCAATCAGATTCTCTACTAAGAATATAATTTGATTATGACTATCAGGGTGTTTCAAAGATATCTCCCCATCCTGGCAGAATATCCTAGCCTCATATCTTCTCAACCAATCCATACCTAAAATGATTCTAAAATCTACGAAATCATAAATATAAAAACTGCATGCAAACTTATGAATTATCAAATCAATTCCTAACTGGTCACATCTCATCCCTAGAGTTGCATACCCTCTTATTGGATTCGCAACCCTTAAGGAAGTTACAAGGTATATGGGTTCTCAGCATACGCTATCAACCAAACACGGGGATATAAATTAAATATGATGCACCGGTATCAAAATGTATCCTAACTGGTATACCCTGGACAAAAATGTACCTTCCATTATAGTTTTTCCATTATCGACTGCAATAGGCCTAGTTGATGATCCAACAACAAAAACATTCACTTTGTCCGTCGTGACTGGCTCTGGACACTGGTTTTTGTAATGCTCAACTTGATCACAGTTAAAGCATTTCACATTCTTCTTATCTACATCCTTCTTCTCCTTGCTTGACCGACACTAATTTGCATAATGACCATTCTTGTCACATTTTTAGCACATTAAATCAGCGTTTGCCTTCATGGCAGCATCCCCTTTCTAGGCTCCCTTCTTCTTAAAGATTTCCTCTTCTTCCCTCTGAGGACCCTAGGATTCAACTGGCTTCTCTCTAGTAGAAATAGCAGGCATCTCTTCATGGGGAATGGCCATCTCCACCCCCACATTACAAGATTCTCGGATATGGGTCATGGTCATTCTAGCATGTTCAGGCTTCAGTCCTTGAATGAACCTTTCATTCCTTCTGACATCAGCGTCAATCATAGCATATCCATATCGAGACAGCTCATCAAACTTAGCAGCATACTCGATCACTGACATCTCTCCTTGAACTAGACCCATGAGCTTCCTCATCAATGCCGACTTAGCAAACTCAAACAAAAACCTCTGCTCAAACCTTCTCCTGAAATTATCCCATGTCAGCTCTTCTTCTGGAACACCAGTAGTAACATTATTCCACCAATGAAGCGCTGCCCCTTGCAACTGGCTAGAGACTAGCCTTCTCTTTTGCCCAGCATCCAAGCCTAGATCAGCACAGATCCTTTCACAACTCAGTAGCCAATTCTCAACTTCAACAGCATCCTCTGTTCCAACAAATAGCTTTCCACCCAAATGACGTAGTCTCTACTTAGCTTAGTATAGTTATTCCTAATTGGAGCCACATCATTAGCTCTTCCAATATTGCCGACAACTCCAGCTTGCAAAAGATTGGCCAACAACTAATACACCATCCCCTCATCTACTAGCAGATTTCCAGCACCTACATTGGCTTCAACATTTGGATTAGCATTACCCTATCAACCTAGATTTCTCCACGTATTAGGTCTAGCATTTCCATTAGTTATGATGCTTCCTCCACCTAAATTTCCTCTTTCGTTTCCTGCTTACATCTTATTTCTTGTAATTCTGCATACAAACCTTAGTAAGATACAGAAAAACGGTCTAAGAGAGAGGGAACACGTACTTATATATATCGATATATCAAATACAAGTACATTGCTATAGCATTAACCCAAACCACGATCATATTTCTGATTCATTGGATTATGTTTGGAAAAACCTTTTAGGCTTAAGTCTCTTCTAAAGTTTCATAAACCTATGCTCTAACACCAACTAGTAACATCCCCATACTTTGTGGCCTAAAACTAACGGCTATGGATGCTGCACTCGTCCATAGTTATTAATCCTCGATGACCAGATATGAAGGTGTTAGATTCACTAATACAAAGAAACACATGAATATGGAAAAAAGTTAAACTTCAAGCAAAATCACATTTCACTTCAAATTTCCCAATATTTCCAATTCATTACATAATCCCCAATTCGCAATTCATGTTTAGAGAAAATATATTTATTACAACATACACCCAATAGCGACATATGAAGATCTCCCCTTGGATGATCAGAGTATATACATGCAATATAACAACTTTTCCATTAAAACAATATGGAGAAATCAAAAGAAATGAGAACTCTAAATAGTTATCATGCCTCCTGCACATCACCGGAAGCTTATTCATCTTAAGAGGTACTTGAAAACCACAACTCTCAAACTACTCAAAATCAATTGAGTACCCGAGAGTTTGAGGGTAAAACATAAACTTTGAGTCGAACATAAAGCCTGGTATGAATAATAATCTACCATCTCAAATCATTTGGATATCTAGTGAGACCACGCCACTTAGTGGGACGGGTTTTCCCCTCATTAATATCTTAAAAACCTTTAAAAATCATATATTGTGCTTGTGTATCCATAATGGCTAAAACAATTCAAAATTGTATAATATGATGATACGCAAAAGAAATGACTTAATTCTGGATTATCCATCTCCATTCATTTTGGACATCTGTCTCAATTATAGTTTCTAGGATACTATTAGCCTATTAGTTTTCATGGGCTAACTAATAACCAGTTAAACATTTAAGGACTCCCTGTCCAATTACATAGGTTTCATGGGATCACTATGAACCTATTGGTTACTCCAATACCTTAATCTTATCCTAATTTTCATGGATTGACTAGGAACCTATTAACATTTATCAATATTTCATCCGGATATAGTTTTTATGGGCTAACTACAAACCTTGGCCCTTGCCAGTATCCAAACATAGTTTTCATGGGCTTACTATGAACCAGTCTTTCTGATATCTTCCTTTACGCGCAGTTTTCATGGGCTAGCTATGAACGTGTCTTTCTGATATCTTCCTTTATCCATAGTTTTCATGGGATAACTATGAACCTGTCTTGCTAACATTTTCCTTTATACATAGTTCTTATGGGCTAACTACGAACCTATAGGCCCCTATCATTATCTTTTCCAATACACAGTTTTCATGGGCTTATTGAGAACCTACTGGCCCCTACCAATATCTTTCTTTTATATTTTTTAGCATCCTATATTCTGGTCTTCCTGACCTCCTAAATCCAATTCTACTCATTCAGGAGTTTAATCAATTTATATTCACTACTGGGTTAACCAAACTGGTTCTTCTACCCTTTATCTCCAAAATGCAGTTATGGGTCCATTATAAAGTGAATATATTCATATTTGAAGAAGCAACATAACAACATAGCAATACCACTCCTGTGGGTTTAATATAAAACATGGTTAATTCCATTAACCTATTACTTTATCAAAGAAAGCTTCTTCTCCAAACCATTAAAAAAAACTCCTTTAATATTGCATGGTTTTTTTCCTTTTTAAAAGTAGAGTTTGGGTTATAAAACCTTTCGATACCTTTGGAACCTAGCTTTTGACTTCATAGGATGACCTCCTTTGAAAGCATTCAAAACAACAGGCTCCTGCCCTTTTAATGCTATAAAATATACCTTTTGAAACCTTTTGAATATATTAAAGTATTAGCATTTAATTATAGAAGCTTAGCTTCGAAACCAATTGAAAGTACCCCTTTCGATGTCAATGGAAGTAAACCTTCCAAAATCATTGAAAGTCCCCCTTTCAAAAGCATTAGATTTATACTTAAAATATTAGTTGGGACAAAGTGAATATAGGCGAAAGCATCTCTTTCAAAACCATCCTTTAACACACAAAATTATTAGGCAAAACTTGATGGCGTCGGCACCATCTCTTTCGAAAGCATAAAACATCTAGGTAAATTAATGGAAGGTTGACGTCGAAACCCCTTTCGAAACCATCACCTTCGAAACCCCTAACCCCTTTCGAAAGCTATAGAAAGTGGCTTAAACTTTATAAAACAAAGTACCTTCCGACTGCATTGATATCTTCAATATCATCGAAAGGCTATAAAATGGCAGCATAGTTTCGACTAGGTTGGAACCCCTTCTTTCAAAACATTCTCTCGTATATAAGGAACCCAATCGAAAGAAAACTTTAAGTTAATGGCAACCCTTTCGAAACCCTTTAAAAACTCTTTCGAAATCATATGCTCCGACTCTTTCAAAGGCTAAAACAAGACAAATGTAGGTGCTTTCCATTTTGAAAACAAGACAAGGTTTCAACTCTCTTGGTAGCTAGGGTTTCGACACTTAACCTTTCGCCTATCTCCAATCCACTACATACCATCATAGTGATACCTTGTGTATTGATTTTGACATAGTTAGTTTCGACAAGGATGAAGGCAGAAGCTTTTGTGTTGGAAGGTGCTTTCCAAAGTATGCGGAACCAAATTTCTAAGTAAACCTAGTTTAATTCTTATTAAAGTAACATTTTCTCTAACTAACCTGCTACGTTTCAGCACCAGATTGGTTACCTTAACATTTTCAATTTTTTTTAAATAAGTGTCGCTAATCTAGATCTAAACCGTGATTAAGTTAATCAATTAAGCCCTTCCATTAAACAGAACCAATTTTGCAAAGAAGTCCCTCTAATAAAATAATTTATTTTGCATAGGAAATCACTTTTGGAAAAATCCCAAAAAATTCCAGAAATTCAATTCAATCATGTTACATAACATATCAAATTCCAGACCCAAATTCTCAAGATATTTTCCAAAATAAATTAATAAACCCAAATATCCATATTTACCTTTGAAAATTCATAGTAATCTTTCCATAGCTTGGAAAATTATTGAAATTGAAACGCAACTACAAAATCATGTTTCTCATAACATAAAATTTTCCCATGGCATTTAATCATCATTACATCTCGATTTTGACCTCAAACCATGCAAAAACTCTTTTAAGCAATCTTGTTTAAATCAAACAAACCATGAATCAAGCATATCATCATTCAATATATCGTAAAAAAAAAAATTACCCTTAAATCTAATTTAAAACCAAATAGAGGTGGAATTATTATTCACCTTGATCTAGATAAGGAGATTGGATTGAGATTGATTCCTCTAAGCTTGATTCTCTAGCTTCTAATTTGAATTTCTTCTTCCTATTGATGGCCGGTCATTCCTACGCTTTTGATTTGCATTTTCAAAAGTGACATGAGTGGGAAGAAAATGGTAGGAACAAAATATATATGGGTAAGGGTTATGGGCGGCAATTACAATTATAGCCTTATGTAATTTGTTTAACCTAAAACCATTCTTTAGTCCATTAATTGTTATATTAGGCTCAGCCTTAATTGAATTAATTCAAGTCTCAATCCCCTTATCACTTAACATTTACATTATTCTGTTTAATCTATCTAATTAAATCTCTTGAATAATATTATCAAAAATTAGGGGTATTACAATCAGAGTCAGTTGGTTGATGTGAGAAGAAGCCTACCGCCAAGAGAAATCCAACCAAGTCCTCTGATTTACGTAAATCCTCCTCTATCACCTCCTTGCCTCAACGGCTACAACAGATCAATCATGCCAATTACAACCGCACCTAATTTTGAACATACCATCACGAAGCCCTACCTCCACAAAGCCAATGGATCTGGATCACTCATTTTCATTACTTCTAGCTTCCAAAACAATTTAAGGAAAAAGGCGGATACTCACTTTCTCTTATATGCAAAAGGAAAATGAATAAAAGAGAGAGGAAGATAAGTGATGGAGAGGGTTGTTAGGATTATTTATAATAAAATAAATAATATTTTAAATTCTCTTGACGTTACACGTTTCGAGCATGCATGACCATACAGCACATCCGATTGCCATAAAATCGTCGCCATATAACAGCTCCTTATTCCAGAATCAACGACACTGTTTTCAAAAAAATCCGAGATAATGCCTTAAAATGATATTGCCACAAGTTGTTGAAAAGAGTTATTATTAAAACCAGTTTAATCACCTTAATCCTAAATTAAAAGTTTATTATTATCATTATTATTTTAACAAAATTTATATAAGCTTTCAAATCATTTTTACTCACACTAAATCCATGATTTAAATATTTTCAATATTTAATTATAGAACGTTCGAAAACACTGGGTCGTTACATAACCCCATGTTTCCGTCATTTGGAAAATATATAATAAATACAAATATAGTTCAGGATTGACATATGAGGATCCCCTCTTAGATGATCAGAGTCTTAACTGCTAGACGGTTAGAAAATTGTCATTTCATACAATCAACAAATATAAAAGCAATTGAAACTGCATAGTGGATATAAACTCTAATGGTAGCTAAGCAGAATAGGTTTTCCTTTACTAATATCCTTTTAAATAGTTATTAACCATAACATATCATGTAACCAAAATCATTAGAGCATAATCATAACATCAATATCATTATCGTGCAAAAATGGGTTATAATGAATAGTGCATCATTCAATAGGGTCCAACAATCATATATTCCCAATATTGCCCAATTCAATAAAAAATAGTCCATTTCATAGTTTTTCCAAGGTTACTATGAACCTGTATTAGTTTTCTAAGGCAAACAAAAATGTATCAAGTTGACTCGGGCCAAAAATATAACCAAAAAAATCCAAAATCTTTTGTCCAATAAGAGAGAACACCAATTACTTATTCTCCTATAAGAGTAACAAGATACTCCCGTAACAATAGTGAGTGTCACTGCTGTGGGTTTCTTCTAATGCGTAACTCCAAAATTTTAGCTCATCCATCGGTAAAATGATATATATTAGGATGCGGATCAGACCAATCAAGGTCTTAAAGGTTCAAGGATAGGGCATGTCCTTACCCTAGTTCTACCTAAAAACATGTTTTAATATATTAATGAATTGTGTCTTTTGATCAGTTCAGAGGATCCTAACACAATTTTGTTATTTTCGATCTCCTAAATGCAATTTCACACACTCAGCGGTTTAGGTTCGAACATACCCACTATTAGAATAACCTGTACTAGCCAACTATTTTCAATCCCTAAAGTCATAAATGTTGAGTGATAACATATTACATATAAGTGAGCTTATCAACTAGAAACCTATGCAATAATAACCGATCAAGATACAAAATTGACATATGTCATCATCATCCCTCACCGTTAATATGTTTATATGATAATCGTTTTATACACAGAATATACTGATCCATAATTTCGAACACTTCGTCTTTGAATATCGTAGCTTTTTGAAATATAGTTAAGTGTTAAAAATGTGATTTTATAACCATATTAAACATCATTTAATGGATGAATAATGATAAGAAACTTGTTTTGAATTTTTTTATAAAAATAAATCCTTTGAAGAATTATTGATAATGTAACCGAAAATCGATTATCGATTAACAACTTTTTATTCGAAAGTCATTCAAACTTACATACACTAAAACACTTAGCAAATCATTAATGGGAAATAAAATATTTTACAGTAGAATATTTTAAAAAATTCTTCTAGAAGATAAGGGCTATGGTAGTTGACTAAGAATGGAGGTGATGTTTAACTTTCGCTTTTGAGGTGTGAAGTTTTCATCATGGAGAAACATGGGGTGAGCCTTCTTTTCTAGAAATGAGAGGTGATAAAGAGCTTAGGCAACACCACTTGATGCCTATATAAATGTGTGCATAACCCTTGAAATCTCTTTTAAAAAATTTACAAAGTTAAACGAGTTCATCTCTTCTCTTCTCTTCATAAAATTCCTGAATAGAAATCAATTCAAATCAACTCCAAGTCTCTTCAAACTTGGCCAAGGTCCTTAGAACAACATCACAATAACTCTTAGAAAATCAAAGCTTGAATATTTGGATCACACTCCCCAACCAAATCAAGGCCATAAGCATCTTTAAAAGCAATATTGCCTTAGGACTTGAACAAACCAAGGAGAGGTAGGATGTTGGGTGTTTCCAAGGCTGAGGTAGAAAGTGGAAGCTTATACTTGCTTGTTTGCTAAGTTAAGGGTGAACTAACTTAGCATTTGAATGAAAATATTGTGTATATATGCTTATGTTTGGTTGTTTATACGTGCTTGAGTTTATATTATCGTATTTGGATTTGATTCTTTCTTTGAAGAGAAAATGGCACTTGTGATCCAACTATATCTACTTGAGTGGACTTGTATGACTTATTATGACTTGTTTCATAGTCTTGAAACAAAGCACATAGAGTTTGGTTGAACATAGGTTGAATCGAACTTGAGTTTGGAAGTCGTTTTATAGCGATGTTCGCTATAAATGCACTATAAAAACGCCTTGTGTTCGGCATTTTCTATGAATTTATATAGAGATCCTTAGTGGTTTCTCATCATAATTGTAAAGTATAATGTGTATGCTAGTTATGTGAAAAGATTGGATGATAAAAAGTATGTTTTCATATCTAAAATCAATCAAACATTTAAAATATAAAAACTGGCTCTGTTCATAGCCTTTTATAATTGTCTACCATAGAACTTTAAAATGTTGACTTTGCCTCTGTATCGCCTTTTATAGCTTTCTGTAAATATTGTCTTTTTTGTTTGAGAGTTTAAATTGCTTTGAATTAACTTAAACTTAAGCATTATACATTAATCTTTTTAGTAGCCTTTTCTAACATATAGAGTACTTTAAAAGTAGTTGGAATTTTTATGAATTTTTAATAATTTATTATGAATTATTAAAGTAAGTGGTTTATTTTTATATAAAGGAAACTATATTGTTTTCAAGTTTCAAATAAATTATAAACTATTTATTTTTAAGTAATGTTATAAGTAAATGTTTTAAAATATATTATAAGTATATTTACGTATGTCTAGTTTTTAGAAAATTAGTTAATTATTTTATCAAACTAAAAAACCTTATGTTATGTAATATTTTTTTAAATTGTTTTATTATTAAATATCTTATTTTATAAATTATTATACATTCATCTATATGATTTTTAAGATTTTTTTAAACTATAAGAAAATGTTTTACAATGTGATTTAAGCTTGCTTATCGGCTTAATCATGTTTATTTATTTAAATGTATAAAACTAATTAACTATGCTTAACGCTAAAAGCCTCGATGCAGAATTATCTATTATGAGAGTTAAGATCGATGTTCGAGTAAGGTTTAGAAGCAATGGTGCTCTAACCTACCGGCTTTACTCTTGACCGAGGAATACTTACGATAAAAAGGTCGAAAATGTGTTTATCTTGTTGATTACTTACTCATTTATGGAAATTCATTAATATTATACTTAACACTAAATGTCGACAAAGTAGTCTTATCTATTTGTGAGAGTAAAGAATGTTTTTCAAGTAGGTTTTATAAGAAATGGTGCTCTAACCTACAGTCTTCACTATTGGCCGAGGAAGAGTTAAGTTAGAAAGGTCAGAAACGTGTTTGGTGTATGAACCTTGATTTGTATAAGCGATCATGTTAGAACTTGATAGTCGATTAGTCAAGTACTGAAATTGATCAAATATTAATTTAGGAAGTATCTGAAAGCTTATGGTTTCATACAATTTGAGATCCCTCGAGAAGGAGCATTGGTATGAAACATTTCTAGTTGAGGAACTCGTATATGTGAGATCATCGGGGAGGACTCCACTTTATTTAGTTTGCTTACTTCTAAAAGAACCAGAATTTAGTTTATCGAAAATTCATTGATTTAGTTTTGAAGAGTCTGAGATTGGTAAGTATTTTATTTACCGATTATCACGTCAAAACTAGTGTAAGAGTCCATGTTTTGGAAGCGGATGTGAAGGGGAATGCCATAGAGTTGAACTGTCCATCCTAAGGTTATGTCCGAGGGAGAGGTCAGCAGTAACATTTATCAAATGGATTATGCAGGAATTAATGGGGTGATTTGAATTCTATTCGAGTGATGAAAACTCATGTGAGAGATGTTGATGTAGCCTCGACATCTGAAATGATAAAAAATATACTAAGAGCATAGTCTATGGTTTAGCTGACCCACGATGGGTTATATCAACTCCATATCTAGTGTATGCTTATCGATGTTGCTAGCGGGAGTTATAAAATTTAGGATCATGTGTTTAGATGTGAACCATCTATGTTTACCTTAATGGTATATTTTATCCAGAGAAATACGATGCTCAGAAGGTAGGTTCTGACCCAAGTGTAGGAGATTGGATTAGGCTTGACCAGAGAGATCTCCATGGAAAATCCATATGCGAATGTACCTTAGCGATTTTAGATGTACTTCTAATACTTTTGTGTTACATGATGCAAGTAACATAGCTATTTTTTTTTTTATTGTGACGACCCACCTTTCTAATCCTTGAGAATGACACTTAACACGTTCTCGGTGTTCGTGTGCCATGGCCCAAGCATTCGAAAAACGAGTTGTTGTGGGGTGAAATAAAGAATAGAATAGAATAGAAAATCTCTTAATGGAATGGTTAAATATAATATAACAATAATATAGTACGTAAGGTTACTCTTTAACACGGAGTTACCAGAGTTACACAAAAGTACTACAACTATCAGCCTATGCAGTTATATACCCTGCCTTTACACTTGCTGCTCCACAATACACATATATAGATAAACATAACAATGGAAATAAATAACTTAACAGACATGGAGCCTCCTACTCGCCCATCATCATCTTCAAAAAGCCCAAAAAATCTACTACTCTCAGACTATCCAAATATAATTGAGTACCTGAGAGTTTAGAGAACCAAACACTCGGGTCAGACAATAAGTCCGGTATGAGTAAATCTCTGATTAAAAGGTGGAAATAAACAACAATATATGAGACCAAGTCTCCAATTATGGAACGGGTTTCCCCATACAATAAGAACATCCAAACCATGAGTAATGGGTATAAATAATTAAACATCGTGAAGTATGCAAATCACTTCTCGTTGTAGTTAAGAGAGAATCAAATTCTATTGTTTTGAGTTAAAGGGAAGGAAAGGAAAATTTTCCAACAAATGACTAGTAGTTCGCACCCCCCTTACCGAAAGTATACCACTAGAATATAATTGAGAATTATGATGGTTCTCGAAAACCTCCAAGCCGGATGCCAACCTTTACCGAGAATCTGAGTATTTCACATCTTATTGCACATATTAACGAAACCAATCTAAAGTATATATGATAATATCCTAATGGGAGCAACTCGACATAGCTTGGTCCCTACTCACGCTTTGGTTTAGTCATTTCCAACAAAGGATATCAATGCTCAAATGAGCAATAAATCATCTTAAATTGACGATGAAAAAAGAAAAAAGCTGAATCGATAGTCAATAAATCAACTACCGGAAATATTTAGAATTATCGTATATGGAATTTAATCTCATATTCTTATCACTACTATCCGATTTCAAACTTGTACTATTTCTTGGTTGAAAATGAAGTCAGGTAGGTGACGGTAGTGTTACCTCTAGGATTTGCCTTGATGGCATTTTTAACTTTCAAGATAGTGGCAAGTTTCCATACCTCGACGTTTAGTGCCAAGTGTATGACTAAATTCTTTCCATATAAGTGAGATTGGATTATGAAAAATTAAATTTCTTATCCTTTCCATAACCAAATCTAACTTTATTTTTAAAACCGATCATGTATTGGGGTTTCACATTTCAAATTTAACTTTAAAAAACATTGATTAATTATTTTTAAAACATGATAATTTTTTTCAATGTCATTGTTTTAAAATGATTTATCAACTTAAATCAATGATTAATTTCTTTAACATCTTTACATTATACAGGTGATTAATTAACTTTAACATATCATTATTAAAATGATTAATTAATCATAAAACATCATTATTAAAGTGATTAATTAATTTTAAAATATCATTATTAAAATGGTTAGTTAATTTTAAAATAACATTAATAAAATGATTATTTAACCTTAAAACATTGCTATTAAAAAAATTAATTAACACAATACATCATTATTTAAATGACTAACTAACCTTAAACATCATTAGTTAAAATGATTATCTACCTTTAAACATCATTATTAAAGTGATTAATTGGTCTTAAAATATCAATAATAAAATAATTAATTAATCTTAAAAGATCATTAATTAAATAATTAATTATCCTTAATCATCGTTATTTAAAACGATTAATTAATTTTAAATATCATTATTAAAACGATTCATTAACTTTAATCACATCTTTATTTGAATAATTAATTATCTTTGCAAAACCCATGCACAAAATTTAATCAAAATATTAACATTTTTCAAAGTGTCGATATAGCGATAGTCGCTATGCGGACACTTCCATAAACACTTTCCATATGTCACTTATTCAACCAAACATCACATAGCATAAGCATGGGCATAAATACAAAGGCAAGTGACAACATACATCATGTGGAGAGCATCCTGATATTATTTAAACATTTTCAAACTAATTTCAAGTTCCTTTACTAAAAACCAAGATATCTCCCTTTTAAAGTGGTCACCAAGCGAACAAATCCAACACTTTTAACACATAAAAACATAAGGAAATAATATATTTTTTTCATCACAACAATAAAGCAAAACTTTAATTATAAACATGAGATTTTGCTCACCAAAATGTAACCAAACCAAGTCGAACTAACTTCACGCCTTGTATTAACACCCGATCTTTGTTTTTCTTCCTAAAAGTTTGGGTTTTTGGAGCCTAAAAGGGTTCGGCCTTGGACTACAAGGGCTTGGCCATGGATGTTTTGAGGGAATATGGATCTTGCTTTGGTTAGTGAGGAGGTATACAGGAGAAAGAAGTGATTCTTAGTGATTTTTCTTAAGAAAGAAGTGAAAAAAGAATAAGTTTTTTGAATTTGAAAACTAGGAAGCCATTAACAAGTCTATAAAAGCTTAAGGAAGGTGATGGAGCTTTTAAAAAGTGAGAAATTAAATGATAAGATGAAAAGAAAATAAGAGAATTGCTTTTATAAAATGTGAAATAACCAAATTACTAAAAAGTCCTTTAGTACACTACCATCCACTCAAATTGCTCCACATCATCACTTCTCCCTTCCTTCCTTAATCAACAAGCAAGCAAGAAAGTCCCCATATTGTCCACCGTGTTAAACATTTCTTTGTACCATGTTATGTAAGTGGAAATGTGACGTTTCGATCTTAATTTATTTTTATTTAAATTTTTGAAAAGATGTCGCATCTTCTTATATTTACTAAAGCAAACACATTTTCACCATATTGTTTAATTTATCCATACTTATGTTATTTAATATATGAATGTGTGAATGTATACGAGTATTTACAGCATTTCTGACAACTTTTAGATGATGAAAAATCAAAAATTCGAAAAACAATTTACGGTCACATCTTCTATCGAACAAATTATTTTTATACACAAATTCTGAAAATAGTACAATCATCACTAGTTATTATTAAAAATGGATTTATTTGAGTTATAAAATCCATTATTTACATATTTTAAATATTTTAAATATTCAAATTCAAAGTGATTAAATTATCGATCGTTACATTTATATTATACACTTTAAACATTATATGTATATCAATATATTAACTTAATAAATGGTTGGTATCTTTTGAGTGTAAAACCGTTATAATGATTCATATGATATCAAATTTAATGTTATATAGAGTTATATATCTTGAGTTTTCTCATACCAGAGTTATGTTTGACACATGGTTTTTATTTTCCCTAAATTCCTTGTGTACTCTTTCGAGTAGGTTGAGTAAAATAGGTTTTTTGTTGGATGGTTCGGAGTTTAGGACATGAGATGAGGCTTCTGTTATCCGTATATTTTTATTTTCATTGCACTATATTATGTATGTTTGTATGTAACAACATTGTGAAAATAAGCAGTTATAACTATCCAAGCTGATGATAGTGTTTAAGTTTAGTAACTCTGAAATTATTCTATATTCAAAGTTACTCTTTGTACCATCCTTTCGATATTATATGCTATCAATCTGCTATGAGATTTTAATATTGGGTCTTTCTTTATTATTCTGTTCTTTTTTTATTTTACTATAACTATTTGTCTTTTTGGAACTTGGGTGCGTGGCACACTAATACCATGAATGTATTTAGTATCGACATTCGAGGGTCGAAAAGTTGGGTCACTACATTTTGAATCAAAGAAAAGATTTGGCAAACACATTGCTTTGGTTAGGTATGGTTTAGAGATAGGGTATGTGACAACCTAGAATGTGTTGAGTTTATTATATGTATACAAAAGCATATTTGTAGTTACTAATAAACCTACACCACTTTTTAGCTTTTCTTAAGGAATAACTCTTTTTCTAGTTAACTCTATCCTTCCGTATCCTGAAGTTGTTTTACTATGCTCAAGTAGAACAAGTCAAAAGTAGTAGGTCTGCCAATGCTATAGAAGGTAGAGGTGGATGGGATAGTATTGTCACGAATGGTGGGAATCAAGCACCAACAAATGCTGCTCCTGTTGAGGAACTGATGGTGGATATTAGGGAAGAGGTCTTGTAGGTCAGGCCTTAGATGGGGTTTGCTTCATTTTTCTGTGATTATGAGAGGTTGGGGGTAAGAGGTTAGTGGCTCAAAGATTATCGTAGAAGTTCTGACTTAGCTTAGATTATTTGATACGATATTCGGAGATATGGAATTAGATGTGCAATGAAGCATCATTAGGCATCGTGACATTTTACCGATGCAGTTATGGATTGGAGAATATTTGGTTCCTACTAATGTCCAAGGGAACAACCTCTCTTGTACTCAATTTAAGGAGGTATTTGAGATGGGGTTTATTCTGAAAGCTGCAAAGACTTTGTTGTTTAGGATCTTCTTTTTTCTAAACTAAAGGGCTATAACAGTGGTAGAATATGAGAGCCGGTTCACTGTGTTATCTCAATTTGGGTTAGGGTCACTTGAAATGCCATTAAAGAAGAATGAGATGTTCATTATGGGTATGCGTTCAGAGTTCCAAAGGGATATGATTAATCACATTTAAGGAACGTTCTTCAATCTTGTAGGTATGAGTTTGAGGTTTGAGAGCTTAGCAATAAGGCCTTCTATTTCTGCACCAATTGGCGACAACAAGTGCAAGTTTCAAACGCCAAGAGATATGTTAGGTTTAGCTTATCATAAGTGTGGGAAGAAGGCACATTTTGCTAGGAACAATAGGTCGGTTGGGGGAGGACAAGTGGAAAAAGCATCGTTAGTTATGGCACTAATTATTAATGCACCGAAGCTAGAGCCATATATGGTCGAGGCATAGTTTGCGCCGAGGGGTTGCTACAACTGCCATAAACCAGGACATTTTGTTAAGGACTGTCTATTGCTTTAGAAAGGATAACAACCTATGCATTCTTTTTCACATTTTTGATATCGGTGCATCTCTTAGTTTCATATCTCGTATTCTTGTTAATAGGATGAAACTTGAATCAGTTATAGCTTTGGATTCTATTTTAGCATCGAACCCTATTGGAGTTTTGGCCAATCTTAGTATGATATTATTTAGGAGTCTCGGCTATTTTTTCTGACCAACTCTTTCCTTGCAACTTAAATGTTCTTGGTTTTATAGGGCTTGACATTTCCCTTGGGATGGATTGGTTGTCTCGGAATCATGTAGTCTTAGATTATGTTAAATGGACTATTTCATTGAAGATAGGGGAAGGCAAGATTCTAGTAGTACATTATGAAGGACCTAGCTTACTTATGACTAGTTTTCTTTATTCTCTTGATGTGGTGGAAGAGGATTTGGGATCAAACTTTGTTGTGTTGGAGTTTTAGATGTCTTTAAAGAAGAGTCGGGTTTACCACCTCGACGGGAGATAAAATTTCGCATTGATTTGGTTAACGATGCAAAATTCATGTAACCTATCCGTAGACTATCACAGAAGGATAAGCTGGAACTGTCCAAGTAGGTCAGTGATTTATTGTAGAAGGGCTTGATCTGACCGAGTCATTCGCATTGAGGAGCATTCGTTATTTTTGCTATAAAGGTAAACAGTTCCTTAAGACTGTGTGGATTATCGTGAGCTCAACAAGTGGACTATCAGGAATAAGTATCCTTTGTCTAGGATAGACGGCTTGTTTGATCAGCTTCATGGAGCTCGAGTGCTTTCTCAACTTGATCTTGCTCAGGGTTTCAACTACTTGGGCTGGTAGAGGGGAGTTACCCATACAACCTTCAGGTCCGATCAGTTTTATGAGTGGTTTGGTATTTCGTTTGACCTAACTAATGTTCCAACATATTTCGTGGACCTAATGAATCAAGTTTTCCAAGACGTGTTAAATAAGTTTGTTCTTGTATTTATTTGTTTTCTAGTCTTTTCGAAGATTTAGGAGGAACAAACTCGACATTTGAAGATTGTATTAAAAAAATTGAGAGAGCACGTGTTGAAGGCTAAGTTCTCAAACTGTCGCTTTTGGCGTTCAAAAGTTAGGTTCTTAAGCCATGTTGTTTCGGCGAAGGGTATTTCTATTGATCCAGCTAAGGTTGTGACTATTCAGGATTGGAAGAGGCCATAAGGCACAACCAAGGTTAGAAGCTTCTTGGGTTTAGTGGTTATTATAAGAGATTCATTTAGGTTTTTTTGAAGATTGCTTCTCACTTAACTAGTTTGACGACGAAAGATGTAAAATTTGTTTGGACCGACAAATGCAGGCAAGTATTCATAGATTTGAGGGCAAGGTTAACGAGTTCTCCTATTCTTACTATTTAGGACGGAGGTGAGGGTTTAATTATTTACATAAATGCATATGTAATAGGCTTAGGTGGTGTCGATACAATATGGAAAGGTTATCGCTTATGCCAGTCGGTAGCTCAAACATCATGAACTGAGGTATGCAACCCACGAGTTGGAATTGTTGGTGGTGGTTATTGCATTAAAGATACGGAGGCATCACTTGCTAGGTGAGAGGTTCAAGTTGTATACTGTTAACAAATTTATTCGTTATCCCCCAAAGGTGCAAGGAAGGTGGATTTGGTCAGGCTAAGGCAATCCTAGACAAAGTTGCTAGGAAGGCATATGCTCCATATCGAATCCATGAGGGTCTTGTGCCTATTCAATATCAAGGTCCATATCGTATCTTATATCATGTAAAAGTCAATAGTTGAAAAATAGATCCATCAAATTAAGAATCATAAATGCTTTGGAACTCGTAAGCAAGCCATAGTTCAAGTCATTTTTATTTATGTACTCTTTAATTGTTGAACGTACAAGGTTGTTGAATGTACAAGGTCCCCTATGCATAAAAGTTCAAGTGCTACAGTCAAATTAAAAATCCCCAAATCAATTTTTGGTTACAAATTTTAATATAAAAGAAATGAGACAAGAATAATTCTCCACTTCTCCCATACCCTAGGTCCATATTATAGGGGGTGGAAGTGTGGCATAGCAGCTTGACTTCGACAAGCATGATTATCAGCATTGTCAATGGCGCATAGCGCTAGGCCTTGACCAATGATGACCTTCGATGTTCCCAGAGGAATAATAGAGCTTCGACCACTTCCCACAATGAAGACGTTCATTAATTTGAAGTGACGTTGGTATGAAGTGGAGTTGATATGGTGTAGCATCGATATGGAGTGGAATTGTCATCGAGTATTGTCATCGGCCTTGATAGCCTCTGTGGGTATTGATAATCCTTGGCATCCACAAACTTGTGGCATTGAATAGCGTGTGCCATTATTAACTAGTGGCATTAGATAGTCGCAACATCACACATTGGTGGCATTATTCATTTGCAGCATCAATCTGCTTGTGATATTGTTAGCTTATGAAATAAAATACTTACGGCATCAGGATGTAGTTGGCGTCTATGATCTATGACATTGATCCAGTCAATAATACTTCAATTGCGGCTTCATTCAACCCTCTGGCATTGGCTATAGGTGGTGTTAATGACGAGTGGGATTGACAAAGAGCAATATTAATGAGTTACGATATCCATTCTTTCTTCATAGGTGAATGGAGACATTGATAGAATACAGCATCAGTGTGAAGTGACATAGACTACGTCCATATAACACTGATGGCTTATGATATTGATTATATACAACATAGATTCCATCTGGAATTATTTGGCGATACAAGAGTACCGTCACTAATCATTCAATTCTATAAATGGTATGCGACATTGTGTATGATTCCTTATTGATGAGATGCAACATTGTAGTCTTCAATTTTGATCTATTTACCTACTTTATTGATGACATGTGACATTGCCAATTATCTTTTTGTTGATGCGCGATGGTTTTGTTGGCCT
Source organism: Allium cepa (assembly GCA_030765085.1). Classification (NCBI taxonomy): domain Eukaryota; kingdom Viridiplantae; phylum Streptophyta; class Magnoliopsida; order Asparagales; family Amaryllidaceae; genus Allium; species Allium cepa. Next base: position 833,199,686 of record CM060931.1, read on the forward strand.
TTAGCATTGGCTTGATAACACACTACCTATATTCTTTCAACACTAGTTATTGATGCAGAGTTACGACAATGTCATAACGCCGCGTATCTTCGACATTAACATTGGTAACAACATTTTCCCCTAGTATAAAGATAGCATTGACTTTTCAAGTCAATATCTTCAGCATTGGCATTTTGCCGCCTGTTGGTATTTTTGTTTTGAATCATCCATACATTTAAATTTGATCCAGCGGCATCCGTTTTCCTTCCTCCTCCTATAAATACTAGAGTTTTTCCATCATTACTTTGTACCTACAATTTAAAAGCTCAAGCAAATAAAATTATTCACCAAATCATTTGCAAATTCTAGATTCTTGCAAAAATCAAGGCACATATCTTAACTGATTAAATAGTATTTCATTCGAGTAGCTGTTACGGCTCGATTTGACAATTTTTGGGTTCGAGTCAATACTTAGGTTTTGATATCCAATGGGGATGGTTAACTTTTATATTTCTGGTTAGATTGACGATTAATTACGCTTAACTATGGATTGTTACATCGTTAGGGAATCTTAAGGTAACACTCCGTATTTTTACTAGAATTATTTAGGATATTTAATTAGTTAAATAAAATAAAATAATGTAAGATGATTAATGGATTGAAATTTGTGACTAAATAAGTGGGAGTCATGCCATGTTAAATACGTGAACTAAAGAATAGAAAGAGAATAAAAAGGTCAGGAAATATGAAAGGGAAAAATAGGAACAAGGCATATCCTTATATCCTAAACCCTTAACCCCTCAACATTCACGTTCACTTCATTTTTCACAATTTAAAAATACAAGCTAAGTTCGACCGCCATTATCAAGAGTAAAGAAGAAGAATTCAAGAGGAAGAATCAAATCACTTAATCAAGAACAAATCTCACATCCTTAATAAAAAAAACTAAGGTGAATAATGACTACATCTCATATTTTTCATTAATTTGAGTTTTAGATAAATTTTGAAAGTATTTGCTACTGTTTTGGCAGATTTGAATGATAAATGGATATGTATATACTTGTTGATGATTTAGGCTATTTTATATGCATTTTATGATGAGAATTGATTTAGAAAACCTATTAAATGAAATCCAATCGCCCTACGAATTTAGATTTATATCAGAAATGATAATTTAGAAATGGGTTTCAATTTTTATAATTTTCTAAATTAGTGTGGATTTTATATGAATTTTCTAGTGAAGAAAATGCTAGTTTGGGTTTAAAATTGTCACGACCCGAAATCCAATGTTTGAAAATTGACATCAAATACCTCACTTGTATTCGACTGTCGAAGATTCAAACATTGAACTCTAGTCGGATGGAGCTTATAACAACATTAGATGAATATAAAGCAGCAGAAACAAAATGAATATCATGCATTACATCACAGATACAACATCATCATAATATCCATTACAACATCAGAGTATCTTTATACATATATCACAACTTCAAATACAACATCATAATAGAACAACAAGTGATCATATGCCAAAAAGTCTTCAAAGAAGTGAAGTGATAGCGAACTTCCAAAACTATGCACTTGGGATCCAAAAGCTTTCAAAATATCTCTAAGACAAAAGCCTCCAAAAACCGATAGCCTCTAACTCCAAAAGACTCCAAAATACTGCTAGCACCATAACACGGAATACCTGCTACTAGGCTGCCCGTGTGGAAATTATGGGCACCCAGAGTTTAGAAAGGAACAATAAACTCCGGGTCAGTCATGGGAATGGTATGAGTAAACAAAAACAGTTGCTTTTAAATAAAATAAGATTTATAAAAGAAAATCCGATGTGCTTTTGGAAAAAAGAAACTACCATAAGACCTCCCGCCACACACACAATGCAATCGCAAAATTGGAGGAGATTTCTTCTTATGATAGTCAAATATGCTTGATACGGGAAAAATTCTTTGATATTATTACTAGTGCATAGTGTGAAAACATTTCGAAAATATAGTATTAATCTTAGCTAGCATAGGTACCATTATACTATGCCTACTATAGATGCCATGTTAAATGGCAGGTTCTACAACTAAAACCGTACTGGGTTCGTATTGGGAATTGGATTTCCAACAAATGGTCAGGCTAAGGAACTTCCTATGCCACATGGGTACGCCTCTGGAGGGACGTCCCGAGAACTTAACCAGTTCTCTGCCAACACAAGGCCAGGTTACATCTGTAACTAGGTAACTACTACACGACTATGCCATTCCCCAGTCGTTTGCAACCTTTATCCGAGGGCCCTCTATCACAAAGCAACAACCACACAGTAAATGAGATTGCAGCAACCATGTATGTAAAGCATCTGGGCTCCATACCATGATACCACCATTTTCCATAAGGAAATGACATACTCTAAAGGGTGCGACCCTCATAACCTTGTCGCATCTTTCTTGTTTCGACCATTTTCGTGGTGTGAGGTCCGATGAGGTCTCGTCCACAAAGCTACGTTTTACACGAAAGCCATGGTTTGATCATAAATGATCAACAAATGATCATCAACACACAGCAGCACTGTAACGGCCCTGAATTTTGAACAATTTAAAAATGAAGATATTTAATTAATTTTAAATATTTGAATGAGAATTTAAATTGAATTTCAAATTTTCAGTATAAATTGGCGATTAAATTTTAGAATTTAATCTATTTAAGTTGAATAAAATTTAAATTTGACTTTGGAGTTGAAATTGAATATTGAATTTGTATTTTAAATTCAAACTAATGACTTAGGAAAAAAATAATTTAGATACAAGAATTATTATTTAAATTTAAAAAGGATGGTTAGTTTTAAATAATATTTTCTTCTCTTTAAAATAAAAAGGAATAAATTTTAATCAATACAAAACAATTAAATAAATACACTTAGTTAAAATTTTAACAACAAAAATTAAACAAAAACAAAAAAAACAAAGTGAAGAAAATAATTTACAAAACAAAATTGAATTCAAAATAAAAATAAATATATAATATATATATATATATATATATATATAAAAAGAGTACACTGCCTTACTTATCACCTAAAGTCACGCCTTAACCTACGCCTAAAATCACGAAGAACATCGTGTAGGGCATATCTCATTCTATTTTAAGTACCCCGATACCCCTTCATCACTTCAAAATCTTAAACACACGAAAGAGAAAATAATGGCGGCCTAAAAAAAATCGTTCGTCCCCCTTTTCAACAATTAGGGCTTCAGCTTCATCTTCGTTCGACGTTCCTCTTCGTCATTCAAATTAGGGCTTCGGTTTCGATTCCAATTCGTCGCCGCTTCGAAGCAAGGTGAGTTTTCTCACGATTAATCGGTACTCAAGTTTTTAGATTTGTTTGAATTGGGTGTTTGGTTGCATGCTATGATTTGGGGTGTTATTTGTTATCATTTGCTCGGTCAATCCAATTTAAACTGATAAGAACAGATGTTAATTGAAGTTTGTTTTTTTTTAACTGATGAAAACAGATGCTACTTGAAATTTGTTTTTAAATTGATAAGAACAGATGCTATATCAAAAACTTTGCTTGTTTGTTGCTGCTGCATGTGATGGATCTTTGAATCTAGATGAGGAAAATTTTGTTTCCATGTGCTTGTTTGAACTTCTATTCATGTGTGTTGTATATATGTGCCTATAAACCCCCCCCCATGCTTTGATGTTTTGCTGTGTATCATGCTTGCATGCCTATATATGAATGATCCCAGTTATAAAGGTCTGTGAACACCTATAATCTGAAAATAACAAAATTGACAAGTTTAAAATAATTGTTGATGAAAATGATGCATGCTAAAATTCTTGGAACCATTATGTGAAGCTTGAATGTTTGTTTAAGTATGGAATTAAAATTATGTATGTGAATATGTATTTTTGCGTATACATGTCACTGTGAGTAAACATACCTGATTTAAAAAGTTTTTAAAAATCTGTTAAACCCCTGTTGCATGCAGAAACTTAAGCTTAAATAGGAAAAAATGGTTTGCATGTTGTAATTAAATGTTTTATGTGTAAATTTAGGATATATACAAGCTTTTTAAATATTAGTTTTAAACAGATATGGTCCTGAGAATATAAATGATATATGTAAATTGATATGTGTGTGCTCCTGTACACTTATTTTCTCAAACTGTTTGGGTCACTGTGTTGAACCCAGTCTCATTGGTCTTGACTTGATTCATTGCTTTGAGTTCCCCATCATACTTCCATGAAATTTCGACTCCCACACTACTACAGCTTGTTGTTTGTGTACTGATCAAGTATCAATGTGTACTTGCATTGTTGTCTGTCTCTGGTCTGTGCACATTGTTGCATGTATTGAGTATTTCATGCTTGATGTTGTTTCAGTCTTTATATCCATATATGCCTTCCCATCTCTGTTGCACTTGTAGCTGCATTCCATGCTGTTGCACTTGAGACTTTAGACTTGATTTTTTTTTTTGCTGTTTGCATGCAGTGGCAGTTCCATATATATATGTCCGTGTACTTGAAACTACTTGATGCTGCACACTTGTGCTTTGCCTTGATCACTTCTGCTGTGTCATTTTTGCAGTTGGTCTTGCATTTGTTGTTATTTATGTCTTCATGTCTTTGGCATTTCTGAGTCTCTGCCTTTGATTTCCTGCTTTGACATTGCTGTTTGTATTGCTTTGTCTGATGCCTTCTTGACTCTTTTATCTGTGCATTGGCCTTGAGTTGAACCTAGTTTTGAAACTTGGGTTTGACCTTGTTTTGATCTGATAGCTGTGCTTTTGTTTGGTGCACACGAGTTGGCGAGGCAGTGCACATGTGTATAAATATACGTGTGTACTGCAGCCACACAGGATTGACAGATTTAAAAAAAAATTGAAGTTGTTAATAAGAAAATCCATAATAGATTTAAATTGATTCATGTGATTCGTCATCTCTGTTACCATTTTATTCGGTTCATTACAAATTTAATTACTTGAATAAAGATTTATCCTGACTCGAGTGTTTTTGTGTTTTGCAATAAAACGCTCGGGTCAGACCGAGTATTTTTACAGCTTGAAGATTTTCAGGCCGCGAAGTTAGAGAGAGTTGGGGAAATTGCTTCACTTTAGCCCTTTCGAAGAATTTTTGTACTTAAAAGAAATATTCCGCTGTATAAAATTTAATGCATTGTACAAACTCTGATATATGTATAAAAAAAATTCATTTATGTAAAATATTATGATTATTCTGTGATTCTGTGGCTGTTTCTGTTTAAACTCTATAAACTGACTAACAATCCGTCATTTTGAACGTCTCAAGTTGGTTTAATTACCGACTGGGGGCGATTAGAGCGGCGGGTCGTTACAAAAGTGGTATAAGAGCTTTGGTTTACACAAAGCTCAGTTTATGATGTTTAATATGAATAGTTACTAGAACCACTTTAAAGAAAATGTTTTTCAAATTTAAATTAAGTATGAAAATTATTTTCTTTGAAAAAATAAAAGGTATTTCGAAAATTCAAATCTTTTTCGAAAATTCCCCTCTCTAAATTTAGGATTGCGATAGTTTCTCATTCGAAACCCATTATCGAATTATTGAGACTTATGAAAAATAAAATATAAGTGAAGTGAATTAATGAAGTGGTTTAAATCGAATATTTTGAATATCTACAAAGTAATAATTGGGAAATAAAATGACATTTCAATTTAGTTATAGCCAAGAGGATAATTAAACTATAACTTGGGAATTTGATTCTGAATTCTTTAGAAAATTGATTTCAAATGTTTTGAAGAACGATTTAGTAAATAAATGGATTATAAGTACTTAACTTATAAATGGACTTTTGTTATATAATGGAGTTATATAAACTGAATTGAATTAATAAAGAAGATTTATAAATCGAAGTTTATAAATAGAAATGGAATTTGTAAAGATTGTTTATAAATTCGAAACCAATTGAATTTGATAAATGAAAAATAGAAGTCATTAAAGGAGATATATTCGTGATTTTGGACAGCGAATTATCCTTTAAGTTAAATATTGTGATAGTAAATGTTGGTTGGGAATTTTATCCACGATTTTGGACAGTGGATATTTTATGGTTGTCGCTTAATCAATAAAAAGTGTAGAAACACTGAATTGAATAGATAAGTATATTCACGATTTTGGACAGTGAATATATTATTGAATAAAACAGATATGTTTTAGGGAAGTGATATTATGAAATGAGGTTAATGTGAAAATATAAATTTAATGGAACTAAGTTGATGAATGACTTACTAAATGAACTTGTGAATTACTTATTATTAAATAAGTATGGAAATGTTTTCCAATATGAAATGAAAGGTTTGAAATTTTATCTTTTAAAGATAAATTGAAAAAAATGAATATTTGAAATTGGTTTCAAATGGTTAAGTTGGAAAATTATATATCTTGTAAAGATATTTTTGGGAAATTTGAATGATCAGTTCAACTTGAATATTTTCCAAAAAGATTGAATCTTGAGTTAAATTGAGTTTAACTTTGACATCAAAAACAATATAAGTTGAGCTTTGAATTTTGGATAGTCGATTGGGAATGTATGTCTAACATTGTGAATTGATGACATAGCAATTGATCTCTATTAAATATATATCTGTGGTGGCGGAGAATTTATTCTTTTAGCTTAACACCCTTCTCTGAGACGTACGAGCTTAGAGGTTATATATCGGTAGACATCAATTATGTGTTGAGAATTGACGATGTAACGTGAAATCCAAATCGAATGTGAAGTCGATAATGAATTGGATTATGAATGTGAATTAGGTTTGAGATAACCTTAAATTTTCAAATCGATTTAGAGGAAAATTTTAAGTGAAATGGAAAATTTTGGAATCCTCTATTTGTTATGAATGTGAATTGAGTTTTCGTAACTTATATATGTGAATGTAATAATTCGGAAACTATCAGTTTGGAAAGACATTATTATGAAAAGTCCTGTGTAGGTTTACATAGGTATGATATGTACGAAATGTGAAATAAAGTACTATATGTATATGACATATGTTTTCTAAAAACTGAGGATATGGAAATGTACCTTCCATTTATTATTTGTGAAGGTGATTGGAACTCGGTGGAGTGTCCATTGGAAATCGTAGCTACGTAGAATTTCCATTAGTGGAATGTCCATTGGGACTGACTGGAATCCCTCACGATGGATCATCGTGTTTGGGATTATGTGAATTGAAGCTGGCGTAATTCGTGGGGCGTGATGCCTACAGTTACAAGCGATTCCACTGGGATAGTGGCGCAACCGCCGTGTAAACTACGATCTAGAAACCAAAGCGAAATTCGAGGGGCGAGATGCCTACGGCCACGAGCGATTCTACTGGGATAGTAGCGTAACCGCCGTGTGGACCGCGATCTAAGGCGACAACCATGGCGAAATTCAAGAGAGATGTGAAATCTACAGTTACAAACGATTCTACTGGGATAGTAGCGTAACCGCCGGGTAAACTGTGATCCATGGGGGAACGTGCTTTCCATATCCATTTTTAAAAGAATTTTAAAAAAAAAGTATTTTCACTGGGAGTTGAAGCAAGTATATTTAGTACTTGGAGATTTTTAGTCCTGCGCCTGGCCAGCGTATGCCTAATGTCTGTAAGAACGACGATGGACTTGTTAAACTTCGAGTTAGCAAGTATTTTCAAACTTTGAATAGAAAATCAATAGTCTGAAATTAGAATTACATAATTCTAACCTAATGAATTAAGGAAGAAGATCTTTTAAATTATCTTGAAAGCACACAGCTTTAGAAAAGGTGTAATATGTAAATATTTAGCATAAAGAATTTCAAGTTTAAAAATATGAGTTTTGTAAGTCGAAAATTTTGGTAAAAGACTTTTGCGTCCTGATTATTGAAATCGATGAACAAAACTGCTGAGATAAAATAAATGGAATGAATCGTATATTTATTTATAAGTTTAGAACTTAGTAAAATTGAGTAGGGTATAAATATCGGTGAGATTTTAGCAATCGTTTTTCCTAACTTATAATTTCGGGACGAAATTCTTTTAAGGAGGGAAGATTGTAACGGCCCTGAATTTTGAACAATTTAAAAATGAAGATATTTAATTAATTTTAAATATCTGAATGAGAATTTAAATTGAATTTCAAATTTTCAGTATAAATTGGCGATTAAATTTTAGAATTTAATCTATTTAAGTTGAATAAAATTTAAATTTGACTTTGGAGTTGAAATTGAATATTGAATTTGTATTTTAAATTCAAACTAATGACTTAGGAAAAAAATAATTTAGATACAAGAATTATTATTTAAATTTAAAAAGGATGGTTAGTTTTAAATAATATTTTCTTCTCTTTAAAATAAAAAGGAATAAATTTTAATCAATACAAAACAAATAAATAAATACACTTAGTTAAAGTTTTAACAACAAAAATTAAACAAAAACAAAAAAAAAATTCATTTATGTAAAATATTATGATTATTCTGTGATTCTGTGGCTGTTTCTGTTTAAACTCAATAAACTGACTAACAATCCGTCATTTTGAACGTCTCAAGTTGGTTTAATTACCGACTGGGGGCGATCAGAGCGGCGGGTCGTTACAAGCACTTAGCATTCCACACTACCAAATTGCGAGTATATCGCTGATAACCTTCTACTACATAACCTCTGAGCTCGTACGTCTCAGAGAAGGGTGTTAAGCTAAGAGAATAAATTCTCCGCCACCAACAGATATGTATTTGAAAGAAATCTGCTTTATATCTCAAGTGTCAGACATACAACCATACAAGTCTGTTCCGTGTTCGAACAGAACCGAAGGCACTTCGTCTAATAAAGGAAGAAGCCCTTGCAAATCCGGGCATCCACAATTCCGATCGGACTCCCCATCACATGTGGAGATCTCTATACCGGAGCAACTCAGTGCAGAGACATTCATTAGGTTATCCTATCGTTTTCGAAGGCACCCGGTCTTCATCACCGTCTTCAAATGCTATTAATTTCGTCGTATCACTATTCGAAATGGGTTATATGACACAAAGGTCCTCTCCCGGCCAATCCGAATAGTGAGCGCTCAATTTTAAAACACGTGGGTGTATCAATTACAAGGATCCACATTCAGGGTTCGATGTGGGTTTCGGATAACTAACTAGAATTCGACTCCCTGTCGCATCGAAGTTTAAATGCCGTTTTACGGGCAAAAGGGTTTTCACATACATACAGAAGCAAATCATGAATCACAGTTCGGCATAAAGCAATTCACATTGCACAGTATCATAATCACAAACAGTATATCAATCCAGTGTACAACATTTGGTCATGGTCAATCATCTTCAATTAAGGTGAATGATTTAAGTGAATTAACCACATAATTATCTTTATAAATTATTTTAAATCAATGATTAATTATTCTTAACTATGAATTAATTAAATCTTAAATAACTTTATTAACTAATTATTCTTTAATTAATTATTTGAATTTATTAATTCTTAGTCGTTAATTAATTTAAATCTTAATTACTTTTATTAGTTATTCTTTGATTAATTAGTTATCAATTACGAGGTAATTACAAATCATTAATTATTTAATCATTACAAATAAATTTGTTTTTAAGTTAACACTTGAATATTTGATTTACTTCTCAAGTTTTATTAAGTTAAATGTGAAACAATTTTATTTAAAAATATATATTTGAAATATCTTTGAACTTCATTTATTTCAAATAATCATTTCAATATCATATACTTCACCTTCCATTAACAAACTATCTTCATTTTAAAAAGAATGGATTCAGGAAATTGTTTAAACTTATGTTCTCAAAAAAATTTCAAAACTAGAATTTACCGTTTTCAACGTCCAACCCGAGGCCGTCTCGAGTCATCCCCGAGAGAAAATGTCCCCCGCTTCGAGTTTTTACCTAGATCGACCCGTATAATTTTTTTTCACTAAAATTTGTTTAAGTTTTTGAGCGACCCGGTGCAACGCCAAATCGACACGACCATGGCTTCGAATTATCTCCCTCGAACCCCCGAGTAGTGCTTCGAGTCAAACATCACCCCATCCCAAAAACGAACTACTGATACAAACGAAACCGTGTGCAAGCTGCACACCGTCCTGGTGGTCACTGGTCGAAGCTACGACCGTCATTAGGTCGATGACTAAGTTCTCGACCCATCGAGTCACCCCAAAGCACGAACCATCTCCACGATCGAAAACGAGCTCCACGACCCGTACTTCGTCAAAAACCATCACCAGAAAATGGCCTCGCCCCATCTCCACCGGCCATTAGAGGTCACCGAAACTCGAGCGAAGCTTCGCCATCCTACGACGCCGCGATTGGCACTGGTGTCTTGAAGTTCGATCACCTAATGACGACGCAACACCATCTTTTTCAATTGCGAGCAGAAATGGGTTTTTAACACTAAGTCGATCTCGAATCAACAATATAATGATTTATAAATTCAAATTGCATTTTTCTGAGGATTTCAAACCCTCAAGCTAGCTGTGACGACGAACTCGAGGCCCACAAACGCTTAGTTCATCAGAATTTGACAAAATTTTATTTCTCTGATCAATCATAATTTCTCAGTAAAAACATTATGAAAAATTTAGATTTTACTTTCTAAATTCATTATTTTCATTGGTGATTCAGATAGCGTTACTGAAATGAAAATTTATGATGTTCGAATTACTGCATAATTTAATTTGTGACCGTGTTTCCATATTTTCCCGAAAAGAAACTATATTACTTTGCTTTGATTTATTGCTAAAACATAGTGCATGTTAAACAACACTCTAATTTGTTTAGATTTTAATTTTAGAAGAGAATAGAGAGAGATTTTGAATTTAGCATGAGTTTACTCTGTAAACCAGAGACTAAGAAGAACAGAGATGAAAAACCCTGAACATAAACATTCCCAGGCAAAAAGTACACAAGCACACAATTTGTTCACATGGAAGGGTTTTTTCAACATCAATTTAGGCATACATACAACAACAAAAAATAGGATTAAACAAAAGTTCACTCACCTAACACAGTTTGAACAAAAAGCTCCTGACTGTTTAAAAATAAGGATGGAAGCCTGGATTTTCTATTTTAATCTTGAAGTTTAAATCTGCAACTTGTAAATATAAATCTTTGGTTATCCTTTGTTGTATTTGTTTTCTTAATTCATCAATAACAAACAATATTCAAGCTTACTTACAGTTTGAATTTCTTATGCAACAGAGAACAGGGTCTGCAGTTTGAAAACCAGAAATTTATTTAGCCTTTAAACTTGTTTTTTTTCCTGCAACTGATTGATAAAATTTGCTTAAATTCTTGCGTTATTACTGATTTACAAATTCAAATTCAAAATTTTTTAAAAGAAAAGTACACTTGCCTTAATTTGCTTCAGAGAATCCCTGCACTGTTTCTGGCCAAAACTGAACCTGTGTTTATACTAATCTACAGCTTGAATTTTTTATGTTAAAACTTGATTTTGAAATTACAAATTCATTAAACTATAAAGTTTAAAGTTTACCCGAGAGAAGGAATTTAAAACTACTATTTGCTGTTTAAGAAGATCTTCAGATTTTTAACTTTGAATCCAAGAAAATTTTGTGGTTTTCTGATTTTCTTTTTTTTTCTTTGGGTGTTGAAGTTTGAAATGCTCAAACCTTTTTTACTGTTCTTTCAGTAATTTGAGAAGCTAAATAATTGAAAATGGGAAGCTGAAAGGTTTTTGTGATTTTGAATTTTTTTTTTTTTCAATCAACAATATTGAATGCCACTTGTTAAAACCCATCATAAGAGCTCTACACTTGTTAATTTTACACCATCTCCCTTATGCATGTTTAACACTTGTAATTTTTACAAAGACAAAAGAATTTTTAAGTAAATTTCGTGTCATATTCACTTTATAAATAACTATACCCCTTATTCATTTGTATATATGTATGCAATGTTAAAAGAAGAAATGTTTTAACCAATCTTTACATTATATAAATCACACCTTTATGATTTTAAATGCCAATATCTTTTCTAAAACATTTATTTTAATTTTAAATTCAAATTCCAATTCAACTTGAATTAAAATCCATTTATGTTCATTTTTATACCCACACATATACTTGTACAATTTAAATTCAGTTTCAACATATACATTCAAATCTACTCATATATACCTTAAATATATATATATATATATATAATTTAAATTCAAATGATTTTTAAAACATTTATTATTTCAAGATTTTAAACTCAAAAGAAATTAGAATTTTATTCACACAAATTATCACTTATTTTATTTGTTTGAAACTTTTCAATTTAGTTTCAAATTAAACTCCAAAATTTTTAAATATGTTACCGATTTAAAATGATAAATTTTTGGGGTGTTACAAAAATTAACTACGGCCAAATTATATTGGCATAGGATCTGAAATTTGTATATGTTAGAAAACATATTAAAATTGATTTTCTGCAATTTTTGTAGAATTTTCCTAAGTGTTTTAATGGATATGTAAACTTATTTAAGGTATGTGACTTGAATGTTTTATATATTTATAAAAAGGAGAAGAGTATTTTGTAATTCAAATCTTTATTTTTGAAAATCGGTAGTACTTTGAAAAAGAAAAATGTGCAACCAATCATAATTTGACAAAAAGGGCAGGTTGGGTACAAAGAAATAGTTTAAAAAAATCAAATCTACATGCTTTTTCCTGTTTCAGTGCTTCTAGAACAGGCTTTCAATTACTTACCTCCCCCTCCGGCTCCATCGAAACTAATGCACATGGTATCAGATATCTGGTACGTAGAGAATTAGACAAAGGCGGAAGGCATTTGGTCGAAACAACGGGTTCTGAGCATTACTTTACTTTTAAATGAATATGCACCTACTTTGCTTTCAATAGAATAGCTTTCGACTTAGTCTGCTTTCGACTGGGTCAATGATTTTAAAAGAAGGGTTTTAAGAGGTTGCATCTTTGTTTTTAGATAACTGCATTCGATTAGGTCGAAGCCCCTGACTGTCGCTTTTTACCTTTTGACCCAGATTGGTTTCGAAAGTGTTACCTTATTTTAAAACCAAGCCACATCTCTAATACTTTCGAAGGAATGTTTTCGAACCATCACTTCATTAATTAGGAATGCTTTCGAAAGAGATGCCTTCGACTTAAATGTTTTAATGTCCCTTTTGCTCTATAAAAAGTGTAACTCAAATTGTTTCGAAAGGGATGGTTTTAATGGTTTCGAAAGATGTTTCCACATATTATAAACTGAAACCAAATGCTTTCGAAAGGCTTGGCTTTAATGCTTTCGAAAGGTTTTAAGGAAGGGTTTTCCATGGCTTCAAAAGGTCTAAAAGGAAAGGTTTTCCAATGCTTTCGAAAGGCAATGTTTAAGTGCTTTAAAGAGGATGTCTAAGGCTTTAAAGCTTTCAGAGGAGATGTTTTTCAATGGTTTTGAAAGGATATAAATGGTTTCGAAAGATATGATTTCGAAAGGTATATTTTGGCCTTTGGCCTAATGTTTTGCTTGTATCGAAAGGGGTACTTTCAAAGGTTTCGGAAGGGGTACTTTCAACAGTTTCGAAAGGGTTGTCTGAAGATTTTGAACAAATGTTTCTGATGTGTTTTTAGCAATATAGCCTAAATGTTTTTAAGTTAAAATGGGTTTTAACTTATTTTGGAGGGAAGAAATGCTTAATAATTTCATCAACATTATTTTGGATAAAGTATATACAACATGGAAAATAGTTTAAAGTAAAGCAAAGAGTATATTTTCCTTGTATATATATATATATATAATTTAAAATATTTAAATCATTTTGAAAAGGTTTTCAAGAAAAAATCTAAAGGGTAGTTAACCCTAAGAAAATGAATCAAACTTGAATACCAAATAGGATTTGTGTAAGGTCGTGCCCTATATTCATTATTTATTAGCCTCTAGCTAATTTAGTCCAAAATTCTAATGTGTAGGGCTTTGTCAAAAGTGAGACTAAAATTATGTTACACATAGAAAGGAATCTAAAACGGAATGACATGTTATTGATAAGCCGACAAAACCATTAGGATCATATAGACAGGAGAAGTAAGTAAGGGAAGACTGTCTTGAAGGGGCGTATCTAACTTTTTTTAGAATTTTTATGTTTTCTAGTAGGCATAAGTCGGCCAAGGCATAGTAGTTAACCAAACAAAACTATGGTATAGGGGCAGATAGTCCATATGATAATTTAAATGTGCTTATACTTGATATTTCTTTACAGATTTAACTAGTTTTGGTTGCTAGATTATAATTTGCAAAATATGTGTTTTAAAAAGGGATATTAATGAAGGGAAATCTATTCCGCTAAGCGGCATGGTATCACTTAATATTAGATAATCGAGATGTATAGTATTATTCACACCAGGCTTTATGTCTGACTCAAAGTTTATATTCCTTAAACTCTCGGGTGCTCAAAATTAATTTGAACAGGCTAAGGATCGGTGTTTATAGGTTTTAGTAGGTTGGCAAATAAAGCTTTCAGAGATGAGAAAGTGACTGATGGATAGCTAATTAGCAGTTTCTGATATATTTTAGATTGATTCTGTTGTATTGTATATATAGTACTCTGGTCAACCAAGGGGGCATCGTCATATGTTTCTCACGGCGTAATACTGTAATAATTACATTTTATCTGAACTTTGGAAAGTGATGGGATTATGAAATTTGAATGTGAAACATGTATCTTAAAATGTAATCAGAAAAATAATGTTTTTGAATATGCAATTTTATTTCATATTCATTTTCTTCTGATATTATTAATACCATTAACATAACCGTATTTAGTCATCGGAAGTTAATACTATGGATGACAGTAGCATCTTTAGCACTTCTTTGGGAGGAGCTTAGGAAGCTCCAGTAGTCAACAATTATTCTGCTTTGAGTAGGGACTATGCAAGGTTGGGAGGAAAACCATTTGTTGGGACTGAAGATGCCATAGAGGTGGGGAGCTTATTGTTGCAATATGAGTGGATTTTTACAGATTTAGGGCTCAGTAATGAGTAGAAAAAAAAGGCTCGCTTCAAAACAGCTTTAAGGAGCAGCTTTATATTAGTTGAATAATGTGACAACTAGAGTGGGTGACGGAACTATGACATGGGCTGAGTATAAGAGGAGGTTCGAGGAGAAGTTCATGTTTGTGATGTCAAATTCTCCCTTGCTCAGAAAGTTTGCTGAGTTAGAGCAGGGAGAGATAACTATGTTAAAGTATGCTATAAGGTTTGAAGAGTTGGCAAGATATGGTCATGCCACTGTGGATACCGTGATTAAGAGAAACGAGAAGTTCATTATGAGGTTGAAACCTGAATTGGCCAGGGCTACATTACCTCATATCAAGGATCCTTATGATGTTATATTAGAGATGGCTCTAAGACATGAGGAAATTATTGCTTCGGTAGAGAAGAATAAGTTGAAGGAGGTCTAGGTAGGGCGGAGAAAAAAATGAAGTTCTTTCCTAAGAAGGGAGCCTTGAAGGGTGGAGCCATAAATAAGGAAAGTCATAAATTGCATGTTTTTAAGTGCAACAAGAAAATGCATCATGCGAATGAATGTCGTTCTAGAGAGGCAAAGAAAGTGACTAGGAAGAAGAATGTCAAATGCTTCAACTGCGATCAGATGGGTCATTACAAGAGCCAACGCAAGGAGCCTGCTATGGATGGAAAGGGAAAAGTATTCGCATTGGAGCCAGCTACCTTGAAACCCATGGCATGTGAAAAAGGAAAAACAGTGTTAGGAGATATGTTTATGATTCTTGGTATGGCAGTTAGTGCTCTGTTTGATACTGGTGCATCGCATTCTTTTATATCTTGTTGTTTGTAGATAAGCTTAACCTAGAACCCTCATACTTAGTTACTTCCTTAAGGGTTGCAAATCTGATTGGAGGGTATGCAACACTTAGGATGAGATGTGACCACCTAAAGTTTGACTTGTTAGGTCATACTTTTGTTTGCAGTTTGCATGTGTTTGATTTCATAGGATTCGAATTATTGTGGGTATGGATTGGTTAAACAAAAATGATGCTAGGATATTTTTCCATTATGGACAAATATCGCTTATACACCCAAATTGTGGGGAGCGAATTGTATATACCCTAGAAAACCCTAGTTGTGAGGTAAGTGCTTTATTGTGTGTTGTAGAAATAAAAGAAGAGCTGAATCAAGTTTTTTTAGTTAGAAAATTTCATGGATATTTTTGAACTCGTAGTAGGATTGCCACCGAAATGGGCAAATGAGTTTCGAATAGATTTGGTGCCTATAGAAAAACCAGTTAGTAGACCGCCAAGTAGGATGACATCTACCGAAATGAAGGAGCTCAAGGTGTAGTTGGTGGATTTGGAAGGTAAGAATTTCATCAGACCTAGTAGTTCACATCGGGGAGCAGCCGTAGTATTTGCTAAGAAGCCGGATGGATCGTTAAGGTTATGTATCAATTATCATAAGTTGAATGAGAAAACAATAAAGAATCGATATACATTGCTTAGAACTGACGATTTGTTCGATCAGTTTAGTGGAGCCAAGATATTTTCACATTTGAATTTAGTGACAGGTTTCCATCAGCTTAGGGTGGCAGAGGATAGTATTTCTATGACGGCGTTTAGAACCAAATATGGATTGTACGAATGGTTAGTGATGCCATTCAGACTGACTAATGTGCTAGCTTTCTTTGTTGATTTGATGAACCAGATTTTCCGAGAGCACCTGGATAGGTTCGTATTAGTTTTTATAGATAATATTTTGGTGTACTCTAAGGATGAAAGAGAGCATGAAGTTCATCTTAGAGTAGTCCTTGAAACGTCGAGGCAGCATCAACTAAAGGCGAAGTTCTCAAAATATCATTTCTAGAAGAAAGAAGTGGAGTTTTTTGGTTGTGTAGTTTTAGAGAATGGGTTATCGATGGATCCAGCTAAGATTAAGGTCGTGAATAGCTGGAAGAGACCAGAAAAAGTGACTGAGAAAAGAAGTTTTTGGGGATTACCTGGTTACTATTTGAGTTTTATTAAGGATTTTTCGCGGAAAGCGGCACCAATGACCAAGATGACTCGAAAAGATGCGAACTTTGTTTGGATCAATAAATGTGACGAGGCATTCCAAAAGCTGAAACACTTACTGACTAATGCATCTGTGTTGGTTGTTGCAGAAGGGAATCGGGATTTGGTGGTGTACACGGATGCATGTGGGACTGGGTTAGGAGCTGTGTTAATGAACAAGGGTAGAGTAATTGCCTATGCTTCTCAATATCTTAGACTGCATACTGTCAGATACCCAACCCATGATTTGGAGTTAGCTGTGGTCATTTTTGCATTGAAAGTGCGGTGACAATATCTTTTAGGAGAAAATTTTGAATTGTGTATGGATCATAAGACATTGAAGTATTTTTTTTCTCTCAAAAGGAGTTGAGTATGAGACAGCAGAGGAGTTTAGAGTTCTTAGCTGCTTATGATTTCAGTATTGAGTAACATCGAGGAAAGGTAACAAGGTTGCACATGCACTTAGCAAAAAAATTTAAAATATGGTGTTAGCAATTATAGATGAGTGGAAAGATTTCAAAGTGTTAGCAACTTGCAGGGTACAGTGGAGAACTAAGAGTAGTTCAAGTACAAAAACAACTTTTGTTATCATGTTTGGTAGTTCTACCAGTTACGATAGAAAAGGTTGCTTCTAAACAACTAGAGGATCCAGTGTTGGCTAAGTGGATCAGAAAGCTGAGAGTTGGAAGGAGAGCGATGACGTAAAGGATTTTATTCTTGACCAGAATGGGTGGTTGAGAAAGAAAGGAAGATTGTTTATTCCAAATGTAGGAGACAGTATGAACGAAGTTTTAGAGGAATGACATCGTTCGAACTTCACTATTCATGCGGGAGGAACTAAAATTTATCCGGACATGAAGAGAAATTTCTTCTGGGGAAGTATGAGGAAGGATGTAGGCTTATGGATGAAGTAGTGTTTGAACAGCCAACGAGTAAAAGCCAAACATCAGAAGCCAAGTGGGTTGCTTCAGCCTTTGGATATTCCAATGCAGAAGTGGGATTCTATTTTTATGGATTTCATTGACGGGTTGCCAAGGTCTAATAGACAAAATGAAAGCATATGGGTCTTGTGGACCGATTGGCCAAGAGTGCCCATTTCATTCCAATTAAGTCAACCAGAACGACTCCTTTGTTAGCAAAGTTGTTTATGAAGAATGTAGTTAGACTACACGGAATTCCTAGTAATATAGTGAGTGATAGAGATTCTTTATTCATTAGCGAATTTTGGAAGAATCTACAGGATACCTTTGGTACCAAGCTCAAGATGAGTACCGCTTAACATTTGCAAATTGACGGTCAAATGGAGAGAGTTAACAAAGTCTAGGAGGATTTGTTATGAGCTTGTGTGCTAGACTTTTGGGGATCATGTGAAGACCATCTACAACTAGTCGATTTTTCCTATAAAAATATTTATCAGACTAGTATAGGGATGGCACCATTTGAAGCTTTGTATGGAAGGTCATGCAAATATCTAGTTTGTTGGTTAGAGACCGAGGATAGATTGGTTCTTGGTTCGGATTTGGTTAGAGAAGCTATAGAAAAGATTAAGTTTATTTGATCTAGAATGAAGGAAGCTCAATATGGGTAGAAGAGTTATGTGTATAAAAGACGGAAAGACTTAGAGTTTTCTGTTGGAGAGCATGTTTTCATTTAGGTGTCACCAATAAAGGGTGTGATTCGGTTTGGGAAATCAGGGAAGTTGGCACCGAGGTTTGTTGGACTATTTCCTATTATTTAGAGGTTTGGAAAACTCACATATAGGGCAGAGTTACCGAGCAGTTTGGCAGGAGTCCACGATGTTTTAATGTTCCTCATCCAAGGAAATGTATTTGAGATCCATATACTGCTACATCACCGACTGTGTTATATGATTTAGTCGTAGAGCAGAATTTGACTATAGTTAGAAAGCCAGTTCGTATGGTCACAAAAGATGAGAAAAGACTAAGGAATAAGACAGTTAGATTTGTTAAAGTCCAGTGGAGCGAGGATGACAGAGACTGCACTTGGGAGATTGAGAACAGGATGAGAGATACTTATCCTGATTTGTTTGATGGTATGTTTTACCTTTGATTGTTTTAATGTGTACCTTATCGTTATTTCGAGTACGAAATTATTTAAGGAGGACAGTCTGTAACACCTCATATATTTAGTAACATTATTTAGGATATTTAATTAGTTAAATAAAACAAAGTAATGTAAGACGACTAATAGAATGACATTTATAATTAAATAAGTGGTAGATGTGCCATGTTACATAAGTGAACTAAAGAATAGAAAGAGAATAAAAAGGTTAGGAAATATGCATGGGAAAAATAGGAACAGGCATATCCTTATACCCTAAACACATAACCCCCCAACATTCACGTTCACTTCATTTTTCACAATTCAAAAATACATGCTAAAGCCAGCCACCATAAGGAAGAGTAAAGAAGAAGAAGAATTGAAGAGGAAGAATCAAGAACAAATCTCACATCCTTAATCAAAAAGCTAAGTTGAATAATGATTACTTCTCATATTTTTAATTGATTTCGGTTTTAGGTAAATTTCAAAAGTATTTGCAATTGTTTTTCCATGTTTTGAATGATAAATGGTGTTGTATATATTGTTAATGATTTAGGCTATTTTATATGCATTTTATGATGGGAATTGATTTAGAATACCTGTTAATGACATTCAATTGCCTTACGAATTTAGATTAGATCAGAAATGATAATTTAGAAGCGGGTTTCAATTTTTATATTTTCTGAATTATTGTGAATTTTTATGAATTTTCTTGTTAAAAAACGCTAGTTTGGGCTTAAAATTAGTTACGGCCAAATTATATTAGATTAGGGTCTGAAATTTATATATGTTAGAAAACATATTAAAAATGATTTTCTGGAATTTTTGTAGAACTTTCCTAAGTGTTAATGGATATATAAAATTATTTAAGTTATGAACATAAATGTTTTACATATTTATAAAAAGGAGAAGGGGTATTTTTTAAATAATTCAAATCTTTATTTCTGAAAATTGATAGCACTTTTAGAAAAGAAAAATGTGTAACCAATCTTAATTTGAATAACAAGGCAGGTTCGGTACAAAGAAATATTTTAAAAAGTGAAAACTACACGATTTTAAGAGGTTGCACCTTTTTCTTTAAATAACTGCTTTCGACTAGGTCAAAGCCTCTAACTGCCACTTTTTACCTTTAGAACCAGATTGGTTTCGAAAGGGTTACCTTATTCTTAAAACTAAGCCGCTCCTTCAATGCTTTTGAAGTGATGGTTTTGTCACCATAACTTCTTTACTTAGGAATGCTTTCGAAAGGGATGCTTTTGACTTAAATGTTCTGATGACCATTTTTCTCTATAAAAAATATAACCTAAATGGTTTTGAAAGAGACGGTTTTAATGGTTTTGAAAGATGTTTCCACATGCTACAAATTTAATCCAAATGCTTTCGAAAGGCTTGGTATTAATGCATTCGAAAGGTTTTAAGGAAGTGTTTTCCAATGATTTCAAAAGGTCTAAAAGGAAAGGTTTTTCAATGCTTTTGAAAGGTAACGTTTAAGCGTTTTAAAGAGGATGTCTTATGATTTAAAGCTTTTGAAGGAGATGTTTTTCAATGCTTTCAAAAGGATAATGATAAATGGTTTCGAAAGGTATGATTTCGAATGATATGTTTTGGCTTTTGGCCTAAGGTTTTGACTGTATTGAAAAGGGTACTTTCAAAGGTTTCGAAAGGAGTACTTTCAATGGTTTCGAAAGGGTTGCTTAAAGATTTTAAACAAAGGTTTCGAATGTGTTGTTTTGGAAAAATAGCCTAAGTGTTTTTAAGTTAAAAGGGGTTTTAACTTATTTTTGAGGGATGGGGAATCTTTAATAATTTCATCAACATTATTTTGGGCAAAGTATATAGAACATGGAAAATAGTTTAAAGTAAAGCAAAGAGTATATTTTTTGTTTTATATGTATGATTTGAATGTGTGAAAATAAGGGACACATTCCTAGAATCAAACTTAATATCAAAACATCTTCCTCATAAAAAAGATATAAATTACATCCCAGTTTTCAAATACTACAATTTTCTTCCCCACAATACCCCTCTTCTCCATTACAGCAATGTTAATTCTTCATATGTGGATGTTATTCTCACATCCATAATTAAAGTTTGCACCCATTAATTATCAATCTTTAAAATTCAGTAACGTCTTGTAGAAACAATGGATTAACAAACCGTTTTTACCATTAAATCCAAAAAATTATTATCTTTCTAAGGAGCAGCATTGTGCATGTGTAAAAAAGGCAGGACAGGCTATTCGTGGAACCAATTATATGCAATAGTTGTAGAAATGTCTACAATTATACCATATAATTGTAGAAATTTCTGTAATTATATGCAATAGTTGCAACAATTTCTACAACTATAGGCAATACTTGCGGAAATGTCTGCAATTATATCATATAATTGCATAATATTTTCAATTATATACAATAGTTACATCCGTTTTTGCAAATTTATGCAATAATTGCAGACATTTCTGCAATTATATGGTATAATTGCAGAAATGGCTGCAAAGAAATGTCTGCAATTATATGCAATAGTTTCAGCCATTTCTGGAACTATATACAATAATTGCAGACTTTTATGCAATTTTATGGTATAATTGCAGAAATGTATGCAAGTATTTCTTATAGTTGCAGCCATTTTTGCATCTATATGCAATAATTGCAGACATTTTTACAATTATTGCATATAATTGCAGAAATGTCTGCAAATACATGCAATAGTTGCACATTTAAAGAAAATCAACGATGTTCAAAATTTGCAGAATTCTCTACAAATATATGGAAAGATTGCACCCTTACTGCAAATATGATTATTTTTGTGATATCATAAATGGATCTCATTTTGAATATCGTAATTTTTTTGATTTTTTAAGGAAAACGGTATGATAATTCGATGTTTCTACAGAAAGTTATATGCTTAGAAATGTTAAGAACGTAAAGGGTATTTGGGTCTTTGTGCGTGCATGAATTGGAAAATAGGGACCAGAAACTTAATAAAAAACGGAGAGACGTTTGGTGTAGTTTCAAATATTACTAGGGATGTACGCCAAATGCACCCTTTTAAAGATTTAAATCATTTCGAAAAGGTTTTCAAGGAAAATATTAAGAGGTAGTTAACCCTAAGAAAATGACTTGGATTTGAATACCAGATGGGACTTGTGTAGTGTCGCGCCCTATATTCATTATCTATTAGCCTCTAGCTAATTTAGTCCAAAATTCCAGTGTGTAGGGATTTGTTCGAAGTGAGACTAAAATTATATTACACAGAAAGGAATCTAAAACGAAAAGACAAATTATTGGTAAGCCCATAAAACCATTAGGATCGGATAGACCTGGAGAAGTAAGTAAGGATAGACCGTCTAAAAGGGAAGTATCTAACAGTTGTTAGAATTTTATGTTTTCTGGAAGGCTCGAGTCTGCCAAGGGTTAGTATTTAGCCAAACAAAATTACAGAGTATGGACAGATAGTCCATATGATAAGTTAAATATGCTTATATTTGATGTTGCTTTATAGATTTAACCAATTTTGGTTGCAAGATTATAATTTGCAAAAGATATGTTTTAAAAAGGGATATTAGTGAGGGGAAACCCGTTCCATTAAGCGACGTGGTCTCATTTAATATCAGATAACCGAGATGTATTATATTATTCACACCAGGCTTTATGTCTGACTCAAAGTTTATTTTCCTTAAACCCGCGGGTACTCAAAATTGATTTGAGTAGTCTATGGGTTGGGGTTTATAGGTTTTAGTACGTTAGAGAATAAAGCTTCTGGAGACAAGCAGGTGATTGATGTATAACTAATTAACAGTTGCTAATGTATTTTAGATTAATTCTGTTGTATTGTATGCATAGTACTCTGGTCAACCAAGAGGGCATTGACATATGTCACTCTTGGCGTAATATTGTAATAACTATATTTTGTCTGAACCTGGGAAAGCAATGGATTATGAAATTTGAATGTGAGACTTGTGTCTTAAAATGTAATCAGAAAAATATTGTTTTTGAATCTATGATTTTGTTTCATATTCTTCTTCTTCTGATATTATGAATGCCATTAACATAGTCGTATCTAGTCGCCGGAAGTTAATATTATAGATGACTGCAGCATCTGTAGCACTTAGTATAGGGCCTCTAGATAGGGGATATTACACTTAATAAGTGAACTGGGTGATTTTGATTTATTTTCCTAAGAGCTTTTAATTTGAGGATAAATTAGATAGGATATTAGGCCCGGTACCCGATTTTACTCATTTTATTGTGATATTGATGCCTAACAATATCAGTATGATATTCGATATTGATTAACTTAACCTCATTTATCTCTTTGGCAATCAATTTCGAAGTTTAGAAAGTATATGTTGTTAGTCCCATATATTTTCAGTACTCAAAGCTGTGATGTTAGCTAGGATTGTTGTTATATTTATTCGCATTAACTTAGGGGGCTACCGCGTGAATTCAACAACGTTAGAATGCATTATTTTTTATTTATATCTATTGGTTTTTAGCATTGGGACTCAAACTCTATGCGACATGGTAGCCTCGTGACGTAATCATTCTCATGAAAGTGTTTATATCAGTTACCATCTATAGGCGCAGCATGCATAAATTCGACATTACATGAAAAATTGCTGTTCAGATTCAATAATGATTTATGGGGCTAGTGTATGACGTTGATACCTTACTGTGATTATCTCATATGTTCTTACGCAAACCATACGTGATATTATTACTTTACGACATGGTTATTATAGTAATTTTGTAGGTTTCTTATTTATCTAATACTTCTATAAAGTATTGTCGAATTATGTCGATATTACTTGGTGATGCTAGTTATTTTACCATTTTGGAATTAATTATAGTCGTGACATTACATTATAGTTTTATAGTGTAACTATGCGACCTTCGACATTAATTTGCCCATTTGACAGGGGTTTAGTGGTGCAACATTGTACTCAAGGTACTTTTAAGTTGACCCTTATTTAAGTTCATGCAAATTCTCGTAAATTCATCTTCTTGTCATATGTTTAACGCATTTAGAAGTTCCAAATTCGATATTAACTATTCAATGGTCATTGATTTGTTGCAATTGTTGTGTTAGACTTTAAACTTTTAATATTTTGATGTTAGACTGGATATTAAATAAATCATTTATATGCTTTAAGCTTAGCATATAATAAACTATCTTGATAATAAGCATTAGCATTTCTCAAATTTGGATTAATATCACTTGGTAGGAAAATGGAAGGTCAAATCACAAGCAAGAAACCTATCAAGCATACTAGTACAGGTCCCAAAGCTTCTCCCTCAAATAATAAGAAAGGGGATTGTTAACCGGCACCTTGGCTCGGCTATAAGACGACAGTTGAAGAAATTATCGTGAGCACTAGACAAGATTCTGACCAAGAAGAGCCTGAGGATATACGGCTTTGATGCAGTCGACATGTATTGGCATTTAGGTACGGTTCGGGAAGAATAGACCAACTAGCTTGTGATCGCCCTATATGGGCCAACTCACCTTGGCCTTGAGCCCGTGAAGGAAGTCCAACCCATCTTCGTCTATAAATAGAAGGGCAGGGGCACACTGAAAATGGACTTTTCCCGGAACATTGGGGAGACTATGCGATTTTTTATACTCTCCTCTTTTTAATTCAAACTGGTGTTCAAGTGATTGATTTACGGATTGTATCTGTATTCAAGTAATTGAGAAACCAATAAAGATTAAACTCAAAGTGGACGTAGGCAATTACGCCGAACCACTAAAAATCTGGTGTTCTCGTTTTTGCTTTTCTTTTTGCATTGAATTACACTATTCTTCTGTTCTAATTTACTCTCTTCATTAATCTCTACATAACTCTACTCAAGGGTGTTAGTGACCAATTTTGGTGCTAACATTTTGATGCTTTAACTGAGAATTGAATTCTCAGCTTGATTGGATCTCATCGTCTACTAGTGGATTTCCATATTCGCGAGATAGATCCAGTTGTTTACTAGAAAACTTCCTATTCTACTTAGATTCGAAAGAAATCTAAAGGAAACTGATAACCGTAGATTGGATTCACTGATGTACGTAAGATCTGGTGATTGGATGTTGAAGTTTGCACTCAAGTTGAATGAAGGCCGATCCTCCTCTGAAGGCAATTCAGCCGATCGCCCCAAAAAAGTGCACGTCGATCACCCTTATAAAGGCATATGCCGAGCGAGAGTATGCCGAATGAGGTTACACCAAGCAACCCAGATTGCATGCCGAGCAAGGGGAAATCGACCGAACCAGGTTGTATGCCGATCGACATCCGAATTCCGAACAGTATGGATGCCGAACAGTGCGGATGCCGAATAGTGTGGATGCCGAACAATGCGAATGCCGAACAGTGCGGATGCCGAACAGTGCGGATGCCGAATAGTGTGCATGTCGAACAGTGTGGATGCCGAACAGTGTGCATGCCGAACAGTGTGCATGCGAAACAGTGCGGATGCCGAACAGTGTGCATGCCGAACAGTGTGAATGTCGAACGTTCCTAAATGCCAAACGCTCTTGGATGTCGAACGTTCCTGAATGCCGAGCGCTCTCTAATGTCGAACGCTCCTGGGTGCCAGGCATTCCTGAAAGCCGAAATGTGTGGAATGCCGAACAAATTTGGATGTCGAACAATCTTGTATGCCGAGCAACTTTGCCATACCGAACGTCCCTCAATGCCGATCGAAACTTAAGTTACACATGTCTCTTATACGACCCCAATTTTCAAAAAAAAAAATCGGGTACGAACCAAATTTTCAAAACTCAACTTAATAAAGGAACATTTTATCTACTTCCCTTACATCCCCTGATCGACCGGGGAATAGAGGATCTAGTGACAGCTTTTGAATGGCAACAAAGGAACGGACAAACAACCGCTACTAAAACGATATTCTCAAAGGGATATCATACTAATCACCCTTGAGGAGAATCGACCTCCATATATATTTTGGCAGCCAGTTAGCTGGAGAGCCTCCTACGACCACAGATCGTTTCTATGACAAAAATGAATCTAAACCTAAGTATGGAGGAGCGAAACAGACTAAGAAAAATAACGATGAAGGCCTGTTAGCTAAGGATGCAGTTCCTAGTAGCCAAAATAAGACCTAAAAATTCGGCTCATATGCTCTTTGAAAGATTTAATTGACAACTCTAGTTGAAGGCTTGCGACTCGGAGTGGTATTGGAAACCAACCTCGAGAGAGTACACCAAAGTCTAAAGAAAATTAGGGGAATGTTGTATATTCCTATATGCTCACTGATCCTAACAAGGGCGATTACAAACACCTCCGAGGCATTATCGAAAAGCCGATCTGGAAAGGAAAGCTTCAATAGTATGTACAAGTCCTGCAGAATGGAGGGTCACGAACATCCCATGCCTATTAATAAAGGGCTATGATTATCAATTGGATTGCTGACGGCCGACATCCCTTTGAGAGGAGCCAGGGGCAAAAGTTAAATAGCGAGCACACGATGCTGCTTCACTTATCAATGTGACCAGGTACTCAGATTTGGTTGCCAACCAATCTACGCAGACCATGATCGGACGTGTGGAGTTACATCTAGACGAGCATAATTCAATAGCACATCATCAACCATATGACTTTGATTTGGGGCTATGAACTAGATATTGAAAAGTTCATCATGATCAGAACCCAATACAAAGTCAACATGACCAACCACCCATTCATCGACCTCCACATTTGACTTGGAGACCTGAACAAGGCTTGGAATGAGTAGGGCCCGATCGTCCACTCAAATCAAGTCATAGAACAAAGTTTGACAAAATACAGATGCCTCTCTTGAAGCTCAATGACGCCAGGATCTGCCTAGAGTGGACGTGATTTGATCATCTACACATCAAATTCTACCTTGAACACAAAAGGTTATTTGAAAGCCTGACTTGAAGTAGTTGTGGTGGACTGCTTACTCATTAACCATTGCTCTCAATACATTTGCACGACTGCACCTTGGAACATATGCAACTTATTTTGTCTACTCAACAATATATTATCCTTATTTTCTAGAAGGAGATACAGAGCAAATTGTATGAGATTTGGCAATCTAATCCAACATGGATGTGATCTAACCATCTGTCATATACCTCCTTCCTTGCCTTGATTGGAAGAGCTATAATCACCAAGCGGACGAGAATCGATTGTCCATTTTTTAAGTTTCATCCCTCATGCTGGGGGCAGAAACCCATCCCATTAGCAAATGTGGTTCGATTGTTCTTTCGACAACATTGGCCTCGATACGGTGGATGAAATATAAATTAAAGGATGGAGTACTCTAAGTCCCCAGAGTGCGGACTCGAGTATAAACGCGAATCTCCAAGTCACCTAATAGCGGACTGGAGTACTTTAAGTCTCCAGAGTGCGGACTAGAGTATAAACGACTAAAAACCTCCAAGTCCCTTGAGCGCGGACTGGAGTACTCTAAGTCCCTAGAATGCGGACTAGAGTGTAAACGACTTAAATCTCCAAGTCCCCAGAGTGCGGACTGGAGTACTCTAAGTCCCCAGAGTGCAGACTCGAGTATAAACGACTTGAACCCCAAGTCCCCTGAGCGCGGACTGGAGTACTCTAAATCCCCAGAGTGCGGACTAGAGTATTAAGGACTAAAAACCTCCAAGTCCCCTGAGCATGGACTGGAGTACTCTAAGTCCCCAGAGTGCGGACTAGAGTATAAACGACTTAAATCTCCAAGTCCCTAGAGTGCGGACTGGAGTACTCTAAGTCCTCATAGTGCGGACTCGAGTATAAATGACTTAAACCTCTATGTCCCCAAAGTGCGGACTGGAGTACTCTAAGTCCCCAGAGTGCGGACTTGAGTATAAACGACTTAAACCTCCAAGTCCCCAGAGTGCGGACTGGAGTACTCAAAGTCCCCAGAGTGCGGACTCGAGTATAAACGACTTGAACCTCCATGTCCCCAGAGCACGGACTGGAGTATTCTAAGTTTCCAGAGTGCGGACTAGAGTATAAAAGACTTAAAAACCTCTAAGTCCCCGGAAGTGGACTAGAGTATTCTAAGTCCCCAGAGCGCGGACTAGAGTATAAACGACTTAAAAACCTCTAAGTCCCCGAAAGTGGACTAGAGTACTCTAAGCTCCCTAAGTGCGGACTAGAATATAAACGACTCAAAAACCTCTACATCCCTAGAGTGCGGACTAAAGTGCTCCCAGTCCCCTGAGTGCGTACTAGAGTATAAACGACCTAAGAACCTCTACGTCCCCAGAGTGCGGACTAGAGTGCTCTAAGTCCTCTGAGTGCGGACTAGAGTATAAACGGCTTAAAAAACCTCTTCGTCCCCAGAGTGCGGACTACGTTACTCTCAGTCCCTAGAGCACGGACTAGATTATAGACGACTTGAGAAAAATCTCTAAATCCCAAAAGCGAACTAGATTACTCTAAGTTCCCAGAGTGCGGACTAGAGCATAAACGAGTTGACGAAAATCTCTGCGTCTCGAACTGTGGACTAAAGCATAAACGTTCGACAAATCTCTAAGTCCCCGGAGCGTGGACTGAAGCATGAACACAAATTGGGCACGAGTCAACCGGGGGGAGAATAACACTAAGTCACCAGAATGTAGAGTGGTGTATAAACATCTATACATAGACGAGTTGATTCCGACCACTCTATTCCGCAAATTTTGGCCTGGATTCGACAGGAGGATTATTAACCCGCTAAGGATGGAATTCGACCATCCAACTAGTGGCCTGGCAAAATCAATGCTGGGAGCTAGGGTACAAATCACTAAAAAGCTGAATAAGACAGCTTACTATAGCTCTAGCGTGGCGTTCTTTATAACTTAAGGTAACAACTACAGGGAGGCCTCAATACAGAACCTATTGAAACGACATCCAACGCTACGAGCAACCGACTATATCATACCTCAGATCGAGGGTCAATACTGATCCGCACCAAGCACATACGAATGTGACTCGGATGCTTCTTGAAAAAATATGACCTCCAGAGTGTGGAAAGGAGGGTAAACCACGAATAATTGGTCAAAAATTCTCCAGCACCCTCATTCGATTCGTCAGGAGGAGTATGAAACCGCATGAGCATAACCCGACTGCATTTGTAGCCAACTTTACCCCAAGATCTAATTACAGAGCATGAACCAAAGTGGACGTGGATGACCGTCCACTGTCCAAATTACACCCTGAAACTGACGTGGCATCGAAGTATTCCTCTTGGAATGGAAAACCATGATAAAATCCAAGATAGGCGAGACCTAGTCTCCCATCGACCGACATAATCCCACGATTCAACGGGAAAGAGAGTAAAGCTAAATTGGGCATGGCTGGCCTTCCTACTTATCGATATATTCCCAGACCTGGGGGCACGAGCAAGAAGCAAGATGAATGTGAACCGACTATTCACCGATCACCGCTATGTCTTTGGAGTTTAGGTGAGAATATTAACATAGCTACGACGAGACTCAACTGTCCATGCAGTACATTTATCAACGCGAGACTGGGAGCAGACGCATGGTCATCCAAAGACTGGCTACGATAGCTCAGTATTGAAACTTATATATAGTGCTTACAGCTACTCAAGGCTACGACCGAAAGGATGCCCAGAGATAGAATCATTAAATCGATACCTTAGCTCATGGGCAATTGAGTTTCGCTCCAACCCGAAGGACGGGTAAAGGATCATGAATGCATCGAATAGAAAGTGCGTTACTCGAATATACAAGCAAATTCAAACTCATAGCAAGATCCAGCTATACGGTTGCACGCAACTCGAGGCTGACCCCTACTCGACATTTCCTTCAATGCGCTTGTGAGCCTGATCTTTGGCCATTTGCTTATAATCTATTAGAGCATTCAGAGCCCTTCACAATTAGACTTAATAACTCATGACAAGACACTAGGATTCGACCAAAGTAACCATCAACATTGGCCTTCCCAACCCTATTTCACATTGAATGTTATCCAAAATAGTTACATCTGAACTCAAAGAATCTGGGACGGCACATGCTAAGCTGACGGTCGACATTACAGCCAGCCATGGCGACCTTTTCCGGGTGCTGAGTATTGAATCACAACTCAGGGCAATGATGATAAAAGAATTAGTTGGATTTTTATGAATAAATGATGATATGTTCCCTTGGACCCATTTTGACATGCATGTGTGATTTCACCAACTATCGTGAGCCATGCATTGGATATCGACCCGGAGCTACAAAAGCTAGCACAATGTCTGTTGACTTCATCATGAAAGCTCCACTCTTACTTCTGGGCTCACCCTATCCACGTCTATGCCTACTAGCCGTTGCAACCGGGTATACAACGACCTGAGACATCTGAAAGACTACTTAAATAGAATATCGAACTAAGCCAATTCGATATCACTTACTTCTCTCGAAGGGCTATCCAAGGACGGAAATTAGCAGAACTCATACCTAAATTCACTGCATCAGATGACTACTCGAAGGGTAGTAGAGAACCAACTGACAGATGGAAAATGTACGCAGATGGGGCATCCACTTATTAGTGTTATGGCGCAGAAGTCATGTTAATGACTCTCGAGGAACGATCGATCTGCTACGTCCTAAAACTCGATTTCCCTGTAACCAACAACGATGCTTATTATGAAGCCTCGACCGCCAGCCTCAAACTTGCTAGAGAATTTGAAGTGGAAACTTTGCATATCTTTTGTGATTCCTGATTGATAGTATGCAAAGTTAAGGAGGTTGATCTTGCTATGGGGAATTATCTTGCCCTTTATCTAGGCCAGGTCCAAGAGCTACTTGCTGACTTCTGTATTGCATCATTACACACATACTCAGCGAACAAAATGAAAAGAGTCCAGTCATTGGCTAAGCTGGTCAGTTTTAGGGACGCGCAACGGACATACATTGTTTCGGTTGAAATATTTAATATTCCAAGCATTGACGGATGGAGATCGACTAAGTCTTGGAGACAGAGCCAGAAAAGGTGTCATGGTTAACTCCTATTAAAGACTATCTACAATGAGGAATTCATACTGAACGGAGGAATGGAAAACGACAGATCCTCCTCAAAGCTTCACGCCAAATCATCCAAGGAGAAGTCATGTGTAGAAAGGATTTTATCCATCCCCATGCTTCGGTGTATCTCCCATGATGATATCTGGAGCAAAGTCTACAAAGAAAAATATTCCAATTAAATCAAAGGGAAAAACCCTGATAAAGAAAATACTCTAATACGGGTATTACTGGCCAACTATCAATCAAGATGCGGTTGATCATGCCAGACAATGCGAAAAGTGCAATGCGAAAAGTGCAAGATGTTTGCAAAAATTAGGGAACCCCACCGATGGAAATTACTCAAATGGCTAGTCCATAGCCATTTTCCACTTGGGGGCATTGACATCCTCTTCTTACCAATCCTAAAGGTAGTGCGAAATACGCCATCATAGCAGTTGATTGCTTCACCGAATGGGCGTATTAACCACGACCAAGATGAAGAAAATAATCAACTTCATTGTCTATAACATCATCTGTCCTTATGACCTTTCAATGAATAGGATGAAGATGTGAACAAAATCATAAAGCCTGTTTTGAAGAAAAATTTGGAAAAGGCTAGAGGTAAATGGGTGGATGAACTCCCAACTGCATTATGGGCTTATAGAAGTATCCATGGGTCCATGATTAGCCATACTCCATTCACCCTTGCTTACTGTTCTGAGATCGTCATCCATGTAAAACTTGAAGTCCGCTCTCGTCAAGTGGCTGATTACAACCCTTATTTCACAGAAAATACAAATAAGGATTCGCATTTGAATTGCTATTAAACTAGAAGGAATTGGCAATGCCTTATGAGCATTTAAAATGCATCCGAGAGCCAATGGCAAGAACATGTACCCGAACATGCATGTGTACTTCCGAAAAAGTTCGACTTCTTGAAATCAACATAAATTGAATTCTCGCTTTGGGTTATTAAGAAAAGACTAGATCATATAACCGAAGCTTACTAGCACTGTAGAATCAGACACTGATGAACTACAACCCTGGATTTATAACATTGGGAATCGACCAAGCATCATGATGACCAAAGAAGGATACGACACCTTGGGAGCATAAAATTAAAGGATAATGACTGTTTAAGGAACACGATGGATTTCTTTCTAGAGACAAGGAATACTCGCTGATTCAAAGCATGTCGTGTTGCTTCACACGACACACTTTGGGGGGCAAGTGTTAACCGGCACCTTAGCCCGGCTACAAGACGACAGTTGAAGAAATTATCATTAGCACTGGACAAGATTCTGACCAAGAAGAGCCCGAGGAACGGGTTTGATGCAGTCGACATGTTTTGGCATTTAGGTACGGTTCGGCTAGAATAGACCAACTAGCTTGAGATCGCCCTATATGGGCCAAGTCACCTTGGCCTTGAGCCCATGAAGGAAGTCCAACCCATCTTCGTCTATAAATCAAAGGGCAGGGGCATACTAAAAAGGGACCTTTCTCGGAAACACTAGGGAGACTATGCCATTTTTTATACTCTCCTCTTTTTAATTCAAACTAGTGTTCAAGTGATTGATTTACGGATTGTATCTGTATTCAAGTAATTAAGAAACCAATAAAGGTTAAACTCAAAGTGGACGTAGGCAATTACGCCGAACTACTATAAATCTGGTGTTCTCGTTTTTGTTGTTCTTTTTGCATTGAATTACACTATTCTTCTGTTCTAATTTACTTTCTTCATTAATCTCTCTACATAACTCTACTCAAGGTTGTTAGTAACCAATTTTGATGCTAACAGGGATCATCTCTTGAATCCGTCATATATCATTACCCAGGATGAAGTTGACTCTATCTTTAGTCAGTTTGGCATTACTGATATTGAAGTTATTCCAGCTAGTCCCATGGGTATAGATGTCATTATTGATACTCTACCTCCTTCCCTAAGAAAAAGGCACAAGATTGTGGGGGATTTCATCCCTATTGTTGTGGATAAGGAGGAACTCATCAACATTGATTCGAGTTCCAAGGCAGTGAATTTGGAATCTCTTGGGTACACACTCAAAAATTGACTAAGGTGGCCCAATTTTCGGATCCCCTCCTCAAAATTACTATTATATCTTCTCCTACAGCTCTAAGTAGTTTTATGCTGATCTTAGCTGGCTCCTTCTCCAAAGAATTCTTTTCCTTTGGAGGCCCAGGTTCAGTCTCCTGTAGCCAATTTTGATGATCTAGTTCAACTAGACATCTAATCTTTTCTATTACTTCTTTGGGTCATTGCAACCATCAATATATAACATGGGAAATAGTTTAAAGTAAAGCAAAGAGTATATTTTTCATGTATATGTATGATTTAAAAGATTTAAATCATTTTGAAAAGGTTTTCAAGGAAAAATCTATGGAGTAGTATACCCTAAGAAAATGACTCAGATTTGAATACCGGATGGGACTTGTGTAGGGTCGCACCCTATATTCATTATCTATTAGCCCCTAGCTAATTTAGTATGAAATTCCAGTGTATAGGGCTTTGTCAGAAGTGAGACTAAAATTATGATACACACAAAAAGGAATCTAAAAAGGAAAGACAGATTATTGGTAAACCCACAAAACAATTAGGATCAGATAGACCTGGAGAAGTAGATAAGGACAGCCGTCCGGAGTATCAAATAGTTGTTAGAATTTTTATGTTTTTTGGTAGGCCCGAGTCAACCAAGGTTTAGTAGTTAACAAAACAAAACTACAGTGTATGGACAGATAGTCCATATGATAATTTAAATGTGCTTATACTTGATATTGCTTTATAGATTTAACCAGTTTTGGTTGCAAGATTATAATTTGCAAAAAACAAGTTTTAAAAAGGGATATTAGTGTGCAGAAACTGGTTCCGCTAAGCTGCACGACCTCACTTAATATCACATAGCCGAGATGTATAGTATTATTCACACCAGGCTTTATGTCTGACTCGAAGTTTTTTCCTTAAACTCTTAGGTGCTCAAAATTGATTTGAGTAGGTTGAGAGTTGAGGTTTACATGTTTGAGTAGGTTAGCAAATAAATTTTCAGAGATGAGCATGTGATTGATGGATATCTAGTTAGCAGTTGCTGATATATTTTGGATTGATTCCACTGTATTTATATATAGTACTCTGGCCAACCAATGGGGCATCTTTATATGTCATTCTTAGCATAATATTTTAATAACCATATTTTATCTAAACTTGGAAAGCAATGGGATTATGAAATCTTAATGTGAAACATGTGTCTTAAAATGTAACCAGAAAAATATTATTTTTGAATCTGTGATTTTGTTTCATATTCATTTTCTTCTCATATTATGAATACCATTAACATAGCCATATTTAGTCATTGGAAGTTAATAGTATGGATGACGTAACATCTGTAGAGCTTAACTTTGAGTCTCTAGATAGGGGTGTTACAACTTGGTATCAGAGTATAGGTTTATGAAAAACATTAACTAAAAATATGATTTTTGAAAACATAATCCTAAGGAATTAGAGATAAGATTGGGGTTTGGGATAATGCTATAGTAACATACTTGTATTTGCCACATATAAGTATGTGCTTTATCTCTAGTCTCCTATCTCTATTAGATTATTTTTCTGTATCTCACAAAGGTTTGAATGCAGATATGGATTCTTGAATAGATAATATTGGAGGAGGAAGCACCACTGTAGATGGAAATGCCAGACCTAATACTAGAAGGTATCCAAGTCGGACATGAGTTGGAAATACTGGTGTTGAAGCCCCGCAAGTTAATATGGGAGTGAAGTATCAGTTTCTCATAAATATGATCCAAGCAGGGGTTGCTGCTGGAGTAGTTAGGGAAGGAGCCCAGGAAGCTCCAGTAGTCAACAATTATGCTGCTTTGAGTAGGGACTATGCAAGGTTGGGAGGAAAACATTTGTTGGGACTAAAAATGCCATAGAAGTGGGGAACTTATTGTTGCATTGTGAGAGGATTCTTACAGATTTAGGGCTCAGTGACGAGCAGAAAAAAGGCTCATTTAGAGACAGCTTCAAGAAGCAGCTTTATAGTGGTGGAATAGTGTGACAGTTAGAGTGGATGAAGGAACCATGACATGAGCTGAGTTTAAGAGGAGGTTCGAGGAGATGTTCATGTCTTTGATGGCAAAGTATACCTTGCCCAGAAAGTTTGCAAAGTTAGACATAGAGGGATGACTGTGTTACAGTATGCTACAAGATTTGAAGAGTTGGCAAGATAAGGTAACGCCACTGTGGATAGTGTGATTAAGAAAAATAAGAAGTCCATTATGAGGTTAAAACCTGAATTGGCCAGTTCTACATTACCTCATATCAGGGATCCTTATGATGTTGTAATGGAGATGGCTCTAAGACATGAGGAAATTATTGCTTCGGTAAAGAAGAATAAGGTTAAGGAGGTCTAGGTAGGACAGAGTAAGAAAATAAAGTACTTTTTTAAGAATGAAGCCTAGAAGGGAGGAGCCATGAAGAAGAGAAATTCAGAAATTACCTGTTTTCAGTGCAACAAGAAAGGGCATCATGCGAATGAACATCGTTCTAGAGAGGCAAAGAAAGTGACTGGGAAGAATAATATCAAATGCTTCAACTATGATCAGATGGGTCATTACAAGAGCAATGCAAGGAGCCTGCGAAGGATGGAAAAGGCAAAGTATACGCATTGGAGCCAGCTACCTCAAGACCCACGGCATGGGAAAAAGGAAAAGCAGTGTTGGGAGGTACGCTTATGATTCTTGGTATGGCTGTTAGTGTTCTATTTGATATTGGTGCATTGCATTTTTTATATCTTGTTGTTTGGTAGATAAGCTTAACCTAGAACTCTTATACTTAGTTACTTTCTTAAGAGTTACAAATCCGATAGACGGCATGCAACACTTGGGATGAGATATGACCACCTAAAGTTTGACTTGGTAGGTCATAATTTTGTTTGTAGTTTGCAAGTGTTTGATTTCGTAGGATTCGAAATTAATTTGGGTATGAATCGGTTAAGTAAATACGATGCTAGGATATTTTTCCATGATGGGCAAATATCAACCCAGATTATGGAAAGTGAATTGTATATACCATAGAAAACCCTAGCTATGACGTAAGTGCTTTATTGGGTGTAGTGGAAATAGAAGACGAGCCGAGTTATGTTTTTATGGTTAGAAAATTCACGGATATTTTTGAACCCGTAGTAGGATTGCCATAAAACGGGCAATTGAGTTACGAAAAATTTATGCTTGGAGCAGAACCATTTAGTGGATCGTAAAGCAAGATGACACCTACCAAAATGAAAGAGCTCAAGGTGCAATTTCTGGATTTGTATGGTTAGAATTTCATCAGACCTAGTAGTTGACCTTGAGGAGCAGCCACATTATTTGCCAAGAAGCTGGATGGATTGTTAAGTTTATGTATCGATTATCGTAAGTTGAATGAGAAAATAATAAAGAATCGATATCCATTGCCTAAGATTGATGACTTGTTAGATCAGTTGAGTGGAGCCAAGTATTTTTGCAGTTGAATTTAGCGACAGGTTTTCATCAGCTTAGGATGGAAGAGGATAGTATTCTTTTGACGGCGTTTTGAACCAGATATGGATCGTACGAATGGTTAGTGATGTCGTTCGGACTGACTAATGCGCTATCTTTCTTTATAGATGAATCAGATTTTCCAAGGGCACCTAGATAGGTTTGTATTGGTTTTCACAGATGATATTTTGGTATACTCTAAAGATGAAAGAAAGCATGAAGTTTATCTTAGAGTAGTGCTTGAAACGCTAAGGCAGCATCAGCTAAAGGCGAAGTTCTCAAATTGTCATTTCTAGAAGAAAGAAGAGAAGTTTCTTGGCCACGTAGTTTTAGAGAATGGGTTATCAACGGATCCAACTAAGACTAAGGCCATGAATATTTTGTAGAGACCAGAAATGGTGAATGAGATAAAAAGTTTTTTGGGATTAGCTGGTTATAATTGGAGGTTTATTAAGGATTTTTCACGGATAGCGGAACCAGTGACCAAGTAGACTCGAAAAGATGTGAATCTCGTTCGGACCGATAAGTGTAAAGAGGCATTCCATAAGCTGAAACACTTATTGACTAATGCACCTGTTTTGTTTGTTCCAAAAGGGAATCAGGATTTGGTGGTATACACAGATGCATGTGGGACCAGGTTAGGAGCTGTGTTAATGCAGAGGGGTAGAGTAATTGCCTATGCTTCTCGACGGCATAAACCGCATGAAATCAGGTACCCAACCCATGATTCGGAGTTAGCTGTGGTATTTTTCGTGTTGAAGGTGTGGAGACATCATCTTTTGGGAGAAATATTTGAATTGAATATGGATTATAGGTCGTTGAAGTATTTGTTTTCTCAGAAGGAGTTGAACATGAGACAGCAGAGGCGGTTAAAGTTCTTAGATCTTATGATTTGCTATTGAGTGCACACTGGGGAAAGGCAACAAGGTTGCAGATACACTTAGAAGAAAACATCAGAATATGGTGTTAGCGATGATAGCTGAGTAGAAAGATTTGGAAGCATTTGCAACTTGCAGGGTACAGTGGAGAACTAAGCATAGTTCAAATGCAGAAACAACTTTTTTTATCATGTTTGGAAGTTTGACCAGTTATTATAGAAAAGGTTGCTTCTAAACAGCAAGAAGATACAGGGTTGGCTGAATGGATCGGAAAGCTGAGAGTTGGAACGAAAAGCAATGGCTTAAAGGATTTTAGTGCTGACCAGAATGGGTGGTTGAGAAAGAAAGGAAGATTTCATGTTTCAAAAGTGGGAGACATTAGGAAGGAAGTTTTGGAGGAATGCCATCGTTCGAACTTCACTATTCATCCGGGAGGAACTAAGATGTATCCGAACATGAAACGAAGATTCTTCTGGGAAGGTATGAAGATGGATGTAGGCTTATGGGTAGAGTGGTGTTTGAACTGTCAACAGATAAAAGCCGAAAATCAGAAGCCAAATGGGTTGCTTCAGCCTTTGGATATTCCAGTGCGGAAGTAGGATTCTATTTGTATGGATTTCATTGACGGGTTGCCAAGGTCTAATAGAGGAAATGAAAGCATATGGGTCATTGTGGACAGGTTGACCAAGAGCGCCCATTTCATTCCT
Source organism: Allium cepa (assembly GCA_030765085.1). Classification (NCBI taxonomy): domain Eukaryota; kingdom Viridiplantae; phylum Streptophyta; class Magnoliopsida; order Asparagales; family Amaryllidaceae; genus Allium; species Allium cepa. The sequence goes on from CM060931.1 coordinate 833,237,837, forward strand.
ATTAAGTCAACTAGAACGACACCCTTGTTAGCAAAGTTGTTTGTGAAGAATGTAGTTAGACTGCATGGAATTCCTAGTAGTATAGTGAGTGATAGAGATTCTTTATTCACTAGCGAATTTTGGAACAGTCTACAGGATACCTTCGATACCAAGCTCAAGTTGAGTACCGCTTACCATCCATAGACTGATGGGCAAACGGAGAGAGTTAACAAAATCTTGGAGGATTTTTTACGAGCTTCTGTGCTAGATTTTAGGGGATCATGGCAAGACCATCTACATCTAGTCAAGTTTTCATATAACAAAAGTTATCAGGATAGTATAGGGATGACGCCATTTGAAGCTTTGTATGGAAGACCAAGCAAATCTCCTGTTTTTTTGTTAGAGGCCGGGAATAGATTGGTTCTTGGTCTGGATTTGGTTAGAGAAGCTGCAGAAAAGGTTGAGTTAATTCGAGCTAGAATGAAGGAAGCTCAATCTCGGTAGAAGAGTTATGCGAATAAAAGACGGGAACTCTTAGAGTTTCCTATTGGAGAGCATGTTTTCATTATGGTGTCACCGATGAAGGGTGTGATTCGGTTAGGAAAATCAAGGATGTTGGCACCGAGGTTCATTAGACCATTTTCTATTATTGAGAGGATTGGGAAACTCGCATATAGAGTAAAGTTACCGAGCAGTTTGGTAGGAGTCCACGATGTTTTTAATGTTTCTCATCTAAGGAAAAGTATTCGAGATCCGAATACTGCTACATCACCGACTGTGTTAGATGACTTAGTCATAGAGCTGAATTTGACTATAGTTAGAAACCCAGTTCGCATGGTTGCAAGAGATGAGAAAAGACTAAGGTTCAAGACGGTCAGATTAATTAAAATCCAATAGAGCAACGATGACAGAGACTATACTTGGGAGACTGAGAACATGATGAGAGATATTATCCTAATTTGTTTGATGGTATGTTTTACCATTCATTGTTTTAGTGTGTACCTTATCGTAATTTCGAGAACGAAATTCTTTAAGGTGGGGAGTCTGTACACCCATATTTTTAGTAATATTATTTCGGATGTTTAATTAGTTAAATAAAATAAAATAATGTAAGATGATTAATAGATTGATATATGTGATTAAATAAGGGATAGCCTGCCATGTTAAATAAGTGAATTAAAGAATAGATAGAGAGTAAAAAGGTTTGGAAATATGCAAGGGAAAAATTAGAACAAGGCATATCTTGAAAAGTGTGTGATAGTGCACGTGCTAGTATAGTACACACGGATCGTGTAATATGGACTATAACATAAATGCGGAAAATAGATGATAGTAGCAAAGTAAATAAAAATAGAAAAATCACACGAGAGATTTTTATACTGGTTCGGAGCACCATCCTACGTCCAGTCCCAGACTTCTATCTGGATTTTCACTATTAACTACCTCGCTTCACTCGGAGGAACAGGTTTACAATACCCGAGCAGACGAACGGGATTTCACGCCTCTAATACACTGAGGACTTCAACACTTGCCTCTTACAACACAGAGGACTTCAACAAAAGAACAAATACAATTGTTGTTGACAACTTGTGCTCTTGAAAATACGGATTTGTCACTAGTAGTACACCCTTCCTATAATCTTATCCTCAAAGTATGTGAATGATGTTTTGTGAAGATTAAGGAAAGTATATTACTTATTGAATCAAAAGATTTGAAATAATTTCAATGATTCAATAAGCAATTGAAAATAATTGGGAGGTTTTTAGAATGCAGAAATATGTAGAAAGTAAGATCAGAGATTAGAGTAAAAAGCATATACAATCATGTTTTTTTAATCAATGATTTAGATGAGTTTATATAGAGAAGAATGGTTATAACTCTTTGTGATCAGTTGCCACTAAAAGATATGATCTTTGATGAAAGGTAAGAGATGCAACCTTTTGGAGAAAGAAGTGTCTTTTGGAAAAGTTGCTTTCTGTTTAAAAACGGTCGACAGGTCAAAAAATGACCAGTAGACAGGAATTCAAATATATAGTCGTTATGTGCATGTGTGCACGTTCAGTGTGCAAATTATACAGGAACGGTCGACCACCTATTTTATGACCGGTTGACCGGTCCCTGTAAAGTTGCACACTAAATGTGCAACTGCAATTTAGTCGTATATATATTGATTTCCTTGAAATGCATGATTATTTGAGGATAGATTTTAACAAGTTTATCACTATTACAATATCAAATAATCAACCTATAATCTAGAGTACCATATGTAGCTCTTTATAGCCATAATGACCTTGTTTTGTCGATCGCCTTTATTTCTTTGTCAGAAATCAAAACCTTCATAGAACTTGTGACTCAACATTCTCCCCCTTTTTGATTGATGACAATATATATCTGAAAATCTGAATCTCCCCCTGAGTATGTGATCTCCTTCTTTGAATTTATATATATATGTATGTTCCTGCAATCAATTGTTAGCCCTTTCTCCCCCTTTGTCATCGACAAAAAGGAGTAACAGATACTGGAATAATATAGGAGTGTAATCACCATAATGTGCATAGCAAAATAAAACTTAACACATCCAAAACATACCAGAGTATAATACAGACCATAATGTCAAATGAAAAATAAAAATAACGACACTATTTAGTACAAGTGTCGATTGATGTTTTTAAAGTACTTAACCATAATAGACAATAGAATCTAAGACGAGGCAGATCCTATCTCCTCTTCATCATCATCATCATCGTCGTCGTCGTCATCTTCTTCTTCATCATCATTGTTCCCTCTAGATGATTCTCCATGTCCATGTCCACTCATACCAGTAGACTCAGATGATGTCCAGTTGAAAACAGGAGGAGCAGGACGTTTTCCTGGGTCTTGTGCTTGAACAGAGGTGGATGTGGTACATGATATAGCATCCAATAGCATACCAAAGAATGACTTGACCTTATTGAAGCGTTTATCAATTTTAGAGTCCATGCGCTTGAGACGTGATTCAAGCAAAAATTGGTTACGCGCAATAGTTTCAAGTGATTCTTTTGTGGATGATTTTGATTTTAACAGTTTCACTTCATCGGAACGAGGTCGAGAGGAAGTTGATTTTTGTTTTCTTGGACCTCTTTGTTGCCATTCTTCAAAAGGCATAATCTCAAGATAAGGTGGAGGGAGCTTCATGCGTTTGATGGTTATGGAATCAATACATTTTGGTTTCGAGGTGGCAGAGTCAGGAGGCTTTACCCCACAAGCTAACAAAAGACGCATGATATATTCATTGTAGAAGAAATGAGGTCGTGTAGAGTTATTTACCTTGAGAATTTCGTCAAAAAGCATATGAACCCAATTGATTTGGATTTCCCCATAAATAGCATAGAGAGCCTTGAAGTTTTCTTTATATACAGCATCATAATTTCCAAGTCTAGGAAACAGAGAATGCATCAAGACGCGATGAAGTAGTCTGGCGGTGGGTCGAAGTCCAATAGACTTTGTGCCATCACTATTGTCCTCTATGAACTGATGACTGATGCTATCGCGAGTGAAGACTTCACAGAAAGTAGATGAAAACTCATCGCCTCAATTTGGTATACCAAGTATAGAGGCAATCCTATCACGAGTAATAAAAATTTGTTTGCCACAGACGACAGACCAAATGACTCCATTCGGATTATCACGTTGATATTCGTCGAGGTTCATGTTGGCATAGAACAATTTTATCATCAAATGATTTATTTCCACATTGTTTTCTGAAAAATCTATCAATGGAGAAATGTTGGAGTTATTGGCTAACCTACGAATTCCATAAGACGTGAAATCATCAAACTTGATGAAAGAGCCCGGATGAAACTTGTAGTTAGTCATTTTATTCCATCTTGTTATGGCTACCGGACTTTCGAGCCATTTCTTAGCGGAGAAATTAAGAGATGAAGGTCCGGAGGATGATGCTTTCTTGGGTTTCTTTTGCGGAGGAGCCATTGTTAGAAGATTTCGAGATTTGGAAATTGAAATTGAGAAACTAGGGTTTTTGGAGTTTGGGGAAAAATAACTGGTTGAGTAAAATGAGAAGAAGGATAGTAAGAAAATGACGCATAGGATATATGTAAAAAACTGGAAATACGTCAACCGGTCGACCTATAGATTATGGCCGGTCGACCGTTTTCAACCAGAGAGCAAACGGTCGACCGGTTTGAATATGGGGGGTCGATCGGTTTGACAGCATGCCAAAAAATACCCTTTTTTGCAAATTTTTGAATATATCGTGCTATATTTTCACTCTTATTGTAGAATACAAGTATTATTACATGAGTGATGGAAAGAAAAAAAATACAATGAGTATATATAGATCTAATGAGAAGTGGAAGGTTCGTCACTAGAATTATCTTTGTTTTCTTTAATACGTTTTGCACATGGACTCCAGTTTTTATGAGCACCTTCATTCATCTCATAATTCCGATCCCAAGAGTTAGGACTTTTAGATGTTGATGGCCTAGACGGCATTGGTTCATGCGCGTCATGCTTGCTGGAACTACAGAAGAATGATGCCACCTTTTCTAAAACAGATAATCGTGCCAATGTCCGTTGTTGCTCGTGATAAAGTTGGCTTTGCCCATAATGGAGCTGTCTCTGAAGATCTATCTGATGTTTCTGATAGTGATGAATCTCGTCGATCTGTGCTTTGGTACGAGGAGAACAAAACAGCGTCTTTTTAACTCGTTTTGAGTTTGGTGTATTACCAGAAATACAAGAGCATTGATGATGATAACTTGGTTTTTGTTTTGGTGTTTTGGGAGAATAATATTCCTCCGACTCAGAACTCGTAATGGAAATGTGTGATTCTTGAGCACATTTATCACAATTGTGAGCCATAGAGAATTTTGTATAGAATCTTATGGTCGGATAAGAAAAGATGAATAAAATAAGAAATTTGGACAAGCTTATATACAAGTTTCTTATGTATAAACCTATGGATGTGAGTGAACAGAAAATTTTGACCATGAAAACAAGCAGAGGCTTATTTTAACTCTAAAAATAGCTCTCTGAAGTTATAAAATAGGAAAGGAAAAGACGATCATTAAAGAAAGGATGATCGTTAGTATTTATTAGTTGAGATCATTTCTTGAGATTAAACCAAGCTCCCTTCGTAATCTAATAAAGTTAGATTCGAACAGAGGTTTAGTAAAGATGTCTGCTAATTGATTGTCAGTTTGGACATATTCAAGACATATATTTCCTTTTTCAATATTATCTCGAAGGAAATGATGACGGATATCAATGTGTTTGGTTCTAGAATGATTCACCGGATTCTTAGAGAGATTTATAGCACTTGTGTTATCACAGTATATAATTGAATTTGATAAATGAATATCAAAATCTTGAAGAGTTTGTTGCATGTATAGCACTTGAGTACAAGCGAGAGCCGCTGATATATATTCGGCTTCACATGTTGATAGTGAAACACAATTCTGTTTCTTACTAAACCAAGTAACAAGTGATTTTCCAATAAAATGGCACGTACCACTTGTACTTTTTCTATCCGTTCGTGATCCGCCAAAATCAGCATCACTATATGATACTAATTCAAATGGACATTCCTTTGGATAAAAAAGACCGAAATCTTTGGTATTATTAAGATAACGAATTATACGTTTCACTGCTCGTAGATGTGATTCTTTTGGATCTGCTTGAAAGCGTGCACATAGACAAACACTCATCATTATATCTGGACGACTAGCTGTAAGATAAAGAAGAGAACCAATCATGCTTCGATATAATTTCTGGTCAATACTCTTACCATTTTCATCTTTTTCAAGATGTGTAGTTGTACTTATAAGAGTTGGTTTACCAGATGTATTTTTCTAATCCGAAGCGTTTGATAAGATTTCTGCAATATTTTTCTTGATTGATAAAGATACCATTCGGAAGTTGCTTGATTTGAAGTCCAAGAAAATATGATAGTTCTCCCATATGAGACATTTCAAACTCTTTGGTCATAATACTTGCAAATTCTTTGCAGAGTTTATCATTTGTTGAAACAAAGATGATGTCGTCTACATATATCTGGATAACTAGAATATCCTTTTGAGAATGTTTAATTAACAAAATTTGATCGACTTTGCCTATTTGAAATCTTGAGTTAATAAGATAGCTACGTAATCGTTCATACCAAGCACGAGGTGCCTGTTTTAAACCATACAGAGCTTTCTTAAGTTTGAACACATGGTCAGGATATTTTTCATGTAGGAACAAAGGAGGTTGTTCGACATAGACATTCTCTTTGATAAATCCATTGAGAAAAGCACTTTTGACATCCATCTGATAAAGTTTGAAATTATGGTGACAAGCAAAAGATAATAGAATTCTAGTAGCTTCTAGTCGAGCAACTGGTGCAAAAGTTTCTTCATAATCGATACCTTCTTCCTGATTATATCCTTGTGCTACTAATCTTGCTTTGTTTTTGGTGATATTTCCTTGTTCGTCGGCCTTATTTTTATAAACCCATTTAGTACCAATAACTGACTGATCAATTGGCCTTGGAACAAGTTCCCAAACGTCATTGCGCTCGAACTGATTTAGTTCTTCCTGCATGGCAATGATCCATAAATCGTCTGTAGCAGCTTCTTTTGGATTCTTAGGTTCGATATTTGATAGAAACGCAACATGACCCATTTGATGTAATTGATTCCTAGTTCTTACTTGTGAGTTAACCTCGCCAATTATATTTTGAACTGGATGGTGTCTCAATAATCTTGGAGGGGAACGTATCTCACAAACTGGTTGTTGTTGGGAAATATTGTCAATAAGATTTTCAGAGTCAGAGTCATAATTTGTGGTGAGAGGAGTGTCAGTAAATATAGTTTCGACATTATCTGGTTTTGACTGAGAAGGTTTAAAGAATTCATCGAAAGAAACATGAAGAGATTCTTCAATAGTTTTGGTTCGTTTATTGAAAATACGATACGCTTTGCTTCTTTCCGAATAACCGAAAAATATACCTTCATCAGCTTTCGGATCGAACTTTCCGAGATGGTCTTTTGTATTTAAAATAAAACATTTTGAACCAAATACTTTGAAGTAAGATATATTTGGCTTCCTTTCGTTAAATAATTCATAAGACGTGTGTTTGGTAAGTGGTCGAATAGACACACGATTTAAAACATAACACGCAGTAGCGACGGCTTCTGCCCAGAAATGTTTTGGTAAAGTGGATCCATTTAATAATGTTCTTGCACATTCTTGTAATGTTCGATTTTTCCTTTCTACAACTCCGTTTTGTTGTGGAGTTCTAGGAAACGAAAAATTATGGTTAATACCTTTTTTTGTACAAAAATGTTCAAATTCGTTATTTTCAAATTCACCACCATGATCACTTCTTATGTTTTTAACTTTTAGCCCTTTTGATTTTTGAATTCTTTTGACGAAAGATTTGAAATGGTCAAAAGTGTCACTCTTGTTTTTCAGAAAAATAGTCCATGTATAACGAGAATAGTCATCAACAATTACAAATACATATCGATTATGGTTTATTGACTGAACTTGTGTTGGTCCGAATAAATCCATATGTAGTAGTTCAAGTGGCTGTAATGTTGATATGACCCTTTTTGACTTGAATGACGATTTTGTCAATTTTCCTAACTGACAGGCATCACAAAAACTATCGTTTTTATAACTAATTTTGGGTAGACCTCTAACTAGATTGTTTTTGGCCAGCTTGTCAATAGTTCTGAAGTTTATATGACAGAAGCGTTTGTGCCATAGCCATGGATCATTATCATTAGCCATAAGACACATATCTGAATTATGATTAATATTCATATTCAGAATATATATATTTCTGTCTCTATAACCTTCGAAAACTAAATTGTGGTCTCTATCTAAGATACTACATTTATTATTCGAAAAAGAGATTATAAAACCTTTGTCACATAACTGACTAATACTAAGTAAATTGTGTTTTAAATTTTTAACTAGCATGACATTTGTAATAAGAGGTAAGTTAGATGTACCGCAATTGCTCACATCGCCTTTGCCGATGATATAGCCTTTTGAATTGTCTCCAAAAGTGACGGAGCCACCATCTGAGTATGTAATATTTGTTAATAAGCTCTTGTCTCCCGTCATGTGCTTCAAGCAACCACTGTCCAATATCCACTTTCCTCTTTTCTTAAGTGGGACCTACAAAAATAGGATTAAGTCCATGGTACCCACTTTTTATAGGGTCCTAAGAGTTAGGTCTTAGGAGTCCAAACCCATATGGGTCCGGTATCCCCTTTATATATATAATTATTATTAAGATGCACAGTATTCATGAATTGCTGAATGTATTTGTTCCTAATCAAATTGTTATTTGTTTTAGGAACCCATATTTTGATAGTCTTTGTATTTTTCTTTTGAAATTTCACAACTGGCTTTGGTTTGGAATATAATAAATTAAGATTTTTCTTAACTTCAATCTTTTGTACCTTCTTCTTTCTTTTATTACCCTTGATTTCTTGTTTCTTATATCCCAGACCTTGTTTATTTGATGTAGATTGTGAGTTTTCAATGATTTTTGTCAAATTTTCTCGACCTTTGTTAAAGTTAGAAACATTTTAAGTAATGTCATCAAACTTTGTTTGTAAACTAGCTTTTTCTAGGTCTAGAATTTTGACTTTTGCCTTAAGCTCATGATTTTCAGTAGTGAGAGCATTATTTTTCTCTTTTTGAGCTTCTATTTCTTGACTCAAAAGAGATAGTTGAGAGTCAACATTAGATGATGATTCTTGAATTTTTTCAAGTTCCTCTTCTAATATTTTCTTCTCATTTTTTAACATATCTCGTTCAAACTCTACTCTACTTAAATCTGCTTTGACTACTTTTAATTGACGTTTTATGTCTTTATATTTGACATCAATTCAGCATTAATATCAAGTAATTCATCAAATGTAGGAATTTGTACCTCATCTTCTGTTGCCATAAAACAAACATTAGCTTGTTCATTCTCCGAATCACTTTCACTTTCTGATGAAGATGACTCTGAATCATCCCATGTTACTGAGTAGGCTCGTTTCTTTGATTTGTCCTTCTTATATTTGAATTTGTCATTTTCTGACTTCTTCTTTTGTTCTGGACAATCCTTCTGCATGTGTCCCTTTTTGTGGCAGTTAAAACATTCTATAGCAGATGAAGATGGTTTATTTGATCTAGGTTTCCTTTTATTGTAACGACTGGCTTTTCGATATTTTAGGAATTTTTTGAATCCTTTCGCAATAAATGCCAAATCTTCGTCTTCAGAATCTGATTCATTTTCATCTTTTTCAACATGAAATGCTACATTTTTATTTTCTTCTTTCTGTTCTTTTCTAGCCTGCAAATTTGCTTCATAGGATATTAAATTTCCTATCAATTCATCTAGCTTCATGACGGAAAGGTCATTAGCTTCTTCAATTGCTAATACTTTTCCTTCCCATTCACTAGTCAGAGAATGTAGGACTGTTGAAACAACATCAAAATATTTTTGTCCTAAGCCAATAAGTGCATGGTGGATAGTTTGAAATCGTGAATAAATATCATTGAATGTCTCATTTGGTTTCATTTTGAAATTTTGAAATTGACTTTTCAGCATGGCTATTTTGTCTTGTTTAACCTTGTTAGTACCTTCATGAGTGGTTTTTAGCGTTTACCAAATTTGATATGTAGTAGTGCAGATACTAACACGGTTATATTCATTTTGGTCTAATGCACAGAACAACATATTTATTGCTCTTGCATTTACGGTTGCTGCCGTTTTCTCAACCGTAGTCCATTCTGAATAATCAGTTGTTGGATTCACTATTTCTCTTTGAGTGGCATTCCAAGCATCATAGCTATTTGATTGCATAAAGAATGACATACGTGTTGCCCAATAACTATAGTTAAGACCATTGAAAAATGGAGGTCTTTGTGTCGATTGACCTTCCATGTACGTGGTGTTCTGAGTGCTAGTACTTGCGTTATTTGCCATATTACAGGAATATATCAAATAACTGTGTTACGGTTATGTGATAACCTTGCTCTGATACCAAATGAAAAGTGTGTGATAGTGCACGTGCTAGTATAGTACACACGGATCGTGTAATATGGACTATAATATAAATGCGGAAAATAGATGATAGTAGCAAAGTAAATAAAAATAGAAAAATCACACCAGAGATTTTTATACTGGTTCGGAGCACCGTCCTACGTCCAGTCCCAGACTTCTATCTGGATTTTCACTATTAACTACCTCGCTTCACCCGGAGGAACATGTTTACAATACCCGAGCAGACGAACGGGATTTCACGCCTCTAATACACTGAGGACTTCAACACTTGCCTCTTACAACACAGAGGACTTCAACAAAAGAACAAATACAATTGTTGTTGACAACTTGTGCTCTTGAAAACACGGATTTGTCACTAGTAGTACACCCTTCCTATAATCTTATCCTCAAAGTATGTGAATGATGTTTTGTGAAGATTAAGGAAAGTATATTACTTATTGAATCAAAAGATATGAAATAATTTCAATGATTCAATAAGCAATTGAAAATAATTGGGGGGTTTTTAGAATGCAGAAATATGTAGAAAGTAAGATCAGAGATTAGAGTAAAAAGCATATACAATCATGTTTTTTTAATCAATGATTTAGATGAGTTTATATAGAGAAGAATGGTTGTAACTCTTTGTGATCAGTTGCCATTAAAAGATATGATCTTTGATGAATGGTAAGAGATGCAACCTTTTAGAGAAAGAAGTGTCTTTTGGAAAAGTTGCTTTCTGTTTAAAAACGGTCGACAGGTCAAAAAATGACCAGTAGACAGGAATTCAAATATATAGTCGTTATGTGCATGTGTGCACGTTCAGTGTGCAAATTATACAGGAACGGTCGACCACCTATTTTATGACCGGTTGACCGGTCCCTGTAAAGTTGCACACTAAATGTGCAACTGCAATTTAGTCGTATATATATTGATTTCCTTGAAATGCATGATTATTTGAGGATAGATTTTAACAAGTTTATCACTATTACAATATCAAATAATCAACCTATAATCTAGAGTACCATATGTAGCTCTTTATAGCCATAATGACCTTGTTTTGTCGATCGCCTTTATTTCTTTGTCAGAAATCAAAACCTTCATAGAACTTGTGACTCAACATATCTTTATACCCTAAACCCTTAACACCTCAACGTTCACATTCACTTCATTTTTCACAATTCAAAAATACTAGTTCTGGTGGCCTGCCATCATTAGGAAGAGCAAAGAAGAAGAAGAATTCAAGTGGAAGAATCAAATCACTTAATAAAGAACAATCTCACATCCTTAATCAAAAATCTAATTAAGGTGAATAAGGGCATCTCATATTTGGATTGATTTCGCTTTAGATAAATTTTGAAAGTATTTTCAGTTGTTTTTCCATGTTTTGAATGGTAAATGGATATGTATATACATGTTGATGATTTAGGCTATTTTATAAGCATTTTATGATAAGAATTGATTTAGAAAACCTATTAAATGATATCCACTTGCCTTGCGAATTTAGATTTAGATCAAAAATGATAATTTAGAAATGGGTTTCAATTTTTATAATATTCTGAATTAATGTGGATTTTATATGAATTTTCTAGTGAAGAAAATTCTAGTTTGGGTTTAAAATTAATTACGACCAAATTATATTGGCTTAGGGTCTGAAATTTATACAAGTTAGAAAACATATTAAAAATAATTTTCTGGAATTTTTGTAGAACTTTCCTTAGAGTTTTAATGGATATATAAATTTATTTAAGCTATGGGACTTAAATGTTTTTTTATATATTTCTAAAAAGGAGAAGGGGTATTTTGAAAATAATTCAAATCTTTATTTCAAAAAATGGCAGTACTTTTAGAAAAGAAAAATGTGCAACCAATCTTAATTTGACTAACAAGGCAGGTTAGGTACAAAGAAATAGTTTAAAAAGTCAAATCTACATTCTTTTTTTGTTTCAACGCTTTCGGCACAAGCTTTTGACTCCTTACCTCTACCTCCGACTCCATTGAAACCAATTCACATGGTATCAGATATCTGGTACGTAGGTAATTGGAAAAAGATTGGAAGGAATTGGGTCGAAACAAGGGGTTTCGAAGGGGTAGAAGCACTACTTTGTTTTTAAACGAAAATGTGCCTGCTTTGCTTTTGACTGAATAGCTTTCAACTTGGTTTGCTATCGATTGGGTAAATGATTTTAAAAGAATGGTTTTAAGAGGTTGCGCCTTTGTCTTTAAATAACTGCTTTTGACTAGGTTGAAGTCCCTGACTGTGGCTTTTTACCTTTCGACCTAGATTGCTTTCGAAAGGGTTACCTTATTCTTAAAACCAAGCCGCTTCTCCAATGCTTTCGAAGGTATGATTTCGACACCATCACTTCTTTACTTAGGAATGCTTTCGAAAGAGATGCTTTCAACTTAAATGCTTTAATGACCATTTTTCTCTATAAAAAATATAACCCAAATGGTTTCGAAAGAGATGATTTTAAAGGTTTCGAAAGATGTTTCCACATGTTATAAATTAAATCCAAATGTTGTCGAAAGGCTTGGCTTTAATGCATTCGAAAGGTTTTAAGGAAGGGTTTTCTAACGGTTTCAAAAGGTCTAAAAGGAAAGGTTTTCCAATGCTTTCGAAAGGCAATGTTTAAGTGTTTTAAAGAGGGTGTCTAAGGTTTTAAAGCTTTAGAAGGAGACATTTTTCAATGCTTTCGAAAGTATAAAGATAAATGGTTTCAGATGGTATGATTTAAAAAGGTATGTTATGGCCTTTGGTCTTAGGTTTTGCTTGTATTGAAAGGGGTACTTTCAAAGGTTTCGAAAGTGGTACTTTCAATGGTTTCAAAAGGGTTGTTTAAGGATTTTAAACAAAGGTTTCGAATGTGTTGTTTTGGCAATATAGCCTATGCGTTTTTAAGTTTAAAGGGATTTTAACTTATTTTGGAGGGATGGTGAATCTTTAATAATTTCATCAACATTATTTTGGATAAACTATATATAACATGGCAAATAGTTTAAAGTAAAGCAAACAGTATATTTTCGTTATATATGTGTGATTTAAAAGATTTAAATCATTTTGAAAAGTTTTCAAGAAAAAATTTAAGGGGTAGTTAACCCTAAGAAAATGACTTGGATCTGAGTAGCAGATGGAACTTGTGTAGGGTCGCGCCTTATATTCATTATCTATTAGGCCCTAGCTAGTTTAGTCTAAAATTCTAATGTGTAGGGCTTTGTCAGAAGTGAGACTAAAATTATGTTACACACAGAAAGGAATCTAAAAAGGAAAAACAAGTAATTGGTAAGCCCACAAAACCATTAGGATCAGATAGACCTGAAGAAGTAAGGAAGGATAGGACGTCCAAAAGGGAAGTATCTAACAATTAGAATTTTTATGTTTTCTGGTAGACCCGAGTCAGCCAAGGGTTAGTAGTTAGCCAGACAAAACTACAGTGTATGGACAGATAGTCCATATGATAATTTGAATGTGCTTATACTTGATACTGCTTCACAAATTTAACCAGTTTTGGTTGCAAAATTATAATTTGCAAAAGATACTTTTAAAAAGGGATATTAGTGAATGAAAACTCATTCCGCTAAGCGCCGTGGTCTCACTTAATGTCAGATAACTGAAATGTACAGTACTATTCACACCAGGCTTTATCTCTGACTCGAAGTTTATTTTCCTTAAACTCTCTCGTGCTCAAAATTGATTTGAGTACACTAAGGGTTGAGATTTATACGGTTTAGTAGGTTAGCAAATCAAGCTTCTCGAGATGAGTAGGTGAGTGACGGATAGCTAATAACAGTTGCTGATATATTTTGGATTGATTCTATTGCGTTATATATATTGTACTCTAGTCAACCAAGGGGGCATCGTCATATGTCGCTCATGGTGTAATATTGTAATAATGATATTTATCTTAACTTGGGAAAGCGATGGGATTATGAAATTTGAATGTTAAATATTTGTCTTCAAATGTAATCATAAAAATATTGTTTTTGAATCTATGATTTTTTTTCATATTCATTTGCTTCTGATATTAAGAATACCATTAACATAGCCGTATTTAGTCGTCGGAAGTTAATAATATGGATGATTGCAGCATCTGTAGTGCTTAGCTTTGGGCTTCTAGATAGGGGATGTTACACTTAATATGTGTATTGGGTGATTTTGATTTATTTGACTAAGAGATTTTAATTTGAGGATAAAGTAGATGGGATATTAGGCCCGAAACCCGGTTCTACTCAATTTCATTGTGATATTGACGCCTTACGATATTAGTATTCGATATTGATTAACTTAACCTCATTTATCTCTTCGACAATCAATTTCGAAGTTTAGAAAGTATGTCAGTACACAGAGGTATGAAGTTAGCTACAATTGTTGTCATATTTATTCGTCATTAACTTAGGGGTTACCGCGTGAATTCAACAACATTAGAATCCATTATTGTTTATTTATATCTATTGGTTTTAGCATTGGGACTCAAACTCTATGCAACATAGAAGTCTCGTGACGTAATCGTTGTCATGAAAGTGTTTATGTCAGTTACCATCTACAGGCGCGACATGCATAAATTCGACATTAGATGAAAAAATTGCTGTTTAGATTCAATAATAATTTATTGGGCTAGTGTATGATGTTGATACCTTACTATGATTATCTCCTACATTCTTACGTAGACCATACATGATATTATTACTTTACGGCATGGTTATTGTAGTAATTTTGTAGGTTACTAATTTATCTAATACTTTATAAAAGTATTGTCGAATTATATCGACATTACTTGGTGATGCCAGTTATTTTATTTTTCGGCATTAATTATAGTCGCGGCATTATGTTATAGTTTTGTAGTGAAACTAATGCGACCTTCGACATTAGTTTGCCCATTCGACATGGGTTTAGTGGTATAACATTATACTCAAGGTACTTTTAAGTTAACCCTTATTTAATTTCACGCAAATTCCCGTAAATTCATCTTCTTATCATAAGTTTAGCATTTACTTATGCACTTCTAACCAATCTAAAAGTTACGAAATCGACATTAACTATTTAACGGTCATTGATTTGTTGCAACTGTTGATTTAGACTTTAAACTTTTAATATTTTGATGTAATAGACTAGATATTAGATAATCATTTATATGCTTTTTAACTTAGCATATAATTATCTATCTTGATAATAAGCATTAGCATTTCTCAAATTTGGATTAATATCACTTGGCAGGTAAATGGAAGGTCAAAAGGCAAGCAAGAAGCCCATCAAAAAGACTAGCACAGGTTCCAAAGCTTCTCCCTCAACTAATAAGAAAGGGGATCATTTCTTAAATCCGTCATATATCACTACCTAGGATGAAGTTGATTCTATCTTGAGCCAGTTTGGCATTACTGGTATTGAAGTTATTTCAGCTAGTCCCACGGCAGCATCTTTAACCCAAGGAGGGTATTTTGCTTTTATCTCAATCCACATCTGGTATACAGGCTAGCTTCCCTTTCCTAATTTATTTTGAGATATTTGAAGCGTCTAAAGATTGCTTCTATCCATTTTACTTCAAATGCATACACTTATCTGACATGCCTAGAAGTCTTTGCTCAGGAAATTTGACTTCCTTCTTTAAGTGTTTAAATACTCCATTCCATAGCTGGCCCTGCAAGAATTGGCGATCGGTATGCTAATCCATTGTACCACATTCGTCCTCTTTCGAAAAGCCTAAGAAATGACACTGTCAATAAGACTAAGGAATGGGAGATGCAATTCTTTTACGTTAGGTGTTATTCCAACATTAGAGGAGTTTTCTCTACCGCTGATAAGTTTCTTTTCCATGTTACTCACGTTTATCTGTCATTCATTTCTAATTAATACTTTCTTTTAGATCTTGCTCTTAAACAACTAAATGATCCTACCAAAGAAACTGTCAATGCTTTAACTCATGCATCTAAAACTATGGGCAGCAGGCTTACATTGCTACCACATGCAAATCTCCTTCGATACTCTATATTCTTGGATCATCACAAAATCATGAAAGAACCTCTAATGATTAAAGGCAATGCTCAAGGAAAATTACCATAAGTAAAGGGAAAACCAAGATCTTTTTCTACTAATATTCGGTTCAGTTAGAACCTTTTGGTGATGAGCAATATAGAATTCCTAATGTCATTGTTTCATAAATTTATTTTCTTAGTCTTAAGTTCATTTACTCTTGTCTTTGCTTCTAAAGAGAAAGAAGTTGAAGAATATGCTTTCAAGAAGAGGAAGAATGAAGATGAGGTTCCTGCACTTTCTCAGTTGAGTAATCCTACTTCCATTAAGGATTCCATTACCAAAGCAATTGATACATCGAAGAAGAATGCGTGCGAAGATGCCATTATTGAAACTCTACCTCCTTCCCCAAGCAAAAGGCCCAAGATTGTGGAGGATTTCAACCCCCGTTGTTGTGGATAAGGAGGAACGTATCACCATTGATTCGAGTTCTATGGTGGTGAATTTGGAGTCTCTTTGGTACACACTCAAGAATCGACTGAGGTGGCCCACCTTCCAGGTCCCCTCCTCAAAATTACTCTTCCATCTTCTCCTATAGCTCGGAGTAGTTTTATGCTTAGCCGGCTCCTTCTCCAAAGGATCCTTTTCCTTTAGAGGCCCAGAGTCTCCTGTAGCCAATTTTTATGATCTAGTTCAATTAGACATCCAATCTCCTTTTATTACTTCTTTGGATCATCGCAGCCATCAATTTATTCCAAGGACTATCTCTTTATTGTCCTTATGCAGCTTTAATCGATACGCATTTCCCTTTGTTTGATCGATCTTCTTTAGCTCCATAAGTCTTGGCTTGACTTAAACTTGTTATACATTCCAAGTGGGAACGAATATGTTTCCCCTTCAAGAGGCTTCTCAAGGGCCTTCTAATGAAGTATTCGCGCTCAAAAGACAGATCTCTTCGCTTAATAATAGCATAATTGACATTGCATTAGCAAGAGAAAAAGCTATTACTGACAATTAAAAGCTCATCTCCCCACTCAAAAAGGAGAAAAATGCTAAACAATTGCTAGAGATGGAGGTAGAGGCATTGAAAGCAGACCTTGAGAAGGTCAATAAAAGCCAAGCTAAAACCAGATTTGGTGATTGCCAACAAACAAAAGGTCGAGTTAGCTAATAAGAAGAAATCCTTATAGGACATGCTACAAAGGAATACTACCATCTTATCCTACTCGAATAATATTATCAGCGATGCCAAGAAGAAAGCTATCTCTTTCATTGATAATGCTCTTCCAAAAATTACCGAATAGTGCTATGAAGATGCTTTGTGGCATATGCTAACAACCTTTGTAATGCCCGGACTTAGACTTTCCATCCCTCCCAGATTGGAATGAAAAATTCAAAAGGAAGTTCAATCTTAGGTTAAGGAGGGACAAAGAGACTCTTCAAAAAGATCCTGCGGAGGAACAGCTCGATGCTAAAAAATTGCTTATTTTTTATGACCCTCCAATCGATAAAGAGACCAAATCTGGTAGAGAAGAGGATGACGATGATAATGGTAATGGTGACAATGATGACGATTATGATGATGATAATAGCAATAATAGTAATGGAAAGTGTCCAGGAGGACCACATGAAGGGAGAGAGGGATCAGGTGATTTTAACTTAGACTCGTCTACCCCTGATGCGGGCTTTTCCGTACTCCCTGACCCATAAGATACTATGAGGATGGATTCTACTCCAAAAGATGGGGCTCTCTCCAGTCATTAGCTGAAGGAAAAAACCAAGACTCCTATATGTCAAGTTCCACCCTCCTAGGTATGGAGTTTTCATTTAAACGTCTAAGGCTATCTACTTAACTATTAATTGATAAGCTTACTTTTTAGTTAAGGAAATAAAAAAACACTATTGCAAGATTCTTCATGAAAAGAGTACGGATAAAGAGAACAAACTCCATAGGGAACTTGAAAGGCAACTTAAGGAGTATAATGACTTGTCGGACAAATAAAAATGCCTTCCCAGTGATACTGCATGGTTATAGTTTATTAAAGAGATGTTAGCCGCTCCCCGCTTGAGAAAAGCTCGCCTTCCTCAGGATAGAATTACAAGAGAGAACACTGAATTAATGACTTTCTTTTAGATGCTGATTGATGATAGAGATGTTTTGGTAGAGTTCCTCTACAAAGTTTACTCTAAGGGCAAGTTTGTTGGATTCTCTTACTTAGGCGAAAATTATGGGGGTTTTCATTAGATGCCTTCATAAAAGATACTTGGACGAACATGGAAGCGACCCTTATCCCGGAGCTTATTGGAACTTACCTAGGGTTGATATTATTCCTCTTACTCCTAATTCTCTTCCTTCGGAAAAGATTAAGTATAATAAGGAGAGATTTATCTTCAAACTTTATAAGAAATAAATATTGTACGAAACCGAGTAATTGTATAATTATAGTAGTAATTCAAGTAGCTTATAAACTTTAACATTTTTGCTTCTCTATTATTTGTCTGATTTTATCGCATTGCACAAATTAAGGAAATCTCCAGTAGCCCTATTCTCCTGAAACTCTTGAGTAAGTTTCTCAAGTTAAAGAGGGATTTTAACCAAAAATCTTTAACTCTCAAAATGTCTCAGTTAGCGCAACACTGCTTTCATAGATATCTGCAAGAAGTTTACATACGATTTCCTTATTTTTGCTTGGATTTCTAAGGTGATGAGGAGGATAAACTAGTTAGTGAAATTCGAACTTATCACGCCAAATTGATATATGATCATACTATCTCTCCAGTTGAGGAATGTGACTATCATCAATTCCCTTCAGTTAATAACCTAAAAGAGATCAAATCTTTTTTTGGTTATACTCTTACCCTATCTGCTAAGTCATTTGAAAAGACTAAAACTGCCATTTCACAACTTTAAGAGTTAGTTGAATATTCAAAAAATGGGATTGTAATACAATTTGAATCTCCTTATCATTTATAGATCTTTACTGTCATAAATTAAAGAGATTACTTTTCATCTATAAATTTCTACTTTATTTAGTTTAAATAGGAAAGTCGATTAAAGCTTGAATATGGTCCCACGGATGTTCTTTCTTAACTGCATGATATTAAAGATAAATTGATGGTTTATATTGAAAAAATACGGTCTTCTCAAGATGCTTCAGCTTCACGGTTCTTGAATAACCCAAATGCACAAGAGTGGCATAGGAAACATTAAGAATTAAAATCAATGTTTAGTAACTATAAAGAAATGACCTTCAACTTGGAGAATCAAATTAACGATAAAAACAAAGAGTTTAGTGATTGAAAAATAGATAGACTCGGCCTTTGGTTCTAGGCCCTCAATGGAGGTTGATGTAGAAATGGCTAGATTATACCAACTGATAAACGACCTTGAAGTGGACTTAATGATGAGTGAAATATCCTGTAACAACCCATATATTTTTACGATTGTATATTTAAATAATTTATTTAAATATAGCAACGTTAGTCGGACTAAAGTCCGAAATGCTACTTTTTGTAAACAGTCGAATTAGGACTCGAGACCTCTTCCATCGAGCTCAAAATGGCGTTTGCGACCTTTTTGAGCAAACATTGATGTATTTGGAGTTGAGTATAATTTTGCTATTTTTATATTGGGCTTTATGGTTTGGGTTTCAGCCCATTAACCCAACATATTGCCCTAACTCCACCCCCTCTCCTCTTCATTCATTCTATTATTTTTCTAACACTTAAACTAAATAAAAAGGGGAAAGAGAAAAGAAAACAAAATTCCTTAATTCAAATTCAAGCTCCAAAACCAAAGATAAGCTTAGGTAAGCATCCTCTTCACCTTCTCCATCTCAATCTCTCTTCAATTTTCAGACATTCCTAAACCCTAACTTAGGAGATATTAGTTTATGAGCTTAGATTCGAGCTTCTTGGTTTGTAGTGAAGAGTGGTTTCTTTATTTTAAAAGCTTCTCATTCATTGTTTTTTGGGTTCAAAGGTGAGCCCTTGAACTCACATCTATGTTTATACATTTCATTGTTGTTAGGTATGAATTCCTAACATCTACTTCATGTTCAATTGCTTTTGATTTGAATTGATTTGGAGAATTTTCCAATTTTCGGGTTTTGAAGTCAAAATTTTTAAAGATCCTATCTTGGATGTTTGAACATGTTATTTGGAGTATATCGAAGAGCCTATAGGGCTAGGTTATCATTTGGCATAAATCCATTGCCTCCATCGCTCATCCGATCATTTCTGAATCAATTTGGCCATCATTGGCCTAACAAACTGTTGCCTAACACAGGCAACCAGACGTCTGGTTGATCAAGTCCAGACGTCTGGTTATGGTCCCTAGAGAAAAAAAATAAGACGGTAGAAAATAAAAAGGGCAAAGACTTGGACCAGGCGTCTAGTTAGTTTTCAGACAACCGGTTAGAGTTCAGACTTCTAGGAGAGTTCTAAAATATTTCCAAAACCCAAATCCAGATGTCTGGATCAACCCCCAGACGTCTGGAACTGTTCAGTTTTGCCTACTTTCCAATTTTTTGAGTGAATTTCCAATGTTTACCGATTTTTGTTGATCCGATTAGTTTTTATCACTTTTATAGATGATGACTTCTTTTTCAGGATTTTTGGGAATATCCATTTTAATGGACTTGGTATCGATTTCTATGGATTTGATTCACTTCTTGAATGTGAATTTTTAGTGATCGATTGTTTTTACAATCGTTTTTTATGATTTGTCACTTTAAAATACGAAGGTTTCTATACTAGTAGTATATATTCAAACTCTTTCACAAAAATGATTTCAATGTTATTTTTAATACAAAACTCGTTTTTAAAACCGTTTTTCAATCTATTAGTATATACAAACCTTTACCACATTCGTTTGAGAAATACAGTTAAATGAATTAGCAAAACTAGTGATATGAAATTCTTGCGTTTACTTCGTTGGTTAATTCTTAGACTTGTTCGATCGAACCCTTGTGACAATTTTTGAGTGGAAATCTACAATTTTTTCGTAAATATTTAAGTTAAGTCAGTGGTTATGGGACATGAAGCTAAACTCATTTATTTACTAGCTTAGTGTAATTCACACTTTTTATTGATCAATGGCGATCATTTTATGGTTTAGACTAGCGATATGTGATGTCTCTTTGTCCACGTGGGGGACTGTACCTCGTTTTATTGAGCTTCGTCTCATTTCTTTTATAAGCTAACGACCTATGGGCTCCTTAAAGTCTCAACTTATTTTTACGAGCTAGCGATCCATGTTCTTTTATGGTGTTTGGTTCATCGGATGTACCGTTATTGTACTACGTCGTTGTTCCAGCTTATCAGGATCGTTGGATGTACCGTTATTTTATTATGTCATTGTTTCGGCTTATCATGATCATCGGATGTACTGTTATTGTACTACATCATTGTTCCGGTTTATCAGGTTCATCGAGCGTATCGTTATTGTACCACGTCATTGTTTCGAATTATTGGAGTTTCAGGTCCATCGGGGGTACCGTTATTGTACTACGTCGATGTTCTGAATTATTCGAGTTTTAGGTTCCTCGGGCGTACCGTTATTGTACTACGTCGTGGCACCGGCTCTATGGTTAGCGACCATGGGATAGCGACTCGTTTGTGATACATGTGTTGGTGAGTTTTCATGCTTCCGTTTGTGATAGGCCTCTCCCTTTGTGATTTCTAGATTTCTAATTGATGATTTCTAGAATTTGTGTTTCACCAATTTCTTATGGTTTACATTGATAAGTTTTATCAGTATTTGTGGTTTGGTGAATAAGCTAAAGAATATGACATTCTTTTTGGTGTTTGAGATTCTTGAGATATTGTCTAATTTTTGTTGTTATTTAATGTATACTTGTCATAGTATGGCATTATTGTTATCATACGATTTTGTCATATCTCTTATCCTATCTCATTTTATATGATATTTATAGCTAGACTGATCCGTTTATTATTTTCTTCTAAAATAATAGTCGCGTCAGACCGAGGTATTTCAGGTGCTTCCGCTTGACTCCTTATCTGGGTCTGTCATCTGACTTTTGGCCAACTACTAGTTTAGTAGTTTTTGCTTTTACACATTTTAGATAGAGAGTCCTTGATGTATATATATTCTTTTGTCTAGCACCTGTATCTATTCTTTTGTGATGTAGTGGATTTTACATGACCACTACTTTGATGTACACTTTTATGTGTTATATTCATATATGTTTCTGCCTTAGTGATATGAATATCTGTGGCTGAATTTGTATTATGCTTATTTTATATTTGTTTCCGAAGACCACATAGCCACTGTGTAGTAGCTTTGAGTTTGTATCGGTGTGTCGGATTTCCTCTTGAAATGAAAGTGATATTTTATTTGGTATATCGGTACTCGCAAAAAGCAATTACACAGATGGTCACTCCTCAATAGCCTTATTCTTCGTATTAGTCGACGACATTACTCCGTAGTATTCTTGGCTAGTGTGAGTACAGAGGTAGGGCATCCTACCTTGGTATCAGAGCCAAACTTCAAAACAATATAGAATAATTTAGCAAGGATCATTGTCCTAAGTCTTTCTTAGGAATCATGCCTTAGGATTTATCCGTGTCATTAGGACCGTTCTATTCTATTTTCTCTTATGATGCCTTGTTTTATCAATCATGATTGTTTGATATTCATTTTGAGAATAACCTTTTTCCTCTTCTTTCTTTCTTTCTTAAAGAAGAGAAAAGTTAGACCAGGCCGTCGTAGTGCCGATCAATCCAGTGCTACTCCTCAGGATGGAGTATTCATGTCTGCCCAGCAGCTTTTAGATCTTGTAAAGAATGCTTAGGCTGCCGGACCCATTCCAGAGCCTACTCTTGGGTTTGCACGCTTGTGTAGTGATTATACCAATTTGGGTGGAAAGCCATTCAAGGGTTTCGAAAGCATTATAAAAGTCCAAGCTTGGCTTAGATCATGCGACCGCATCTTTTCTCACATGAATCTTGTTGATCTCCATCGAGTCCAGGTGGCTTCTAGCATGCTCCAAGAAAGAGCATTAGATTGGTATGAGCTTTTGATTTTGGAAATCCTTGAAGCACATTTTTCTTAGGCGCAATTTCGGGAAATATTTGAATTGAAGTTTGTGCCAGAAGCTGAAAAAGTAACTTTAGCTTGGCACTTTATTGACCTTATTCAAGGAATATCTTCTATGACTGATTACGTTGCATCTTTTGAATCTTTCTCTAAATATAGGGTCGAGTATATTAATACCCCATCGAAGAAAATTCAGAGGTTTATTTCTGGTTTGAATATGAATCTCAAAAAGCCATTACTTTTGAAACTAAAAGTTTCTTTTGATCAGCTTGTTGATACCGCTCTTCGACCTGAAGAGGCGGATAAAGAAAGCGATGTTGAGGTTATGGATGCCAAACAGAACTTCAATATCAACACAAAGATGCCTATTAAGTTTAAGCCTAATCCCAACAAGAATGGAAAACAAGCAACTTCGGTAGCAAAGACTCCTACCTTTAGTCCTGGGTAATGCTAAAATTGTGGTTCTAAGGACCATTATGCGAATAGGTGTCTGAAACCCCTTTTTCCGTTATTGCAAAAGTTCGGGTCATCTTTTATCTTCACGTCCCAAACTTCCAAGCAAGAAAGAGGGAAAGCTAAATGTTGTGCAAGCTCCTAGTAAGACTTCTCTTGGTCAAGGTACTTCTCATTCTATCGTTGATGGCATTATTATGTTTTGTGATCATACTATTCGATTCTTTTTGATACAAGTGCATCTCACTCTTTTATATCAAAAGAACTTGTTGATACTTTTTCTTTAAATGTTATGGCTTTGATGACTTCATTGAGAATTGCAAATCCGATTGGTGGATCCGCAACACTCAGTTTACTTTGCAAAGATGTCGAGATTATTTTATGTGATTATGATTTCCGAGCTGATTTGCATTGTTATGCGTTACTTAGGCTTCGAAATGATTTTGGGAATGGATTGGCTTAACCCTTATGAAGCCTACATCATATGTCCTGAGAGGACTATTCATCTTCGACATCCTCAATCTGTTAAGTAGTTTTTTATTGTTCTTAAAGATCCAGATTCTAATTCGGTGCTGTCTTATACTCTCTGAACCCTCATGATGACAATAATGATGATGAGGAAGATGCCATATCCCTTATTCATGTTGTTCGTGAATTTTCTGATATATTCGAGCCCATTTTAGGATTACCACCTGAGGGAGCAACCGAGTTCAGAATTAATCTAATTCCTAGGGCTCTAGCTATCGCACGTCCTCCTTATCGTATGTCCAATAAGGAAAATGAGGAGGTACGTAAACAATTATCCAAATTGGAAAAAAGCAATTTATTTGTTCTAGTTGCTCTCCTTAAGAAGCTTCAGCTATTTTTGTAAATAAATCCGATCTCACCATCAAGAATAAATATCGCTTTCCTTGGATTGATGATTTATTCGATCAACTTAGCAGTGCTAGAGTCTTTTCATACTTAGACTTAGCAACCGGTTTTAATCAGCTTCGTATTGCAGAGGATAGCATTCCTTTGACATTGTTCCGTACTCGTTATGGGTCTTATGAATGGCTTGTTATGCCATTTGGTTTAATGAATGCTCCAGCTTATTTTGTTGACCTTATGAATTGAGTTTTCAAAGGCTTCCTCAATCGATTCATTCTCATCTTTATAGATGATATTCTTGTTTATTCTAAAACCACGGAGAAACATGAAAAAGGTCTTCGGATGGTATTGGAAACTCTAAGAAGCAACCAATTGAAAGCAAAATTTTCTAATTGCCACTTTTGGCCATCTCGTGTGAAATTTCTCAGGCATATTATTTATGAATCCGGAATTTCCATGGATCCTTCTAAGGTTGAAACGATTCAAAATTAGAACAGACCAGAGAGTCTTATGGAAATCCGTAGTTTCCTTGGATTGGCGGGCTATTACTGTTGGTTCATAAAAGACTTTTCTAAAATTTCAGTGCCTCTTACTAGTTTAACAAAAAAGGGAGTTAAGTACATTCGATCAAAAAAATGTGAAGCTTCTTTTAAGAAATTAAAACAACTCCCTTCTGATACTTCTATTCTTGTGAATCTCAAGGGGAACCAAGACTTTATTGTTTATACCCATGCTAGTCGTGTTGGTTTAGGAGCCATTCTCATGCAAAGGGAATGTGTTATTGCTTATGGTTCTAGGCAATTAAAGTCTACCGAGGCTAGATATGCCACTAATGATATAGAGCTCACGGCTATTGTTGTCGCCTTTAGAATTTGGCGTCATTATCTTTTGGGGAGAAATTTATTCTCTGCACCGATCATAAATCTTTGAAGTATTTATTTTTTCCAAAGTAACTTAATTTGCGTCAACAATGTTGGCTTGAATTCCTTGCATTTTACGATCTTGATATTTTTTATACTCCTGGAAAGGGGAATCGTGTTGTCGATTCCCTGAGCCGAAAGCAACAAGTGGTTGTTTCTATGATGTTATCCGAATGGAATGATCTCGAGACTTTGTCCACTTGTGAGATTCGAGATCGTGAATTCGATTCATGTTCATCACTTGTTTTATGTAGCCTAGAGGCTCATGCATCTCTTTTAGACTTTTTTAGACTGCTTTCTTGATGCTCAAAAGCATGATCCTGAATTGGCTCATCTTAGCCAAAGTTGTCGGGATAGTATTATTGATGGATTAAAAGAATTTGAAATCGATGCTCGTAGCGACGTTCAAAAATTTGGTAGACTTATCGTGCCAAATATTAGTAATCTTCATAAAGTTATTTTAGATGATTTTCATTGTTCTAAATTTACCATTCATCTATGTAGTAGTAAAATGAACGCGGATATGAAGCGACTTTATCATTGGGATGGAATGAAATCTGATATTGCTAACTTCTTTAAGTGTTGCATAACTTGCCAACTCATAAAGGCCGAGCATCAAAGGCCCGGTGGGTTGTTGCAACCTTTCGACATTCCTGTTTGGAAGTGGGATCAAGTCTCCATGGACTTTATTAACGGTCTATCCCGTTCTCGTTCGGGCCATGATAGTTTATGGGTGATTGTTGATAGGCTTACAAAATATGCCCATTTTATTCCCGTTCGGCCTAATCGGACTTACCTCTCATAGCCAAACTCTATGTTAGAGAAATTGTTAAATTGCATGGAGTTCCTACTTCTATTGTTAGTGATCGTGATCCATTACTTACTAGTGAATTTCGAAAGAGTCTTCAAAAAGTTTTGGGAATGAAGCTTAATTTTAGTACCGCATATCATCCTTAGTCCGATGGACAAATAGAGCGTGTGAATCAAACTCTTAAAGATCTTCTTCGTGCATGTGTTCTTGATTTTGGTGGAAGTTGGAAAGATCATATTTCTCTTGTTGAGTTTTCCTATAATAATAGCTTCCAATCTAGTACTGATATGGCACCTTTCGAGGCACTCTACGGAAGGCCATGCCGATCTCCTTCTTGTTGGCTTGAGGCCGCTGAGAAGTAGGTTTTAGGTCTAGATTTTATTCGTGATTCCAAAAAATAATTGACCTTATTCACCATAGGATAAAAGAAGCTCAAAGTGGACAAAATTCCTATGCCGATAACCGAAGAACTAATTTAGAATTTTCTGTGAGAGATTTGGTGTTTATTCGACTTTCACCTATAAAGGGCGTTGTGTGTTTCAGTCGATCGGGAAAATTAACACCTAGATATATTGGTCCATTTCCCATCACCAAACTCATTGGTTCCATGGCTTATCGCCTTTTATTACCGGCTCAATTTTCTGCTATTCATGATGTTTTCCACGTCTCTCAACTACGAAAATGCCTTAGGGATTCCAATTCTACTCTTGAGCCCGGTGTTATTGAAGAAATTGAAGTTTCACCTAATTTTACTTATGAGAAACATCTTATGCGTATCATTGTTACGAAGGTTAAATGCCTTCGAAATAAAGATATTTCGCTTGTGAAATTTCAGTTGTCCACAAATCATAAAGATTACTCTTGGAAATCCAGAGAATTCATCGAGCGAACACATCCAGACTTACTCTCTCATACTCTTTAAGGTGAACTTCACATTTCAAAATTTCTTCTTTTGTGTTGATATGCTTTTATGGTTGTTACTCTTTGTTCTCTTCTTAAGTATTGTGAGGACACAATTTCTTTAAGGAGGGGAGTCTGTAACAACCCGCATATTTTTCGATTGTATATTAAAATGTTTTGTTTAAATATAGCATCGTTAGTTGGATTAAAGTCTGAAATGCTAATTTTTGTAAACAATCGAATTAGGATTCGAGACCCCTTCCATTGAGTTCAAAATGGCATTTGCGACCTTTCTAAGTATAAACATTGACATGTTTAGAATTGAGTATAATTTTGTTATTGGGCTTTGGGTTTGGGTTTCAGCCCATTAACCCAACATATTGCCCTTTCTCCGCCCCCACTCCTCTTCATTCATTCTATTATTTTCCTAACACTTAAACTAAAGAAAAATTGGGGAAGAGCAAATAAAATAAAATTCCTAAACCCTAGTTTTCTAGGAAATTCAAATTTAAGCTCCAAAATCAAAGAGAAGCTTAGGTAAGCATCCTCTTCATCTTCTCCATCTCAATCTCTATTCGATTTTCAGAAATTCCTAAACCCTAACTCAGGAAATATTTTCTTAGTGAGCTTACATTCGAGCTTCTTTGGTCGAAGTGAAGAGTGGTTGATCTTTCCTTTGTTCTAAAAGCTTCTCATTCGTGATTTTTGGGTTTAAAGGTGAGTTCTTGAACTCACATCTATGTCTATACAATTCATTGTTGTTATGTATGAATTTCTAACATCTATTTTGTGTTGAATTGCTTATAATTTGAATTGATTTGGTGAATTTTCTAATTTTCGTGTTTTGAAGTCAAAATCTTTAAAGATCCTATTTTGGATGTTTGAACATGTTATTTGGAGTGTATCAGAGAGCCTATAGGGCTGGGTTGTCGCTTGGCATAAATCCATAGCTTCCTTCGCTCGTCCGATCGCTTTCGAATCAATTTTACCATCATTGGCCTAGGCAAACTGGTTCCCAGAACAGGCAACCAGATGTCTGGTTGATCAAGTCCAGACGTCTAGTTATGTTCCCTGGAGAAAAAAATATAAGACGGCAGAAAAAAAGGGCAGAGACTTGGACCAGACGTCTGGTCCAAACCTACCAGACGTCTAGTTAGTTTTCAGATGATTGTTAGAGTTCTACATCTATGAGGATTCTGAAATATTTCTAGAACCCAAATCCAGATGTCTGGATTAATCCTCAAATGTCTGAAACTATTCAGTTTTGCCTATTTGCCTATTTTTGAGTGAATTTACAATGTTTAACTATTTTTGTTGATCCGATTAGTTGTTATCACTTTTATCGACTTTGATGACTTCTTTTTCTAGATTTTTTGGAATATCATTTTGATGGATTTGGTATCGATTTCTATGATTTGATTCACGTCTTCGAATGTGAATTTATGGTGATCAATTGTTTTTACAATTGTTTTTTATGATTTGTCACATTAAAATACAAAGGTTTCTATACCAGTAGTAAATATTCAAACTCTTTCACAATAATGTTTCAACGTTATTTTTAATACAAAGCTCGTTTTTAAAACCATTTTTCAATCTATCAGTATATACAAACCTTCACCTCATTCGTTCGAGAAATCAAATTAAATGACTTAGCAAAACAAGTGGTATGAAACGACTGCGTTTACTCGTCGGTTAATTCTTTGACTTGTTCGATTGAACCCTTGTGACAATTTTCGAGTGGAAATCTACAATTTGTTCGTAAATGTTTAAGTTAAGACAGTGGTTTTAGGACATGAAGCTAAACTCATTTATTTACTAGCTTAATGCAATTCACACTTTTTATTGATCTATGGTGATCATTTTATGGTTTAGACTAGCGATATGCGATGTCTCTTTGTCCACATGAGTACTGTACCTCGTTTTATTGAGTTTCGTCTCATTTCTTTTATAGGCTATTGACCTATGGGTTCCTTGGAGTTTCAACTCATTTTTACAGGCTAGCGACCCATGTTATTTTATGGAGTTCGTTTCATTGAATGTAACGTTATTGTACTACGTCATTGTTCTGGCTTATCAGGATCATCGGATGTACAATTATTATACTAGGTCGTTGTTCCAGCTTATTAGGGTCATCGGATTTACCGTTATTGTATTACATCGTTGTTTCGGCCTATCAAGTTCATCTGGCATACCGTTATTGTACAATGTCATTTTTTTGAATTATTGGAGTTTCAGGTCCATCGAGCGTACCGTTATTGTACTACGTCGATGTTCTTGATTATTCGAGTTTTAGGTTATCCGGGCGTACCATTAATGTACTACGTCGTTGCACCGGCTCTATCGTTAGCGACCATGGGATAGCGACCCGTTTGTGATACACGCTGGTGAGCTTTCATGCTTCCATTTGTGATAAGCCTCCATCTTTGTAATTTCTGGATTTCTAATTGATGATTTCTAGAATTTGTGTTTCACCAATTTTTTTGTTTCACATTGATAAGTTTTATCAATATTTTTGGTTTGGTGAATAAGCTAGAGAATATGACATTCTTTTTGGTGTTTTATATTCTTGAGATATTGTATGATTTTTGTTGTTATTCAATGTATCTTGTCACAATATGGCATTATTGTTATCATATCACTTATCCTACCTCATTTTATATGATACTTATAGTTAGAATGATCCATTTATTATTTTCTTCTTAAATAATACTCGAGTCAGACCGAGGTATTTCAGGTGCTTCTACTTGACTTCTTATCTGGGTCTGTCATCTGACTTTTGGCTAGCTACTAGTTTAGTAGTTTTTTGCTTTTATACATTTGAGATAGAGACTCTTTGATGTATACATATTATTTTGTCTAGCACTTGTATTTATTCTTTTATGATGTAGTGGATCTTACATGACCACTACTTTGATATACACTTTTATGTGTTATATTCATATCTATTTCTGCCTTAGTGATATGAATATCTGTGACTGATTTTGTGTTATGCTTATTTTATATTTGTTTCTGAAGACCACATAGCAACTATGTAGCAACTTTGAGTTTATATCGGTATGTAGGATTTCCTCTTGAAATGAAAGTGATATTTTATTTGGCATATCGGTACTCACACAAAGCAATTACACATATGGGTCGCTCCTCAACAGCCTTATTTTTCGTACTAATCAACGACATTACTCCGTAGTGTTCTTGGCTAGTTTGATTACAAAGGTGGGGCGTCCCAGCTTGGTATCAGAGTCAAACTTTAGAACAATATAGAATAATTTAGCAAGGATCGTTGTCCTAAGTCTTTCTTAGGAATCGTGCCATAGGATTTATCCGAGTTATTGGACCCGTTCTACCCTATTTTAGTTTATGATGCCTTGTTTTATCAATCATGATTGCTTGATATTCATTTTGATAATAACCTTTTTACTCTTCTTTCTTTCTTTCTTAAAGAAGAGAAATGGTTAGACCAGGCCATCCCAGCACCGGTCAATCCAGTCCTACTCCTCAGGATGAAGTATTCATGTTTTCCAACCAGCTTTTAGATCTTGCAAAGAATGCTCAGGCTGCGGACCCATTCCAGAGCCTACTCACCCTAAATCTAGGTTTGCACGCTTGTGCGGTTATTATACCAATTTGGGTGGAAAACCATCAAAGTAAATGTAAATTGCTTAAAAATATAGCCATCAAAGTAAGAATCACAAGTGCTTTGGAACTCATAAGCAAGCCATAATTCAAGTTTTCTTTACTCATATGCTATGCAATTGTTGAATATACAAGGTCCTATGTGCAAAATTTTGAGTGCTACAATGGGCTGTAAAATCCCTAAATCAACTTAGGGTTACAAAGTTTAAAATGAAAGAATTGAGACGATAATTATTCACCTCTTCTGCCATACCCCTAGTTTCTTATTTATAGGGGTATAAATACGGCATATCAGCTTAACTTCGGCATGCATGATCATCGGCAATGTCAATGGAACACGGCGCTAGTCCTTGATCAGTTATGACCTCCGATGTTATGGGGTGCATGATGGAGCTCTGGCCTCATCCCAGTAAGGAAAGCTTTCATCAATTTGAACTGAAATTAGTATTAAGCAGAATTGATATGGAGCAACATCAATATAAAGCGACATTGTCATGAAATAGTGTCATCGGCCTTGATAGCCTCTACGAGTATTGATAATTATTGGCATTGATAAACTTATGACATTGAATAACCTATGCCATCATTAACCTGTGGCATCAGATAGTTGCAACATCATACATGGGGGATATTAATCATTTGTGGCATTGATCTCCCTATAACATTGTTAGCTTATGACATCAAACACTTATGACATCAGGATGTTTGGCATCAATGACGCTACACCAAAACAGGCAAATTCTAACATTTATAAGTGTTACAAATAATTTCAGTAACACTTTTTAAGTGTAACTAATGGACTGTGAGGAATGGAGTGGCCAAATTTGTAACACTTATTAGTGTTACAAACATACGTATTACTAACACTTATAAGTGTTGGTACCTAAATATATGGTAACGCTTATAAGAGTTGGTAACGAAATACACGGTAACACTTATAAGTGTTGGTACAGAAATATACGGTAACGCTTATAAATGTTGGTAACGAAATATACGGTAACACTTATAAGTGTTGGTACAGAAATATATGGTAACGCTTATAAGTGTAACACTTCCGTCGATTTCTCTTTTTTCAAAAAAATCACATTTCATTTGCTAGAACATCTACTTTCATTTCATACTCTAGTTTTACATGTTACAATATGTTCACTTTTACATTGTTTGTTTACATATTTGCAACTTTACATTCTTTTTCACATATTTGCTGTCTCTGTTAACAATTCCCTCCTCTACAAACACTCCACATCCATTCAACCCGCGACCATGCTGCCCGACCATCTGCATATTCACATAGCAAACCATCCACTTCAAACTAACAATCCATCTACTGACATACCACAACTTCACCTCTGCCATTCATTTCTGTTATACATTCATCCCATTAAACCATCCAAACTACTCCATTAATATTACCTTCATTTACCACCACTAACAACCATCCACTGCCTCCAAGTCCACCTCCGACCATTACACAACAGCTTTTGCCAATAACCCCCATCCACCTCACTACACACATCCCTAACTACCACAGAGCAAACATACTTCATCAACCCCACTAGTGCAACTGCCTCTGACATCAATTGCCTGAACAATCATCAAGCTCTATTCAACATTCAACCACTGTCAATATTACCACTTTAAACCAAATATCAACTCAACACCCTATACTTCCACAACAATCCCATCCACTGCACCTCTCCAGTCACTTCATTCAATCTAAAATATCACTTCATAGCCATAACTCACTAAAACTTCACATTCTTCACTTTATTGCCTCTACATCCCCTACTTATAGGCATCCCTTATTTCAACTACCCCTTGCCTTAACCAAACCGTAGTGCACTTTGATCACTGCAGCTTCAAACTCTGTTCCCATCCAACCTCATCATGACAATTACCACAACAACCCTTCCCTACTTCCAATCGCATCGCTGACAACCTTCCACATCACCTGAAACTACTACATCGGCTAACCATGAAACCGTAACCAACATCCTCATCGCCGTTCACCATCACGACAATTGCGAAATTGCAGTTTATTATGTATAGACAAGTTCCTACATGGAACTTGCAACATAGTTTCGTTTTGAAGAACATTTTGCCTATGGCTTTCAATTTGCTATTGGAATCAGTTTGTGGTTGAGTCCTTGGTTTTTTAGTAGAAGGTTTCTCTGGAGTGGAGTCACTATTCCAGACTTAATAGTCATCTTTGGTTGGCCAAATTGATTGTTCGTTCGATGATTGACTCCAAGCATCGTTGCTAGCTGTATTGAAGGCTTCAGGAACGATTTCTATTGCATTGTTATTGGAATATCGGCCTCTACCTCCATAGTCCATGATCTAAGACAAGACATAATAGTGTTATCGATTCAATTATATCAATTACGAAGAACCATATTAGGAAAACATTGAGTTCGATTCAATTATATCAAAGAAAGATCAGTTTGAACAGAAAATTCATTAGGAGCATCATCATGTCTTTTAAGTGATGGAAGTGAAGTAAGAGCACCTAAGTAGGACCGACAAATAAAGATATTTATTTCTTATATAATAAATATTTAATAGGGCAAAGCACTTCTGTATTTCAACATTAGTGGCAAATTGATGCTATATGTATTCTAGTGCACCTAAGAGAGCATAACTCAGCGATAAGTAAATGAATACATACTCGTATAAAGAAGAACTACATAATGAAAGAGCGGGGTCATTATTGTGATCTTATATTGTACCTCTTGCAAGAAGTCAGCTGCACCTTTACTTTCTGGGCAGGAAAACCCACATGTCTCGAAGAATTCCAACACATGTTCTTTTGGGCCCTGGTAAACAATTATACCATCGGATAAAAGGATGATATCATCAAATAAATCAAAAGTTTCAGGAGCTGGTTGAAGAAGGGACATTAATATTGTGGTTTTTCCTAGATGTGCAACTTGTTGAAGACATTTAACAATCTGGAAGGTAGTAGAGTTGTCTAAGCCGGTAGATATTTCGTCCATGAATAGTGTTTTTGTGGGTCCGACAATCATCTCACCTGAATAAGGGTAAAATTATATTGTAGTAAAATGTTGGCAATATTTTAAATGTATGAAGAGCAAGCATAGCTTCTAAATAATGTGTGATTGTACAAGTAAATCATCATTTTAAGTTTGTAATTTGGAAAAGAAAATTAAACACCAATATGACCACACAATACACCCAGAGCTTTTATCAATAGGATGAATGAACCATCAACATGTGTGAGCTGATTTAAAAATTCAAATAAAAATAAAAAACAAGAATAATTTTTGGTTACAAGCTCGAACATGAGAGCGAAGTGATGTTTACTGCCAGAATAGCTTTAAGTAGACTATTCTATCAAATTAAGTTTCAGGTCGACATCCCACGTAGCGCAACATGAACATAAATAATACAAATATAATGATATGGGCACAGCAACATTATTACCATTATTGTACCCCACTATGCACACACTTGAGTTAAGCAATTATATAACTGTAAAGACAGATGCCTGAATCAATTTTTATAGGGTAACACAATGATGGACAACTGTAGCTTACATTACAGCCTATACAATTATTCCATATGACTATCATTTTACATGTTGCAAAATTCTGAAAAATAAAATAGGCAACATGAGCTATGCTGCTAATTGATCGTACCACATCTAGTTTAAATGCAAGGTTAGATAATCATGGTGAAGAAGACTAACCGGTGGTTACACGCTTCTTCTGTCCACCTGAGATTCCTCTTCTCATCTCATCTCCAACAATTGTGTTGCTGCATATATCCAGCCCAAGTAGCTAGAAAATCAACTCTTCATATCAACGCCATTTTATTTTTTAAAGTAAAATTGAAATTCAATATGCTAATACTCAACTTGCACTGCACAATGTGGATTCATATTATGTTTTAATTTTAGGTGAAGTGATTGCCTACCAGTAAGTTTTCATCGCATCAATATGCAATTGCGTCATTGGATTAATATTATTTTAGTGTGCAATTATTTGAGTACTTACTCAAATTGTTCACCCCATAGTTATATGTCATATTAATTCGGTAGAAAACATACCCTGAGTGTGTAGTCCGTTTGAAGGGTACTCGTAACTCCATCGACTGTAGTTGTCGTAATTTCTTAAACTGATTAATTAAAACAGCTTTGTTCCACATCATTATCCAAGCTTTGGGAAAAAGACTACGATGTAGTAATCATCAATATATATATATATATATATTCGTGTTAAATAATAATATATAAGTAGATTGTAAAGTTTATCGAACCTTCATGAAGAAATCAACTTCTGGTTCAGAATATATCCTTGCCACCTTTTCTCTCCTGATCAACTCTTCAAGAAGGTCTACATCAAATGATAAGAATAATATGAAATGATATTCTGTACTTGCAAGATATAATGAGTTTAGAATTGTTTCTCTCTTTTTTCTTTTATTGAAAGTGCAAAATTAATGTTGGGCACAACATGCTTAGTGTTAAGATGGCTGCTCGTTTTCTTTATTTCTTTCCTTTTTGTAACATTTATCTATCTCCACTATTGTACTTTACTGTGTTATAATTCATACATGGCATTAATCATATAAACAAACATGTCTAATGAACATCTATGCCTTTATCCAAAGAAATAACCCCAAATCATAAAATCTCTTACTGTTGGTCTACAGAGAAGCAAGAAACTGCAAATTTAAAGGTCGAAGTGACATATCTTAGGCCTAATGGTGAAGTAAAAGATCGCAATAATTAAAATGGTACCAGTTAATATGCGAAGTGCTTAATCTCCCCATTAACATAATTATCCAGATAAAGTTACATAAGTTTAGGTTTAATCAAATAGGGATGTCACATCAACAATATGATTGAAAAAAATCAGTTTGACTATTAATGAGATGAATCTTTGAAAGTAAAAGGTATATATGCAAATTATATGATAATGATGGCAAAGTGGATAAAAATTCATTTATTCTTAATTCATTTCAATAGGAAAATATTTCAGGATATATGTAAATCGTGCAAATTTAGTTTTAGCATATGTTCAAAATGTAATTTGGATGGCAAATAATCCGAACAATGGTTATTCTACAGGGTTAGCAGCTAAATAATGTAAAGACTTTGAAATAAACTAATACATGTAATTTCAATTGCTACAATGCATAATTTAAAAGTGGTTCAAAATACTAATGGTACAATTTAAAAAAACAAATATATTTTCAAAATAGGAACCATATTTCACAGACCTACATCAAAAACAGAGGCAAGAAAAGATGAGACACCTCAAACTAAGTAGTAGAAGGAGGTTGAAAAATCAGTATGCAATGAAAAATGGTTTGTTATTTTTATATAATTACATCATTACTGAAAAATATCATGGTACATCAAACTAACTTGTTTCATGAATTGGCCTATGCAGCACAAAAATACTTGCAGTTGTATCCAAAATTTTCTTAACAATTTGACAACTGACCACAATTTTCTTTATCAAAGTCTATATATATATCTTCTTACAATCTTAACATGACAAGAAAAGTTCTCATTTGACAACTGACCTAATGCTACTTCTGGAGATCTTTGCTATGAAAATGGAGAATAGTGAGGTGCAAAACTAAATAGAATATGAAGAGAAAAAAATTTGCAGTGAACAAAAAATAATGAAGTTTAGACTATACAGGTGCATAGTACAATATCAAACTCTTACCCTATGATTTAATTACATGAAAGTCTCGAAAACATTTGACTGTCCAATTATAGAAGTCGTTGATATCTTAACACTGCAAAAAAAAACATATTACATTTGGAAACTAACATGAGGTGAAGATCCATAGCAAGGATGCAAGTAGTTATACCAGTATCACATGATGCAATTATAGGGTGGTCAAGAGATATAGGTTCTTGCTTACTGGGAAGGTAAACGCGTCTGTGGACCATCTAATACATGAACAAATGAAATGCATTTGCTACCTGGTATGTGATCACCTCTTACTCACTTGCATGGCTATGGGGCTAGGCCACCAAACCATACTTTTGATTGTGCATCTACAAGTCGATATGCTTAGCCAAGAATATTTTGTTTTATCTTGTGACGACCCGTCCCTCTACTACCAGAAAGACATATCATCATTAGGAAAGAAAGGGATAGAAATAGAAAAGGGAGAGAAAGAAAGGACAACAACATCAGAATCTCACAGCGGAACGGAACAAAATATAATATATCACATTAACATTTAAAAGTTTTACATATATCAGAGTTATACAATATCAATACATATGACCATCCTATACATACATCTACCTCAATATACATCAGAGATACATCATACATCAACTACTGACACAGCGGAACTAGATAGATAGCTACATACGTCTGGAAACTCCTGCTCCAAGCTTCTCTAGAAATCAAGTCCAAACCTATCACTTGGCTACTCATAAAAATTTGAGTACCCAAGAGTTTATGAAAACACAAAGTATAAACTCCGGGTCAGACATGGGTCTGGTATGAGTAAACGGTTTAAAGTTGTTTAACTTTGAAAAACATTTGAAAATAAAGGTATCACGTAAGACTCCCCACAAATAAATAAGGGTAAGTTTTTACCTTACGCTAACCAAAACATTTCATAGGAAATCCAGTGATATTATAATAGTGTCTAGGGTTTTCAAGTAAATAGAAAATAGCCGAAATTGTTACATCTATTAAATTCCAGCTACTAGCCACAAAAGTGGGTAATACAATCAAAACCGTACGGTCTCGTACGGAAAATGGATTTCCAACAATGGCAGGGCTATTGGGGTACCTCCCGTCACAGTACAGGGCCTAGATCACCGTACCGAGGATCACTCCCGACCCCCTGCTACACAAGGCCGGAACCATTCCTTACTGAACAGTCCCGAACAAGATAAACCCCGCGGTTCTAGCTAGCAACCGCCCACACAGCCGAAATAAAAAGGGACATCTAGACAGGGGTAATATCTTGTCCTGCTTGGGCATGACCCACCTAACCTTGCTGCATCTCCCCTATTTTAGCCATTCCCAGTTGATGAGGCTTGAGGCTACGATTACCTTTATTGAACATTATTCTTAGAATGCTCATCGCTCGCCTGACGATGTGTTGAAAACATTCAATCCATACAAGTTCGTTCCGGGTTCGAACGAAAATGAAGGCATTATCTCGTTACACTCATTTTGGAATCACACTCAGAGTCAACGACGATAACCCTTGCATTCTGGAACACCATCTCGATCTCCATTTCATAAGTCACGACCTATCATTTATTTTGGATCAATGTGGTTTTCGGAGAATCAAAATTTGACTCTTCCTATCCCGGTCTCATCGAATCCAACCGCCATTTTAAGGGCCAAATTGTCTAATTAACTTAACAGTTTAAATAATTTAAATCTAACAGTTAAATTAACATAGCATCTATCACAGATAAAACATATACAAGCATCAAAGATATAACATAACATATCACAGGGTAACATGGAATATCATCACATAAATATCCAAATCAGATATTCAATCACAAATCAGACATTCTACATACACAATAATCCATAAGCAATCATTTGAAAATCAAAGTAAAATTATGTATATCAGAGTAAATCGCTTAACCCTGTTTTATTGATTAACAGTTTATTTACTTATTTCCTTTCAAACTATTTGAATCAATAGATCATTCATAATTAATTATTAATCTTAATTACTTATTTACTTATTTTATTTTACACTGCTTAATTAATCAATTCTTAATTAAATTATTTAACTTTAATTGCTATTCTTTAATCATTAATTACTACCTTAATGGTTATTTAATAACTTGAATACGTATTGGTTAACTTCAATTTACTTAATTAACCATTTATTAATCCTTAATTCTTAAGTAAATTACTTAATTAACTATTAATTCATAACTAGTTTATTTGATTAACCAACTATTATCTTAAACAGTAATTATAATCTAATTTCTTTAAGTTCAGAGTTCAATGATATCACTATCTATAACTCAGAATTAATTACCTTTATGCTTAATTAAATTGATCACTGAATTACATCAATAATTAAGAGCTTAACTTTTTAAAGTATGGACCAAAATAATTAACTCGTATATAAGTTTTTAAATCTTGAACCTGTTAAACAAATTTTTTATATATTTAAAACAGTGTTTTACAGTTTGTTAAAAACTGTTTACTTAGCAATTCTGCAGAAAATGAAACCGCAGTTATCAATCCTTGGGCACTACCCTGGAAAAAACTACGCAATGCCTCGAGTTAATCATCAATTTACCCGAGCACTTCCCTAAACCCCTTCTTCTTCTCTCTTCTTTTATTTTCTGTAAGCTAAATCCCTAAACTAAGCATGAAGGAAAACCATCAGAAACTCACGCGACTCAACTAGCAATAAAACCCGAGTCTTCTCCCCCTTTTTACTCGAGCGCGACACGATGCAGATCCTTTCATGTCATTACCGACACGATACCCCTACCCCAACGCCACCGTGCACGTGCACGGTGGTTAGCCGCACCTCCAGCGGCCCTCGCCAGCACCCACAAACCACAATTCATTCGAAGACGCAAAAACAGAAATCGATTCAACTGCAAAACTTACAATTCGAAATTTGGCCATCCACACAAAAAAGAACAGGAACTTGTTCATCCCAAAATCATTACGTCACTGACGCCGGCCACCGTTGGCTCTCATACTTCGGCCACATGACGTCAACCCAGTAACCCACCAACCACCAACTATTCGCATCACTCGATCGCACAACAAAGTCGATCGCGCTATGATAACAGGCAGATGCAAAACTTAGCAATAAACCCTAAGATGACCTCGTACTCCAAAACCATGAAATCGAAAATTTGTTTGATAATTTTTACAACATCACCTATGCTCACACATGGTTCAACACAAATTTGAATATTTAAAATTGATTCTATAACTCGAAAATGGGGATAATATAGTTTCAGTCCACAAACAAACTACCTTTGAAATTCCAAACTAAAATTCTTCATTTTAGTTTTAAAAATCATGAATTCAAATATGGATTCAATCTATGATCATGAATTTTTACTTTACAGCAATAGATTTCTTTTATCTAATCATCATTTAGTTCCTGTAAAACAAAATTCACGGTACTTATATTTATCTCAACTTTTAATCAGTTTTCCGAAATCAAAAATTCAAGTTTTAAACACCTTGTTTTTAGATGGAAAGCTTTGAGTTTTATATTAACCTGAAGAGTATAGTTGAATTTGGAAAGAAAAAAAAACACAACCTGTGTCAATCAACAGAGATGAACAGAGCATCACAAGCACGTTTAAACAGAAGCATATATTATCCAGATTATCAATAAATCTCGAACTAATTTTTTTTTTTAAAGAACTTAAAGCTTAAGAATTCCTTGTTTACTCACCTAAT
This sequence comes from Allium cepa, assembly GCA_030765085.1. Lineage (NCBI taxonomy): Eukaryota > Viridiplantae > Streptophyta > Magnoliopsida > Asparagales > Amaryllidaceae > Allium > Allium cepa. The sequence goes on from CM060931.1 coordinate 833,277,877, forward strand.
AATCTTTGAACAGAGGGCAAGGTTGATGAAGAACTGCAGATGAATCACTGAAAATCCCTCTGCCTTGATGTTGAGTTATTTGAGTTTGCAAAGCAATAAATGTTTATCCTTTCTCCCTATTTGATTCTCAGGTATGCTTTTAGGTTTTAGTCTAGTTTTATAAACTAATATAAAGATATGGGTGGATATATATATAGAAGTTACTTAATAGCAGTTTGTAACTGGTCAGTATGTATTTGTCATGCCATTTTTTTTCTCTTATTGGCTAAAGTAGTATTCACTGCAGTATGAAGTGATAAAGACATCTCGGCTGAAGTACTTACATGAACAAAATGTCATGCTATCAATTGTTTATGCTCTTAATTATGATAACAAATAATTAATGCTTACTGTGTTGTACAAAGATATCCATCTTTTTGTTTTATTTCGGCCAAGCGTACACTGAAAGATACATATTTTGTTTTATTATATTTGAAGTGAAACTGGTGTTTTCTTATGCATAAATATTTTCACATCTTACCTTGCCTACATATAATAATTTTTTTTTCCAGCTACAACATATTTTATTCACTTGTCTACGTATGTTTTTACTTTGTTCAGAGATATTATATGTGCATATACTTTGTTTTGTTTGCTACTTATTCTTTTGAATGCTACTTATTATTTGAATGCTACTTAGTCTTTTTTGCTTCTAAACTTTACATACTTATTATAAAATTGCTTTAGTATCTTTTAGTTGAAATAGTTTATACTCATATGTATTGTCAAATACTGTTTTACTTGCAGGTAGATGTTTGCCTTATGAATGAAAATATGTTGTACTATGTATAAAGATTTGTAATATAACTTCATAGACCAAATAGTAGGCTGAGAATGTAACGTCCCGGAAATTTTCGACTTTCGAAAATTCAACATCGATACTCACTTTATCGACTGCCGATAAATCGAAGGCCGGAAACCCGAAATGTTATGGTTTAAGAAAAAGAAAAAGATAGAAGAAGAGAGAAAAAGATAGAAAAATAGAGAGAGGAGAGAAAAGAAAATAGAACATAGAACGGAACAGAAAGAAAACAACTGAACAACATCAGAATCTCACAATCGCAGCGGAACAACATATAATAAATAAATGAATAATCTTTAAACAAAGAACTATATCAGTTATTACATTTTATACATTACATTTCATTACATCATATCATCATCTGAGTGTACAACAACAAACAACATCAAACAGCGGAAAAGAAATACTATATACTAGTAATACGCCATGCCATCCAGCTTGCCTCCAGCAACTCCAGAATATCCAGAATATCCTGATAAACCTAACTCTTAACTTCCCGTGTGGAAATTGGTGGGCACCCAGAGTATAGGAAGGAAAACAATAACTCCGAGTCAGTCATGTGACTGGTGTGAGAACTCAAAACAGTTTATTTATCTTTAAAATCAAAATAGAGGAATATTTTTAAAGTCAATTCGCAATGCTTTTTAAATGAGACTACCATAAGGCCTCCCGCACACATACACAATGCAAACGCAGAGTCGGAGGAGATTTCTCCTTATGATAGTCAAAGATGCTTGATACTCATTAAAAAGAACATTTGATATTATTATTAGTGCATAGTGTAGGAAAAATTCATTTCGAAAGTAGAATATAAATCTTAGCCAACATACGACCATTATCGTATGCCTACTATAGCTACCATCTAAACAGTGGTGACCACCATAAGTGAATGGCAGGTTCTACAACTAATACCATACAGGGTTTCGTATTGGGAATTGGATTTCCAACGAATGATCAGGCCAAGGAACTTCCCATTGCCACATGAGAATGCCTATGGATGGACATCCCCGAGAACCAAACCGGATCTCTACCAACACAAGGCCGGGTTACCCCTAACTGAGTAACAACTGACCGAATATGCCATCCCCCGGTCCTTTGGGACATTTCACCGAGCGCTCGCAATCAATTCACACAATCATAAAGTGTTTTCAACATGAGTAAGTATCTGGGCTCCATACCATGATACCACCCTTTTCCAGAAGGAAATGCACATATCCTAAAGGGCGCTACCCCTCATAACCTTGCTGCATCTTTCCTGTTTTGACCATTCCGGGGTGTGAGGCTCGACGAAGTCACGTCCACAAAAACATACTTTATACAAAAGCCATGCTTTGGGTCAACAAATGATCATAGAAATGATCACCAGGATAGACGATCAAACAAATGATCCTATCACAAATAATCAACACAATGATCATTTCACAGCAACACTCAGCATATCACATTACCAAATTGGGAATATATCGCTGATAACCTTCAACTACATAACCTCTGAGCTCGTACGTCTCAGAGAAGGGTGTTAAGCTAAAAGAATAAATTCTCCGCCACCAACAGAAATATATTTGAATGAAATCGGCTTTATATCTCAATTTGTAATGTCAGACATACAATCCATACAAGTCTATTCCGGGCTCGAACAAAACCGAAGGCACTTACAAAGAAGTCCTTGCAATCCGGATAATCTCTAATCACGTCCGGACTTCCCATCACATATGGAGTCTCTATACCGTAGCTACTCGGTGCAAAGACAATCGACGAGTTGTCCTTTCGCTTTCAAAAAGATCTGGTCTTCAACACCGGTCTTTAAATGCAATTCATAACGACGTATCACATATTCGGAATGGGTTATACGACCCCATGGTCCTTTCCCGGTTAACCCGAATAGTGAGCTCTTATTCAAAAATAAGTGTGGCATTCAAATTCAAACAAATCACATCAAATACCCATTCAAAGGGAAATATTGATAGTCGGTTATTGAACTATCAATGGATATGCACACATCACCAGTTTCCAAATAATTTTCCAAATTATTTATTTTCCAAAATATCTTTACAAGATATATATAATTTTCACACTTCAAAAATAAATCAATATTTATTTTTAAACAACTTCCCTTTCCATTCATAAATTCCATAGTGAATTTATATTTCACAATATTTATGAATAACGATTTCAATTATTCATTTCAATTTATCTTCAAAAAGATAAATTCTCAAAGTATTCACTTTATATTGGAAAACATTTCCATACTTATTTATTCATAAGTAATTCACAAATTTTATTTATTTTCAACACTTAGAAAATATTCAATATACTTAAATCGAGATTAAGTATATATTTCATTCTTTAAGCAAATCATTCTCTTAAACATATTTATTTGGGCCAAAACGAATGTTACGTAAAACATCGTTACGACAACCCAAAATCACTAGTATAGGGATTCGAATTTAAGATAGATATATAAATCCCAATACTACACAAAACATTTCCTTTCGGAAATCATTTACTATAACAACAGTGTTATAGTCCACCATTTCCTTCTATTTCTCGAAAACGTCTATTTCAACAATAAATGTTGAAATCTATGGTTTCAAATCTCAACACAATTAAAAACATCGTTAGATCGTTTTAATTCAATTTAAAACATCAAATCTAAACATTTTCTTTAACATATTATTCACTATTCAAAAACGTGAATATTCTACGTTAACAATTTCATCATTTCCATTCATTTTGTTTCAAAGGATTATTCACAGTCAAAAATGTGAATATAACTCCATTAATAGGTTTCAAAAATTTACTTCTTAAAATAAGTCGTTTTCGAATTTATAAAACAACGTTTATAAATTCCTTTTCTATTTATTTTATAACAACTCCTTTTATAAATTCCTTTATTAACCTATTCGATTTATAACTCAATTATAAAACAAAAGTTCATATCATAAGTGAAATACTTATAATTTATTTGTTTGCAAAAATCGTTCCTTTGAACTTCATAATTATAAATCTTATAACTTATAAGATTCCATTATTTATCCAAATCTATTCTTCAAATAACTTTATAAATTTTATAAACCTACTGTTTATAAAATTCTATTTACAACTTCACCGTTTATAATTCTATAAATTTCATTCAGTTATGAAATTCGTTCACAATTCATTCTAACACTTATAAAAGCTCGTTTTATAATTTCAATATTTCAATTTATAAATATCCATTTATAAATCTCTTATATAAATCAATTCATATTAATATTTTAAAACGTCTTTAAACTCCTTTAAAAACTTCATCATTTTGATTCATAAAATAATTAAATTTTATAAATCCTATATTTTCAACTTTTTATAATAAATTCAAAAATCCCGATTAAACTATTTTATAAAATCACTAGCCTCATATTTTCAAAAATCAACTTTTAACTATTTTTCTCAAAAATCATAATTTTAATAACATTAAAATTATAACGTTATTTATTTATAATGGATCAATTCCAAAAATATTTTTATAAACGTTTTCTTTCAAAAAATCACTTTAAAATCATTTTAAAATTCCAAAATTTGGTCCAATGATGCTACATACCAAATAGTCAATCACGACAACATCGACATCATATATCGATATGATAATCCATCAAATATCAAAATATCTGAAATCAAATAAAAACTGTTGAGGAATCCAGTTGGATCCCTTCAACCTGTTTTCCTGCATCCAAAAACATTAGCACAATACCAATTTCGTTCCAGTACGAAATTATCGTGGTATATGGGACTTAAAATATTATCCGCTTAATAACGGCGCAATAGGGTCTCATCCGCCATACAAAAGCGGGAAATCAGTAACTCCAATATATACATATGCCAATATATATATATTGCTATCATATATAATACCAATTTCACTGTTTATGAAATATTCGCGGTATATGTTTTTAATAAATAACTTCCGCTTACTAACGGCGTATAATGTCTATTTTAACAATCAACAGATAACAATCATCATTCACACATGCATTCAAATATTTTAAATCTAACTATTTAAAATAAAATCGAAACCGATTCGATTGAGTGAGAAGTTCTCACCTTGATTTCAATTTCGTTTTAGCGATTTATTTCAAATAAAATTAAACGGACGTTTAATTTTACTCGAAATTTTCACTAACTCCAAACGACTCCAATCCAATTCCATCGCGTAGTGCTCGTCCATACGATTCCAACGCAACTGGTTTCGCCTCAATCTGACCTCGTATGAACAAGTTATCAAATTTTAAACATCATACGAATTCATATATAAATTAATTTACAATTTCCTTTATAAATTTTTAACCTCAGCAAATCATAGCCGTTCGCGCCCCTCATCATCTTCTTCATACGCAACCTCCAGGCAAACTCACGCGAACACAACCCATTCAAAGCCGACCTAGGGCTCCAAATCGCGGCCATCACGAGCAAAACTAAGATGATCAGAGAGCCACACGTCAAAGCCCCCACCTCCACCTACCAACGCCGGCCGACCGCATGCGAACGACCCCCCCTACGCCTCGGTTTTCGCGCCCAAACACATGGGGAACGCGACCTATTTGTCATCGATTTACTACACCATTGGCGATCATATCCGTATGAAACCAAAGCTCTCACTTCGCTCTACATCTTTCATGTTGGAAGTTTTTGAAATCATTGAGTGGATTGGGAGAGATTGAGGGGAGAAAATTGGACATTTCTGGCCGTAGATAATAGGGGTGGCGGCTGCGTTTAGGGTTAGGTTTTTTTTTTTTTTTTGTGACAGAGGTGGTCTATTTATAGGATTTTCTCAAACACTATTCAATCCGGAAATTCCAAACTCCGATTCACGCGCCGTAACCAGCGTTTCTAGGGTTTACCCCGCGTTCCGGACACAATGGAATAGGTTTCGAAAGCTAATTCAGACATCTGTGCGAGTTATGGCAATAAACGTTCAACTTAAATTAAACCGATTTAAACGATTTTCTAGGCGTTTTAATTTGTACCGGACAAACGGTAAATCCAATTGACACGAAACTTGAAACCATACAATAATATCACATTACGGATCCGATGAAACTGGTTTCGTCGAAATCCGAGACTTTTTGAAAAATGGCTATTTTAACTCGCCAAATTAAAATTAAAAATAATTCGATGCGTTTCGAGCTGCCACGATCAAACGATAGCTCCGATTGACACGAAAATTGAAATCCGGTAATAACTAACTATTACGGATCCAATGGAATTGGTCTCGTTAAATTTTGAGACTGTTCAAAAATTGACTATTTTCACTAGTCGATTTAATATTAAAATATTCAATTTTCACAAATTAACTTTTAATTCGATTTTAAAAGTTCTAAAATATCATTCTAACTCCAATATGATATAATAAAATTTTACAAATCATTTTCAATCATATTTAACTCGATTTTCAATTATTTCCATAATTTAACATATTAAATTATCGATTTAATTATCCAATTAAATCCAATTATTCAAAAATAAAATTTATTCGACTTATAAATTCACTTCTTAATATTTAAAATTAATTAAATATTCAAATTTTAATTACTAAAAATTCTGGGTCGTTACAGAGAAGATAGCAAATAAATGCTTTGCTTCATAATATGGTTACATAATAATTATGTTCAGCTGCATAGGTATATTTTTGTTGTATGCTTATGTTCATAATTATGATTTATACTTAACGTTTCACTCAACCCCTGTTTATCTTTATATTTATAGTTATACTTCATATCTATTTCCATTTGTATTCTAACTATAAACATAAAACTTAAATTCCTAAGTTCACTCATTTCCCTATATTTAATTTGGCTTATATTAGTATTAATATTTTATATTGAACATTATCATCTATTTGTATTTTATATTTTTATATATATATATATTATTTTTTTAAACTTCGATCCATTTTTAAACACTATCAAGCATATGTATTCATTTAACAAATGTTAATGATGTATAGCATTCTAATTTAATTATATGAGTTCAATTTTGTTAATTATATTGTTAAGAAACTTATTTTAGAATTTCTACATTATCATCAATATGCATTATTTTATACTAAATATAAACAATGTAAAGTATTTTAAGTAATTATATAAGATAGATTTTTATTGGGAATATTATTGAAATACTTATTTCAATTTCCAAATCAATTTCCTTTAAAAATACAGTTTATATAAATAGATGGCAATATTTCCAAAATCATATTCATTCAAAATATGAACAATTCATATTTTATATTTAATTAGATTAAACATTTATTAAAATAACAGGGGCCGAAATCCAGGGTCGTTACATTCCTCCCCCCTTTAAAGAATTTCGTCCCCGAAATTTAGAACAACAGTTAATTCAAAAGCTTTTATATCAACTATTCAAACATTCTTATCATTTATATATTAGCACATTTATATATTAGCAAATAACCAAACAGTCTACTCAAACAAACATTACTGGTTATCCGAACATAAATCCGGATAAGCATTCTCAAAACTATCGAGAGTTGTCTCTCGATGATCAACAATCCGAACCAGATTCCTGACCACGGTCAAATTTAATTTGACTTCTAAATTCCTAAACTACTGGTTCAACAACTAATGGTGAATCATGAACAAATTTCTAAGATGGGATATACAGAATACACAATAAATCCCAGATATCTACTCTGGCAATTCAATTTCGAAATCTACAATATTAATTTTTTCCAAATTTTATTGACTTCTTAACAGAATTTCAACACCTATTCAATCAAGCCCGTACGATGTACATATACTGTTTGTACGCAATATCAAATTTGATCACTCACTCGATCACACAATTTTATTTCCGAACTAGTATCGTCCACCCGACTTCCTAGTGCGGACTCAGAACTGGTTTCCTGATCAGAAACTATTATTCTCCTTGCATAGCCATAACTATGAAAGAGAATTTCTAGAATCAATCAAAATCCAAATCCATGGTTCGTCGTCGAAAATCGAGTGAAAAATCCTAACTCGGATCGATATATAACTATCTCGAAATTCCGTGCTCGAATCTGGATCAAATTGTTATGCGAATAAAATAATACACGTTCATCCTACGTATTTATATCCATTGGTTATCAACTATATCAATTTTCTTTTATTCACATTATTCTGATTCTATCCACTTGGAACAATGTTCTCAGTATCAATTTTACTTAAGAATTCCACCATTAAGTTTATTATAAACATAATATATACTCTTATATTATTACTCTGCCACTTTAGCCATTATATCTTCTTATTTAAATCTGAATTACCAATTCCATATGAATTCAATTTTCTTAACTCTGAATATTGAACTTTTATTGACTATCTCCATTTATATCTGATTCCTATTATTATTTTTAAATTAGTTTCATTCATTAGTTTACTTTAAATTTTCAATTTGAAATTGTTTTGTTGCGAAATTTTTTTTTATATAGTTTTCAGATTCTGAATAGCTTTGACATATTCTCCATTGCATATTTCCATAAGCACATATGTAAGGTTCCAATCCTCAACACAATTAATTTCAATCAATTCACAAACCATTCCCTGTTAATTAAAAGGAATTTACAACTTACTTGCTTATATAATCCATTTAAGCAATACAAACTCATATTCAAAATCATCCTATTTTGCTTCCAATAATTCATAGAATTTTATCTAATTCTCATTTACTTCAAACAACCCATTTCCATATGCAATTCAATAATATTATTGTGAATAGATAATCACTTAAGCTTTATAACAAATTTTAAATTGATTCCAATTCAATTTATACTTGATTCCATCCTAATTAAATTATTCACAATCCTTTCATTGCATTTTCTTTCATTTCAACAGGTTTAATTCCAAATCATTTTATTAAACTTGACAGCCAATGTTTTAAATAATCATTTCACTATTTACTTAATTCATTTATTTTCTTCAAACTGTTCCACCTAACAACTTAGGTTTATTCTATTTCACCAATTCCCATTCAAATCTTTGATTTGATTTTCCCTTGATCAAATCCCAATTATTTACTGATTTATTTGATTAGTTTATTCTTTTATCCATTCTTAAATTTTAATTTGCATTAACAACTCATTATTGAATTTATTCATAATAAAGTTATTCAATATATTCATAATAAGGTTATCCAATTTATACTTGAATTAGATTTGTTTACAACTCACACCATTTCTATTTAAATCCAATCCAATACTTACTTTGGTTTACATTTACATAAGAATTTTATTCCACTCAATATTATTTATAATTCGACTGAATTCATTTAAATTCAGTTTCATTCAACTTTAGTTAAATTTATCTACTTACCATTCTTTAAATTTTATTTCTCAAAATATGAGCTCAAAACTTATTTGTTTACTTAAAAGTTTACATTACTCATTTAGGTCATTTCATCTTATAATCACTATTCCAGATTATATATATATATAGCACCTACTGTCTTAAGGTATGAATTTTCACCTCACAATTTCAATCATTTTACCTTCAAATATTATATCCAATGAAGTTCATTTTGAACTTCAGTTCCATTTAACTTATCTCAGGTTAGACTCCAGTATATTTCTTATCTTCATTTTCTTAAGTTAAATTTTAATTCCTCGATTAAAATTCCCAATTTTCATCTTATTAATATCAATTTTACTTTATAAGTTCAATAGTTGATTCCTTTAAATTTTCACATTTTATCTAAATAGAATTTCTTAGAATTCAATAGCCCGGTTTTCATTTTCAAAACCATTTTGAAATGATAATTACACATACCCACTTGGTATATCAAATCAAATTTCAAATTCCAAACACTGGTTTTCTCCAAAACAAATTTTCCCTTTTTAAAAATTTATTTGTATACCTAACAAGCCCAAACAATATCATGACCAACTATCATGTTAGCAATCCATCACTTTAGAAACCCGAAAATGAATACTGATGATGTGGCCATCATCATCAGGATTATTTTCTAGCGACTGAAGTGAGTTCAGTGCTTCCATACTTCCACAAATTTTCCCATAATAATTTCCATTCAACAATATCTTCCAAAACAATATTCTAATATCGCCTTCAAATCTTTGGAAATACATTTTAAACATTCCCAAATTCCTTCATTTAAACACCTTTCAAACTTCCGGGACTTAAATTCTAGTTTAATCAGATTTCAGTTATATTCCTTTTTATTTAAAATCATTCTTAAATAATTTTATTTGGTTATAAACCACTCAAATTTTTATTTGGCTGTAGTATTAACAACCAATCATCCAAACATATATAATATTTTAGAAAAATATTTCTTTTATATCAAAATATAATTTTGGGTAAAATTATTTCATTTACCCTACTTTAAAAACAATACTATGTCGGTCTACCTTGTTTAAGAGTTTAGGAATCCCTATCGATGAAATGGCGTCCCACACATCGACCAGAATCCATAAATACTCATCAGATAAATCAACACAATATAAAAAAAAATTATATTCACTAACAAGTACGCGCTCATATCTTTTTATACACTCAAACTCATTTTAGAGTTCTACTAACTCTATTTTATGAGTAATTTCTTACCAAAGCCATGGTTATCACCAACCTATGCTCTGATACCAAATGTGACGACCCGTCCCTCTACTACCAGAAAGACGTATCATCATTAGGAAAGAAAGGGATAGAAATAGAAAAGGGAGAGAAAGAAAGGACAACAACATCAGAATCTCACAGCGGAACGGAACAAAATATAATATATCACATTAATATTTAAAAGTTTTACATATATCAGAGTTATACAATATCAATACATATGACCATTCTATACATACATCTACCTCAATATACATCAGAGATACATCATACATCAACTACTGACACAGCGGAACTAGATAGATAGCTACATACGTCAGGAAACTCCTGCTCCAAGCTTCTCCAGAAATCAAGTCCGAACCTATCACTTGGCTACTCATAAAAATATGAGTACCCAAGAGTTTATGAAAACACAAAATATAAACTCCGGGTCAGACATGGGTCTGGTATGAGTAAACGGTTTAAAGTTGTTTAACTTTGAAAAACATTTGAAAATAAAGGTATCACGTAAGACTCCCCACAAATAAATACGGGTAAGTTTTTACCTTACGCTAACCAAAACATTTTATAGGAAATCCGGTGATATTATAATAGTGTCTAGGGTTTTAAAGTAAATAGAAAATAGCCGAAATTGTTACATCTATTAAATTCCAGCTACTAGCCACAAAAGTGGGTAATACAATCAAAACCGTACGGTCTCGTACGGAAAATGGATTTCCAACAATGACAGGGCTACTGGGGTACCGCCCGTCATAGTACGGGGCCTAGATCACCATACCGAGGATCACTCCCGACCACCCGCTGCACAAGGCCGGAACCATTCCTTACTGAACAGTCCCGAACAAGATAAACCCCACGGTTCTAGCTAGCAACCGCCCACACAGCCGAAATAAAAAGGGACATCTAGACAGGGGTAATATCTTGTCCTGCTTGGGCATGACCCACCTAACCTTGCTGCATCTCCCCTGTTTTAGCCATTCCCGGTTGATGATGCTTGAGGCTACGATTACCTTTATTGAACATTATTCTTAGAATGCTCATCGCCCGCCTGACGATGTGTTGAAAACATTCAATCCATACAAGTTCGTTCCGGGTTCGAACGAAACCGAAGGCATTATCTCGTTACACTCATTTTGGAATCACCCTCAGAGTCAACGACGATAACCCTTGCATTCTGGAACACCATCTCGATCTCCATTTCATAAGTCACGACCTATCGTTTATTTTGGATCAATGTGGTTTCCGGAGAATCAAAATTTGATTCTTCCGATCCCGGTCTCATCGAATCCAACCGCCATGCTAAGGGCCAAGTTGTCTAATTAACTTAACAGTTTAAATAATTTAAATCTAACAGTTAAATTAACATAGCATTTATCACAAATGAAACATATACAAGCATCAAAGATATAACATAACATATCACAGGGTAACATGGAATATCATCACATAAATATCCAAATCAGATATTCAATCACAAACCAGACATTCTACATGCACAATAATCCATAAGCAATCATTTGAAATTCAAAGTAAAATTATGTATATCAGAGTAAATCGCTTAACCCTGTTTTATTGATTAACATTTTATTTACTTATTTCCTTTCAAACTATTTGCATCAATAGATCATTCATAATTAATTATTAATCTTAATTACTTAATTACTTATTTTATTTTACACTGCTTAATTAATCAATTCTTAATTAAATTATTTAACTTTAATTGCTATTCTTTAATCATTAATTACTACCTTAATGGTTATTTAATAACTTGAATACGTATTGGTTAACTTCAATTTACTTAATTAACCATTTATTAATCCTTAATTCTTAAGTAAATTACTTAATTAACTATTAATTCACAACTAGTTTATTTGTTTAGCCAGCTATTATCTTAAACAGTAATTATAATATGATTTCTTTAAGTTCGGAGTTCAATGATATCACTATCTATAACTCAGACATTAATTACCTTTATGCTTAATTAAATTGATCACTGAATTACATCAATAATTAAGAGCTTAACTTTTTAAAGTATGGACCAAAATAATTAACTCGTATATAAGTTTTTAAATCTTGAACCTGTTAAACAAATTTTTTTATTTAAAATAGTGTTTTACAGTTTGTTAAAAACTGTTTACTTAGCAATTCTGCAGAAAATGAAACCGCAGTTATCAATCCTTGGGAACTACCCTGGAAAAAACTGCGCAATGCCTCGAGTTAATCATCAATTTACCCGAGCACTTCCCTAAACCCCTTCTTCTTCTCTCTTCTTTTATTTTCTGTAAGTTAAATCCCTAAGCATGAAGGGAAAACCATCAGAAACTCACGCGACTCAACTAGCAATAAAACCCAAGTCTTCTCCCCCTTTTTACTCGAGCGCGACACGATGCAGATCCTTTCATGTCATCACCGACACGATACCCCTACCCCAACGCCACCGTGCATGTGCATGGTGGTTAGTCGCACCTCTAGCGGCCCTCGCCAGCACCCACAAACCACAATTCATTCGAAGACGCGAAAACAGAAATCGATTCAACTGCAAAACTTACAATTCGAAATTTGGCCATCCACACGAAAAAGAACAGGAACTTGTTCATCCCAAAATCATTACGTCACTGACGCCGGCCACCGTTGGCTCTCATACTTCGGTCACATGACGTCAACCCAATAACGCACCAACCACCAACGATTCGCATCACTCGATCACACAACAAAGTCGATCGCGCTATGATAACAGGCAGATGCAAAACTTAGCAATAAACCCTAAGATGACCTCGTACTCCAAAACCATGAAATCGAAAATTTGTTTGATAATTTTTACAACATCACCTATGCTCACACATGGTTCAACACAAATTTGAATATTTAAAATTGATTCTATAACTCGAAAATGGGGATAATACAGTTTCAGTCCACATACAAACTACCTTTGAAATTCCAAACTAAAATTCTTCATTTCAGTTTTAAAAATCATGAATTCAAATGTGGATTCAATCTATGATCATGAATTTTTACTTTACAGCAATCGATTTCTTTTATCTAATCATCATTTGGTTCCTGTAAAACAAAATTCACGGTACTTATATTTACCTCAAGTTTTAATCAGTTTTCTGAAAACAAAAATTCAAGTTTTAAACACCTTGTTTTTAGATGGAAAGCTTTGAGTTTTATATTAACCTGAAGAGTATAGTTGAATTTGGAAAGAAAAAAAAACACAACCTGTGTCAATCAACAGAGATGAACAGAGCATCACAAGCACATTTAAACAGAAGCATATATTATCTAGATTATTAGTAAATCTCGAACTAATTTTTTTTTTAAAAGAACTTAAAGCTTAATAATTCCTTGTTTACTCACCTAATAATCTTTGAACAGAGGGCAAGGTTGATGAAGAACTGCAGATGAATCACTGAAAATCCCTCTGCCTTGATGTTGAGTTATTTGAGTTTGCAAAGCAATAAATGTTTATCCTTTCTCCCTATTTGATTCTCAGGTATGCTTTTAGGTTTTAGTCTAGTTTTATAAACTAATATAAAGATATGGGTGGATATATATATAGAAGTTTACTTAATAGCAGGTTGTAACTGGACAGTTTGTATTTGTCATGCCATTTTTTTTTCTCTTATTGGCTAAAGTAGTATTCACTGCAGTATGAAGTGATAAAGACATCTCGGCTGAAGTACTTACATGAACAAAATGTCGTGCTATTAATTGTTTATGCTCTTAATTATGATAACAAATAATTAATGCTTACTGTGTTGTACAAAGATATCCATCTTTTTGTTTTATTTCGGCCAAGCATACACTGAAAGATACATATTTTGTTTTATTATATTTGAAGTGAAACTGGTGTTTTCTATTCATAAATATTTTCACATATTACCTTGCCTGCATATAATAATTTTTTTTTCCAGCTACAACATATTTTATTCACTTGTCTACGTATGTTTTTACTTTGTTCAGAGATATTATATGTGCATATACTTTGTTTTGTTTGCTACTTATTCTTTTGAATGCTACTTATTATTTGAATGCTACTTAGTCTTTTTTGCTTCTAAACTTTACATACTTATTATAAAATTGCTTTAGTATCTTTTAGTTGAAATAGTTTATACTCATATGTATTGTCAAATACTGTTTTACTTGCAGGTAGATGTTTCCCTTATGAATGAAAATATGTTGTACTATGTATAAAGATTTGTAATATAACTTCATAGACCAAATAGTAGGCTGAGAAGATAGCAAATAAATGCTTTGCTTCATAATATGGTTACATAATAAGTATGTTCAGTTGCACAGGTATATTTGTATTGTATGCTTATGTTCATAATTATGATTTATGCTTAATGTTTCACTCAACCCCTGTTTATCTTTATATTTATAGTTATACTTCATATTTATTTCCATTTGTATTCTAACTATAAACATAAAACTTAAATTCCTGAGTTCACTCATTTCCCTATATTTAATTTGGCTTATATTAGTATTAATATTTTATATTGAACATTATCATCTATTTGTATTTTATATTTTTATATATACAATTTTTTTTTAAACTTCGATCCATTTTTAAACACTATCAAGCATATGTATTCATTTAAAAAATGTTAACAATGTATAGCATTCTAATTTAATTATATGAGTTCAATTTTGTTAATTATATTGTTAAGAAACTTATTTTAGAATTTCTACATTATCATCAATATGCATTATTTTATACTAAATATAAACAGTGTAAAGTATTTTAAGTAATTATATAAGATAGATTTTTATTGGGAATATTATTGAAATACTTATTTCAATTTCCAAATCAATTTCCTTTAAATATACAGTTTATATAAATAGATGGAAATATTTCCAAAATCATATTCATTCAAAATATGAACAATTCATATTTTATATTTAATTAGATTAAACATTTATTAAAATAACAGGGGCCGAAATCCAGGGTCGTTACATATCTACTCAAGTGACCAACGTAGGCGAGGCTGCAATGTGGCCACAAATGCAATGGGACCAACCATCGATCCAATTTAAACCGTCTTTATTGCCTTATTTGTAGCACTAGCTTTCAAAATAAGCAAGCAAAAGTACTTGATTTAACTTCACGCCAATGTACTATATTCTGACCAGCATGTTGGAATACCGTCATTTCCGTTCCAGCATGGACCAAACCGAAATTTCAACAAAATATCATTTTGGTATTTAAGAGACAAAAAGACTAAGAAAAAGAGCCTATAGTATGGAAATTAGTTAAAACGAATATTAAATTTCGAAATTACCTAACTTGGATCATATATTTTAAGCTGTAAACCAAAATTGAAATCTAACAATATTTTCGCATCGCCGAATTCAGGCATCCACGGGTACTTTTTTTGCTTTCAAATTTGAATGAAAGTCAAATTTGATTCAGGGCACATGTTTGGCCGAGGAAGAATGGGATGAAGCCTGAATCGGAGGGGCCAAAGTTTTGATTGGCGTGGAGGTAGCTTGGAGGAACCCTAATCTTAAATTAAAATTATATGGCCGAGAATGGGAAAGCTTTAGAAAATGCTCCATATACAAGATTACAAATTTACCAAGGGTTCTAACACTTTTTTTGTTGTAAATTATAATTGATGTGTTGGAAAGTTTATAAAAACATTATTTATATTTGCCAACACTTTTTCTGGTATCCAAACACTTTTTTATTGTCAGTGGGATGTAACATTTATAAGTGTTAGAAATTAACAAATATAAAATGTTGCAAAATCACTATTTTGGTGTGGTGTGATCCGTGACCTTGATCTAGTTGACAATACCTCAATTGCGGCATCATTCAACCCTACGGCATAGGCCATAGATGGTACCAATGATAAGTGACGTCGATAAAGAGCAATATTAATGAGTTACGATGTCCATTCTTTCTTCATTGGTGAATGTTGGCATTGATCGAATATGGCATCAATGAGATGTGACATAGGCCAGGCTGTCATAACATTGATGGCTTATGGTATTGATGTATACAACATAGAAATAAATTCCATCTGGTATTATTTAGTTATGCATGAGTCCCAGCACTAATCATTCAATTTTATAAATGGTATGCGACATTATATATGTTCTTTATTGATGAGATGCAACATTGTATGTCTTCGACATTGCTTTATCATCCTTCTTTATTGATGATATGTGACAATGCCAATTAACCTTTTGTTGACAAGTGGTTTTTTTATTGGCTGTTGGGCGGGTTTTCACCTACCACCGAATCAAGAAATGAAGGAAGCCAGGGCCGAACCAAACCCTCTCCGTGTTCCTCCCTGCAATGCCGATCCAAACCCCCTACCCATCGCCGGACCAACAAACTCCCGGTCCAGACCACCTACATGCCGAACCAGAGACCTTTCCACCTACTGCCGAATCACCATCCCTCCACTCTGCCGAACCAACTACAACCGAACCACCTACTGCCGAATCACCTTCCCTCCACTCTGCTGAACCAACCTCCACCGAACCAACCTTCGCCGAACCAAATCTCCAACCACCTATCACCGGTCCAACCCTACTCACCACCGAACCAAACGCAAGGCGGCACCACCGAATCAAACTCCACCCAACTACGACCGAACCAGATGTGCCAGACCAGATTGCTTCAGCCCAAGCCCACCAGCAGCTATATACATCCAGGACCCCTGCCCCCGGCCTCACTCTATAAATAGAGGGGCAGGGGTACAACAATGGCAGACAAGTTTGAGAGCTCAAGCACGGAAGGAACTTTCAAACAACTTTCATATACTTGTATACAAAGCTTTGTACTTGTAATCTGAAAGAAAAAGGATAATAACATATAAAGTGGACGTAGGCACGTTCTGGCCGAACCACTATAAATCTGTGTGTCTTTTACAGTTTAGTCCCTGCTTTTTACATATTTGCATAAGTCACCCAAATCATTGAAAACCACATAAAATCAACTAAATAATACGACTTGGAGGTGTTTGCCCATTGTGCAAACATTTTTGGTGCTTTCATTGAGAGACTTCGAACCCGAAGCTTCAGGCTTCCCCCACTCAGCCTTCTTCCTAACAGCATCGCTTGGTGCCTGGACAACATGACTTCCAGGCAGAGAAAAGGAAAGAACATCGCAACTAGCAGCATTCCGGATCCAGTAATCACAGATCAAGAGAATCATCCCATTCCAACAGCAGTACCGAACGAGGATCAGACAAACCCGACAGCCCCTGCCACAGAACAACCGGCAGCAATTACTAGGGCAGATCTAGACAGAGTTGTGGCTGAAGTAACTAACCGCTTCACATCCCAACAAGAAGCTTTGGTGGACCAACTCATGTCACGCTTAAGGGATGCTGAAGAATCCAACCACGACACTGAATCATGGGGTGAATCCCAATCCGGAGGATCTGGAGGGCGACAAAGGTCTTCCTTTTTCGAAGAAACTATCAACAGAAACAACAATGGTAGGAGCCGAGCCCGAACTCCGACCCGAGGAAACGCTTGGAACCGAACCCCGCAGGGGAGGTACCAGGCAAGGATCGGATGTAGCTGAGCCGGTCATGCTGCCTAGCCAGAGAAACACCAATGAACGGAGCCGAGCTAGAATCCAGCCCGAAGTTGACCCCGAGGAAATGCTTGAAACAGAACCCCACAGGGGAAGATCAAGGCAAGGGCCAACTATAGCTGAACCTAGCATGCATCTAGACAGCCAAAGACAGCCGTTGGGAAACGTTAGGAGTGATAGACTATACCACCCCTACAGGCCATCCAGACAGAATCGATCCCGCAGGGAAGAACCAAGCTCTTTCTTATCTGCCCCATATTCTGATGAGAGGATGGCACGATTGTTCAGAAAATGCGTCCAACGGGACCAAAGTGATCGTGGGATAGGTGCTAGGGTAACCAGCCCTTTCACCCGCAATATTGAAATTGCCATCACCCCCCGCGAGTGGAAAATGCCGACAATGGAACCATACAAGGGAACCTCTGACCCCGTTGTACACCTGCAAAGATACACACAACATATGCTCATGAGCGGGGCAACGGAAGGAGTATTATGCAAATGCTTTCCACTATTTTTAGCAGATCTAGCTACCTCCTGGTTCTGCCATCTACCCCAAGGATCCATCAGTTCATGGGAAATGTTGAAGGAGAAGTTTATCATCCAGTTCCGCATTCATGTGGAACAACCCAAGGATGCTTACTCCCTATCTACTGTCAAACAGAAACCCGGAGAGACACTGCAGCAATACCTAACCCGGTTCAATGCCGCAGCGGCAGCAGTTCAAGATGCCGATGAGAAACTTGTCCTGATGGCCCTTTGTAGTGGTGTGCATCCGGATACCAAGTTTGCTAGAAGACTAACTAAAGAAAAATCAGCTACCTTGCCCGATTTCTTCCATGAAGCTGGAAAGTACATGAGACTCGAAGAGGCTGCCACTGAAAGGCAGACAGGACCACAGGCTAAGACGGCACATGGAAACGCCCCCGCCGTAGCGAAGGACATTCGGAGAAACGACTCCAGAGACAATGCAGGGGGCAAGAAGGGAGAAAAGCGCTTGTACCGACTAGGACCGAGATTTGACGCTTACACTCCCTTAAATGAAACAGTCGAGAACATCTTCCTGGCCACCCAGGACGAACTTACATACAAGAGCCCCCCGTACAAGAAAGAGTCAGATCGCGCAATCCAGTCCGAAAAATTCTGCCGTTTCCACGAGTCTCATGGGCACGATACCAATGAATGCCGCCATCTCCGAGACCTAATTGAAGAACACATCAGGAGAAAGAGGCTGGAACGCTATGTAAAGGGCCAGGACAGGACTCCAGCTCCCGCCAAGGAAAACCCAGGGTAGCTCGACCCAGAGACAGGCGGAGGAAATCGCAACACCAGCGGTTCCAGCCAAGAGAAGATAGTGGTCCATACAATATCAGGAGGGCCACACATCGCCGACAAGAGCTGGGCAGAAATGGAAAGATACGGAAACTCACTCAGAAGCGAGGGAGACTGCGTCAATTCTGTTATGGAAGAACGCCACCCTAAGCGGAAGGAAAATAATGACATCACATTCAGTGGGCGCGACCTAGAAGGAAGGCAATACCCTCATATGGATCCTATGGTCATCTCTGCCTGGTTCGGCCCAGCTGAAGTTTTTCGAATCCTAGTAGACACTGGAAGCTCAGTGAATATTCTGTTCAAGCATGCTTTCGACAAAATGAAGCTGTCAACGAAGGACGTGTCTCCCTGCAACAAACCGCTACACGGTTTCATTGGAGAAGCAAAGATGCCCCTCGGACAATTGGATCTCTTTGTTGAATTGGGAAGTCATCCCCGCTCCGCCGTTCGGAAACAAACATTCGTGCTAATAGACAACCACTCGGCCTACAATGCCTTTTTAGGAAGACCAGCCTTGTCCGACTTCCAAATTGTCCTTGCCCCATGGTGCTTGAAGATGAAGTTCCCAACGAATAATGGAGTGGGAGAAGTAGAAGGGGATCAAGACGCCGCTCGGGACTGCTATGTAACCGAACTTCGCAATAATCGCAGGAGAGATAAAGGGAAAAATGCAGAGA
Source organism: Allium cepa (assembly GCA_030765085.1). Classification (NCBI taxonomy): domain Eukaryota; kingdom Viridiplantae; phylum Streptophyta; class Magnoliopsida; order Asparagales; family Amaryllidaceae; genus Allium; species Allium cepa. Next base: position 833,297,884 of record CM060931.1, read on the forward strand.
CTATTCTCTGCATGAAAAGCTTGGAAGCATAGCAACTAAAGAAAGCCCCTCCTCTTCGGTATACCAGTGATCCTTTCAATGAATTAGACCCTAGGGACAAAGAGGAGGAGGCCACCGCCGAGCCCGCAGAGGCTATGGAGTTTGTATCTGTAGACAAATGTGACTCGAGTAGACTACTGAGAATCGGGTCTCAGTTAAAAACAGAATTGAAAGACCAACTCATTGATTTCCTTCGCCACAACTTGGATGTGTTTGCATGGACACACGCTGATATGACTGGAATCTCCCCGGACATAGCATGCCACGCACTAAACATCGATCCTACCAAGGTACCGGTAAAGCAAAAGAAGAGAAGTATGGGGGAAGAACGATCGGCAGCCCTCGAAGAAGAAGTAAAGAACCTGCTTGCCAATAACTTCATACGAGAAGCCATCTACCCAGAATGGATCGCTAACCCGGTACTGGTAAAGAAGGCTAATGGGAAGTCGTGAACGTGCATTGACTTCTCCAACCTAAATGATGCTTGCCCAAAGGATTGCTTCCCACTTCCCCGAATCGATCAACTTGTGGACAGTACCGCCGGGCACGAGCTCTTATCTTTCATGGATGCCTACTCCAGATATAACCAAATCCCTATGCACGCCCCCGATCAGGACCACACCAGTATCATCATGGACCGGGGGTTGTACTGCTACAGAGTAATGCCTTTCGGACTTAAGAATGCCGGAGCTACTTACCAGCGCCTCGTCAACAAGATGTTTGGGGAATTGATGGGACGAACTATGGAGGTCTATGTGGATGACATGCTGGTAAAATCAAGGAAAGCCAACGACCATATAAACCACCTGGACGAGATGTTTCAAGTACTTTGCCAATATGGAATGAAGCTGAACCCTCTAAAGTGCTCCTTCGGAGTATCATCGGGAAAGTTCTTGGGATTCATCGTTCATGCCAGGGGGATTGAAGCAAACCCCGAACAAGTCCGAGCTTTACAAGATATCAAGACACCATCTACTCGAAGAGAGATGCAAAGCCTAAACGGGAAAGTGGCCACCCTGAGTAGGTTCATCTCTAAAGCAACCGACAAATGCATCCCTTTCTTCGAAGCTCTAAAGAAAGACAAAGGAAAGTTCGAATGGACTGACGAATGCTCGACAGCCTTCCTTAACTTAATCGGACACCTCCAGAGACCATCGGTACTCTCAACTCCAAATGAAGGCGAGGAACTATACCTATACCTTGCTGTATCATCCCACGCTTTGAGCGCCGCTTTGGTGAGAGAAGACAACCGCGCGCAGCGACCCGTATACTTTGTAAGCAAGAGATTCACAGGGGCAGAAGTCAGATACCCTAAACTTGAAAAGCTAGCATACTGTTTGCTTATCACGTCGCGGAAACTGCGACACTATTTCCAGTCTCATTCCATCAGAGTTTTAACCGATCAACCGCTAAGGCAAGTGCTCCATCGCCCCGACACTTCTGGGCGATTACTTAAGTGGTGCATCGAACTAAGTCAATATGATATCACTTACCATCCTCGCACCGCTATCAAGGGGCAAGCCATAGATGATTTCATTGCTGAATTCACTACTAGAGAAGGTAAGGACCAATCTGAAATAGCAGAAGATATCAAGTGTAATCTCTTCGTAGATGGAGCGTCGAACGAACAAGGCTCGGGGGCAGGTGTTGTGATAACCACCCCCAGGGGAAAGAAGCTACACTACGCCCTAAGATTGGAATTCGCTGCCACCAACAATGACGCAGAATATGAAGCAGTGATAGCCGGATTAGAACTTGCACTGGAAATTGGAGTCAGTTCTTTATGTCTCCATAGTGATTCTCAACTTATTGTAAATCAAATACTGGGAGAATTCCAGACTCGAGGAGAACGACTCACAGCGTATCTAAAGAAGACCAGGCTACTGCTTAATCAATTAGATCACTATTTAATCAAACACATTCCCCGAGAAGAGAATCAAGAGGCCGACGAACTAGCAAAACAAGATAGCATGAAGAACATCACTATTTTTGGAGCATTAACCATCTCAAAACAGCTGGCACCAAGTTTCGAGCAAGTAAATCTGATAGCTGCAACCGAAGAAGAAACATGGATGACCCCTATCCGAGAATACTTACAAAACGGCACCCTACCCGATGGGCGAAATCAAATTAAGAAAATTCTAAGGAAAGCTTCCCGCTACACAATGCAAGAAGGCATCCTCTATCGGCGCGGCTTCTCTAACCCCTTATTGAGGTACGGGGTTCCACTCAGAATCATATCAGACAACGGGCTTCAATTTGACAGCGAGGAATTTGCCGACTGGTGCCAAGAGCACGGAATTCATAAGGGCTTCTCATCCGTAGCTTATCCCCAGGCAAATGGACAAGTCAAAGCTGTCAACAAGATTCTCAAGACTCTAATCAAGAAGAAGCTTGAAAAGTCAAAAGGCGCTTGGGTGGACGAACTTCCTACAGCACTATGGGCTTACCGCACTTCTTTCAGAACATCAACAGGGCATACTCCGTTCTCTTTGGCATACGGATCAGAGGCCATGCTCCCAGTTGAAACTATTGTACCTTCCCACCGTAGGATCCACTACAACCCAGAAGAAAACGAAGAACTCCTCCTCATGTCTTTAGATCTGATTGAGGAGAGAAGAAATGATGCAGCGCTCAAAGTAGCAGCTCACAAACAAAAAGTGGCAGCACTATACAACTCCAAAGTCAAGCATCGCAGCTTACAAGAAGAAGATCTTGTCCTCAAGCGAATCTTTCCGCGCCCCGGGGCACTGGACCCCATCTGGGACGGACCATATGTAATTCATAAAGATCTCCACAATGGAGCTTATATTTTGTCAACGGTGGACGGAGAGGTGTTCCAGAGGGCATGGAACATCCGACACCTCCGTCGATACTTTTCTTAACTTGTACTGCCCATATGAAGTGAATTAACAAAGAGAATCAGTGGACGTAGGCATTTTCGTGCCGAACCACTTTAAAAACTTGGCTCTTGTTAACTTGTTCCTTTATATCTTGGCTACTTGTTAAGCTTTATCCTTTGCTGTTGAACAAAATCCTTTGCAGATGACATTTCAATTCAGAGCTTCACAACACAACCCCGCCTGGGCAAAATCTAACAGGTACGCTATGATCCTATGCCCTCGCCAATGAGATACTTTGCTCCGGTATCCCTCTACCGCGAGTTAACTCATTGTTTGCCTCGGCCCTTAAAGCCGACTGTAATAAGCCGAGTATAAGCCACCGAGAAGGCCGATTATGCCATGGCATCTCATTACAGCGATTCGGCTCGCCGGCAACTATGAACCGACCATAAGCCCCAACATAAGGTGTGGCCAACCAGGGGCAGTTCACAGTTGACGATCGGCCCCCACGCTAGCCGGCCACAGTAAATCGAATAATACCCGCGATTACGGGCCATAATGGTCCGGGTAGTTACTGTGCGCGATCGGCTCCAATGTGTCTTAAGTGCGGCTGTGGTAAAAAAGAAAACTCCCCGCAGTGGCTTAAGATGGGTGACAAATGTCTCCAAGACCCACAGCTAGGGAAAGTGACTACAAAACCCGCTTGCCATGAACATAAGCACATTGACGGCCTTCCGTGACTGGAAGTTTTACATTTCCTATATTTCCATTTCATTTAAAACTTTTCTCCTATTCTCCGTAACGGTGCTTGAAAGTACAGGGCATGAAATAGGGAACGCTCGCTAATGGGAACAGAAACTTACAATCGGATGACGAGACACTCAACGGCATTCCGTGCTTAGTCTTACAGGGCACACGAAGTTGCCGTCCACAGCCGAAACATGAAGGGCGATACCTTCTACTTTTATACATTAATGCATAGCTGCAGTTCATATTCACACATCACATTTACGTTGCAAAATGAGAAAATTATACTTTAAGAAAAAAACTTGGCATTAGGCACAGTCAAGCCACTAGTAACATGCATAGTTACATCACTTACACAGCACAACAAAATAGCGATAACATTCCAACATAAAGGAATCAGCTTATGTTATGAAATTACATAAAGTCATTCATCCTAAACAATATTATTACAGTCACATCAATGTTTTGGACTAACATAAACAACGATAAAAGGAAATCAAAAGGTGACCGAATCCGGACAAGGAACCAGCTGCGTCCGCACCTCACCCTCATCCTACCAGCTCTCCAAGCCTACTTAGCCGCAGGGTCGGAGCTCCCAGCATGCTTATCAGAAGTCCCACCTGTCCAATTCAGAAGAGGAATCCATTAAACCAACAACGGACGATCAAGTCATGAAAAACTAAAATAGGGAGAACTCACCAGCACCCGCTTCTTGGTCCTCATCCCCCAACTGCACACCGGCTTCCTCCGCAGCAAGTAGCCGCATCCCCTCCTTCACCGCTACCTTCTCCTCCTTTGAGAACTGGGCGGTTACCATGTCCATCCTGAATGCCGCTCCACCTTCCTTATCCGCATCGGCCTTGGCCTCCTCCAAAGCTCGGAGATATATCCTAGCCATGATCCGGGGATAGTCATCCATCCAGGATAGATTACCCTGCTTCCAAGTACGGAAGTACATATCCTGCAACATCTCATCCATCATCCCCTCATTCTCCTCAAACTCCCTCACCCGGGCCTCGGAGGACAACAACTTGGCGACGGCAACATCCCTCTCCGATCGATATCTCAAGCGGTCAGCCTGGAGAGACCTCCTCATTTCCTCCATCTCTTCCTTTAGCCTGGCCTGAGCAAGCTCTGCGGCCTCAAGCCTCCCAGATAACTCCTCTACTTGCTCGAGACCCGCCCTCCGAACCTCGTCCACCGTAGCAATGGCTATGTCAATCCGCTCCTTGCAGGCGGCCTCCACCTTTCGCAACTCAGCCTTTCTAGCCTCCTCCATGATTTTCTTTAGTCGTCGGGTGGCCGCCTCATGCTGGGATATCTGGATAGCCTGATCGGCAAGCTGCTTGGCCTGATCAAAAACCTGTAGCCGCAATCGGATGTTAGCACTTCCGATTTCCTCCCCAGCCCTGGCCAGTCGAGAATGATGCTCCATTAACCTCTTGGTTTCCTCAGCCACCCGATCGATACTTGCCTTGGCCTCATTCCCCATGGTCACAATCCGAGTAGTAAGCAAATCGAGGTCTAACGACTTAGCCTCATCAAGCACCCGTACCATGGGATTGCGGGGAAGAAGATGCTCACCCGTGACCTCGTCAAAAGAGATATCCTGAAAACTCGGGTCCAGATCCGGGTAGCCGGCAAAGGGGTTGCGATCCAAACCAGGATGGTCTATCGGAGTGACGGTTGGATTTTCGGACGGATGGCAGGAAGGCATAAACTCAGTATCCTCTTTAGTAATATCATGGATGGGCTGAACTGGAGGCTGGGGGCCAGGAGAAGGTTCAAACGAAGATCGGCCCCTCTTCCTCTTTTGCATATCTTCCTCAATGACTCCAAGAAGAGGGCGATGTCTAACTACATCCCCAGAACGGCTAGTTGGCGGCTTTGGTTTGGCAGAAGCTTTGAGTTGCTTATACTGTTCGAGGCGGTGCCGAATATCTGATGACTTGGTCGCCTTACCTGCTCCTGGAATAAAAGCCAAGCGTTACGAACATACAATGGTCCATAATTCGAGAAATATGTTAAGTTAAAAAGAGTGAGAAGACACATCTATTATACAAACCCTGCGGAGGAGTAGGATACTGCAATAAGTTCTGAATCTCATTCCAGGACGGAAGCGAACCATAAAATATTCCTAAGTCCCTATCGTAAATGGAGTCTGCAGAAGTCAAAAATTCACCTTGAATCACTGGAGTCGCCATAGCTGAAGAACTCTTAGAGAATGAATCGGCGCCAGCCCCAGCCTTGTCAACCTCCTTTGCCTTCTCAACCAAAGCCGATCCTTCCTCCGACTCCCCAAAAGCCTGACGGAAAGCATCATCCGTCCACTCATGAATCTCTCCCGCTTGCCCAGAGGTTAAGGCATCGACGCCACCACCACTCTGTCCATCTCCTCCTTCACCCTCACCTCTATCTTCCTCCACATCTTCCTCTCCCGGGGCAATTGGGCAAGTGCTAGGAGAGGGACCATCAGACTTCTTAAGCTTCTTACCTCCGACAACGGGAGGCTTTGTAAAAGGTTCCCTCTTGCCACTCTTCACTGTGGCCCCTTCCTTGGCTTTGGCAGCCTTCTCCTCAGCTGTATCTCTATGCTTAACCATGGACTGGCGTGGGAGGATCAAGATGTGCTCCAGGAGAGTAGCGTTCCTGATCAAGTAAGAAGCTGACCGATCCCGTCCCGGAATGGCTCTTATTTCCGTAGCCATCTGAACCAAGGAATTATTCTCCACGACCGCAAAGCCACCTGTTGCTAGCAAGAAATGAAAGCATATAAGAAGAAGCGTTGCAGCCGAAACAAGGAAACTATAAATGAAGTTCAACTCACAGCCAGAGGTGAAAAGGCGGAAGGAAACGGAGTCATCCCTGATGAAAAACCATTCTTTCTTAAACATACTAAGCTTCGAATATAGGTCCACGACTGGTTTGAAAGGAACAGCCGCTTCCAAGCTAATGTACGGAGATCCCTTCTTGTAACCCCTCAAGTTATATAGATACCGGATCTCCCGGTTGGAAGGGGGGCGCCCGTACCTTCTCTGGAAAATAATGTATAAGCACACCGAGATGGCGTAGGAATTGGGCTGAAGCTGGAAAGGAGCCACCTTCAGATAAGTAATGAAGCTGACTATCCAGGTATTAATGGGAGGAATGGCCCCACACATGCAGTGGTACCTATTATACGCAAAATATCCTTCAAGGGGATTGTACGGCATCACTCCGTCCCCCGGCAACCGCATAAGCGCTTTATCTATCCTGAAGGAACGAGATATAACATCAAGTTGCTCCTCCTTTAGGGAGCTAGGAAAGCCATCGGGAGGGGAGACCAGAAGTTCCTGGGGACCATACCCATCCACTAACGACCTCGGGGCAGGTCCATGTTGCGCCGGTCCTGATTGGGCTGGGGGCACGGAAGAAGACTCTTCTCTATCCTTGGACTTCTTTCTATCCGATCGAGTTTCCTCTTTGCGAGACATTTATCTGCAACACCGGAAAAACATGCTGTTAAAACAAGGAATATAGAAATATAAACAAACAAGTACACACAGACCGGGATCTCGTTCGCAATTCAAAACACAGAAGTTTGAGATTAAGATTCATTCGGCACTCCAATTCCCAATATCATTCGGTGGTACGAAGCACAAGTGTCATTCGGCACTCACACTCCCAATATCATTCGGCAGTTCGAAGCACAAGTGTCATTCGGCACTCACACTCCCAATACCGTTCGGCGGTTTTAAAGCATGAGAATCACCCGGCAATTACCTGGTCCGGTTATCAAATGGTTTCAGCAGTATAGTTGATTCGGCAGAAATATGGTTCGGCTCTCTCTTTGTTCGGTAAGAAATAACGAAGGTGTATAGCCCCTATTTATAGACAAATGTAGGACACCGGACCAATTGGTTCGGCACTCAGGGACCGAATGAAGACCACCTAGCTAAAACAAAGCACGACATATACTAGCATATGCCCTACTTTGGGGGGCAAATGTTGGGTGGGTTTTCACCTACCACCGAATCAAGAAATGAAGGAAGCCAGGGCCGAACCAAACCCTTTCTGTGTTCCTCCCTGCACTGCCGATCCAAACCCCCTACCCATCGTCGGACCAACAAACTCCCGGTCCAGACCACCTACATGCCGAACCAGAGACCTTTCCACCTACTACCGAATCGCCATCCCTCCACTCTGCCGAACCAACTACAACCGAACCACCTACTGCCGAATCACCTTCCCTCCACTCTGCCGAACCAACCTCCACCGAACCAGCCTTCGCCGAACCAAATCTCCAACCACCCATCACCGGTCCAACCCTACTCACCACCGAACCAAACGCAAGGCGGCACCACCGAATCGAACTCCACCCAGCTACGACCGAACCAGATGTGCCAGACCAGATTGCTTCAGCCCAAGCCCACCAGCAGCTATATACATCCAGGACCCCTGCCCCCGGCCTCACTCTATAAATAGAGGGGCAGAGGTACAACAATGGCAGACAAGTTTGAGAGCTCAAGCACGGAAGGAACTTTCAAACAACTTTCATATACTTGTATACAAAGCTTTGTACTTGTAATCTGAAAGAAAAAGGATAATAACATATAAAGTGGACGTAGGCACGTTCTGGCCGAACCACTATAAATCTGTGTGTCTTTTACAGTTCAGTCCCTGCTTTTTACATATTTGCATAAGTCACCCAAATCATTGAAAACCACATAAAATCAACTAAATAATACGACTTGGAGGTGTTTGCCCATTTTTTGTGCAAACATTGGCTTTCTTCATTGGCATTAATAACATACTACCCATATTATTTCAATATCACTGGTTGATGCAAAGTCACGATAATGTCATGGTCGCATACCTTCGGCATTAACATAAGTAGTAACAAATGCAGACCACAAATCCTTGAAGTATTTTTTATGCAAAAGAACCTTAACATAGGGCGGCGACGGTGGTTGGAGTTTCTTGTGGCCTATGATCTAGATTTATTCTATATGCCAGCAAAAGCTAATATCATAGCTGATGCGCTCAGAATGAGGTATGTAGTTGCAACGAGTGTAGAGGTTCGTCCGACCATGAATAGCATTATCGAAAGGAATCAGCTTAGAGATCTTCGTATTACTAGGATAACCAAAGCAGTAAGTCAGAATGAGGCACCTGAGAGGTGGCTAGGATTAGAAGTAGATAGTTGTGCTATAGTGAAGATGAATGGAAGATTGTGTATCCTAGATGTTGATGGGATTATGCAAGAGGTACTAATAGAGAGTCAGCGTTCACGATTAACGATGCATTTTGGGGTAACTAAGACGTATCAAGACATTAAGTGAACATTTCGGTGGGAGGGCATGAAGAGAGACATTTTTATCTTTGTAAATACATATGCTAACTGCTAATATGTTTAAGGTAGTCACAAAAAGACAGTTGGACTACTTCAGCCACTCGAGAATACTATGTGGAAACGGCACTAGATATCAATAGACTTCATTAATGGATTACCGAGGTCGAGGAAAGGTAACGAAGTTGTGTGGGTTATTACGGACCAATTGACCTAGAGTGCGCACTTCTTATCGTTAAGAGTATAAGGACGACTTCTACTTTAGCTAAGTTATGTTAAGTAAATCATTAGATTGCATGGTGTTCCTTGTGATATTGTAACGATCCAGATTTTTAGTCGTCTGAACTTAGAATATTTAATCATTTTAAATATTTACAAGTGAACTTTTATAAGTTGAATAACTGATATTTCGAATATAACGATTTATTTTGACAATTAAATTATTTAATTTAATATTTGAAATTGGGTATGTAATGGCCATAGTATTTTCAAACTTGAAAATCAACACTAATACGTTCATTGTATAGAGTACCGAGCAATCGAGTGCCAAAAACAACAGCACGGAATCTCACAATCATAGTGGAACAAAATATAATACACAAATAGCAACATTTTAAACAAAGAAAAGCTGTAACTGTCAATATACATACAAGATATCATAGTACACCAAATCTGGATAGTTATAATAACTTGTCCTCGACTACTGTCTATACAATCCACACTACACAGCGGAATCTAATTAATACGTCTCTATCATCCATCTCGTCTCTTGAGCTCCAACGTCCTAACCTAAAAATTTGTAATACTCAGTCTGACCCAAGTATTACAATAAAGTAACACCCGGGTCAGGCTGGTCCAGCGTGAGTAAACCTATTTGATCAGATGCTTAAGATTTAAAATTTATTTGAATACCAAGGTAACTCATACATCACTATGAGTTTTTATCTTGCTATAGCCAATCACTTGTTACAAAAATCCATTGATATTTAGAATAATATCTGAGAACCGTTACTTATTTTAAATGGATAGATTTTACTTAATTTTATTCAATCCCGACCTATTCGACTATATACAAATCCGTAGAAAATTTGTAGTAATTCAAAAATCGAAGTGGTTTCGGATAACGCTGATATCCGATCCCGGTGCATTTGAATCCAAACGCCATCTTTTAAGACCAAGTTATTTTTACAAACATTTCAATTTCTGAGACGACCCGACTTTTTCTCCACAAAAAGTCGTATCATCCTTAAGAAAGAAAGGGATAAAAAAGAGAAAAGAAAGAATAGAAAGAAGAAACAACACAGGAATCTCAACAGCGGAACGAATAAATTATATTAATAACATAAGTATTACATAGTATACAACAATTATCAGAGTTATACGGACAATACAACACATACTAGACAATTATAAACACCGGTCTAGTTATTACAACTCAAAACACAAAACAAAGAACACTCAGAGATACCAACACAGCGGAAAAACTATATATCTACACGCAGAAGCCTCCTACTCCATTACTCCTCCACAATTCGTCAAAGCTAACCCGAATCCCTTGGCTACTCGTAAAAATTTGAGTACCCAAGAGTTTAAGAAAAACAGAAATAAACTCCGGGTCAGACATGGGTCTAGTGTGAGTAACAGGTTAAAGTTGCTTAACTTTGAAAAACATTTGAAAGAAAAGGTATCACGTAAGACTTCCCATACATAAACATGGAAAAGTTTTTACCTTACGCTAGCCAAAACATTTGATAGGAAAACCGATGATATTATAATAGTGTCTAGAGTTTTAAAGTAAAATACAGAAATAGCTGGAATGCTTACATCTCACGTTCCAACGTAGTTGGGCACAACTAATACGTACGGCACTTATTGGATTTTGGATTCCATACAATGGCAGGGCTACTGGGGTACCGTCCATCACAGTACGTGGCCTAGATCACCGTACCGAGGAGTACGCCCGCTCCCCTGCAACACAAAGCCGGAACCATACCTTACTGAACAGTTCCGAACAAGACCACCCCGCAGTTGTGATCAGCAACCGCACCACTAAGCCGAAATAAAGGGGCACCTAGACAGGGGTAAATCTCACTCTCAAGTGGGGGCTACCCACGAAGCCTTGCTGCACCTCCCATGTTTTAGTCATTCCCGGTTGATGAGGGTTGAGGCTACGATTACCTTTATAGGACATATTACTTAGAATGCTCATCGTCCACCTGACGATGTTTTGAAAGCATTCAATCCATACAAGTTCGTTCCGGGTTCGAACGAAACCAAAGGCATTATCTCGTTACACTTATTTTGGAATCACCCTCAGAGTTAACGATGATAACCCTTGCGCTCTGAATCTTCATCTTCACTTCAGATTCATGACCTAACGTTAATTTGGATCGATGTGGTTTTCCGATACCTAAATATGGAAACCCGATCCCGGTCTCATCGAAATTAAAAACGTGTCTTTTAAGGCCAAGTTGTTTTAGAGTTTAAAACAATTCAATTCAATATTATCTATATACACATAGATAGATAATTCACCATATAACAATGGATAATTAACATTATCATCACCAACAGATAATCCATATCAGCATTATAAACAGATAATCCATATCACAATGCAACCAATGCATACATATCATATAACCTTACTCATCTTATAACTAAGATTACAACCCATACATGGCAACCAATACCAATCATCAAACATAAGCAATGATCTAATGATCACACCATCTATAATTAATTTAAAATGAATTAAATTAATACCTAATCTCTAATTAATTTAAAATGAATTGAATTAATTACTTCATCGTTAAAATTCTACTTATCTTAATCATTAATTGATTACAAATCAATTAGTAATCATCGTATCATTATTCTTTCAATTAATCATTACTGATTAATAATTCCCTAATTACAATAAGTAATTAGCTTATAAATTAATTACACAAGTTAATTATACTTTATAATTAACCTTTAATTACTTAATTAATTAACTAAAGTTGATTATAATAATCCTTTATTAATTAATTACCTCATTTATTGATTATTCCTTAATTAATCAATTCTAAATTACATCATTAATTTTATTAATTAATGATTTCTAATTACCATTTAATTAATCTCTCTATTTAAAATTAATTACATTAAGTAATTTATCTACAATTAACCACATATATTAATCACCCTTGATTAATAACAAATCCAATAATTAACTATCCTTAATTACTCATCTCATAAATTAATTACTCTTAATTATTTATCTCAATTAATCCCTTGATTAATTTCAAAGTAATTTAATTTGAATTACTTTCATTATTTAACATCTTTAATTACATCCAGTAATTATTAATTAGTTACTTCCCGAAGTAATTACAAACCCATTAATTTACATAAAGTAATTATTCATCAACCCACACATGTTTAAATTAATTAAACTTAATTAATCTAAACTAATCGCATTAATCAAATTAATTATACTAAGTAATTAATTCATTAATTGCTTTCATTAAGTAATTAAACTTAAACAATTGATTATTATTAATTAATTAATCTAATTAATTATTGAAAATTAATCACATTAATTAATTGTTTAAATAATCTCAAGTTAATGACCTTCATTAACATACTTAATTACTTAATTAAGAATTAACTTATATAAATCATTATTAATTACCAATTAATTAATATTTAATTACAATTTAATTAATCTCTAATTATAAATTAGTTAAGTGTTAATTACAATCTTAATTAATCATTAATCACTTGATTAATAAATCTTAATCATTAATTAAAATTTTATTAACAATCCTTAATTATAGATTAATTAACCTTAATTAATAAATTTTAAGTCTAATTAATCAATTAAAAATTCTTAATTACTCAATTAATCATCCATACTATTAATTAATTAAATAATTAATTATTCATTTTAAATTAATTTAATAATTTAAATGAATACAAATCATTAAAATTTTATTTATCTTTAAGATAGACATTCGTTACTTAGTTAATCATTTTAAACAAAAAAAATTCAAATTTGGTTAAAATTCCATTTAAACTTCATTTTTAAACTTAAGATACAAATTTAACTTAAACAAGATTTTATAACAATTCAAAACCTTTATCTCACATGTTAAAAGAAACATCTACTTTATAAATAAGTTTAAAAGAATTTAAATCCCAATTAAATTTTAAATTCAAATCAACTTAAAAACACACCTAAATATTCCAGGTTATTTAAATCAAATTTAAAAATTATTTTTAAATTTCAAAATTGAAATTACAGCCTGAACCTTAATTACAGATTTAAACTTAAATCCTTGAAAGCTTACTTACATAAATCTTCAAATCATTTAACCTTCCAATGTAATTAAATGATTTAAATTTAAACTTATTTTATTTTAAAAACTAAAGTTCAAATTTAATTCCAGATTTAAAACCCAGATTTAAATTCCCAATTTAAAATTTAAACTTCCAATTCAAATTCAAAACACACATATACTTTTACACCTAAAAGTTTTAAAACCAAATTTAAATTTAAAAACTTAAATGATTTTAAATCTTAGACAATCTAATTTGAATTCTATTCAAATTTAAGATTTTAAAATCCCAGCTTGAACTTCAACTTACAATTTAAACTTTACTTTTAAATTTAAAAACAAAATACAGTTTCTGTTTTTATTTGAAATCAAACTAGAATTTAAAAGAAATTTCAAATTTATTTCAAAGACCCAAAATTTAAACTATTTGAATTCAATTTAAATTTTAAAATTAGTTCAGATTTAAGTTTACATTTAAAAACTTACTTTTAAATTTTGAAACTGGAAACAAGTTCCTGCTAATTCCTAAAACCGGAAACACTCAGGTAACTCGAGCAAACCCAAAAACTACTTCGAGTCAAAAGTCCTTCTGCTTCGAGTTACTCCTCAAATTACCCGAGACCATCTCGAGCAACCAAATCCCGAAACCACCAAACATGTTCACCTATCACCGTGCACCTGTACAACGATGCCAGCCACCACTGATCACCACCGCGACCTTCCCACAGTCACCATTCATCCCCTCAGGCCAACCAATCCACCATTCGATCAACATACACCCTAATTCAAGATTGGACCCAATTTCCCAAACCTGGAAACATCACACAATAAACCCATCCAAACCTGTCAACGGCAATTCCTCCCGTCTCCGGCCACCGTCACCTTTGAATCTTCGTCGACGACTTCATCAATCCATCCTCTTCCAGAAACCAAGATCCCAAGCCATCGAACAATAGAGGAGATCAACTCTAACAATACTGTAGCCCAGTAAAAAAAATTAGGTTTCAAATCCTTAAAACCCAATTCACAACATCAAAATCAAATTTCACCTCAAACCAATAATTTTCCCACTATCTCTGTTAATTTCTCCTCCTCCAGGATCAATCCATCACCTTGAACCCCTTATGGCAACAGAGATGACCAAAAACCCCATTTACAGTAAGACTAGAACTGCACTTTGGTTTTGATGTTAAAAATTGTAAGTTTACTTTTAAAAATAATTATTCTTCATGATGTTTTGAGTCGTAATCCTGAAACATTTATTTATAATGTTTATATTTTCACTTATACAATTCTATTGCTCTGAATTAATACTTCCAGGCAATACAAGTAATACCCAACTTGTATAAATTTTTAAACACTATTTTTATATCCTAACAAACAAGTTTATACTGAAGTATAAATATAAACAAGGATTGTTACAAGATGGAAATGGATTTTAACAAAAATCCATACTGCAAAAACTAGATACTGACAGAGGCTTATACACAGCATATTTATTCATACCCATCACATATTAATTTACAGAAATGCATTGCAATTACACAGAAATCATTTAAAATTTAAAAACATGAACATGCATCTGGTTTAAAAAAAAATACCTAAGCCTTTTTAAATTTAGAAAGTTACTCACCTGAACTAAAATGCAGAGCAGAGCAAAAAATTTAGTTTTTAAAAGCTCTTGAATTATTTGAAACTTCTTTTGCAATTGCATGAATACCTTTAAAACTTGCTTCAGCTGTTAAATGCTTCTAAAACTTGAGCTTTACTGATTTTTGCACAGCCTTTAAATCATTATAAAACTTGTTTTTTGACTCCAGATTTTACATGCAGGCTTTCTTGATTTATTTGTTGCATGCAGGCCCTCAGATTGAAAATGCAGACATCTTGCTTTTTTAGATTAAATTACCCAGATTGTTTTGGAAAAATGCAGGCTTTTCTTGATTACAGGTAGCTTGCCTTTCCAGATATTTAGAAAAATTGAACGCATGCTTTAATTGTTGGATGTTACGGATTGAAGATGGTTTGCATGTTTGTTTATGAGAATTTGATATGCAATTGGTTTTTTCTTTTAAGAGATGGGAAAATGGCTCAGCTGAAAGAATTTTTTGATTTAGAATGAAAATGAAGAAAGGAAAAGAAATGGGAAGATGCAAGTTTAAATATCTTCTTTATGATTTATTTTTAAAAACAAAGAAAAATAAAATTTAAACAAGACACATGTCTCAATTTTTACACTTGTCATTTTAAAATGATATTTAGTTTGCATTTGTTAGTTTAGGCTTTAAGATACTTACATTTGTTAATTTAAGTAATTAGTATTTTTAATCATGTGTTAAAGAAAGTTTAACTTAGTTAATTATTTTTAATATTTAGTTATGTATAGATAAATAATTAAAGAATAAACCAATTATAGTTATAAATTAAAAAAATATACGATTTAATCATTTAAATAATATTTTTAATCATTTTAAATAAATTTATGAAAGTGGTTATAACTTATTTGTTGTTTAAATAAATACATGTTTCATATTTTAAATTGTATTTTAAATTTCATATTAAATTTACAAATCACATTTTATAAATCAAAATTTTAAAAAGAATAACACAAACATTTTTGTAACTTATTTTAATATTCAACTTAGGTCAAAAATACATTTTAACAAATAAAACATTTATCTTATATTTAAAATCATTTAGTTATTTTATTAAATATTTTTGAAAAGCTTAAATCAAAAATAAATCAAAATTTCCCAATTTCAAAATATTAAAATTTGAAAATATGATACACTAATTAAATTTAAATCCAAACTTATCTATTTAAAGTATATATAAATATACATATACATATTATAAATAGAAAATAGATTATTAGTTTATTAAAAGATAAATCCTCTAATTAATTATTTAAATAAAGAAGGTTATAGAATCAATTCAAATTTATTAACAAAAATAATCAAATTAATTTAAATTTAAACACAGAATATTAAATTTATATTGCCATAAATTTCGGGATATTACAATCCTTCCCCCTAAAAGAATTTCGTCTCCGAAATTTAAAACAAAGATAATTTAATAATCTTATTAAAGATTTAAATTTTAAAACACAGCATATGTTAATCATATGCTAACAACCAAAGCAACCAATTCACACAATCAGAACAAATCTACTTATCCTAAAGAATTTTGGATAAAACTTTCACGAGTTTCTCCGGTATAAGTATCGGGATACTTGCTTTATAGAATCCAAACAATCAATACTACTAGGCTATAGAGCTTCTATTCATCTATATCTACAACTCTAAACAAGATAATAGACTACAGACGAGTCTGACTCAACAACCAAACCTTCTGAACTGCTGGTTCTACAACCAGAAATATCTCATACACGTACTCCCTCAGAGATACATGAAGCACTCTGAATCCCAGTTATCCAAACTGGCAATTCAACTCTAGAAAACCAAACACTTATCCAACCAAAATAGAGAAAAGATCCAAACATCTCGGAGCTAGCTTCCCAAACTCTCCAAATCTTGTAGCTTCTTGGATCGGAGAAAAACTTATCCTAAAACAAATCTCCGACTCCAGAATCCAAATCCCTCCGTCTTTAATCCACTAAATCTCTTCGGATGGTCCTGGGCTACCAACATCCTTTCTGATCAGCTTAACTGTTGCTGATGCCTCCAAAAACAAACTAGATCAAAACAACTCAACACATTGATCTCCTAAAGATCAATCCAAAACCAAGAACAAACTCTACTCCACAAACAACAGAAGACTGAATTAACTTCTCCTTATCCGAAAAAGAACAAACAGAAACACCCCCAAACTGCTTCCGCTGCACAACTCTGATCCGAAGTAGAAGAAAATGCTGATGAAGAACACGAGCACAAACTGGAAAACCCGGCACAGAAATATGGTTCCACAGATCCATAAAGAAAACTCGGAAGTTTCTCCGAAACTTGAGTTGCTTCTCCAAACTTCTATCTCAAGGAAGCATCCATCTACTAACTGAACCACCGGTACCAATCCTGGAAAGGAAACTCGATCTCCAGACGCGGACAAACTCTGCCTTCCTAGAAGATATTCGGACAATCTCCAACAACTCAAGAGCACACTCAACCATCACAAGTCACTTTTGCGATCAACTCAGCCTAATATCCCAAAGAAAACTGCTCTCTCCAAACCAATCAGAACAGCTTATGCTGGCCTAGCCAATCCATCGAAGAAACGGATCTACTCTGCTGCTTCTGAACTCCACTTCAGAAAAACTACCCAGCCAGAAGACTTCCTACCAACACAGAATACTCCGAGCTGCATCGCTAACACCAAAGCCAAAGAATTCTCAATCCAAAGCTTTCCGAGAAACTCGGACTTCAAAGCAAACAGCACACCCTGCTGGACTCAGCCACAACACCAAGCAGACTCACTTCCTTAGTCTTATTCCAAAGAAACATCTTCAGAAACATCCATAGTCACTGCGTCTCATCACGCAGCTACTACTTCCTGAGGTATCAAGATACCATCACTCGCTTGCTTCTGCCCAACCGACAGATCCAATACTCAACTCGGCACTTCAAAGATGAACTCCAAACCTTTACAGGTCTCCTTCAGAGATCGATGAAGTCCTTACTCCAAGCAAAGCTCACTCGAGAAGGTATTCGGTCTACAGTCTCGACAAATACACTTCCAACCTCATCCATTCAAACTCCAACTAATTGGTAGTTGTGTTACACACACCACTACCATATCCACCTTTATAACTTATATTGGAAAAACCCGAACAGGTATCCCAATCAGATAGGTAGAAATAAAATATAAATATATATATTAAAAATACAAATACGCTCTCTCAAGATAGACAGCACTCCAGAGACTAGGTATTCGCTCAACCTAGTGCTCTGATACCAAGTGAGACGACCCGACTTTTTCTCCACAAAAAATCGCATCATCCTTAAGAAAGAAAGGGATAGAAAAGAGAAAAGAAAGAAGAGAAAGAAGAGACAACACAGGAATCTCAACAGCGGAACGAATAAATTATATTAATAACATAAGTATTACATAGTATACAACAATTATCAGAGTTACACAGACAATACAACACATACTAGACAGTTATAAACACATGTCTAGTTATTACAACTCAAACACAAAACAGAGAACACTTAGAGATACCAACACAGCGGAAAAACTATATATCTACATGCAGAAGCCTCGTGCTCCATTGCTCCTCCACAATTCGTCAAAGCTAACCTGAATCCCTTGGCTACTCGTAAAAATTTGAGTACCCAAGAGTTTAAGAAAAACAGAAATAAACTCCGGGTCAGATATGGGTCTGGTGTGAGTAACAGGTTAAAGTTGCTTAATTTTGAAAAACCTTTGAAAGAAAAGGTATCACGTAAGACTTCCCACACATAAACATGGAAAAGTTTTTACCTTACGCTAACCAAAACATTTGATAGGAAATCTGATGATGTTATAATAGTATCTAAGGATTTCAAGTAAAATACAGAAATAGCTGGAATGCTTACATCTCACTTACCAACGTAGTTGGGCACAATTAATACGTACGGCACTTATTGGATTTTGGATTCCATACAATGGCAGGGCTACTGGGGTACCGCCCATCACAGTACGTGACCTAGATCATCGTACCGAGGAATACGCCCGCTCCTCTGCAATAAAAAGCAGAACCATTCCTTACTGAACAGTTCCGAACAAGACCACCCCGCAGTTGTGATCAGCAACCGCACCACTAAGCCGAAATGAAGGGACATCTACACAGGGGTAAATCTCACTCTCAAGTGGGGGCTACCCACGAAGCCTTGCTGCACCTCCCATGTTTTAGTCATTCCCGGTTGATGAGGGTTGAGGTTACGATTACCTTTATAGGACATATTACTTAGAATGCTCATCGTCCACCTGACGATGTTTTGAAAGCATTCAATCCATACAAGTTCGTTCCGGGTTCGAACGAAACCGAAGGCATTATCTCGTTACACTTATTTTGGAATCACCCTCAGAGTTAACGATGATAACCCTTGCGCTCTGAATCTTCATCTTCACTTCAGATTCACGACCTAGTGTTAATTTGGATCGATGTGGTTTTCGGATATCCAAATATGGAAACCCGATCCCGATCTCATCGAAATCCAAAACGTGTCTTTTAAGGCCAAGTTGTTTTAGAGTTTAAAACAATTCAATTCAATATTATCTATATACACATAGACAGATAATTCGCCATATAACAATGGATAATTAACATTATCATCACCAACAGATAATCCATATCAGCATTATAAACAGATAATCCATGTCACCATCACAATGCAACCAATGCATACATATCATATAACATTACTCATCTCATAACTGAGATTACAACCCATACATGGCAACCAATACCAATCATCAAACATAAGCAATGATCTAATGATCACACCATCTATAATTAATTTAAAATGAATTAAATTAATTACCTAATCTCTAATTAATTTAAAATGAATTAAATTAATTACTTCATCGTTAAAATTCTGCTTATCTTAATCATCAATTGTTTACAAATCAATTAATAAATCATCATCTCATTATTCTTCCAATTAATCATTACTAATTAATAATTCCCTAATTACAATAAGTAATTAGCTTATAAATTAATTACACAAGTTAATTATACTTAATAATTAACCTTTATTTACTTAATCAATTAATTAACTAAAGTTAATTATAATAATCCTTTATTAATTAATTACCTCATTTATTGATTATTCCTTAATTAATCAATTCTAAATTACATCATTAATTTTTATTAATTAATGATTTCTAATTACCATTTAATTAATCTCTCTATTTAAAATTAATTAGATTAAGTAATTTACCTGCAATTAACCACATATATTAATCACCCTTGATTAATAACAAATCCAGTAATTAACTATCCTTAATTACTCATCTCATAAATTAATTACTCTTAATTAATTATCTCAATTAATCCCTTGATTAATTTCAAAGTAATTTAATCTGAATTACTTTCATTATTTAACATCTTTAATTACATCCAGTAATTATTAATTAATTACTTCCCTAAGTAATTACAAACCCATTAATTTACATAAAGTATTTATTCATCAATCCACACATGTTTAAATTAATTAAACTTA
The DNA here is from genome assembly GCA_030765085.1 of Allium cepa. Taxonomy (NCBI): domain Eukaryota; kingdom Viridiplantae; phylum Streptophyta; class Magnoliopsida; order Asparagales; family Amaryllidaceae; genus Allium; species Allium cepa. The sequence continues at coordinate 833,318,324 of CM060931.1, forward strand.
ATTAATCTAAACTAATTAATCACATTAATCAAATTAATTATACTAAGTAATTAATTCATTAATTACTTTCATTAAGTAATTAAACTTAAACAATTGATTATTATTAATTAATTAATCTAATTAATTATTAAAAATTAATCACATTAATTAGTTATTTAAATAATCTTAAGTTAACGACCTTCATTAACATTTCTTAATTACTTAATTAAGAATTAACTTATATAAATCATTATTAATTATCAATTAATTAATATTTAATTACAAATTAATTAATCTCTAATTATAAATTAATTAAGTGTTAATTACAATCTTAATTAATCACTAATCACTTGATTAATAAATGTTAATCATTAATTAAAATTTATTAACAATCCTTAATTATAGATTAATTAACCTTAATTAATAAATTTTATGTCTAATTAATCAATTAAAAATTCTTAATTATTCAATTAATCATCCATATTATTAGTTAATTAAATAATTATTTATTCATTTTAAATTAATTTAATAATTTAAATGAATACAAATCATTAAAATTTTATTTATCTTTAAGATACACAGTCCTTACTTAATTAATCATTTTAAACAAATTTGTTTTCAAATTTTCTTTAAATTCCATTTAAACTTCACTTTTAAACTAAAGATACAAATTTAACTTAAACAAGATTTTATAACAATTCAAAACTTTTATCTCACATGTTAAAAGAAACATCTACTTTATAAATAAGTTTAAAAGAATTTAAATCCCAATTAAATTTTAAATTCAAATCAACTTAAAAACACACCTAAATATTCTAGGTTATTTAAATCAAATATAAAAATTATTTTTGAATTTCAAAACTGAAAATACAGCCTGAACCTTAATTACAGATTTAAACTTAAATCCTTGAAAGCTTACTTACATAAATCTTCAAATCATTTAACCTTCCAATGCAATTAAATGATTTAAATTTAAACTTATTTTATTTTATAAACTAAAGTTCAAATTTAATTCCAGATTTAAAACCCAGATTTAAATTCCCAATTTAAAATTTAAACTTCCAGTTCAGATTCAAAACACACATATACTTTTACACCTATAAGTTTTAAAACCAAATTTAAATTTAAAAACATAAATGATTTAAATCTCAGACAATCTAATTTAAATTCATATTCAAATTTCAGATTTTAAAATCCCAGTTTGAACTTCAACTTACAATTTAAACTTTACTTTTAAATTTAAAAACAGAAAATAGTTTCTATTTTTATTTGAAATCAAACTAGAATTTAAAATAAATTTCAAATTTATTTCACAGACCAAAAATTTGAACTAATTGAATTCATATCTAAATTCAATTTAAATTTTAAACTTAGTTCAGATTTAAGTTTACATTTAAAAACTTACTTTTAAATTTTGAAACTGGAAACAAGTTCCTGCTAATTCCTAAACAATCAGGTAACTCGAGAAAACCCAAAAACTACTTCGAGTCAAAAGTCCTTCTGCTTCGAGTTACTCCTCAAGTTACCAGAGACCATCTTGTGCAACCAAATCCCGAAACCAACAAACAGTTCACCTATCACCGTGCATCTGTACAACGATGCCGGCCACCGCTGATCACCACCGCGACCTTCCCACAGTCACCGTTCATCCCCTCAGGCCAACCAATCCACCATTCGATCAACATACACCCTAATTCAAGATTCGACCCAATTTCCCAAACCTGGAAACATCAGACAATAAACCCATCCAAACCTGTCAACGGCAATTCCTACCGTCTTCGGCCACCATCACCTTTGAATCTTTGTCGAGGACTTCATCAATCCATCCTCTTCCAAAAACCAAGATCCCAAGCCACTCGAACAACAGAGGAGATCGAACTCTAACAAATACTGTAACCTAGTAAAAAAATTAGGGTTCAAATCCTTAAAACCCAATTCACAACTTCAAAATCAAATTTCACCTCAAACCAATAATTTTCCCACTATCTCTATTAATTTCTCCTCCTCCAGGATCAATCTCATCACCTTGAACCACTTCTGGTAACAGAGAAGACCAAAAACCCCATTTACAGTAAGATTAGAACTGCACTTTGGTTTTGATGTTAAAAATCGTAAGTTTACTTTTAAAAATCATAATTCTTGATGGTGTTTTGAGTCCTAATCCTGAAACATTTATTTATACTGTTTATATTTTCACTTGTACAATTCTATTGCTCTGAATTAATACTTCCAGGCAATACAAGTAATACCCAACTTGTATAAATTTTTAAACACTATTTTTATATCCTAACAAACAAGTTTGTACTGAAGTATAAATATAAACAAGGATTGTTATAAGATGGAAATGGATTTTAACAAAAATCCATACTGCAAAAACTAGATACTGACAGAGGCTTATACACAGCATATTTAATTATACCCATCACATATTAATTACAGAAATGCATTGCAATTACACAGAAATCATTTAAAATTTAAAAACATGAACATGCATCAGGTTTAAAAAAAATACTTAAGCTTTTTTAAATTTAGAAAGTTACTCACCTGAATTAAAATGCAGAGCAGAGCAAAATTTTCAGATTTTAAAAGCTCTTGAATTATTTGAAACTTCTTTTGCAATTGCTTGAATACCTTTAAAACTTGCTTCAGCTGTTAAATTCTTCTAAAACTTGAGCTTTCCTGATTTCTGCATAGCCTTTAAATCATTATAAAACTTGCTTTTTGACTCCAAATTTTACATGCAGGCTTTCTTGATTTATTTGTTGCATGCAAGCCCTCAGATTGAAAATGCAGACATCTTGCCTTTTCAGATTAAATTACCCAGATTGTTTTGAAAAAATGCATGCTTTTCTTGATTACAGGTAGCTTGCCTTTCCAGATATTTAGAAAAATTGAATGCATGCTTTAATTGTTGCATGTTACGGATTGAAGATGGTTTGCAGGTTTGCATGTTTGTTTATGGGAATTTGATATGCAATTTATATTTTTTTAAGAGATGGAAAAATGGCTCGGCTGAAAGAATTTTTAGATTTAGAATGAAAATGAAGAGAGGAAAAGAAATGGGAAGATGCAAGTTTAAATATCTTCTTTATGATTTATTTTTAAAAACAATGAAAAATAAAATTTAAACAAGACACATGTCTCAATTTTTACACTTGTCATTTTAAAATGATATTTAGTTTACATTTGTTAGTTTAGGCTTTAAGATACTTACACTTGTTAATTTAAGTAATTAGTATTTTTGATTATGTGTTAAAGAAAGTTTAACTTAGTTAATTAGTTTTAATATTTAGTTATGTATAGATAAATAATTAAAGAATAAACCAATTATAGTTATAAATAAAAACAATATACCATTTAATAATTTAAATAATATTTTTTATCATTTTAAATAAATTAATGAAAGAGGTTATAACTTATTTGTTGTTTAAATAAATACATGTTTCATATTTTAAATTGTATTTTAAATTTCATATTAAATTTACAAATCACATTTTATAAATTAAAATTTTAAAAAGAATAACACAAACATTTTTGTAACTTATTTTAATATTCAATTTAAGTCAAAAATACATTTTAACAAATAAAACATTTATCTTATATTTAAAATCATTTAGTTATTTTATTAAATATTTTTGAAAAGATTAAATCAAAAATAAATCAAAATTTCCCAATTTCAAAATATTAAAATTTGAAAATATGATACACTAATTAAATTTAAATCCAAACTTATCTATTTAAAATATATATAAATATACATGTACATATTATAAATAGAAAACAAATTATTAGTTTATTAAAAGATAAATCCTCTAATTAATTATTTAAATAAAGAAGGCTATAGAATCAATTCAAATTTATTAACACAAATAATCAAATTAATTTAAATTTAAACACGAATTATTAAATTTATATTGCCATAAATTCCGGGATATTACAATTTCAGAATGCCACATTCACATAGAAATCTCATCACAGCTATCAATTCAACCAACATCTTACGTTTGTATTTAACTGTTCAATTCAGGGTACTTCATATTATAGGATAACTGAAAATAAACCTACTAGAAACATCAAGGCAATTCAATGTACTTAACCCTTTAAACCGTCCATAGACTATTATTAACCCATCACAAAATCATCCATTTAATTTAAATAAAATTACTTATTTCAAATCATGTTAACTAAATTTAAATTTAATTACAACTATTTAATTTACTTTAGATAAAACTTAGGAATTAATCAAAAACTAACCCTAAGGTTTTAATTAATTTAAAGTCTTAAACCGTTTTACCTACACTAACTATTAACTAATTAGATTTTCAAATTGTTATTTAAAAGGGTATTAAGAAGTGGTTAATGAGTTAACCAATTTGGTTCCTACATTTATAAAAATCAGGGGAATTTGGAGTTTTAAAATGTAAATATTTTAAAGTATATATTTTTTTTTAAATTACCTAAGGATGTTTGGCTTTTATTTTTAATTTATTTTTTTGAAAAATAATAGGCCCGAAAGCCTAAAACCTAGAACCCATAAGATCCCCGTTCTCTTTCTCTTCTCTCCTTACTTTCTCTTATCTTCCTATACCAACTGCTATTACCTAATACCCCAAATCCACGGTGTGCACATGCACACACCACCAGAGCCATGCCGACCGCCGCCGACACCACCTCGAAGTCGCCTTTGCCTCTCTCGACTACCCCAGCTACCCAGAACCGTACGAAAATACCCGAAACCAAATCGAGCAAAGCTCGCCATCACCAGAAAGAAAACCTGACCCTATTTCCATCTCGTACTGCCTCCACCGACCAATAGAGCCCATGCCCTTGCACATGGAGCTTCGCTTAACACCTCTCTTCCTTTTCCCCCTCCATCGAGTCACCCCGATGCCACCATGACTCTAAAATCGAGCGAAAACCCACCTCGACCAAAAATACGCCTAAAACCCTATCTCTCCTCCGGCCTACCACCACAACATCCAGAAAAATATGGCTCCATTTTTCCCATGAGTGATAACCCTTCGCCCTCCTTCGACCAAAACCCCGAAGCCGTTAGACATTACGGTCGCTAGAAAACACCCCACGGCCAAATTCCGGTCATCTCTCCCTCCCTCGCTAACCACACCTCTAAAAATCAAAATAAAGCCACCAAAATTCAAAGTTTTTAAAGTCGATTCTACTCATATATATGCAAACATGAATCAACATGATCAATCTTTTAGAACTTTGAGTAACGTACTTTAATTTTCCCTTTCGTGTGAAATCATTTTTTTAAAATAAGTTTACACTATTTCAAACATATATTCTTTAATCATCAGAGCCTATAACTATTTAGATGAAGAGAATTAGAATTTTGAAAGGTTTGAACATGTCAGGGAAACAAAAAGAATAGAGGAAGGTAAAAGTTGTACAGGCATTTACACTTCATCCATGCATAGGCCTATGTGTACATTCTATTCTTATGCAATCATATATTCAAACTGATATTCTTATTTAACCTTTAGCATAAACATTATATAAAGATTAGATTTTTTGAAAAAAGTTTACTCACAGTTTTATTTCTTTTGAAGGTAGAGAATTATATGTTGTTTGATAAGCTGCTAGCTTGGGTTTGATTTTTATCTTTTCTGTTTAGTTGTTTTGTTTTGCTTTAAATTATGGAATGCAGTGGTGTTTACCTCTTTGTTATAAAGAAAATGAAATAGTGAGGAGGTATATATATAAGAAGGTATAGACTGCAGCTCTATACATAGTAAATCCCTTTTCTTTTGATTTTATATTATCTTTTCTTTGGTCAGAAATTTTGCTATGACCATATTTGATCTCATGCTTGACTAGATGTATTGTATGCTTAACCTGAAACCTTGTATGCTTGAACATTAAATGCATGGCATTGATAAAATGGTTTTGTCTGCTTGAGTTGAAATTTTGTCTCCCTTTTTGTTTACAAACATTTTCATATGAATTTATATATGTATATATATCTTTTGTATGTATAAATATATGTATAGTTATGCAATTCATCCTTTTTGACTTGCATCATCAGTATTTAATATATATACATTTTCTTGTGTATTATTATCATATGCATACACTTACATTTACATATATTTGCCGTCATATATATATTTACATTTTATCTCTTTCACCATTCATATAACATGTATACCTATTTTTATGTTTATACATATCTTTCATTACTTATGTATATCTTGTCCTAATATGTATACACACACACACACACACACACACACACACACACACATATATATATATATATATTCACATTTATACAAACTTTTATGTATACTATTTCGTATGAGCCTACATTCGTATACTTGTAAATGTATATACTTATATATATATATATATATATATTCAAACATCATAAAGTTTGTATATATTATCTTTATATATTTATGGGTATTTTGTCTTAATTTAAATGGTGGAGCTTACATAAATTTCTATAAGATTTATCAATTTATATATATCCAGACGTACAAATATCAGAAAATTTATTTATTCGACTAATCAAATTAATATTCCAATGACTTAAATCAATTAATTACCCAACTAACAGACATTAAAAATCCAGCTCGTCACATTCCTCCCGTGTTAGAACTTTTCGTTCTCGAAAAGGAACAAAGGGAAAATTTTAATTTAATGTTTGTTTTAGTTAAGTTATTCTTTAAACATTTTTAACTTTTATTCTTTTAATTATAAAATTTTAAAACACTTTTAAAATTTCATAATATTACCAAAGTAGCTTTATATAAAAATACTTTTTATAACTCGATGTCTCAACAAGTCCATCCTTGTTCTCATAGAGGTTCAGTCATACGTTGATCAAGTGCAGGACTGAAAATCTATAAGTACTTAGTAGACCCGTTTTCAACACCCAATGAAAATACTTAAAAAAAACTTTTTGTGAGTGCTCTGGAAATCATCTCCACCTCCCTGGGTTGCAATTAGCACGATGATTACGTCGTCATCCCAGCGAAATCCATAGAAAACTATAGGCATCCGCACCACTTGATTTCGCCATGGAACTGCAATAGATAACAGCTACACCTAGGGTTACGTTGCCATCATGGCAAAAACCATGTAACTATAGGCATCATCGCCCTCGAATTTCGTTGCCAAATGAAACTTCACCACATAGATCGTAGACTACACCTGTTGAGTCCCAATGAAGCCTATAGGCACTCACTGCCACATGACTTCCTCTATGGACCACATATTTTGCAATTTACCGATGTTACGTCGCTCTCCCAGTAAAATCAAACATAGATTTTAGGCAATCACTACCCCTCGACTTACGCTATGGAAACGCAGTAGATCGTAGTTATACCAGAGTTATGTTGCCATCACAGCTTAACCCCAATGTATCTGTAGGCATCAGCGCCCTCGAATTACGCTACCCCAACCACAATCCACAGGAATTACAGTTTTGTCCAGACGTCCTCTACGATCCAAATTTAGAACCCCCTTTAAGGCTCAAGGTAGACCCACCCCGTGGATCTCCTACTATAAGTTTCAACTCTAAATGGAAGCGCCTTTTTCCCATAGCATTCTCAAAGCATTTCATGCTATATACATATAGTATCTTTCGAATCATACTATTTATATGTATCACATATAAACTTCAAAATTGATATCTCAAAATCGATAGTTCTCAAACTTTGCTTTCCAAATTTCCAAAATTTGCTTTTTTTGCCAAAACCAAAAGACTTTCAAAATCAATGAGTTCTAAAAACCTTTTTAGTTCCATTCTCATAAAATCATTGTTATATATATAAGTTTATTATTTCTACTTGAATAATTTTTGGATCACTTCATACTTATATAAATTCCACTTTATATTTCAAATATACTTCAAGGATCATTTCTTTTTGGTTATAAATCTCATTATTGCCAAATCAAGGTTTCATGTTCGATTTCTTTTTTTTCAAAGTCGTTTGCAACATTACTTACTTCTTAAAAAGTGAGTTTTAGTTGTAGTACTATCAAATCTTATCTTAAATCATCATATTTTTCTCAACATATATTATTTCCCTTTAAAATCGTTTCTGCTTCAATATGCGATTTCGGTTCCAATTTCAAATTTTTGCTTCAACTTCCATTTGGATTAATACTTCAATTTTATCCCAATTGGTATTTAAATCTATGATTAAAACATAAGTAATTTCCACTCTGGCCAGTTTGAATTTAGAAAATAGCTTAAAAGTTTAAAATAGTTAAATAGTTGTAAAGTAGTTAAATAGTAAGTATAAGATGGTTTGAGTTAAAAAGAATGGTTTGTGCAGTAAATAGCTTGAAAAAATAGATTTAAGGTAGTTTATATTAGAACAATTTGTTTGAAAATAGTTTTCAAAGCCAAGCTGGTTCAATTTCCCAATCTCCAACTCAAATCAATTTTCACTTTCCAGTCCCACTTAAATTATTCAACTCAGATTCCAGTTCGAATTAACTTCGATTTCTATTCCAATTCAAATCAATTCCCAAATTCGACTTCGAGCTAATTCAACTTCGATTACAGTTCCAACCAATTCGATTCAATTCCTATGTTAATAATTAAGCAATAATGAATTTTCGTTCAAATAAATAAAAAGTGATTTTATATTAGATCGTACATATTCCACACATTGATAGACTACACACTAGTAGATTTAAACATTACATCCCTTTATCTATAATAAGAGCCCCTACAAAAGTCATAAATCTAGACACCTTCACCATCGCCTAGGGGTTTAGAAAAGAACAGAGCCCCGGCATTCTTTAAAAAAAACTTCCTGCGGACTTCCTTTTAATAGGCAAAGCCCGTACATGCAATTTTCAGCAGAATGTCCCCACTTATAACATTTACCACAAAAGGTTTCTACCCTTCCATCTATTTGGATAACCTTCATGCCTCCCGCGGGGCGTTCCACGACCTTTCTTTTCTTCCATCTCTTGGGACAATTCTTAGCGATGTGTCCCATCATTTTACAATGATAGCAAATAGTCGACTCATCGACTGGTATTATGGGTTTATGTTTCCCTTTCCTCACTTTAGGGCAATGGTTTAGAAAATGTCCTTTCTTGTGACACTTAAAGCATAAGAACTTAGAGCGGAACCATTGGAATGTATCTTTCAATTCCTTTCTTGTTTTACTACACTTAGCTGCATAGTGAACCTTATTGTAACATCTCTAGCACGTGACATTATCAAAGGCCTTGGTCCAGCCCTTTCCTTAACTTGTTTCTCATACTCCAGTATTGCTTCTTCTCGTTCCTTATGTATAGCTGCTCTCCGCTCCTTATGTCTTGCCTTCCATTCTTCCCCTTTAGCCATCACTCTCTTGAGCTGGATTCTAGTAGGACTTCTTATCCTATCATTTAGACTTCGATTAGTCGAATTTTCGACTTTTATTCCTTTTCCAGATATATATATATGTATATATATATATATATATATATATATTTCATTACAATTCAATCCACTAATGCGATAATCTAGTTCATTTTAATTTTTTTCCAAAATTCGAAGTCCTTTTTATTTCAATAGCTTCTTGAAATAATTTATACATAACCTCATGTCAAATCCATACTTTTACAATTTAATCCATTTATCCTTACTCAATTTAAATTTCCAATCCAAATTTAAATTTCTTATCAATATTATTTTCCCGCTAATAAGTTTAAAAACTTATTTTCCATTTGGTTATACTTCTCATTCTCAGTGGAATTCCACAATTTAACACTTAGTATTTATTTCAAATCAACTTTGAAATCATATATGTATCTTCATATATATATATGTGTGTGTGTGTGTGTGTGTGTATATGTATATATATATATATGTATATATATATATCCCATTCACATACCCAATCACACTTTAAATTTTCGAACCATCCTGGTTTTTGTCCAAAACAAATTTATCTTCATACAACTCTTGTTTTAAAACAAGATTTTTATGTTCAAAGAAATATTCTATATAATATCATTTATTATTTCCTTAATACTTTGGACAATTTCAAAATACTCTTTTGGGCTTAGATTTAAAACTTCATATTAAATTCGTTTTTAATTTATAAGTCACATTCGTAAATTCAACTTATATAATTTTACTTCTACGAATATTGCGCCATGTTTTATCGTTGTTTATTCTGCAATAAACACCCTTTATTGAGATACAGCACCCAATAATAATCAGTAATATCATATCTCGAAACCAAACACACCGTATATTCCATTATAATTTACTTGAACAATATAATCAGGGTAACTTATTCAAGTACTATGAAAATTCCTTTGAATTTTTTTTCCGAGATTTAAATTCAGGTTTGATAACTTATTTGTATAGTTTATTCTTATCCAAATTTCAATTTGATTTTATGTTTTTACCGCTTGAATCTTGTAATCTTATTAGATTTTAATAACAACAAGAAATCCCCTTAATCCCCTCTCTAATTAGAAAAATCATTGCTTGACATATCAAAATGTAAGCTTATATAAAAATCATTTTTTTAAACCCTTATTAAAATCATTATATAAGAAAATAACAGGTATGCCCTCATATAATACTCTCAACTCATTCTAAGGTACTACTGACCCTGTCTCTAATGAGCAATCCCCATCAGAGCCAAGGTTCTCGCTTAACCTTCATCTCTGATACCACGTGAAATGGCCAGAGTATTTTCAACCCCGAAAGTTGCCACTAATACGTTCACTTTATAGAGTGTCGAGCAATCGAGTGCCAAAAATACCAGGCTGTTAGGATTAAGAGGAAAAAGAGATAGAAGAAGAAATAGAAACAACAGCGCGGAATCTCACAATCACAGCGGAACAAAATATAATATACAAATAGCAGCATTTTAAACAAAGAAAAGCTGTAACTGTCAATATACATACAGATATCAGAGTACACCAAATCTGGACAGTTATAATAACTTGTCATCAACTACTATCTATACAGTCCATACTACACAGCGGAATCTAATCAATACGTCCCTGTCATCCAGCTCGTCTCTTGAGCTCCAACATCCTAACCTGAAAATCTGTAATACTCGGTCTGACCTGAGCATTACAATATAGTAACACCCGAGTCAAGCTAGAAACCAGCGTGAGTAAACCCATTTGATATGAAATGCTTAAGATTTAAAACTTCTTTGGAAACCAAGGTAACTCGTACATCACAATGATTTTTTATCTTGCTATAGCCAATCACTTATCACTCAAATCCATTGATATTTAGAATAATATCTAAGTACTGTTGCTTAATTTAAATGGCCAGATTTTTACTTAGTTTTATTTAATCCCGGCCTATTCGACTATATATCAATCCGTAGAAAATTTGTAGTAGTTCAAAAATCGAAGTGGATTTGGATAATGCAAATATCTGATCCTGGTTTCTTCGAATCCAAACATCATCTTTTAAGACCAAGTTGTTTTTACAAACAATTCAATTTCAGAATGTCATATTCACTTTGAAATCTCATCACAGCTATCAATTCAACAAACACCTTACGCTCGTATTTAACTATTCAATTCAGGGTACTTCATATTATAGGATAACTGAAAATAAACTTACTAGAAAAATCAAGGCAATTCAATATACTTAAACCATTTAAACCATTCTTAGACTATTATTAACCCATCACAAAATCATCCATTTAATTTAAACAAAATTAATTATTTCAAATCCTATATGGTAAATTTAAATTTATTACAACTATTTAATTTACTTTGGATAAAACTTAGGAATTAATCAAAAACTAACATATATAAAATTTACCTAAAGTTTTAATTAATTTAAAGTCTTCAATCGTTTTACCTACACTAACCATTAACTTATTAAATTTTCAAATTATTATTTAGAAGGGTATTAACAAGTGGTTAATGAGTTAACCAAATTGGTTCTTATATTTATAAAAATCAAGGAAGTTTGGAGTTTTAAAATGTAAATATTTAAAAGTAGACTGGGTTTTTTTTAATTACTTAAGGATATTTGTCTTTTATTTTTATTTTATTTTTTTGAAAAATAATATGCCCAAAAGCCCAAAACCTAGAACCCAGAAAATCCCCAATTTCTTTCCTTCTCTCCTTATTTTCTCTTATCTTCCTATACCAACTGCTATTACCTGATACCCCAAATCCACGGTGTGCACGTGGGCACACCACCAGAGCCACGCCGACCGCCGTCGACACCACCTCAAAATCGCCTCTCTCTCGACCACCCTAGCTACCTAGAACCCCATGAAAACACGAGCAAAGCTTGCCATCACCAGAAAGAAAACCCAACCCTACTTCCACCTCATACCACTGCCACCAACCACCAGAGCCCATGCCCTTGCACCAGGAGCTTCACCTAACTCCTCTCTTCCTTTTCCCCCTCCATCGAGTCACCCCAACGCCACCACGATGCCAAAATCGAGCAAAAACCTACCTCGACCAAATACATGCCTAAAACCCTATCTCTCCTCCGGCCCGCCATCGCAATACCCAGAAAAGTATGGCTCCATTTTTCTCGTGACTGCCAACCCTTCGCCCTCCTTCGACCAAAACCTCAAAGCCGTTAGACATCGCGATCGCCAGAAAACATCCCACGACCGAATTTCTGTCATCTCTCTCTCGCTAACCACACCTTTAAAAATCAAAATAAAGCCACCAAAATTCAAAATTTTCAAAGTGATTCTACTCATATAGGTGCAAACATGAATCAACATGATCAATCTTCTGGTACTTTGAGTTACCTACTGTAATTTTCCCTTTCCTGCGTCATTACCTGACAATACTCTATGAAATCATTTTAAAAAAATAAGTATACACTATTTTAAACATATATTCTTCAATCACCACAGCCTAAAACTATTTAGATGAAGAGAATTAGAATTTTGAAAGGTTTGAACTTGTCAGGGAAATATAAAGAACAAAGGAAGGTAAAAGTTGTACAGGCATTTGCACTTCATCTATACACAAGCATATGTATACATTCTATTCTTATGCAATTACATATTTAAACTGATATTTCTATTTAACCTTTAACATAAACATTATATAAATATTAGATTTTTTTTGAAAAAGGTTTACTCACGGTTCTATTTCTTTTGAAGGCAGAGAATAATATGCTGTTTGAAAAGCTGCTAGCTTGGGTTTGATTTTGATCTTCTATGTTTAATTATTTTGTTTTTCTTTAAGCTGTGGAATGCAGTGGTGTTTACCTCTTTGTTATACTTAGTTCGAATGAAAGAAAATGAAATGGTGAGGAGGTATACATAAGAAGGTATAGGCTGTAGCTCTATACACAGTAAAACCTTTTTCTTTTAATTTTATTTTACCTTTTCTTTGGTCAAAAATTTTGCTATGACCTGATTTGATCTCATGCTTGACTAGATATATTGTATGCTTGATATGAAACCTTGTATGCTTGAACATTAAATGCATGGCATTAATAAAAAGGTTTTGTCTGCTTGAGCTAAAATTTTGTCTCCTTTTTTGTTTACAAACATTTTCAAATGAATTTATATATGTATATATATCTTTTGTATTTACAAATATATGTATAATTACGCAATTCATCCTATTTTACTTGCATCGTCAGTATTTAATATATATACGTTTACTTGTGTATTGTTATGATATACATACACTTACATTTGCATATGTTTTCCATCATATATATATTTACATTCTATCACTTTCACCATTCATATAATATGTATACCTACTTTTGTGTTTATACATATCTTTCATTACTTACGTACATCTTGTCCTAATATGTGTATGTGTGTGTTTATATATATATATATATATATATATATATATATATATATTCACATTTATGCAAACTTTCATGTATATTATTTCATATGAGCCTACATTCATATCTCTATATGTATGTACTTATATATATATATATATATATTCAAACATCATAAAGTTTGTATATATATTATATATATATTTGTGGTATTTTATCTTAATTTAAATGGTGGAGCATACATATATTTTCTAAGATTTATCAATTTATGTATACCCAGATGTGCAAATATCAGAAAATTTATCTATTCGACTAATCAAAATTAATATTCCAATGACTTAAATCAATTAATTATCCAATTAACAGACGTTAAAGATTTGGGTCGTCACAAAGTAAATAACTGATATTTGGATTTAATGTGAATGAAAATGATTTATAGCATTATTTTAAATCCTATTTGAATTTGAATGGAGTGAGTAAACTTTTAAAATTGAATTAAAAGTTAGTCTACATAAATTGGAAAATTTAATATTTAATTACCGTGTAAAAATAGCCATTTTTGACACTATCTCAGATTTCGATGAAACTGGTTTCATTGGATCCATAATAATGAGTTATTATAGGATTTCAAATTTCGTATCAATCGGATTTACGGTTTGCTCGTGCGAAGCTGAAACGCGTAGTAATTTATTTAAGTAAATTTAATTAAAATAGGTTGATTTAAAAACCTATCTTCCAAATATGATGGAATGGCTCTCGATATATATTCCATTGTGTTTGGAATAGGGGTAAAACATTATAATCACCAGGCGACACGCTTCATTTGGAGTTCGATAAATTTTCGGATGAACAGTGCATGAAAATTTTCTATAAAAGGACCTTGCTTTTTCCTTTTTTCACCAAGACTAGAAAGGAAACCCTAACCGCCATTTTCTATTCAATGGTTAGAAATTTTTGATCGTTCTTCCTCATTTTCCTCTTGATCCATCCACTTTTATCAAAATCTTCCGACTAGAATATTGTAGAGCATCGCGAGATCTTCATCTTCAACGGTCAAGATAGAGAATGGAGCAATGGATCAACGGTAACTTGGCCTTGAACGGTGCATGTTCAAACACGAGGAGAGGGTAGCTGAGCTCGATGGAACTCAGGGCATGGGTAAGGCAGAGTGAAGCGCACGTGATGGATTTGTTCGATCGATCTAAAAATGAGTGTGGGAGGAGCATAATTCGATGAAGCAACAGTGGTTATGGGTTTCATATGGCCTGGAGTGTCGAACGAAGAAGAAGAAAGGATTACATTACCTGGATCTGAGGGAATTGAAATCAATGGATTTAGTTTGGGGTGATATAAAATTGTAAATTAATTTGTAAATTAATTATAATTTAAATCATGTAATCTTATAAATTGCACAACTTCTTCATACGAGGTCTGTTTTGCACAAAACGAATTGCTTTTGGGTTCGTATTGATGTGCACTAAATTTAAGAACTGGTTTGGATGGATTTATAGCTAGTGAAAATTTTCGTTAAAATTAAACGCTTGCTTAATCTAGTCAAAATCAATCGCTATTACGACTATAAGCAACGTGAGTAGAACTCACTCTTTCTGACTCGCTTACATTTTTATATAAGTGAGGATAAATTTAATTTATGATGATTGGTGATTGTTTGGATGATATATATATATATATATATATATATATATATATTGATTGGTTTGGATATATTCCCACATATTCTAGCGGATGAGACCATATACGTTCTCGTATATGAGCGGATGACCCTTTGTACGCGTGTCTGCCTCGAAGCGGACATTGTACATATTTTCTAATATATATATATATATTTGTTGCAGGTTATAGGTTGAAGGGATCCAACTAAATTCTTCACCGTTGTTGATTTTATTAACAGATGTTGTAATATATGTTGTTATCATGTGATATACATTATTTGGACGCCATGATTGATATGACGGATGTGAATTCCCTTATTTAGCGCTTTTGCAGCATTAGGCTATATTTTTGGAAATTCAAAAATATTAAATTGACGATTTCAATTTAGAAGGGATTTCTAGTGATTTTGAGAATATATATTCTTAATAAATTTTGGATGGTTAAAGAAATGGATTTATTTTAAATAAATAAAAAGTTATAATTTTTATGTTATAAAAATTACGACTCTTGTGAAATATAATCAAAATAGGATTTTTGGAATAATAGAGTTAACTATTTTGTAAAATAAGTTAAATTGAGATTTTTGAATTTATTATAAATGGTTTATTTAAAAGATTTATAAAATTATTAAAACAAAATTGGGATTTTGAACTTATTATAAACGGTTTATATATAAGAGATTTATAAAATTGATATTTTATAAAGAAAAAGTAATGACATTATAAATAAATTTTGTAAGTGTTAAAATGGAGTTATAGTTGAATCTTATAAATACATAGATTTAAATTGGAACATGTTTAAAACGTGTTAAGTATTGAATACATAGATTTCAACATTCATTGTTGAAATACATATTTTCGAGAAGTAAGGAAAGCATGGACTATAACACTGTTGTTATAGTAAATGATTTTCGAAAGGAGATATTTCGTATAGTATATGGGATTTATATATCTATCCAATTTTCGAATCCATATACTAATGATTTGGGTTGTCGTAACGATGTTTTATGCAACATCGTTTTGATCCGAATAAATATGTTAAGAGAATGTTTTCCTTAAAGAATAAAATATATATTTAATCATGATTTAAGTATATGTTATATTTTCTAAGTGTTGAAATAAATTGATTGTGAATTACTTATTATTAAATAAGTATATGGATATGTTTTCCATTATAGAAAGTTTAAATGGTTTTGAGAATATATCTTTTTAAATATAAATTGAAGTGAATATTGGCAAGTGATTTAATTAATAAAAATGGCCCAATGATTGCTTATCGTGCTAAATATTTGTTTGTTTCTTTGATAGTTAAATAACCGACTATCAAATTTGGCCCTTTTTAGTTCCTCGACTTGATGTGGGAACTATTTAGTCGCATACTTAGTACGTAGCCATGTGTGTAGGCTTGATTATCGTTTGTATTGAAGATGTTGATTGGCGTAATGCGGAATATTACTCCAATCTATCGAGCTTCCTTCTTAGCCGAAGGACAACAAGTTGGAAGTTGGAGATATGATAAGTCTATGAGACTTAGTTTCTGTGAGGTTGAGAAACACTTTTGTGTTGTTGGTTCGAAGAGAATGGGATCAGATTTATCTAAAAACCACTTCGGACCAATATTTATGCGACGATTGTGTAGATTGGTTGTGATGATATTGATGTTCAGGATTTCCATAGTGGAGGACTGCTTGTTGATCGTTTGGGGATTAAAATCCAAATATACATCCAGTAGGAGTAGTCTCTCATTGTTATGAAATATCCAATGCAAGGACTATTCGCTACTAATCCTAGGGATTTGCCGACAGGATGTGGTGGGAGAGTACCTTCTTTTTTTCCTATTCCTGGACAACTTATATGGATGTTTGTCTAACATTGCATTTCTATAGATTACGTATATTGGTTTTTACAAACATACATCAGTGGTGGCGGAGAATGCAAATTCTCTTAGCCTAACACCTTCTTGAGACGTACGAGCTCAAGGGTTGTATTTTGTGGAAGGCAATTAGTAGTCAACGGAAATGGCCATGTGGCATTCAAAGTGATGTGATATGTGATATGTGATATGTGAAAGGTAATCGTTACCACGGGCCTTAACAACCAGAAATGATCGAAATAGAGTTAGATGCAGCAAGGCTAAGTGGGTCATTCCCAATTAGGGTACGATCATCCTCACCAAGATACATTTCTTCCCGCTATGACATTTGGGATGTAAATTATTATGGTTTGTATGCTTTGAGGGCCCTTGGAAAAGGTCGGTAACGACCGTGGGATGACATATTCGGTACTACCTAGTTATAGAGCTGGGACAGTGTTGTGTTGCTAGAGGTTCCTTTGTGATGTTCCTCGGTACATTCCTCTAGAGATTGTAACGACCCAGAATTTTTATTAATTAAAATTCGTATATTTAATTGATTTTAAATATTAATAAGTGAAATTTACAAGTCGAATAAATTTTATTTCGAATAATTGGATTTAATTGGATAATTAAATCGATAATTTAATATGTGAAAATACATAAATAATTGAAAATTGAGTTAAATATGATTTAAAATGATTTGTAAAATTTTATTTTATCATATTGGAGTTAGAATGATGTTATAGAACTTTTAAAATCGAATTAAAAGTTAATTTGTGAAAACTGAATATTTTAATATTTTAATCGACTAGTGAAATTAGCCATTTTTTGAACAGTCTCAGAATTGGACGAAACTAGTTCCATTTGATCCGTAATAGTTTGTTATTGTCGGATTTCAATTTTCGTAGCAATCGGACTTATCATTTGATCGTGGCAGCTCGAAACGCATCGAAATTTGTTTTACTATTTAATTGGCGAGTTAAAATAGCAATTTTTCAAAAAGTCTCGGAATTCGACGAACCTAGTTTCATCGGATCCATAATGTGATATTATTGTATGGTTTCAAATTTCGTGTCAATCGGATTTACCGTTTGTCCGGTGCAAGCTAAAACGCCTAGAAATTTGATTTACCGATTTAATTTTAAATCGAACGTTTATTGCCATAACTCGCACAGATGACCGAATTAGCTCCCGAAACACGTTCCATTGTGTTCGAAACGCAGGGTAAACCTTAGAAACGCCAACCGGCACACTTCGTTTGGAGTTCGGAAATTCCGGGATGAATAGTGTTCGTTGGAATTTTCTATATAAGGACTTATAATTCACAAATTGCAAAAAGAAAAAGGGCTAGGGTTTCATCTCTTCAGGACGCCGCTTCTATTATCATCTATGGCCGAAATTCTCTTAATTTCTTCTTCAATTATTTCACAATCCACAAACCCATTCAAGAAATGTTTAACTACGAAGTTATAGAGCACATCGAGTTCCACGAGATCAACTGTGGAGATTGAATATGGTGGCTGGACGAGGGAGCTAGGGGGTCGCGTTCTTCTAGGTTTTGGGTTCGTCGTTCTCGGCTATAGGGAGGCCGAGCTCTACCATATTGCGGCCGTAGGCAGCTCCTGTCGAAGGCATTTGAGTGGTACTCCCCGATCATCTTCATTTTGCTCGAGTTGGTCGCGATAATTCGACTTATGGTGGCGGCTATGGGTTTTGTTTGCTTTGTAATGAACGTAGGGGAGAAGAACATAAAGGACGGCCTGGATGCAGGAAGCAAGAAATGCACGGCTATGATCAATTAGGTTTAGAAAAATATAAATAAAGTTGTAAATTTATATATTAAAAATTGTGTAAACATTAAATATGCATATCTTTTTCATACGAGGTCGAAAACGCACGAAACCAATTGCATTGGGTTCGTATAGACGAGCACTACGTTATGGAATTGGATTGGAGTCGTTTGGAGTTAGTGAGAATTTCGGATAAAATTAAACGTCCGTTTAATTTTATTCAAAACAAAAGCTGAAAACGAAATTGAAATCAAGGTGAGAACTTCTCACTCAATCAAATCGGTTTCGATTTTAATTTTTTAAATAGTTAGATTTAAAGTACTTGGATGTATGTTTGAATGATGATTGTTATCTATTGATTGTTAAAATAGACATTATACGCCGTTAGTAAGCGTATGTTATTTATTAAAAACATATACCGCGAATATTCCATAAACAGTGAAATTGGTATTATTTATGTACTTGGAATTGATTTCCCACATTATATAGCGGATGAGACCCTATTGCGCTGTCTATTAAGCGGATAATATTATAAATCCTATATACCGCGATAATTTCGTACTGGAACGGAATTGGTATTGTGCTAACATCTTTGGATGCAGGGAAACAGGTTGGAGGGATTCAATTAGATTCCTCAACAGTATTTATTTGATTATGGATATTTTGATATCCGTTGATTATCATATCGATATATGATGTCGTTGTTGTCGTGATTGACTATTTGGTGTGTAGCATCATTAGGCCAATTTTGGAATTTTAAAAGGATTTTTAAAGTGATTTTTGAAATTATACGTTTTATAAAATAATTTTGGAATTGATTCGTTTGAAATAAATAAACGTATAATTTTAATGTTATAAAATTTTGATTTTTGAGAAATATAGTTAAAAGTTGATTTTTGAAAATATGGGTTAATGATTTTAGAAAATAGTTTAAATTGGGATTTTTGAATTTATTATAAAAAGTTTAAATATAGGATTTATGAAATTTGATTATTTTATAAATCAAAATGATGAAATTATAAAGGAGATTAAAGATGTTTTAAAATAATAGTATAAATTGATTTATATAAGAGATTTATAAGATGGATATTTATAAATTAAAATATTTGAATTATAAAATGAGTTTTTATAAGTGTTAGAATGAATTGTAAATGAATTTCATAAATGAATGAAATTTATAGAATTATAAACGGTGAAGTTATAAATGGAATTTTATAAGCAGTAGGTTTATAAAATTTGTAAAGTTATTTGAAGAATAGTTATGGGTAAATAAATGAATCTTATAAGTTATAAGATTTATAATTTGGAAAGTTAAAGAAACGATTTTGGCAAACAAATAAATTATAAGTATTTAACTTAAATTATGGACTTTTGGTTTATAACTGAGTTATAAATTGAATAGGTTTATAAAGGAGACTTATAAAAGGAGTTGATATAAAATAAATAGAAACGGAAATTATAAGCATTGTTTTATAAATCCGCAAACGACTTATTTTGATAAGTAAATTGTTATAACTTATTAATGGAGTTATATTCACGTTTTAGACAGTGAATAATCCTTTAAAATAAAATGTATAGAAATGATGAAATTGGTTAACGAAGTATATTCACGTTTTTGAATAGTGAATAATATGTTAAAGAAATGTTTTGGATGTGATGTTTTAAATAGAATTAAAACGATCTAACGATGTTTTCAAAATGTGTTAAGATTCGAAACCATAGATTTCAACATTCATTGTTGAAATAGACGTTTTCGAGAAATAGAAGGAAATGGTGGACTATAACACTGTTGTTATAGTAAATGATTTCCAAAAGGAACTGTTTTGTTTAGTATTGGGATTTAGATATCTATTTTAATTTCGAATCCTTATACTAGTGATTTTGGGTTGTCGTAACGATGTTTTACGCAACATTCGTTTTGACCCAAATAAATATGTTTAAGAGAATGATTTCCTTAAAGAATGAAATATATACTTAATTTCGATTTAAGTATATTGAATATTTTCCAAGTATAGAAAATTGAAAGACTTGTGAATTACTTATGAATAAATAAGTATGGAAATGTTTTTCCAATGTGTAATGAACCGCTTTGAGAATTTATCTTTTTGAAGATAAATTGAAAATGAATAATTGAAATCGTATATTCATAGATATTTTGGAATGTAAATTCACTATGGAATTTATAAAAGAAAGGGGAATTTGTTTAAAAATAAATATTGATTTATTTTTGAAGTATTGAAATTTTATATCTTTTAAAGATACTTTTGGGAAATAAATAATTTGGAGAATTATTTGGAATCTAGTGATGTTGTCCATATCCATTGATAGTTCAATAACCGACTATCTATATTTACCTTTGAATAGGTATTTGTTGTGATTTGCTTGAATTTGAATGCCACACTTATTTTTAAATAAGCGCTCACTATTCGGGTTAGCCGGGAAAGGACCTTGGGGTCGTATAACCCATTCTGAATATGTGATACGTCGTTATGAATTGCATTTGAAGACCGGTGTTGAAGACCGGATATTTTCAAAAGCGAAAGGTCAACTCGTCGAATGTCTTTGCATCGACTGGTCCCCGGTATAGAGACTCCATATGTGATGGGAAGTCCGGTCGTGATTAGTGAATATCCAGATTGCAAGGACTTCTTTGTAAGTGCCTTCGGTTCTGTTCGATCCCGGAACATACTTGTATGGATTGTATGTCTGACATTACAAATTGAGATATAAAGCAGATTTCTTTCAAATACATTTCTGTTAGTGGCGGAGAATTTATTCTCTTAGCTTAACACCCTTCTCTGAGACGTACGAGCTCAGAGGTTATGTAGTTGAAGGTTATCAGCGATATATTCCCAATTTGGTAATGTGACATGCTGAGTGTTGCTGTGAAATGATCATTGTTTGATCATTTGTGATATGATCATTTGTTTGATCACTTATCTTTGTGATTATTTCTTTGATCATTTGTTGACCCAAAGCATGGCTTTGTACCAAAGCGTGGCTTTGTGGACAAGACTTAGTCGAACCTCACACCCCGGAATGGTCAAAACAGGAAAGATGCGGCAAGGTTATTGGGGGTAGCGCCCCTTAGGGTATGTGCATTTCCTTCTGGAAATGGGTGGTATTATGGTATGGAGTCCAGATACTTACTCATGTTGAAACACTTTATTTACCATTGTGTGATGTTGGTTATCGAATGCTCGGATAAAGGTCCTAAAGGACCGGGGGATGGCATACTCGTGTCAGTAGTTACCCAGTTAGGGGTAACCCGGCCTTGTGTTGGCAGAGATCCGGTTAGGTTCTCGGGGTGTCTTCCCAGAGGCGTTTCCATGTGGCAATGGGAAGTTCCTTCGCCTGACCATTTTTTGGAAATCCAAAGAAATAATACGATCTTGTACGGTATTAGTTGTAGAACCTGCCATTTACTTATGGTGGCCCCCACTGTTTAGATGGTAGCTATAGTAGGCATACGATAATGGTCGTATGCTGGCTAAGATTTATATCTTTATTTTCGAAATGAATTTTTCCTACACTATGCACTAGTAATAATATCAAATGTTCTTTTTAATGCGTATCAAGCATCTTTGACTATCATAAGGAGAAATCTCCTCCGATTCTGCATTTGCATTGTGTGTGTGTGCGGGAGACCTTATGGTAGTCTCATTTTTAAAAGCATTGCGAATTGACTTTAAAAAAAATTATTCCTCTATTTTGATTTTAAAGATAAATAAACTGTTTTGAGTTCTCACACCAGTCACATGACTGACTCGGAGTTTATTGTTTTCCTTCCTAAACTCTGGGTGCCCACCAATTTCCACACGGGCAGTCAAGAGTTAAGGTTTATCAGGATATTCTGGAATTCAGGAGTTGCTGGAGGCAAGCTGGACGGCATGGCGTAATCACTAGTATATAGTATTTCTTTTCCGCTGTTTATTGTTTTTTGTTGTTGTTCACTCTGATAATGTAATATAATGTGATGTAATGTAATAACTGATATAGTTCTTTGTTTAAAGATTATTCATTTATTTATTATATGTTGTTCCGCTGCGATTGTGAGATTCTGGATTTGTTCTGTTGTTGTTTTCTTTCTGTTCTATTCTATCTTTTTCTCTCTTCTTCTATCTTTTTCTTTTTTTTAAACCCTGAGAATTCGTATTTTCGTTCATCTTGAGTTAATTAATGGAGATTAGTGTTTATTCAAGGAGTACGGATTTGCGGGTCCTCATAGAGATGTACTGTCGGAAGGTAGTCACTTCACCTAGTCATTTGTACGGAAATCCAAACTCCACTACGTGCCTGCCATTTTGATTGCATTGCCCATTTTTAGCTGTATGCTGGAATTTAATAAAATATAACTATTTCGGCTATGATTAGTATTGTTTGTGCAATAGAGTGGGCATGTTTTATGAGATACTTTTGTTTTCAAAGGAATGTTTGGTAATTTATTAATTCAGTTGAGCGTGTTTCTCACGTTGGTTTACTAAACTGATCTGGGCGTTCTTCCTATTCAGTGCTGGGTCAGACTGAGTATATTTAGAGGTTCATATTTGGTGCTTTTGGAGCTTCAGCAGGAGAGCTGGAGATCTTCATTTACGTATACACGTATATGTTCATTGTCTTCTTATTGTTATCGTTTATATTACCGGCAATTGTGAGTACAAGTTATTATAACCGTTCAGGCTGATCATTAGTGATTGATAGTTGAACTCTGATTGATGTATGTATATACAGTTTCTGTTTTGTAAAGATCATTGATATGATATTATATGTTTTCCACCGCACTGTGAGATTTTGTATTGTTCTGGTTTGTTCTCTCTTCTTTCTTTCTCCTCTTCTCTTCTTCTCTCTTCTTTTTTTTACATGACTTTCCATCGATATATGCCTTTTAGGTGGTTTATTGTTAATTCAAAGGGTACGGATTTGTGGGTTCGTCACATTTAATATAGTAGAAAATCAATTTTCAAGTTTGGTTTACTTAAATATATAGTTTAGCAAAAATGTCAAATTTTGACTTAAAATTTGTAAATAACAGCATTGTTTTCAACTGTAACAAGTCGTTGCAACGTTGTATGAACATATGCTCTTTATAACATGTATAATACATCTTTACAAACTATAACAAACTATATCACATTACATTTATATAATATAAAACAAATAACACTTTTTTATAAAGTAAATAAAATAAAACACAAAAGAAAAGTATAAAAGCATGATTTGAAAAGGAAGAGTTGAATTTTGCTTAAGGAACAACATTATTACCTTTTGCATCTTATCACATTTATGAGCTGTTACTAATATACATGGAAAAGGAGAAAAGGTTATTTTAAAATTTTAAAATTTAAGAAAATAAGGCAAACATCATTTCTTAAATACAAATTACATCTTAACATCCTTTCCACCATTAGTTCACTTCACGTCATGCTTAAGCAAAAGTCAGAAAGTAAGACGATGGATTTAAGTCATTTACCTTCCAAAAATCAAGTATAAATAAGCATCACTTTCACATCATTTCTCATAACTCAAGCTCTTCTCTTCTTCTTCACTTTCTTCATCTTCTTCTTCCTCCATTTCCATGGCTTCCTACCTTTCCATTCACTTGAAATAATAACAAAACCAACTCCACCTTCCAAAATACCACCTCACCAATTCGTCCAAGCTACACATGCCTCTACGCACCTCACACACCTCACGAGCGAACCCCCTAGCCACTAACCCAAGCCCAAACTTCCCACACCCACCCCCATACTCCATGCGCCCTCCTCTCCAAAGCCGCACACCCCCTAAAATCACACACCCTCCTTCACACCCCACTCCAAGGCCGTACCCTCCATACCCGAGCCATAAAACCCATGGCCATATAAGAAAAAAAAGGAAGAAGGAAAGAGAAGAAAGGAACAGACGTTAGTTCGTAAGACGTAAGCACGCTAGTTCGTTTAAAGATTGAATAAGTGGAAATAAAGGTGAGAAATTCTCATCGCTATTTGAATTATATTGACGAGTGTTCCGACACACGTTTCGCACGTGATAAAGACATGTGCTTTACGCGTGAATTATTCTTCTACAATTTATATATAATTAATACACAATAGAAAATGATTTGTAAAAATATTTGGATATTTTTGTACATTGAAATCATGTGTATTTAATTTAAATTTTTATTTCTAAGTTGCAACTTTTAATTTTTTGTTAGTTTTAATTTTGTTTATGTTATTAATTAATAAACAACGAATTATAAATAAAGTTTATTTGTTTAAATGATATTTATTTGTTAGATTATATTCTTAAGCGTAGAGGGATAGTTTGAATTTTTAAAGAAATTTAAATTTTTTAACTTATTTTGAATTATTCCAGTCCAGCCTATACATAATAGGCTAAAAATAATAGCTAATGATTAAATTTTATATGATTAAAGGGTATTTTGGGAAGATCGCGGTTGGACCAAAAGTTTGCGCCAAGACAACTATTAAGAAAGATTATCAAGTTTAATTGTTATATTAGATAATCACCATTTGATGATATGGATGTTTGAATGATTATTTGAATAAGTTGGATAAGTAGGGTTATGTTAATATACTCACTTATTGATATCAATATACTATGAGAATGGATGTCACACTAATGATAAATGTTGGAAGTGATTGGCCTTATATTCGGTTAAGTAATCTCTTTGTTAAGTATGACCAGTTTTATTAATATGGTATGTGTTGGAATTATTAAGCCTCTTTGTGAATAGTGACAAAAAATCGAATTTGGATTTTGAAAATAAAGTCAAAGTGGAATTGAAGTCAATTGAAATTGAAGTCAAAATCGAAATTTGAATTGGATTTGAAATGGAAAGTAAAACTGAAATTAAAATTGAAATTGAGATTAATAGTAAAACTGAAATTGAAGTCGATTTTAAAAATTGAAATTGAGATTAAGGTTGAAATTTAAATTAGAATTGAAATTAGATTTGAAATTTAAGTTTAAAATAAGTTTAATTTGAATTTAGAATTGAAATTGGATTTTAAAGATTAATATCAAAACAATATGAATATAATAATATTATAATATAAGAATAGTGAAAATCTATTTTTAATACTTTAACATTTGAAAATATCAATTTGAAATGATTTGTGATGTTTTTATAAGTAATTATATTCAATTTAGAGAATTTATTTCAAATATTGTAAATTAAGTTAAAACTAGGCACGTAATGACAATTCGCGATTTCACGCTAAAATGTTCAAATAAGTGAATAGAGTGAAGTATAGCTCGGATGTCTTTGAAATATGAAATTTCTAGACTATTATAACCTTAATTTTCATATAGAAAAAGAAAATCAAGATTTAGTCATGTGGATTTTGAACTATTTCCAAATTAATTTCCTATAAAAAATTGCGCTTATATAGTTAAGTGTCACTAAACTAGGCACTATAATATGTCTGGATCTGAAGCTTGTTCCGTTCTAGTGATGTGTCTCTGCTACCTGAAATGTGTCCAAGGATGTGGTAAGTTGATGCTTTTAATAAGCATTACTACCATATTCCATTGGGGATAATAAGGAATTGAATCACCATATCTAATTTAGCGTTTAAGTTGTCAAATTTTTTGCCTCCCGTTGATGAATGAAAATCATCGATCCTTATACATCTAGTTGGAGAGGGTTCTAATTAGTTTTGTATCTTGTACCTTATGCCAAATTTATTTATTAAAATGAACACCTTACTAGGATTTTGGTTCCTCGGTATTAATTTATGATTGTTGTTTTCTCATTTTGACAAAGTAGTTCATTCGATCCTACATTATTTCATGGGTAAAATTAATTGAGGTTAGTTCATATAATGGACATATATAGTGTGAGAATGGATTTAACTATTATGTACAGAAATCTTTCAACGGATCTAATAGTTTCCTATAATTGTTGTGGAATTTGATACACTAATCAACTTAGCAATGTTTGATAGAGACATTTACCATGCTACGATAAATTTTATAATATTTGATGCATATTTAATTCTAGTTTCCTTTCTGATTCATAATTTGTTTGTATATACCAGTGTTAATAAATGTGTGACATTTCTTATTTTATGTATTGGTTGTGTACTGCAGGACATTCAATTTCAAGGGCAGGAATTGTAGGAGTTACATAAATGTCCAGCTCCACTTGAATATCACAGAATCAGATGCCCATAAGGTGTCACATTTTCTAGAATGCTTTGGTACTAGGAATGCTTTACTATGTAAGATGACTTGGATGATGATGGAGCAGTGCCTAAAGTTCAGCTAGAGTTTGACAAATCAATCAAGAGGCATATTAAGTTTCTCAAATATGAATTGGGTAGGAAGAGTGGGTTGTAAGTATGGTGGTGTAGTCTTCTTTTTAATGTATATATATATATATATGGTGCTATTTATTTATGTTGGTTGATACTTTGGTTTGATTTTATTATTGGAATAAAAATGCTGGTTTAATTTGGGATTGTCATTCTTGTTAATATATGTTATGAGCATACATTTGTTATGAGTATGTTGTTTCTTCTTTGCTACTTTTGTAATTACGCATATTAATGCACTCGGCATTATGTTTGTGTTGCAAGTAGATGATAACTAAAACTAAAATTCTAGATTCAAAAGAATTTTTTTTGTAAATAGGTCTATTACAACTATCAAAAAAAGTTGCCGAAGATACTATTGCAACTGCCATTAGCACTTGCAACAGGCTTTACTATGACTGCTGAAGTTGCAATAGATTAAGCTGTCGTTGAAAAGATTTTTACAACTATTAGCGACAGTTGTAAAAGTCTTCAACTCGACAACAAATCCGAATATAACATATCACGTCCCAATTTTTTGTCGCCCGAAAATCGACATCAATATGTCCACTGTATCAAATGCCGAATAATCAAATGCCGAAAAACCAGACCGTAAGGGAAAGAAGAAGGAGGTAGAAGAAGAGAAAAACAAAACAACATCAGAATCTCACAAATGCAGCGGAACAATATATAATAGATAAGTGACTGACCTTTATACAAAAGAACTATATCTGTATTATATGCTACATCACCAGAGAACAACACAATCAATAGCAAAATACTGGATAGTTATATCAACTTGTCCCCACACAACTGAAAACACAGCTTATACTGCACAGCGGAACATACATCAAGTACGTGTGATATGTCTCACCATCTAGCTCGTCTCCTGAGCACCACAACATCATATCCTATATCCTATAATACTCGGTCTGACCCGAGCATTAAAGTGAAATAACACCCGAGTCAGTTAGGAAAACCAGCGTAATAAAACATGCTCAATTGGATTATTGCAGTTTTCAAAATCCTTTGAATCAAAGGTATCTCCTAAGACCACGCCACAAATAAACATATCGGGTTTTTACCTTACGATAACCAAAATATTTTTTATCAAACCCTCTGATATTATAATAGCGTCTAACAAACTTATTCAAATAGCCGAAATTGTTACATTCATTAAATTTAAACAATACTAGGCTCTACAATCAAAACCGTAAAGGCACGTAGGGATAATGGATTTAAAACTAATGACTAGGCACTGGGGTATCACCTGTCATGGTACCTGGTCTTGATCAGCATATCGAGGACCCCTCTCGATCCTCTGTAACACAAGACTGGAGCTACCCATTACTGGATAGTCCGACTAAGATCACGCTGCGGTTGGGATCAGCAACTGCCCCACACAGCTGTAAAGGAACATCTAGACAGGGATGACCTTGCCCTAATTGGGTGCTGCCCACTTAGCCTTGCTGCATATCCCCTGATTTTCAGTCATTCCTAGTTGATGAGGCTCGAGGCTAAGCATTAACTTATAGAAACACGTTCACTTAGAATGCTCACCGTCCTCCTGACGATGTTCTAATAGCATTCATCCATACAAGTCCGTACTCGGTCCGAACGGAACGGAAGGCACTACTCCTACTACATCCATTTTGGAATCACCCTCAGGATTAGTAGCGATTAGCCCTTTCACTTCACTGCTCTCTTTTCAACTCCAAACTCTTGTCTTCATCATGAAAACGTACTTGTTGGATCGAAGTGGTTTTCGGATCACAATCCGATCTCAATGTCTTCGAAACAACATTCGATATTCCCCGGTAAACTCAACCCAGTTCTTTAGGAAATACACAAATGAGAATAAGATCAAGTTCACCTCCTAACCGTTAGTGGACGGATTTCCTTATAAACGTCCTAGAAGAACGATTGAGATTATACGTACAGTATAACACCTCTAACGGTAACTGTACCATATAATTCCCGTACTCTTGGATATTTCCAAAGTCATATTTGGGTCCAGATTTGATAGTCGATTATTTAACTATCAAATAAACAATCAATTCAACCAATTATTTTTATTTCACTGAAAAAACAAGTCTTATAAAAATTAGATTTTAATAATTTAAATCACTTTACCTAAAAATATGTACTTAAAACATTATAAACAAAACTACTTAAGTCACTTTATTCAAACAGTAGTAATGAAATTCAATAATAATTTAAAATTTAGTCAAAACAACTTAAAAAATTTATTATATAAGGTAAAATATTTAATAATTATCTGATTAAATCATAATACTAGTTAAACCTTTTAAATAATCACTTCAATAATTAACTTAATAAATATTTACTTAAAATATTAAAATGATTAGATAATAATTTCTCTAAAACATTCTTTTTAAAATGACTTTAAAACTTCCAACTTATACACAAAAATCTTCTTTGAAAATATACTTGGCTTTACACGGAAATACACTTTCCATTTCAATATAGCCCATCTAACCTTTATAAATCCTGCTCAATTTATCCCAATTTAATTTACGTCCCAATCCTGTAAATTTCTTTCAAGACTTTAAAAATAAAACCACATTTTATTTTTAGAATACATTTCCCATCTCCTTATAAATTTCCACCGTGAATTTATACTTTCAAAATTTATCCACTAATAAATTTTCTTTTTATTCATAAACCAGTTTATAAATTTCCATTCCTTGTTTTCCTTTAAATCACAGTTCCAAAACACTTAATCGATTTCTGACTGATTTCCTGAGTTAAATTTCCTTTAAAATTTATCTCTCGATTTATCCAAAATCCATAAACACCAAATTCACCCTTTATTATGATTTAAAATCCATATTTAAATTTGAAACATCAATTTCATTCTTTATTCCAAAAATTCTCTTTTCATTCCTTTAAGAACCCAATTCATTATATTTCTATATTTTAAAATACCAAAATATATACCTCCAACCCATAGCATCGAATAAATTAAGTTCCAATATATTCTATCATTGGATATCGAATAACATACACAGTTATGAAAATAATTTCAATTTTTGAGGAATCCAGTTGGATTCCCCCACCTGTTTTCCTTCATCCACAGATGTTAGCACAATATAATAATACCAATCCCACTTCGAGAGGGATATCGCGGT
Source organism: Allium cepa (assembly GCA_030765085.1). Taxonomy (NCBI): domain Eukaryota; kingdom Viridiplantae; phylum Streptophyta; class Magnoliopsida; order Asparagales; family Amaryllidaceae; genus Allium; species Allium cepa. The sequence goes on from CM060931.1 coordinate 833,348,814, forward strand.
ATATAGGGTCATCTGCTATTATGCAGGGCGCATAGGGTCTCATCCGCTATGTAATGTGGGAATATCAATCACTCTAATATTTATATATATATAATCACATCCAAACTGATAATGATTATAAATGAAATAAATCAACCAATAATTTAATTTAACTATTTAAATTTAACCAGTAATCCAAATGTGAGTGAGATTAACTCACCTTTGATTTTAGTTTGCAATCCGATCCAAACTGGCTTGTTTTCTTCACGATTTCAGACCTTGTATGAACATTATAGGATTTATTAACCTTTGAACTGACTCAAATAATCCATTATCATTAAATAAATTTAATGAATTAATTATTTGATTTTAACTATTTTTCCTTATAAATAAATTATTTGTAGTAACCAAAATAATTAAATAGGCTAATTAACCAAATTAATCTCCATAACATTTTATTTTAAAAATTAAACTAGTAAGTGAAAATATGTATATATGTATATTTATTTTATTTTTAGGATTATATATATTTTTATAAAATAATCCACATAGATTTCAGAAAAATCTAGTTTATATAAACTTTTACATACTTTAAAATTTTCCATTTTAAAAATCTTATTCCCATAAATATTTACTGTTTAAATTAAAATATGAGTGGATACATAAACATATATATATTAAATTAAATTTTTTTTAACCTTACTAAAATGTATGTATGTATGTATGTATGTATACTTCACTGTATATTCACCCCTTTAAATCTATATACACACACACACACCTGTACATATTTATATTAACTGTAAAAAAAACCTTACCGCACTTGCGAATCCAGGCTCGGCAATCCCTTCAACACCATCGCATAGTCGCTTGCGAGCTCGAGATCTCCCCTCCAACCTGTAGAGTCTCGAAATCAAAGGCTCCTTCTTCTAGAAATTGCGGTCGCCGCCTCCATTATGAGTTGCTTGATTTGGCAAACCCACCATCCTCCAAGTGCTGCTCGCCATCATCACGATTGATTCATCCACAATGTCGTGACATACCCAAATCACCACTCTTAACCCTAACTTCCTGCATCCTCCACACGAGCCCGAGATCTAGTGCCAACCACACACGATTCTCTCTCTACCACTCATACACGTTCGAATGACTCAATCGCCATCCCCTAAACGCCTAGCGCAAGGTCGAAGTCTCCTCCATAGATGAATGCGACTTGAATTGAAAGAGGGATAAGATTTTGATTTCCTTGTTCGGCCACTGATTTTTTTCGAATGATTTGAACGAAACGACCTCGCTCGATTTGGAACTGGAAGGAGATTCCCTCCTTTTTGTCTTGTCGATTTTATTTGAAAAAATTTGTTTTCGGCCATAATTATTATCTCTTCTGTATAGATCTGCTACGTGTTTATCAAAAGTAGAATGGGGAAGACAAGTGGAGATGTTGGCGTGAAGGAACGGTTTTGCTATAGTAATCACGAGATGACGGCCAAAAAGGTCTGATGGAAATATAAATTTTAATGCATTTACCTATCGTACGATCCCACAATCACTCCAAAAGCTATGAAATTCAAAATCAGATAACGATACAATATTACGGATTCAATGGAACTGGTTTCGTCAAATTCCGAGACTGTGCCTCGAAAGGCTATTTTTATATGTTAATTTAAACGATGTAAATTCATAACTGAATAAAACACTTTTAAATTCAAATTTAAAGCTTTTGTTATCTTCAGTATGATCAATTTAGATTTTTTACAAGCCTTTAAACTATTTTTAATAAGCTTAAAACTCAAGATTTAATATTTTATCGAAATCCCAATTATTAAATTCAATAGTTTAATTATCCAGTAATTAGTGATATTCGAAATTCAAGTCAAAACTAACTTTTCAAATATTTAAAATCAATCAAACAACCCAATTTCAAATATCCAAAAATTCCAGGTTGTCACATCCCTCCCCCTTAAAAGAATTCCGTCCCCGAAATTACTAGTTAAGAAGAATGATCTATACCCGTTAACTGTTTTCCCAATCCAAATAGTTTTTAACAACTTTCGAAAACCAAACAGTTTTTCAATCGACTTCCCAAAACAATCTTTTTAATAAAGTCACACCATCACCCTTACTAACTTTACAAACTCTTCCATAGTTTCCAAACAACATTACTTACTCAACCATTTCAATTTTTAATTTAAAACCAAATTTTAAACTATCAAAATTTTCAGACTCCCTAAATTTTCAAAAAATTTCGCCAACGTCACCTTTGCACGGCTCGATCGGCAAGACTACAAAATTGCCTTTATAGGCCCCTAAATTTCAAAAGAAAACAGAATGCAAGTGGCTAGATCATAAAATCCTCAATTTCATATGACAATTTAAATACATACCATTTTTGTCAAGCCCTACAAATTTTATCTTCAGAAATCAAAATCATCAATTTTCTTTTTGCTTTTAAATACCTGTATACTACTTAGCAATAATATCTGATCATAGCATTCAAAGTCATTTTATACATTTCTTTTCAAAATTTACAATATCTATTTCATTCAAGCATGTACGATGTACATATATCATCTGTACGCAATATCAAATCCGATCGCTCACTCGATCACACAATTTCACTTCCGTACTAGTATCGTCCACCCGACTTCCTAGTGCGGACTCAGATTTGATTCCTTGATCAGAAACCGTCATTCTCCTTGCATTGCCATAACTATGATCGAGAATTTCCAAAATCAATCAAAAATCCATATTTAGGGTTCGCCGTCGAAAATCGAGTGAAAAATCCCAAATCGGATCGATATAACTATCTTAAAATTCTGTGCCCGAATCCGGATCAAATCATTATGTAAATAAAATAATATATGTACATACTATGCATTTTATCTCAGTTGATTATTAGCTGTATAAATTTTCTTTTTATTCACAATTATTTTGATTTCCATCCATTTCTCCACACTTACCCTTTTCACAGCTTTACTTAACCTTCATTCAAATACTAACTTAAAATATATTTCTCAATTCCAAATTTATTTAAGAATTCCACCATCCATTTCTTAAGTTCACTATAAATATTTTATATACTTCTTATATTTATTTTCACTTTACCACTTAAGCTTTTATATTTATTTTCATCCAAATTAAATTTCAATTCTATTTGAATCCATTTTATCTTTAAATTTTGAATGCTGAATTTTTATCAACTATCTTCCATCCAGTCCGATTCATATCATTATTTTAAATTAGTTTGATTTACTAATTTATTTATATCTCAAACCATTTTTTTCCAAACCTTTATTATCTTTAGCCCACTAAAATTAATTTTTCATTTCACTTTCTTACAAAATTTAAATTAAATATCATCCCTATATGTGATTTCAATTCATTTGCTTAACCATTAAATCAATTTCTCATCCACAATTTATCTCCAATTCAATAAATTTTATTTCAATAACCATTCCATTTAGCTTACTTAGATACATTTCCTCAAAATTCACTTTTATTTAACTAGATTCAACTACATTCCGCTTCCATTCAAATTTTTAAAATTCCATTAAGTTTTCCAACTTATCAACATTCCATTTACTAATCTCTTCCAATTTACTTCATTTAATTGGTTTACCCACACTTTGCTTTATTGACACACTTACCATTGTTTAACCTATGGTTAATTCCACTCCAAGCAAATTTCCAAAATTTATAAGTCCAAACTTATTTGAATCAAATAAACATTTTTAAATAAGATTCCAGATTTTAAACAATTGCTTAAACATTCCAAAACATTTTTGAAATTAACTATATCCCAAAAATCCTTTGTTATATCCAATATTCCTTTGTAAAAAAAATCAAAACAGTTTTACCAAACCAAAACTTCAACATAACCCATTTATATTTTCATAAACATCTTTGATTAACTCCCATAGTTTTAAAAAATTCCTTAAACATTCAAGAACATTTTTGAAAACATATATACCCATCTCAAATCATTTCTTTGAATTTCAAAGCCAAAGCCAGCTTTGCAAACAACTACAATTTAAAATATTCAGGCAGCAATTTCTCTCTTGGAAATTCAAAAATGAACATCGATGATGTTGTATCATCACTAAAGTTATTTTCCAGCGACCGAAAAGAGTCCAATGCTTTTACTCTTTTAAAAACCTTTTTAAATATTTTAAATTCCAAATTCCACCACTTTCATATCCAATTCAAAAATATTTTCGAAACATTATCACTATTATTTCTCCAAAACCTTTGAAAATCATTTTCAAATCAAAGGAATTCAATTTCTAAAATTTCGAATTCCAAATCCTTTCAATCCCTGTTCAAAAATTATCTGGCATCTTATTTCAATTTATAAATCACATTTATAATTCACACTTCAAATTCAATCCTATTAATGAATTTATTTCCTTATCCTTTAGTTATTACCTAAATTTCTTATTCAATTTCCATACAACAATGATAATAATTTAATATTATCACTTCCTAACAACTAAGCAACCATACATCTACTTATAATAATTCTCGAAAATTATTCCTTTTATATACGAAAATAATTTGGACAAAATTATTTCATTTACCTTATTTTTTAAAAAATACTATCTCGGGTTGTTCTATTTAAGTGTTTAGAGATCCCTAGCAATAACGTTAATTACTCGTATTAACCAAAATCCATAAACCACTCAACAAACCAATCAGTACAATATAAAACAATTTTATATTCACTAACAAGTACGCGTTCATATCTATTGATACACTCAAACTCATTCTAGTGTACTACGGACTCTATTTCTAATAAGTAATCCCCACCAGAGCCAAGGTTCTCGCTTAACCTTCAGCTCTGATACCAAATGTCACATCTCGACTTTTCGACGTCCGAAAATCGACATCAATACGTCCACTGTATTAAATGTCAAATAATCAAATGTCGAAAAATCAGACCGTAAGGGAAAGAAGAAGGAGGTAGAAGAAGAGAAAAACAAAACAACATCAGAATCTCACAAATGCAGCGGAACAATATAATAGATAAATGACTAATCTTTATACAAAAGAACTATATTTGTTTTATACATTACATCATCAGAGTACAACACAATAAATAGCAAAATACTGGATAGTTATATTAACTTGTCTTCACATAACTGGATACACAGCTTATATTGCACAGCGGATATACATCAAGTACGTGTGATACGTTTCACCATCCAGCTTGTCTCCTGAGCACCATCGCATCCTATCATGTATCCTATAATACTCGGTCCGACCGAGCATTATAGTGAAATAACACCCGAGTCAGTTTGGAAAACCAGCGTGAGAAAATACACTCAATTGGATTATTAAAGTTTTCAAAATCCTTTGAAATCAAAGGTATCTCGTAAGACCACGCCACAAATAAACATATCGGGTTTTTACCTTACAATAACCAAAACATTTCTTATCAAATCCTCTGATATTATAATAGTGTCTAAATATAAACACTTATTCAAATAGCCGAAATTGTTACCCTCATTAAATTCCAGCAATACTAGGCTCTACAATCAAAACCATAAAGGTACGTAGGGAGAATGGATTTCCAACTAATGACTAGGCACTGGGGTGCCACCTGTCAAGGTACCTGGTTTAGATCGGCATACCAAGGGCCCCTCCCAATCCTCTACAACACAAGATCGGAGCCTACCCCTTCCTGGATAGTCCGAATAAGATCACCCCGTGGCTGGGATCGGCAACCGCCCCACACAGCCGAAAAAGAACATCTAGACAGGGATGACATTTCCCTAATTGGGTGCTGCCCAATTAGCCTTGCTGCATATCCCCTGATTTTCAGTCATTCCTGGTTGATGAGACTCGAGGCTAAGCGTTACCTTTTAAAAACACATTCACTTAGAGTGCTCACCGTCCTTCTGAAGATGTTCTGATTGCATTCATCTATACAAGTTCATTCCCGGTCCGAACGGAACCGAAGGCGCAACTCCATCTACATCCATTTTGGAATCACCCTCGGGATAGTAGCGATTAGCCCTTTCACTTCATTGCTCCCTCTTCAACTCCAAACTCTTGTCTTCATCACGAAAACATACTTGTTGGATCGAAGTGGTTTTCAGATCACAATCCGATCCAAGTCTCGTCGAAACCACATTCAATGTTCCCTGGTAAACTCAACCCGGTTCTTTAGGAAATACACAGACGAGAATAAGATCGGAGTTCACCTCCTAACCGTTAGTGGATGTCTTTCCTTATAAACGTCCTTGAAGAACGAACGAGTTTATACGTACACTATAGCACCTCGAACGGTAACTATACCATATAATTCTCGTACTCCTCCTAGATATTTCCAAAGTCATATTTGGGTCCAGATTTGATAGTTGGTTATTTAACTATCAAATAAACAATCAATTCAACCAATTATTTTATTTCACTAAAAAAACTCAGTCTTATAAAAATTAGATTTTAATAATTAAAATCACTTTACCCAAACATATATACTTAAAACATTTTAAATAAAACTACTTAATTCGCTTTATTCAAACAATAGTTATGAAATTCTATAATAGTTTCCATGTAAAACTTTAGTCAAAACAACTTAAAAATAAAATTATTATATAAGGTAAAATATTTAATAATTATCTTTTTAAATCATAATACTAGTTAAATATTTTAAATAATCACTTCTATATTTAACGTAATAAATATTTACTTAAAAATATTAAAATGATTAAATAATAATTTCACAAAAACATTCTTTTTAAAACAACTTTAAAACTTTCAACTTATACATAAAAATCTTCTTTGAAAATAAACTTGGCTTTATAGGCAAATACACTTTCCATTTCAATATATCCCATCTAATCCTTTATAAATCTTGCCCAATTTATCCTAATTTAATTTACGTCTCAATCCCGTAAATTTCTTTCAATGCTTTAAAATAAAACCACTTTTTATTTTTAAAACATATTTCCCATCTCCTTATAAATTCCTAACGTGAATTTATACTTTCAAAGTTTATCCACTGATAAATATTTTACTTTATTTATAAACCAGTTTATAAGTTTACATTCCTCGTTTTCCTTTAAATCACAGTTCCAAAACACTTAATCAATTTCAAATCGATTTCCTGAGTTAAATTCCCTTTAAAATTTATCTCTTGATTTATCAAAATCAATTCCAAAATCCATTAACACCAAATTCACCCTTTATTATGATTTAAAATCCTTATGTAAATCTGAAACATCAATTTCATTCCTTATTCCAAAAAATTCTCTTTTCATTTCCTTTAGGAACCCAATTCATTATATTTCTATATTTTAAAATACCAAAATATATGCCTCCAAACCATACCAACAAATAACTTAAGTTCTAATATAATCGATCATAGGATATCAAATAACATATCACAGTTATGAAAATAATTTCAATATTTCAGGAATCTGGTTGGATCCCTCCTACCTGTTTCCTTGCATCCACATATGTTAGCACAATATAATAATACCAATCCCACTTAGAGGGAATATCGCGGTATATAGGGGTATCCGCTATTATGCAGGGCGCATATGGGTCTCATTTGCTATATAATGCGGGAATATCAAGTACTCCAATATATATAATATCACATCCAAACTGATAATAATTATCAATGCAATCAATCAACCAATAATTTAATTTAACTATTTAAATTTAACCAGTAATCCAGATTTGAGTGAGATTACCTCGTCTTTGATTTTTGTTTGCAATCCGATCCAAACCGGCTTGTTTTCTTCACGATTTCAGACCTTGTATAAACATTATAGGATTTATTAACATTTGAACTAACTCGAATAATCCATTATCATTTAATAAATTTAATTAACTAATAATTTGATTTAAACTATTTTTACTTATAAATAAATTATTTTTAGTAACTAAAATAATTAAATAGGTTAATTAACCAAATTAATCTCCATAATACTTATTTTAAAATTAAACTAGTAAGTGAAAATATGTATATATGTATATTTATTTCATTTTTAGGATTATATATATTTTTATAAAATAATCTACATAGATTTCACAAAAATATAGTTTATATAAACTTTCACATACTTTAAAATTTTCCATTTTAAAAATCTTATTCCCATAAATATTTAATGTTTAAATTAAAATATGAGCGGATATACATATATATTAGACTAAAAAAAAATTAACCTTACTGAAAAAAATGTACATATAAATATACTTCACTGTATATTCACCCCTTTAAATAAATAAATATATATATATAGACACACCTATACATATTTATATGAATTGAAAAAAAAAAGAACCTTACTGCACTTACGAACCCAGGCTCGGTAAACCCTCAACACCATCGCGGAGTCGCTCGCGAGCTCGAGATCTCCCCTCCAACATACAGAGTCTCGAAATCGAAGGCTTCTTCTTCCAGAAATCGCGGTCGCCGCCTCCATTATGAGTCGCATGATTCGGTGAACCTACCATCCTCCACGTGCTGCTCGCCATCATTACAATTGATTCGTCCACGATGTCGCGATATACCTAAATCACCACTCTTAACCCTAACTTCTTGCACCACCCACACGAGCCCGAGATCCAGTCACATGCCAATCACACACGACTCTCCCTCTACCACTCATACGCGGTCGAACGACTCAATCGCCATCCCCTGAATGCCCAGAGCAAGGTCGAAGTCGCCTCCATTGATGAATGCGACTCGAATTGAAAGAGGGATACGATTCTGATTTCCTCGTTCCTCCACTGATTTTTTTTGAATGATTTGAATGAAATGACCTCGCTCGATTTGGAACTGGAACGAGATTCCCCCTTTTTATTATGTCGATTTTATTTGAGAAGATTTGTTTTCGTCCATAATTATTATCTCCTCTGTATAGATCTGCTACGTGTATATCATAACTAGAATGGGGAAGACAAGTGGAGATGTTGGCATAAAGGAATGGTTTTGCTACAGTAACCACAAGACGACGACCAAAAAGGTCTGATGGAAATATAGATTTCAGCGCATTTATCTACCGTACGATCACACGATCACTCCAAAAGCTACGAAATTCAAAATTCGATAATAATACAATATTACGGATTCAATGGAACCAGTTTCGTCGAATTCCGAGACTTAGCCTTGGAAGGAGATTTTTAAATGTCAATTTAAACGATGTAAATTCATAACTAAATAAAACACTTTTAAATTCAAATTTAAAGCTTCTATTATCTTCAGTACGATCAATTTAGATTTTACAAGCCTTCAAACTATTTTTAACAAGCTTAAAACTCAAGATTAATATTTTACCCAAATCCCAAATATTAAATTCAATAGTTCAATTATCTAATAATTAGTGACATTCGAAATTCAAGTCAAAACTAACTTTTCAAATATTTAAAATCAATTAAATATTCCAATTCCCAATATCCATAAATTCTGAGTCGTCACATAACGACTGGGGGCTCCCATTGCAATAAACTTATTACAACTATCTTTGGCACTTGCGGAAGGGTATTTTTGTTGTAGTGTTAAGATAAGTATAAAAATGATTTCCAAGTATAAAGCGATGTAAGGGCTATGGAAATAGCATTTATGAGAAAATACTTTGATCAAGTTTTATTAAGTTAATTTAATTAATTAAAGATTAGTTAATAAAGGCTTAGTGGATCTCATATGGAATTTGTCAACGTTTGAACGACTGTTTATTTGATAGTCAAATCACCGACAATCAAATCTGGACCAAGATATAAATTTGGAAATATCTAGAGGAAACATATGAGTTATATGGCACAATCATCCCCAATGATGTTGTACAATGTGTATAAATATCGTTTCGTTCTTCTAAGACAAACAAAAAGGAAAATTCATTCATTCAATGGTCAGGAGGTGAACTCCACACTTATTTGTTTGTTTTCTTATTTCTTAAAAAACCGAGGTTGAGTATACCAGAACAATCGAAAGTTGTTTCGAAGAGATCGGGATTGGATAGGTTATCCGGAAACCACTTTGATCCAACTCAAGCATTTCGAACCTACAGCATCTTAAAGAATATAGAATCGAAGGAGTTTTGAAGTGCAAGAGCTATTTTCTATTAACCTTGGAAAGGATTCCCCATAATGGAGGTAATGGAAGTACATTACAAGAAAACGTATGATTTTCGATGGCTTAAAACCATCGGCGGCCGTTGGTAGCCATCGGAAAACGATGCAAAAACCGTCGCAATTTGTCCCGCCGCTGCATAGTTTTTCCGACGACTTCTAATCGCCTCCTTCCTAAACTTTTCGACGACTGCTGACAGAAAACCAAACGGCTCTAGACGGCCGTCGAAGACACGTGGCTGATCCAAAGGAAGCAACAAAACCGCCACTAGCCATTAAAAAATGTTTATCTGTAAGTCATCGCAAGCCGTCGGAATCCGTTGGAATACGTGAAGCATTTTTCCAGATTTCTGCTACACACTAGCCTTACATACACAGTTCAGAAATGTAATATATTCACATACAAGCTCATATCGAATTCGGATATTCAATATAATCTCAAATCATACAAATATACTCAATCATATAAAGAAAACTAAACCAACCATAACTCACATAACATCAAACCAATCAACACTTCGTTAAAAAATTTTATACAAACATGTCATCATACAATATATTCACCGTGAAACGCCAATAAAACTCACATCATCAACAACTCAAATGCCATCATCATCAACTTACCATCATCAACTCACAAATGTCAAACTGACCATCACCAAATGTATCATCAAATAATATACACATCTCAAAGTATCCAAATGCACCGTCTCAATGTATCATCAAACAATACTAAACAATGTCGCACGACCAAAAAAAACATACCTATTACTCCTGTCAATCACCTTCGGAACCTGCTGAAGATGGAAAGCGGCCACCATATTGTTGCATGTACGCAGCAATACGCTGGTCCAGCAGGTGTGTCAACTCAATGGTCTGCCGACGGTTCTGCTCCTCCACCTACGCCACCCTAGCTCTCAATTCCTCGATCTCTGTTTGATCGATCTAAGCTTCACTTTGGCTGGCTTTCCTCTGTCTACCCTACAATACTTATTTAATTTAGTAAAAGTTCAGTTACTATAATCTTACTATCGAAGCTATAGCATAATATTTTAATTGTTGTATCTATAAACTTATTATCAAAACTAAAGTGAGTGAAGTTCTTTAGAACTGAAAGATTACTAATTGTTATATCCAAATATATAATTTATTAGTGCTTGATTTTCAAAACTATAATGCCTGTTCCATGAAGATAGGTCCATGACCGACTCAAAATGACATTCTTCTCGTCCGTAGTCAGCCATTATCAAACTTGTTTCCTCCGGGAGTTTGAGCCTTTGTTCCATAAACTGTGCCTGCACGAAGAAATAAAAATACATTTGAAACTAATAGCATAATATTATAATTCATTATACTTTAACAATTAAAACAACTTCTGACTCTTACAACCATATTCATTATCAATTGTTCGTCTTTTTTAGCGAGCTCTTTACGATTTCTTGAATTTTTAGCTCCTTTTCCCCAAGAAGATTGTTATCATTTTCCAATGCAGTCAATTTCTCTTTAAGACCCATGCATTCATTTTTATACAAGTCAAGATGTTCAGAAACAATGGACTTGGATGATTCTAACTCCGACTGAAGTAGAATGTATCTCTGTTTTTCGATAAGCAACGTGTTTTCAAGTGCTGTCTTTTAGTTTGAGTACGAAGAGATAATTTTGATTTCCATTTTCGTTATTCATGGAGTTTTCATCCATGGCTTCAAGTGTGTGCTTTGACTAATGTTTGATTAAAAATTTAATAACTGGATTGGAGGTAGTTGAAAAGTTTTTAATACATTCAGAAAACAAATCAACTTTTCATATGGTTGTCTTTATGTCGAAAAATATGACAGAGAAATCCAGTGTTATCATTGTAAGCTTGGTATGCGCGCTGATATGCTTTTAATAAAAGTGACCAAAACTTAATTAACAAAGAAAAATAAATAGTTGTCAATTAACTTTCAAAAATCGATGTTGTAGAACAGCAGTGCAGTGGTAGATTGACTCGCGTGGTGATAGTACAAGAAAAGTTGAAAATTTCAAATCCGACCATATACCTTTCCTCATTACATATTCTACACTTCTTAAGTATGATGTCCTCTTTGCAAAACAACATGCAGCCATTTAACTATGTATCTATTTTTTGATATGGTAAACCAATATCTGATAACAAATACTTCAAATATTTACACCTACTGCATGGACAACGAATTTCTACATCGTTTTCGTTATTACTTAAAGCGAATTCAACAAATACGTTTATGAATTGACAATTTATTTTTTAATTTATTGATACATAATTTTATACATGTCAACTTAACCCAACTGAAGAATACAATATTGAAATGTATTATGCACAAATGCATGTTTCCTGTATTGTACACAAATGCTATACGTAGGAAAGAAAAAAGAAAAGTGATGGCGAAATTTTGTGAACCATTTAAATCTAAATAATGTACGAAATGTAATGGTTTACCGTGTTTATAACTTGTCCAATACAGGGACAAATCCAGCAAATATTATACCAGATGAATATAAATATCCTTTTATGACAAAAACGGATATCGGTATAACGATCATGTACAACAATTATCGGATGGGGCCAAAAACTCCCTAAGGGACATAATACAAAGGTAGTTTATACAAAAATATGAAGTTTATAGTTTGACTTATTAGTTATTATATAATATATTATTGTTTATGAACAGTTGAAAATTTACTAATTTTATATATTTCGAAAAATTATTAATTTACCACATTCCGCATATTTTATCGAACAAGGTTAATTCAGCGTATTATAGTAGATATGTAAATATATTTTTTACGATGTTTTCGATGGAAATTTTTTTACTTAATTATTAGTATGCGTGCATGTGTGTATATATAATGATTAACACCTATACACGAACATGTATGAACACATAAACGCCACAATTAGCACAAGACAATGCTAAAAAAACACATATATAATGGTTTGTACATATACACAAATTCACGAATTATACCTACTTTTCACAATTTAAAGCTAACAAATGAAATAGGTATTCCATGGGATACTATAGACCATCATTAGGCTATTAGAAACAAATTAGAATCACTAATTAGCCCAAATGTATCAAACTAGGCAAATCAACATTTAGGTTAAAAATCAGGTTTTTTTTAAAATTAGAGATTATACCTAAGATTGAAAGCAACAAATAGTGATTAAGGAGCCATGCAAAATCTGGAAGCTTGAATTTGGGGTTTAGAAGCTTGAAAATGGGTTTTAGGGATTTTAGAAAAAAAATTCATTTAGTTGGAATAAGGAAGAAAGGTCTCGACTGAGACCTGTACAATGAGAATTTTCGATGGCTTCCGACGACCAGTCAAAAGCCATTGGAAACCGTCGCCAGAAGTTGTCGCCAAGTATCGTATGTATTTCAAGCTATTCTTGTAGTGGTAGTGTCTTTGATTTTGTTCAATCTCAGAACAAAATTGCATGGATGAATGCTAACATTGCATTGACGCATGGAGGGCAGTGTTAGCATTCCAAGTGAGTTTGCTATTAAAAAGGTGACGACGCGATCTCACAAGCCTCACAACTCGAAGAAATAACAAAACAAGGTGTGACGACCCGCAAATCCATACCCTTTTGAATCGACAATAAGCATACATGTCCAACCCAAAAAGGTACAGAATGACGAAAGGTCGTGGAAAAGAAGAGAGATAGTGAGGAGAAAGAAAGAAGAAGAAACAGAAACAACAATAGAGAATCTCACAATTGCAGCGAAACAAGATATAACAGATAATAACATATCTTTATACAAAAAGAAGTATAACTGTTATTATACATACCATCATCAGAGTACAACAATCAATAAATCACTCTGGACAGTTATAATAACTAGTTCTCATCCTCATAAGTGCTGAATATACAACCTACAAACATAGCGGAATATAATCAAATATGTGGAATATGCTCGAGAATCCTCCATCGTATCTCCTGTGCTCCATAGCATCCTAACCTGAATTTGTAATACTCGGTCTGATCCGAGCATTATAATAAAGTAACACCCGAGTCAGTCTATAAAACCAGCGTGAGAAAACACACTCAATTTGAATTTTACTATTTTCAAAAATTCTTTTTAAAAACAATGGTATCTCGTAAGACCACACTATACATAAATACGATAGGTTTTTACCTTACAATAACCAAAACATTTTGTATCAAAATCATCTGATATTATAATAGTATCTGTAGAAATAACTATAAAATAGCTGAAACGCTTGCGTCTCACGTTACAGCATATTTGGTAAACAGCTAAAACCGTACAATGCTTATTGGAGAATGGATTCCATACAATGGCTAGGCATTGGGGTACCACCTATCATAGTACACGTTTAGAAAATATACCGAGGACATCGTCTGGATCCCCTGCTAATATAAGACCGGCCTAACCCTGACTTGGATAGTACCGAACATGTCATCACCCTGGTTGCTTTGCAACCCTTTTGAGATCTCATGCATAACCAATCCATAAATATGTAGAAGTAGGGTGTCTAGAAAGGTGAAAACATACCCTAATGCGTGCGACCCACTAAGCCTTGTTGCATCTCCCCTGATTTTCAGTCATTTCTGGTTGATGAAGCTTAAGGCTACGATTACCTTCCAAAAAAATTACTCTTAGATTTCTCATTGCCCTCCAATGACAATACGCTGATAGCATTCATCCATACAAGTTGTTTTGGGTCTGAACAAATCGAATCTCCAAGAACTTCGTCTTTATTATCTTTACAATATCATAATTTGTAATGCTCAAATCAGATCAAAGTGGTTTTTCGAATAATTAAATCTAATCCATGCCTTTTTGAAACGATCAATGAAATTGGCCAGATTTGATAGTCGGTTATTTAACTATCAAACTACACGCATAAGCAGTCACTAGGCCTATATTATAAATCTTTCAAAACAATTATCTCAAATATCGTTACAAAGATATATATTCAAACCTATTTCAATATTTCAACATTTGAAAGCAAATTTCAAATTCTTATATCCATAATAGGATATTTCCAGAACATATCAACACTTAGGAAAATTTTCAAATCCAACTTATAATTCATTACTTAAAAAAATATTTCTATACAAATCATTTCGTTGCTAAAATACCTCCAAGACCTTTAATTCCAATACTTAGGAAAAATATTATAAGTCTATTTCCAAAAATCATTTCTAATATCATACTAAGGAAATATTTCGTTCTTATCTCATAAATCTCTGGAATTCTTGTTAGTTCCCTATATAGTTTCCAAAATATTTCGATTATATTTGTTTATAATCCAACTAACAATTTTTAACTTCTTTTATGAATTCAGATTCAATTTTTTCAAAGTTCTCGTATTTCAACATTTTGGAAATTTTCCTTAAGTTTCCAAAATTACGTTATGAGATTTCTCTTATAAAATCTCATCTGTTAAATAAAAATCGGCTTACAGTTCTCGAGAGTATCTATAAATAAATTTCAATCACTTTCAAAACTCTCTATGTTAAGTCACAACCTTTTAACCCAAAACCTTTCTTTTTGAATGGTTTAAACAAATTTTCATTTTTAAATCTTTTAAAACAAAAGATACACCTTTAAGATCCTCATCTATTTGAAAACAAGATTCGCCGATCTTTAACAAAGATTCATTCATAGCTTTCAAAACTATTTCCATTTCAAATTTGATTTACCCACGACTCGAAATCTTTTCAACAAAAATTGGAAATTCTTTCTTTATATGAAAGGTGTTATCATTTGAAAACAAAGGTCTTTCATTTCGGAAAGTCCGATTGAATTTGCTCAAGTTATAGCATTTTAAAGTATAAATCGAAAAATTAGCGAACTGCCGCACCCTCGGCGAGCTCTATTTGAGTTAAATTTAAATTACCAAAATAATTCATTCAAACTACTTTAAAAAGGGTTTAAAATCCATATTTATACATTATATAATCTGCATAACCCTTTTTAAAACCATATTATTATTTTAATTTCGAAATTCCCTTTTCAAAAGTTTTTCATACTTAACCCAAATCACCTCCAAACCATTTTGGATTCAAAATTCAACCTTTAAATAAAATATATTAAATTCAAAATACCCATGACTTGACCAATTTCCCATGAAATCCATATCTTTGTGTGTTTGTGTCCAGGGGTTTTGCAAGTAACAATAAAATATCACAACCATCATAAATCCAAGTTCAACAATATCAATAAGCGGTATAATCCTATAACGCTTATCTTTCATTCCCAGCTAAATAAGTGAATTCATCATAGATAAATAAATCACAGTTCATAGCTCACTCCAATACAATCATATCATAGAACATCACAAATCAGAGATATCAAGCAATCAAGGCATTTAATATAACTCAATCATCCATAAGCAAGATCAATTTATCACATAATTTATAATTAACCAAATAAATTAATTACTTATGAATTAATTACCAAACCGAGCTTAGTTAATATTAATTAATTAGCCTTTGATTAATTAATCATCCCATAATTAATCACATAAATTAATTAACCTTAAAATTAATCACATTAATTAATTAACGCTTAATTAATTACATTAACAAATTAACCCTTAATTAATTATCATTCAATTAATTAATTGACCTTAATTAATTTACATTAAGTCATTAGCCTTTAAGTAATTATCATTAATTAACCTTTAATTAAATATATTAATTGATTATCCTTAATCAATTACATTAAGTGATTATCTTTAATTAATCATATTAAGTAATTACCTTAATCACTTGATTAATTACTCTTTAATTATCAATCATCCTTTTATTACTTAATTAATTATCCTTTTATTATTAATTATCCTTTAATTATTATTTAATTAACCTTTAATCACTAATTATCTTTTAATTACTTACATTAAGTAATTAATCTTTAAGTAATTAATTATCCCTTAATTACTTACATTAACCTTTAATATTAATTAACCTTTAATTAATCTTATAGAGCAAGTATCCTTTAATTACTCCCATTAATCAATCATCCTTTGCTTTAATTACATTAAGTAATTATCCGTTAATTAATCACCTTAATTTAATGACATTAAGTAATTAACTATCCTTTAATTACTTCTATTAATTAATCAATCTTTATTAATTACATTAAAGTAATTAACCTTTAAGTAATCACATTAAGTAATTAACCTTTAATTACTTATGTTAATCAATGATCCTTTAATTACTCAAGCCTTAATAAATCAAAGACAAATCATTATCTTATTTTATTTCTTAATCGTCATTTAAAACTTTATTTAACAAACCTTGGATATTAAATTTATTTTTAACATATGAATTAACTTAAAATCTCTTAAGTTAATTTAAAACATGTCATCTTTTAGCTATATAATTATACCATTTAAATTTATTTTAAATAAACTTAAGAACTTATTTAAATTAAAGGATATATATTAAAACACTTTAAACTTATTTAAATAAATTAAGAATTTATTTTAAAATAATTTACTTAAAACTTTAACTAAACCAAAACTAAAATAAAACATTAATTATTTAAAGAAATGGGTTAAAGATTTATTCAAACTTTTAAACTTTAAAAAAAAAATTGGATTTCTGACCCAAGACAACTTCGGGTACTTACCTGAGCCAATGCATGATTCACTCGAGTACAACCCCGAGCAACTTCTTTTCTTCTTCATTTTTTAACTGTTTCAACATGCTTAAACTCACGCGAACCAATACTCAAGCCAAGAACCTACCTCCCCGAGTACGACTTTGAGTCTCCCTCTTCTTCTTCCTACAACATCACCCAGAAACACAAATGCACGCGTGCACGTGCAAAGAACGTCCGACTATCTCTAGTCGACTTTGCTGCCATCTACAAGTCATCGATGATCTACTCGACTAGCTCGAGCACCCAGATTGATCAATTCGTCTGAAAATCGAAATCGAGCACTCGATCAAACTGGAACACAAAAACCCGATCAACCAAAAACTCCTCACGCTAACGATCCCGACCATCTGAGACCACGCCATCACGATCAGAGCTGCGTCACTCATTTACGTTTCTAACCTTCCTGGTCTGATCGCCTCCGATTCGGCCTCGACGACGAAATCACCCCATGAACCACCTCGACCAAAACTGGGCATAAAATACTACTTCGACGTCGATACGACACTACGGCGAACTATAAATTTATTTGCTATTTTTCCCGTGACCTCCATCCTCTCCTCTACCGCCAGACTCGATCACGACAACCACCAATTCGCTGATCAACGGGAATTGACGAAAATAGAAAATCTGTTTATCTTTAAGTTCCTATCATTCCCAAGCTTAAAAATCTTTGTATTGTTATTAAAATTTATCATTTGCAAAAACAAATTTGATGATGTAAACCAATCATGGAAATTGAACAATCAAATTTATGACTTTAGTTGATCTTTATTGTAAATTTTAAATTTCCAGTAATCCTACTTGTTAAATACATTTAATAATATTTTTAAAAATAGCATCTGGTTATTACTAACACATTTCCTTTAAGGATCTAACCTAAAAAAGGATGAGAATTTGGATTTTGGATAAGTTTTTTTTCTAATCCTGTAACTAAGAACAGAGACATATGTACAGACATGCACACATATATCTTCATATCTGCAGGCATGGAAGAACATTTTTACATTCATACTTCAAGGATAATCACATGCTAATCCAGATAAAAAAATTAAGATTAAATCAAGGTAGTTCAGTCACCTAGATATTGAAACAGAGAAGCAGATGTTTGAAACTGGAAAAAAATTTAATCTGTAACTTGATGTTTGAGATGATCTGATCTTGAAGTTGAAACTAGAAATCGTTTTATTCTTTGGAAATCTGGGAAAATGATCTGCTTGTTTGTTGATGAATTTACAACCTTGAAACCAGAAATGCTCTAGTAATGTTTTGATCTGGAAACTAAATTATGATTTGCTTTTCTTTTTAGGTTGAAGTTTATAAAAGTTTGATTACTAATTCTTTTCTAGTTTTGGTTTCTCTCAATTTTTGGATTTTGAAGCATATAAATTTTTGAATGTATGAAAGAAAATGAGAAAGGAAGGATATAGAGTAGTATATATAACTTTGTTCTTCATTTTATTCATTAATTTTAAAATTGAAAAGAAATTTTTTTTAAAATAAGGCACTTGTATTTTTGCATGACATTAATCTTACAAATATTTTAATACATTTTAAAATTGTTACACTTGTTAATGCATGTATCTTGTTCGTGGACGGAAATTTTATCGGTTTAGAAAATCGTTGAACGAATTTAAATTAAAAATAACCGCAAGTGCACGATGTACGAATGTAGCACGTGGCGAATACGGGTCGATCCTCAGGGAATTGATGATTTTAAAATTCTACTCAATCAAATTAACCAAAGTTGAAAGAGTGATTAACTAAAAAAGGAGAAAAATGACAAAAGAAAATAGATAAAATATGAGAGTTTTAAGACAATTTAGAGGCAACTTCCACTCTCTAGATAACAAAGTTGAAAGCAAAATCTATTTTAAGACACCCCTTAAACCATTTACTAACTCACATGAAAAATGATAACAAAGTTGAAAGCAAAATCTATTTTAAGTATGGCCTATTAACTATTAATTAGAAATATAGACCATCAAATTTAAATCTCAACATTCACTTCATTACCATCATCATATGTAGATGAAGAGGTAATTTGTGTTAGTGATTGTTTAAGTATAGCCTATTTGGTGTCAACAATATAGGCTATCAAATTCAAAGAAAAAACAACAAGTTAACCACTTCATACATTCTCATTAAAGCACAAAAAGAGAGTATAAAACATCAAAATGTTGAAGCTACATGATTAGAGGCTTCATTACCCTAAATTGAAGGGATTAGCCTCTCACTTGTGTTATCATATTAACACAAGTAGCATGCAACATGAAAGCAAAAAGAACAAAAAATGAAAGCTAATGGAAAAGAGATATATTCTATTTGCATAAAAGAAAAAGAGATCTACACTACAACATGAAAGGAAATAAACAAAGAAAGGAAAAGATCATGCATTAAATTGCATAAAAAAAGAAATTACATGAGAATAAAAAATGGCTAAGTAGGCATGAAAAAAGAAAGAGAAGAGCTTTGTTTATTTTGAGCCTAAAACTAATAAAGAAGAAGAGTAAGAGAGAGAGTTACATGAAACATAAGGGGTTATTTATACATGCATGAAACCTAATCCATAATTTCGGGAATGACCAAACTAACCTTGAGAATGTGTGGAGGCCAAGTAACCATTAGCTTCTACTAATCATTATTTAAGTGTACATGAAGCCATTAATTCCATAAGCATGTGCATTAGCCTTTAATTTGTACATTAAGGTGGTGGGTAGGTGGGGTCCTCCATGATCTTCACTTTGAAGTATTTCCTTCTTCGTTCCTTTATATTCATGTTATGCATGTATGTATCTTCATGAATCACTCCTATTTGAGACCAAATTCCTACAAAAATATTTATATATTTCCAATTAAGTTTTCTCAAATAAATATATGCACACAAATGACTGTTTTGCCCCTATATGAAGATGGATATGTGACAATTTGGAATTAATATGGATTTTGGTTAAAACAGGTTAAAATACCTAATATGATCATTTATTTAATTTAAAGAGAATAAATATGGTGGTTAAAATATGCACATTTACGTGCACATCAAATACCCCTACACTTATCTTTTTATTCGTCCTTGAATAAAGGAAAACTAAGATAAATCCGTTTTCATAGGAAGCACGATTACATTGAGCGTATGCAACAAGCTGTTAAACCTCTGGGTGTCCCCAGTAGGATGAGTGTAGTCTCGTGAGGGTTTTCAGCGGATACTGCCTATGAAATCCAAATGCAGGATGAAAATATTTACAAAATTCAAGATTTATTTACAAAGAGATGAATGCAAGTTTTTGAAAATATTTACAAATGAAGGATTTATTTTTAAATCGACACGCATAAGTTAAATATAGGTTTTGGCTATTATCTTGAAAATTTATGTCATTTTCTCGTCAAAATTTATAACAAAAATCAAGTTATCATAACAAATAGACTATAGTTTAACTCGTTGTTTTGGTTAATAACAAAGTGTAACTATGAAATGGATCCTTAGTTGATTATCAAAGTTTATCAAAGTGGTATTTTAATTTCTTTCCAATAACAAATCAAATCAACTAAGTAAAAATAGTGCTAGGATTTCAATTGCATGCTCTCTCATTATTTGCAAGAAAAATTACAGACCTAGCTCAGGTAAACTGAGGCCAGATATACCACCCATGAACTGCCTTTCGGGCTTATGTTTTTTTACATGTGTTCCATACATGCATAACCACGAGGACTTTTAAATGAGTATGAAAGCACATAATCAAAGATTCCAAGTAATTCACCCATGCATAACCGTGAAGACTTCTAAATGAGAGTGAATACTTGGATGTTATTTTTTTGTATCTTTTTAAAAGAGAGAGAGATTTTTGCAAAATCATCTTAGCACCATTTAACTTAGAAGGTAAAAAAAAGGTTATATCCTTTACTTTAAATCAACCACTTTTAAAACAAAGATTTTTAATTAGGATGTACTTCATAATTAACACGTATGAATCTTCCTATATACTAATTAAACCATTATTATTTGTAATCAAACTTCATTTTTATTTTTGTTAAGACAAATAGATTTTCAAAATTTTCAATTTAATAAACCAAAACCATATATTCATCTTATTGTTTCTTTTAAAAATAAATCAAAAGAAAATTTGTTTTTGTGATCTTTTTTTTGAAATTTTAAAGCAAAAATAAACCATGAAAAATAAAAAAATTGAAGATGAGTCTCCCCCCACACTTGATTTTGACTGTGTCCCCACAGTCAACCCAAGTGGAAGGAGAAAAATAAAATAAAAATCTAATATTTACATGAAAGATTATTATTTACAAGAGATGAGAAAGTATACAGTCAAAAAGTAAATGAAACGGTCTTCTAAAGACCGATTCATTTGTCTCGTCAAATGTGTAAGGCACAGTTTAAGCACGAAAAACCAAACCGTAAAAGATTTCAAAGTTGAATGTTGATTTGGAAAAACGAATGTCGTTTTATTGAAAATTGAATGAGTTGTTTTGTTTTCAATGATTTTTAGGGTTGATAAAACAATTGACTGAAATTCAAGTTTATTTTCACCAAATTGAAGTTCAAACTTATCGTTGAAAACTTCTTTAAAATTATCGATTTCAAAATCAAAATGGTGATAGAAATTTTCCCCTTCAGAATTCAACAACTCGTTTTCAAAAAGTCCATAAAACTCATGTTCATTAAATTCGACTTCCTTTGTTGGATTATCAACAACTTCATCGTGTAAATCGAGTTTAAAATTCAAATTTATCGTATTCAAATTTTCAGAAAAAGGAAGATCGAAGCTTAAATTTTCGCACCCTCAAAAGAATTAAAATCCAACTTAATTACCGTATTTTCAACAACTTGATTAAGATCATCATTATCAATTTCAAAAGTTGTTATTTGAAAATCATCGATTTGGGTAAAACATGGATTATCATTTGACTCGTCACACATTGAAATTTGATTTTGTTTCTCACGAAGATTTTCCAATGTTTTAATCAACAAATTCGTGTGATCATCGTAATTTTCATTCATTTTCTCAACAAAGTCAAATTTGTAATTATTAACTTGAAATTTTTCGATTTGGACTTGTTGAGAACAAGAATTTTCAATTTCGATAAACGGTAGATTATTACTTGATTCTTCGTGGGTTGAGATTTGATTATGATTTTCACGAAAAGTTTTGTATTTTTCAAGTAATAAATCCCCGTAATATTTTTCCATTTGGTTAACAAAATTCATGATTATTGATTTGAAACTTTCCATTCTGAATTTGTTGACAACCAAAGTTTTCAATCGTACCGTTATTGAAACTCTTCCCACTGCCAAAATTATTTGAAAATTGGTTCACGTTTTCATCTTGATTTTGAAATTCAGTTTGAAGCTCGAAATTGAATTGGCATGGGTTACACTCGTAATCATTTGAATTTTGAAGTGAATTCAAATTCTTATTATTTTGAAAACTTTGATTCGAGTTATAGCACAAATATGAATTGCACAACTCGTTTATCTCTTGATTTTATTGCGTAGAGAGTTCAAGTAACGACGAAATGTTATTTTCAAGAGTTGAGGGTTGACCATTATTTTGGAAATTCTGTGCTTCAAAATTCGAATTATGTAAATAAAAGTTGTTAAAATATCCATACGAATGTGGAGTGAAATTATATGGATTATATTGATTTTCACAACTATTGTAAAATTCTTGTATGTAGGGAAACTCGGACATTTTCAAGAATGTTTTTTTTTGGTTTTTTCTTATAAAGAAAAATATTTACAAATAGAATTTCTTTTTCAAAATGGAAAATTGATTTTTGTTTTGTTTTTGGATTTTCAAAAAAAAAATTGTCTTTTTTTTAGAAAAGGTTTTATGTATTTTTTTGGATTTTGTTTTTCAAAGGAAAAGAAAAAATTTCGAAGAAAAATAAAAGGAATATTTACATTTTTTTTTAGTTGTGGATGTTTGATTTTTTTAAAAATATGCATGAACTAATGCAACTAAATGAATGCAAGGGTTAATTACAAATGATTTATCCTAAGTTAACCCAAAATTGTATAATCACAAATTGTCTTAGATAAACAAGATAGTTCTCAGCCAGGTAATGGGCAGGAGTTATCGGTGCACCACGAATCACCGTAGCAATGCAGCCGAAGGTTTAAGTACCTTCATAGGAACAACCACTATAATATTTACGAATAACCATAATATTTATAAATGGTTATTACTCTGCCATAGCCTAGACACCAAGAAATTAAATTGTTCAAAGAAAACAACTTGTCAATATACAATTAAGTGTTATGGATGTCTAACCGTTATTATTAATCAAAATCTAATATGAAATTCAAAGCAGAAATTAAACGTGCATTAACAATGCAACTACAATGAATTTTTTGGTTTTTTCTTTTTTTTCTTTTGAAATATTTTTTAAACTCAAGCAAATGACAATGCAAAGAAAATAAAAACAAGAGATAGAGCAAGCAAGTAGCTTATTTTTTTTGCAAGCTCGGCAATTTATTTTTGGCAGCAGAGCAAAGCAGCGAATTCTTCTAATTTGCTTTGGCAACCGGAAAGTAAAACAAGATATATACAAAAAAAAAATTAAAATTTTATATCAAAGATGAAGTAAAACAAATAGTAACAAAACAAAATAAATGAAACCAAACAAAATAAACTAAAACTTTTTTAGGAGATAAAACAAAGCAAACACTTTTTTGTTTTTGTTTTTGTTTTTGAAATGAATTTAAAAACAAAATAAAACAAAATATTTTTTTTGTTAACTAAAGAAGAGCAACACCACAACAATTCGACAAGGCCCAGTCCACACATTTTCAAATTAACTTAACACTGCATTTAAAATTTGCAAACCCAAATACATGCGAACATTTTGAAATCGCAGAAATCAACGTCACAACAATTGCAAAACCGAGAATACTACGATCCCAAAAATAAAAATCACAACAATTCGAATTCGAAACAAAGATTGCGGAGATAGGAAATGGCGCTGCCTTGCGATTTGAAGAGGTGGTTGTCGAGTTGCCTTTGGTAATTTGAAGGTAATCGCGATGGTTGCAGAAGAAGCGGCGAGTCGATTTAGGGTGATTGCATTTTGAATTTGGGGTTCATTGTTTTGATCGCGATGTTGATTCGAAGGCAGTGGTGGCGGGTTGAAAGCAGTGAAGCTGAGGTGGTCGATGGCTGTTGGAGTGGAGGTAAATTGAGGCCTAAGTTGGATTAGCAAGGGTCGGCAGTTCTCTGTAGTCGAGGCAACGTGGTGGGATTTTGTGGGTAAGTTGAGGAGGGATGGAGGCAAGGAACTGTGGTAAGGATTGTTGTTTTTCTTTCTTTTTTCTTTCTTTTTTTTCTTTCTTTTTTTGAAAAAAAGAAGAAGAGGAGTGACAATGACTGAGAATTGTTTTTGGGTGTCAGTGTGATGTAGCAATGGAAGGAAAGTAGATGTTTATTGACAGCAGCCATGGATGTTGCATAAACTGTTGTGAATGAAATGGCAGTTGTGGCTGCAAGGAGGCAGTCAGGGTGGGTGATGATGAAGTGGAATTGTAATGGTATTGCAATGTGATGGTTCGAAGAAGCTGATGAAATTTGGGATGTTTGCAGGAGACAATTTCAGTGATGGGTTTAGAGGAGAAGTAGTATGTGGGGTTGTCTGAAGTGGTGGTATGAAGTTGAAATTGAAATGATGTTTATGTGCAGAAGGTTGTGGTTTTTGGAGATGATGAGAACTGTAGTGGAGAAGTTGCAAGGTATATGGCCAAGGAAGAGAAGAGGGGAAGAGCAGTGGGTTTGTATATGATATTGATGTGCATAGTTTGATTATATGTGATGTTAGCGGAGAGGTTTGTGATGTTTTGGTTGCTCTGTGGAGTTGTTGTGAATGTGCACAGACTTGTGCACTGTGCCAGAACAGGGGGGTTGCAATCAAGTATTAGGAATGGGTGAATGTTTGTATGTTGATCAAGTGAAGGATGGCTTTGCTGGTTTGTAGAGATAAGGGGTGATTTAGTAAAGTGCAGTGAAGTTGTAATATGGTCAGTGGAGATCGCAGAAGTGTTCCTATCGGTGCGCAGTGCAAAGATGTTTGTGTGCACTTTATAGCAGTTGCAGAAGTTTTGATGAGTAGTCTTTGAAGTGATGATGAAGGTTGGAGTTGCTCTACAGGCAGAAATAGGTGAAGAGGTTATGGCAGATGACAGAAATGAATGAGGGGGGACAGTGGTTTGTCTGATGACCAAAAGCACAGTTGCAAATGAGCAACTGTTACATAGTGAACAGTGCAGTGTTATATGCACAGTTTGAAATTCTTTTTTTTTGTAAATGTAAAAAGAGGAAAAAATTGTAAATGTAAATGCAATAAAATAATTTTATTTGTGTTTTGAATTGTTGATTTTTTTTTGGAATAGAAATGCAATGCAAATGGAAAAGGAAAGTAGAACAATAAACACACAAACAAATGCACTCAAAAACCAAAAACACACAATATATTTTTTTTATGCAAACACACATAAACAAAAACACAAATAATCAAACAAAAATAATCCGAAGAATAGAAAATTAAATCAAAACAATTCCATGGCAACGGCGCCAAAAACTTGTTCGTCGACGGAAATTCTATCGGTTTAGAAAACACTCTAACGAATTTAAATTAAAAATAACCGCAAGCGCACGGTGTGCGAATGTAGCACGTGGCAAATACGGGTCGATCCGCAGGGAATTGATGATTTTAAAATTCTACTCAATCAAATTAACCAAAGTTGAAAGAGTGATTAACTAAAAAAGGAGAAAAATGACAAAAGAAAATAGATAAAAATATGAGAGTGTTAAGACAATTTTGAGGCAACTTCCACTCTCTAGATCACATAAATCAACAAAACGAAGTTATGATCTCTCTTTTCTTTGTTATTAGTTAGCTTAATTGATGTGCTTATCATAAGTATGGCCTATTTGTGCTATTAATTAGCTCAACATAAGCCATCAAACCATAGCACACCACTTAAACCATTTACTAACTCACATGAAAAATGATAACAAAGTTGAAAGCAAAATCTATTTTAAGTATGGCATATTAACTATTAATTAGAAATATAGACCATCAAATTTTAATCTCAACATTCACTTCATTACCATCATCATATAGTGATTGTTTAAGTATAGCCTATTTGGTGTCAATCAAATTCAAAGCAAAAACAACGAGTTAACCACTTCATACATTCTCATTAAAGCACAAAAAGAGAGTATAAAACATCAAAATGTTGAAGCTACATGATTAGAGGCTTCATTCCCTTAAATTGAAGGGATTAGCCTCTCATTTGTGTTATCATATTAACACAAGTAGCATGCAACATGAAAGCAGAAAGAACGAAAAATGAAAGCTAATGGAAAAGAGATCTATTTTATTTGCATAAAAGAAAAAGAGATCTACACTACAACATGAAAGGAAATAAACAAAGAAAGGAAAAGATCATGTATTAAATTGCATAAAAAAAGAAATTACATGAGAATAAAAAATGGCTAAGTAGCCATGAAAAAAGAAAGAGAAGAGCTTTGTTTATTTTGAGCCTAAAACTAATAAAGAGGAAGAGTAAGAGAGAGAGTTACATGAAACATAAGGGGTTATTTATACATGCATGAAACCTAATCCATAATTTGGGAAATGACCAAACTACCCTTGAGAAAGTGCGGAGGCCAAGTAATCATTAGCTTCTACTGATCATTATTTAAGTGTACGTGAAGCCATTGGTTCCATAAGCATGCGCATTCGCCTTTAATTTGTACATTAAGGTGGTGGGTAGGTGGGGTCCTCCATGATCTTCACTTTGAATTATTTCCATCTTCATTCCTTTATATTCATGTTGTGCATGTATGTGTCTTCATGAACCACTCCTATTTGAGACTAAATTACTACAAAAATATATTAAATTTCCAATTAATTTTTCACAAATAAATATATGCACACAAATGACCGTTTTGCCCCTATATGAAGATGAATATGTGACAATTTGGAATTAATATGGATTTTGGTTAAAACAAGTTAAAATACCCAATATGATCATTTATTTAATTTAAAGAGAATAAACATGGTGATAAAAATATACACATTTATGTGCACATCGTATCTAATTATCTTACACTTGTACTTTCATATTTTTAAATAGTTACACTTGTAATTTGCATGTTTTTAATATGTTTCTCTTTATAGTAACATATGTTTTACTTATATATGTGTTTTATATATTTTTTACTTATATAACTTTTAAAGAAAATGATTTTAAAATCTAATTATACTTTAATAAATAAACAAACATATATATATATATATTATATTTTAAGTTTATTTTTAAAACATAGAATTTAACTTTAAACAACTTTTGAAAATTATTTCATTGAATTCAAAATATAACTTCCAAATCATATATATATATATATATTATAATTAGAAACAAATTTTTATTAACTTGTAAAGTTTTAAATCCAATTTATATTTAAATTTCAAATCTAAATTCTATTTACAATATATATAAAATAAACACATATCCTATTTATTTTTGAAATTTTCAAATTAATTCACAATTCAATCCCAAAATTTTTTATTAATTACCAAATTAAATATGGCCTAAAACGGGACCGTTACAAATTCCCCCCTTAAGAAAATTTCATCCCTGAAATTGCTAGACAAGGAGACAAACAAAGAACGGATGAACTGTTAACGCTAAAAATGTACGCTAACACCCCAGTGTAAGTT
The DNA here is from genome assembly GCA_030765085.1 of Allium cepa. Lineage (NCBI taxonomy): Eukaryota > Viridiplantae > Streptophyta > Magnoliopsida > Asparagales > Amaryllidaceae > Allium > Allium cepa. The sequence goes on from CM060931.1 coordinate 833,377,262, forward strand.
GTAGTATAGTGAAAGAACCACCCGTTGGTACGGGAACTAAAAGTTAGCAGAAAATAGCAGAAAAAAGTAAAGAGACAACAGTTTTTATAGTGGTTCGGCTCAAAGTCAAGCCTACGTCCACTTTATATCTTTTATTATGATCTTTGAGAACACTTTATTACAACTAAACTTCAAGTACAACAAACTTCAAAGACTTGAGCTTCCAAAGTAGGATCGAATCGGTGAAGAAGTTTGATCCATTCTGGAATTGATCTCTAAATTTGTTATGATGTTGTCGGACTTGGAGAACGAGTTGCTTGAATTTCAAAGTGGCAAAGTGTCGGCTTTTCAGGAAAATCCCCCTTCAAGTGTGGAGCAGTTGAAGTATTTATAGGAGAGGTTGGGCTTAGGTCGACCATGTTATAGGTCACGAGCGACCTAGGGAGCTGCAACATAAGAGTGGTCTTGAGGTAGCTTAAGTCATTAACGACCTAGTGGAGCCATCCTGGATGAGATGCAGACCGCGAGCGACTTAGTATGCTAGGAGTTATCTCGGCTAGCTTAGGTCGCAAGCGACCTAATAGAGGAATCAGTGTGCATGCGGCTTCACCCTGGAGCTCACTAGGTCGCTAACTCATTAGGTCGCTAACTCGTTAGGTCGCTAACTCGTTAGGTCGCTAACTCGTTAGGTCGCTAACTCGGTTGAGCCGCTCTTTGCTTTAAGTCATTAGGCCGTGGTCTGTTGTAGGTCGTTGAGTCGCCTGTGCCTTTAGGTCGCTGGGTCCTTTAACCCATTAGGTCGCTGGACCTTCTAACCCGTTAGGTCACTGAGTCCCTTAGGTCGTTAGGTCGCTGAGTCCTTTAGGTTGGTAGGTCGCTGAGTCGTTTAGGTCGTAGGTCGTTGGTCGCGCGTTGCTGTAAGTAGTTGAGTCGCCATTCAGAAAGGGATTAACAAATACATCAAAGATAGAGAATTTGTTTACCACATCAAACTGAACTATTTATTCTACATTTGGCTTACCAAATCAGAATATCATCAATAAATACTAGATCGAACTTATTCAACGCTTTACGAAATACTCGGGTCATCAGATCTATGAAATATGCAGGGGCATTGGTTAGTTCGAAGGGCATAACTAACCATTCGTAGAATGTATATGGAACCCAAAGAATAGACAAACGGATACAATTTTCCACAATTCTCAAACAATGGGTATGGATTCCAAATTCAGGTCAGAATACGCTAAAGTATACACTAGCTTGTCCCTCTTCGGACTTGGATCCTCACAAGAAATCACAACAAAAATCCAAATTTTGATTTTGATCAAAATCTTTTTATTTATACAATCTAATTTAGCTTCATATTTTGATTAACCAATTTATTTCAAATAAAATTTCAAATTCATTAAAGTTAAAAACGAAAAGATTGATAGGAAATTGATAATGAGAATACGAAATAGGAATTTTACTACAACGTAAACAAAAATTCATAGGGCCACCACCATACCAATGCTTCTTCTCATAGCTGCCAGTAAGCCATCAAAGAATTGAAAGTGAATGATGATCAAAAGATATGGAGGAAAAAAGTTGTCCCTTGTTGTTACAGGGTATCGACCATTTGTAGTGGTACTCCCTTGTCTGTATCTCATCCTCTTTTTGCACTCATTCTCACTATCAGTGAATAGTAAGAGAATTGATTGAGGCATACCGACAAGATATCTTGGGGAAACTCATTCTAGGGTATTTACAACCCTATTTCTAGTGAGTCATCTAATGTGTTAACTCCAAAGCTAAAGTTCTTACTCAAGCTTTAGCTCTGATACCAAATATGACGATCCGGAATCCAACGCTCGAAAATCAACATCAAATACATCACCCGTATTCGAATGCCACGGATTCAAACATTGAAATCCGATTCGCCGGAGCTTATAACACATTAGGTGATAACAACACAGCGGAAACATAGAAGAATTTTATTAATACACAACAATTGATACAACATGATACAATATGAAGTGATCAACATTATCAAAGATAAGTACAGATGGGAAAAAACAAAGCAGCGGAAAACAACAGCAACAGCAGCGGAAAGATAACATCTATGGAGGTCTTCAAGATAGAGAGAGATAGAATCCAACATTGCAACTCCGTTGCCAAAGTTCCAAAGCAAAAGCTAGAACCACAATCATGTCGTAATATAGCACAATGCAATCACCGTATCCACAGACTTCAAAGATTGCCAAAAGCTACATCTACTAGCTGAGTAGCTGATAACCTGACTCTAGGCTGCCCGTGTAGAAAATTATGGGAACCCACAGTTTCGAAAGGGAACAATAAACTCCAGGTCAGTCATGGGACTGATGTAAGCAAACAAAAACAGTTATTTGTACAAAAACAAACAAAAAGAAACAAAAAGAAATCTTCCATGCTTTCTGGAAAATGAAACTACCATAAGGCCTCCCGCTACACACACAATGCAATCGCATACTTGGGGGAGATTTCTCCTTATGATAGTCAAACATGCTTGATACGCAGAAGTCCTTTTGATATTATTATTAGTGCATAGTGTGAAAACATTTCGAAAGTATAATATTAATCTTAGCCAGCATACTACCATTATAGTATACCTACTATAGCTACCATGTTAAATGGCAGGTTCTACAACTAAAACCGTACAGGGCTCGTATTGGGTGATTGGATTTTCAACAAATGGTCAAGGCTAAGAAACTTCCTTTTCGAATGGGTACGTCCCTGGGGGGATGCCCCGAGAACCTAACCGGATCTCTGCCAACACAAGGCCGGGTTACCTCTGTAACTAGGTAACTAGCTGTCACGAGTATACCATCCCCTGGTGGTAACTGGCCTTTATCCCGGGATTCACCAACAAATTCCAACAACCACATAAGTTAAATATCTGGGTTCCATACCATGATACCACTTTTTATCCAGAAGGAAATGCACATACCCTAAGGGGAGCGACCCCCATAACCTTGCTACATCCTTCCTATTTCGACCATTTTCGGGGTGTAAGGTTCGATGAAGTCTCGTCCCACAAAGCCATGCTTTTCACAAAAGCCATGCTTCGATCAACCAATGATCAGCACTTAGCATGCCACATTACCAAATTAGGAATATATCACTAATAACCTTCAACTACATAACCTCTAAGCTCGTACATCTCAGAGAAGGATGTTAAGCTAAGAGAACAAATTCTCTGACACCAGAAATGTATTTGATAGGAACTAGCTTTATATCTCAAAGTGTAACGTCAAACATACATCCATACAAGTCCATCCTAGGTCTGAATGGAACCGAAGGCACTTCAAAAGAAGTCCTTGCAAATTCGGATATCCCTAATCACGTCCGGACTCCCCATCACATAGGGTAATCAAAATCTCTATACCGGGGCCACTCGGTGCAGAGACATTCGGCAGGTAATCCTTTCGTTTTTGAAAATACCTGGTCTTCAACCACTGTCTTCAAATGCAATCCAATTCGTCATATCATTAATTTAGAATGGGTTTTGTGACATAAAGTCCTCTCCTGACTTAACTGAATAATGATCACTTATTTAAAAACATATGGATACATTCGGATCTTAGTTAAGTCACAATTTTTAGCCCAAAACCTTTCTTTTTGAATGGTTTAAACAAATTTCCATAATTAAATCTTTTAAAACAAAAGATACACCTTTAAGATCTTCTTCAATTTGAAAACAAGATTCACCAATCTTTAACATGGATTCATTCATAGCTTTCAAAACTATTTCCATTTCAAATTTGATTTACCCACAACTCGAAATCCTTTCAACCAAAACTAGAAATTCTTTATTTATATGAAAGCTGTTATCATTTGAAAACAAAGGTCTTTCATTTCGGAAAAATATGATTAAATTTGCTCAAGTTATATCCTTTTAAAGTATAAATTGGAAAATTAGCGAACTGTCGCACCCTGAGTAAGCTCTATTTGAGTTAAATTTAAATTCCCAAAATAATTCATTCAAAACTTTAAAAATGGTTTAAAATCCATATATATACATTATATGATCTGCATAACCCTTTCTAAAACCATATAGTTATTTTAAGTTCAAAATTACCTTTTCAAAAGTTTTTCATACTTAACTCAAATCACCTCCAAACCATTTTAGATTCAAAATTCAACCTTTAAATAAAATATATTAAATTCAAAATACCCATGACTTAACCAATTTCCCATGAAATCCATATTTTTTGTTTGTGTGTCCAGGGGTTTTGCAAGTAACAATAAAATATTACAACCATCATAAATCCAAGCTCAACAATATCAATAAGCGGTATAATCCTACAAAGCTTATCTTTCATTCCCAGATAAATAAGTAAATTCATCATAGATAAATAAATTACAGTTCATGGTCAATCCAAAAAAATCATATCACAGAACATCACATATTAGAGATATTAAGCAATTCAAGGCATTCAATATAATTCAATCCTCCATAAGCAAGATCAATTTATCACATAATTTATAATTAACCAAATAAATTAATTACTTATGAATTAATTACCAAACCCTACTTAATTAATATTAATTAATTAGCCTTTGATTAATTAATTATCTCATAATTAATCACATAAATTAATTAACCTTAAAATTAATCCCATTAATTAATTAACCCTCAATTAATTACAGTAACAAATTAACCTTTAATTAATTATCATTTAATTAATTAATTATCCTTAATTAATTTATATTAAGTCATTAGTCGTTAAGCAATTATCATAATTAACCTTTAATTAAATATATTAATTGATTATCCTTAATCAATTACAATAGGTGATTATCTTTAATTAATCATATTAAGTAATTATCCTTAGTCACTTGATTAGTTACTGTAACAACCCTATATTTTGTGATTATTTTAATTGTATCTTTTGATTATTTTAATTGAAATTCCTGATTTAAAAACTTTATCTTATTTATTAAAATGAATAATTTTGTTACTTTAAATATAAATTTTGATTTCATGTGAATTATAATTTCAAACATGAATAAATCAAATATTTTCCAGAAATGTGAATTTTGTTCAATATGGTCAAACTTTGACTTTTAAATTTAAAAATTAAAAAAATTTAAATATATGAATTTTTGAATTTCATCTTTTATTATGAAAATAAATAAAATTTCAAGAATACAGCTTTTCGTTTCGTTGAAATCTGATTTTATATTGTGAAAGTTATACTTTTTACACTATTGTATGTAAATTGTTTACTTAACAAAATTGTTTATTTTAATTTATATGAATAATATTTTTGTTTGTCATATCATGTTCTAATATGCGTAATATGACATGTTATGTATATATTTTATTTTTAAAACATTTTAAAAGTGTAGTGGTAATTTTCCAGTGCTTATTGTATTTTGTTTACAATTTTTAAATGCTAGTTTCAATATAATAAACTATATTCTATATTTGTTTTTATTTTGCTAAGAATAACTGTTTATTTTCTTTTTACACTTTATTTTGTTTGTCTTTTATTAATATAATAAACTATATATCTAGATATTTTGTTTGACTTAAAGAAATGGAAATTTAAAGAGTCAAAACCCTTTCATTTTCCTTGTGTCTTTCCATTAACCTTTGTCTTTCCATTTTCTTGCCTTTTCACTTCATTGCTTTAGCCGTACACATCTCTTTGCTTCAGCCGTGACTTTCCTTTTCATATTCATGTGAGAAATATTTCTCATCTTCTCAAACTCACGGCTATCATTTAAAGAAATTTTTTTTGTTAATGGCTTCATTTTCTTTCCCGTTTCCTTCTTCTTTTTCTAGTGATTTTCCTTTGCTTCTTCAAGCTTTGCTCGGCCTAGCCTCTCCACCATCACCACCAACCACCACCTCATCATCCACAGCAGCACCATCAGCCTCTTCTCTGACCAAGATCAGGCCGTGACATCCATTGATGCTTGCACCACAATACTTTGTACCAAACCCCTTGAAATTGCCTAGCCGAGCCTAATACTTCATCAGCACTTCTTATAGTCACTTCGGCCAACCCCTTAGCCACCACCAGCAGCAGCTACACCACCTCTGGCCATCACTGTCATCTGACCTGACTTGTACTTGCCTTTGGCCGAGCACAATTGTCCTAAGGCCGAGCCTTGTTTGCCCAAAACTCCACTTATTTTGCCTTGACCCTTTGTCTTCTTTATGTTGCAACTTCTACCATCTACATCTCCATGTTGTTGTGCCATATTGATGTCATGACTCAAGCTATAACACCATCATGGCCGAGCACTTGATCCACTATGGTCGAGCATTGGAGTGATTAAGGCAAGGTCTAACTACCTTGTCTTTGTTGCTTTGTATTTCAATTTGTTTCTATATTGTTTTGTGTTAAATATATTCATGTGTATATTGTTTGTTTTATTGGTTGCTTACAAGATCATTATCTCTCTCTCTCTCACTTGAATCAAAGTCGTGTTGTGTCATGCCGTATTGTGCTTTTTGGAATCTATTCTTTGTGTTTGGATTTGCTAACTCCAACTTGAAAAGGTGAGTCCTTCTCACTCTGACATGTTTACTTATGAAATAGTGAATTGATGTCAAGTGTTTAGTAATTAAAAACGTTATGCAAGTAAATGATGATTATATGATATACTATGCCATGTTATTACCATATTAACTTTGTTAATTATCACCTGACATATGATATATGACTTTATATTGTGACATTGACATGCTAATGTATTTATTTATATTATTTATGTATATGATCACACTGCAAGTTCCCTGTTAGAATAGAATCACTATGGGTTGAAATGATACATACCCGAATGGACATTATAATAGGGAAAAATCATTATGAGCTGAAATGATAGGTTCAAGTGATTTTTATTGTATTTTATTTGACTTGGGATTACGAATTTGAAATGATGAAACCCGGGATTTCTTTTTAAATTGCGGATTGAAATGATATATATCTGTATCACTTGAACTAGCTTAGAAAATTATATACACACCCCGTGGTATATTTTTAAATGATTTTATATAGATATATGTTTTTAAAAGTATGAGATTCTGATTTAAAATATATATTTTATGGTTTTAAGAAAGCTAAATATTAAGTTTTAAATTTGTGAATTTAAGTATGTAAATTTGAAGTAAATGTGATTTTGACTTTAATTTATATTTTTAAAATGTAAGTAAATAATGGAAATTAAATTTAAAGTTTTGAAATGATACTTGAAGTAAAATATTAAGTTTATTAAATTTATAAATTAGGATAATAGTAAATTTTGACTTAACAAATGAATTGTGTTTTTAATTGGATATTTAATTATAAAATTTTGTTGTGATAAATCATATGTTAAAATTATTTAAATGTGAAGTTTTGAAGTCTAAAAATATGATTTATAAGTTTAAAATTTGCTAAGATTTAATTTTTATTGTTTCTGAAGAGTTATAATAAAATCTGAAAATTTATTAACAGCATTTTCCAAAAATGCTGTGGTCTTATGACAGCATTTTTGAGTGTTGTTGCTTTGAATTTAACTATGTTTAAAATAACTAAATATCTATTACGGCATTTTATAAATGCTGTTATTCTTGAACTAAACTACTTTGGAAACTATAAACTACGATAGCACTTTATAAATGCTATCACTGCTATAATTTTACAATATTTTGAAATATTATAGATTTTAACACTGTTTGAGTTATATTTTAAAGTGTTAAATGAATTAACTTTTGAAATTTATTATTTGTAGAATTTAAGGTGTTTTGAAAATTTTTAATTTTGAATTTTTAAGGAAACTAAATTGAATTTGAATTTGAATTTAAATAAGGTTTACTTTGTTATGTGTTAAATGGAATGAAATATAATAAGATAAATGAATTTTTGAATGGGATTTTGAAATGGGTTCTGTAATGATATTTGAAATAATAAATGTATGACTAATTTGATTTAAAAATTCTACTTAAATTCGAATATTTGTATTCGAATTCAAATAATGATTTGATAATGAGATTTCGAAAAATATGATATTTTAATGATTGAAAGGGTTTTGAATGATATAATCTTTATTTTTGAAAAAGAATGTGAATTGGGAATGATATTTGATTTTGATAAATGAATATTTGTAGTTTATATTAGTATAAAGGATATTTAGTTTACTTGTAATTTGAGTTTATTTAAATGATATTGGATTTATGAAATGGATATTTCAAAACTAAGTAATAATGAAATTAAATTTGAGATATATGAAATCATAGAAATTAGTTTTGAAATGTAGGATATTAAAGCTTTGAAATATATTAAAAATTGAATAGTTTATTTTGTGGATCAAATCTTCATTTGAAATTAATAAGATTTGAAATGGTTTGTTGGGAAACTGAATTGAATTGAAACTGATAGTTTGAATTGAATTAAATTGGAAATTTCAAATTTGGGTTTAATTGAATAAATTTGAAAAAATATATAAAGAATTAAGGAAGGTAACATGATTTCAAATGTATGATTTCAAAATGTTATGATTTTCAAAGTGTAATGATTTCAAGTATTTTGATTTTGGAAAAATTATAACTTTGAAAGTATTATGATTTTTGGAAGGTAAATATATGTTTGAAATGGAAATGATATCATACTGATTTGGATATAGTTTTGAAATAAAAAATAGTTTTGGTTTCGAAGTATAAATTATTTTGAAAGGAATATAGTTTTGAAATGAAATGATTGGATTTTTGAAGTATAAACTATTTTGAAATGACCGCGGTGTTATTATAATGATTGGTTGTTAAAGAGATCGGGATCGGAAGTTGTCATACTCTCTACCAACTCCGAAAACCAGTTTAAAAACTGTGTACGTGGTGGAGATTCCAAAATGAAGTAGGATGGTGGCGACGTTCTTGAGATATATTACGTGGACCCAACTCCCGTGAGTTGGCATAAGGTGGCTAAAACAGGAGCGATCTCGGGCCAACTGAGGTCATTCCTCTCCTATCGGACACATTTCTTCGATACTATACTCTTACTTGTGGTTGATTTGATGGCCATCCTCCGATTTTGATTTGGGAGTGTGTTCCGTGGTGGGCGTATGTGGCTGCTACGTTACCACCAGCCCGTATGCATAATTGGTATATCTACCCTGGTATTGCTTTGTGTGCCGTGTCACCTACCATACCGAGCCTTACTACGAGTTTGTTTTCTCCCGTAGCCCATGGAGTATTTAGGCTAGCCTCCCGATCTGGATGTACGCTGATACTGGATGGACTACTGGAACTATTACGTGTTAAGGGGAATATTGGGTCACTCCTTAACGCTATTTTAAAGTAAGTTTATTTTACTGTAGACATTATTATAATAGCGCAATATTACTACATAGTAAATAGTTTAACGGATCCTTAAAGGATGGGCGGCCCCAAGCATCCTTTAAGTTACTGATGCATTTTTGTTACTGTTCACTTGAGTTGATTTACAGTTCATAAGTATTTATGTCCTGACTCGAGTTTTTTGTGTTTTGCTTTACGCTCGTGTCAGACTGAGTGATTCAGCATTCAAGACTCACCTTCGGAGTCGGAGCTTTGCTTGAAGATCCAGCCATCTATTTTGCTCTTAGTATCCAGTGATTCCAGTGATGTATTCTGATTTGTACCAGATGTACCTTGTTACTCTTCTATTGTATCTTGTTTAACTCTGATGTATCTTTTATATATATAGTAGCTTCATGAACTACTATCTCCTTTACTTCCGCTGCATTATGATTTACTCTATGTATGTGATCTGTGATTATTTATTTACTGTATATTCTGAGATTTGCCAAATTTTATCTACAACGCGGTATTTTGAGCAATTCACGTCCGACATGTGCGGATGCGAATAGTTGAAAATATTGTGTCGTTACATGTGGTATCAGAGCCTTGGTAGCTCTAGGAAAAACTTAGCATATATGGTAAATTTATTTATAGAATCACTTTCATTCGAGTTTGAATCTCTTCCCTTTTGACTTGATTCCTTTGAATTTCGGAACGTTCCCTGTGATTCCAAAAATCTATTCTTGTCAGCCATTATTCGTCTTCTTTTGATTCTGGAGTATCTCTTAACTCCATTTCGAATTATCTTTATAATGAGTCGATCTTTGTAATGAGTCGGCGATCCCGCCAATCTCAAATTTATTTTATAAAGGGGTGAAACTCCTTTACAACAGCATCAATTCACTAAAGATTTTATATCCTCGGTTTAGATGCTAGTATCTCTTATTATCCCAAACTCTATCTCTTGAGACCGAATGTAGATTTACCCCAGAAAATCCACTTCGATCTTATTCTTTAAGTCATGGTTGACCCAGTTAAGGTTGCCCACGATTTATATAAACTTATACGTCTTCCTATTATGTTATTTAATCATCTCATATTTGTTTCCAACTTATCTTCAAATCATTCTTGAAGTGTATTTGTAAACTAATATTTAAAATGTTTTATATATCGTGTTGTTTGAGTTGTTGATGTTGATTTGGGTTTCTGATCGATTCGTCTTATCAACGCTATCGATAAGATTTCCAAAACACTTGAACAGAGAAAACTGACACAATATGTTTTTTTTCAAATTTAGTAACGAAATAAATTTTGTAACTATATTATAAATTTTTCTGGATTTTATTGAATTAGTTGTTAAGAAATAATAATTGATTTTCTATATCATTATCTCTTGTTTCACATATATATAATTAAACTATAAACATGGTTATAAATTTATTTAGAAATTTAAAATGAATTTAAAACAAGAATTTGAGAATTTAATTTCCTATGGTTTCAAACCTTGTATTTAAAGTTTTAAAAGGATATACTATTTAAAGTATTTTCTAATCGAAATCTGTTTCCAAAGAATTTTAAAGTTTAAAACTAATGCTCTTTTCTTTGTCGTTGGAAAATAATTTCGATAATGACTACAGCAACATCGGCATTCATTTTCGAGCTTCGAAGTGAAGACATCGTTATGTAGTCTTGCTATAGTTTTGTTTTGGGGAATTTACTTGATTTGAATTTCTAAAATAAGACTGGATTTATAACATATGCTGATATATGATTTCAAATTTGAATGGATATATATAGTATATGTGCGCTTATTTATCTCTAAACAATTTGGAATTTATCAAAAATTTAATTCCTAAATTTTATCTTGAAGGATAATTTCAAGTATAATTTCAAGATTTAGATAAATATTTAAGCTTGAAATGATCGAATTGGAAAGTTTTGTTTTTATAATACACAATTTCATTCCAATATAACTTACCTAAATTATACAGAAGTTAAATATGTAATTGGATAATATACAATATAAAAAGGATATTTTATAAATAAAATTTGAGTGGTTATAATAAATGTTATACACTTAAATTTTAGTTATAAAAAGATTAACTTAGGTAAATAGAGAAAAGATAATGGAATAATTTACAATATAAAATGATGTTAAAGGAACTAAGAATAAATTTAAAGTAGTTATATTAAATGTAAATATATTTAACATAGGTGATAAAATATATTGAGAGGAATAAATTTAATTATAATAAGGAATAAAGAAGAATTAATGTTATTGAGTACATTTTTAGTATAATAAAAGATTTTTCAAATCCATGATTTTAGAGATTGTTAATTTAAGATAATTCGATGATAAGATAATGAAATTAGAGATATTTAAGATTTATTTAACTTATGTAAAATTAATTTTCAATTCAAGTTGAAATTTTCAAGGTTTCAAATTTATTATCATATTTTGTTTTACAAACTATCTTTTAGTTGTCCTTATTTCCCTTATCTTGCTACAGAATGTGGAGGCTATTGCTTATACCAGTCTGTTTAGAAATCTTTCTATAATCTTTAACAATCTTTGGTACTCATTTTGAATCTGAGCACTGCTTGCCATCCACGGACCGTCGGTCAAACGGAAAGAGTGAATCAGATTTCTTGAGGATCTTTTTCGTGCTTGTGTTCTTGATTCTGAAGGATTTTGGGAAGATAATCTCCACCTTTTTAAATTTACCTAGTTATCAGGTATAATTTTAATCACCATGTAATCTTGTCTTAATCCTATTTCATTCTATCTTTTTTTCGTTTTCCCGTACATCATTCCTTTTCGAGGACGAAAAGTTTTGAGTGGGGAGGAGCGTAACAACCCTGTATATTGTGATTATTTTAATTGTATCTTTTGATTATTCTAATTGAAATTCCTGATCTAAAAATTTTTGTTTTATTCAATAAAATGAATAGTTTTGTTATTTTAAATATAAATTTTGATTTTTATGTGAATTATAATTTCAAATATGAACACATTGAATATTTTCCAAAAATGTGAATTTTGTTCAATATGGTCAAACTTTGACTTTTAAATTTTAAAATTTTAAATTATTTAATTATTTAATTTTATCTTTAATTACGAAAATAAATAAAATTTCAAGAATACTGCTTTTCGTTTCGTTGAAATCTGATTAATATCATGAAAGTTATGTTTTTTACACTATTGTATGCAAATTCTTTACTTAACAAAATTATTTATTTTAATTTATATAAATAATATTGTTTGTCATATCATATCAAATATGTGTAATATGACATGTTATGCATATATTTTATTTTTAAAACATTTTAAAAGTGTAGTGGTAATTTTTCAATGCTTATTATATTTTGTTTAAAAATTTTAAATGCTAGTTTCAATATAATAAAATATTTTCTTTATTTACTTTTTATTTTCCTAATAATAATTGTTTGTTTTGTTTTTCCACTTTATTTTATTTGTCTTTTATTTTTATTTACTGAATTTTTATTTTTATTATTTTGATTTAAAGAAATGGAAATTTAAAGAGTCAAAACCCTTTCGTTTTCGTTGTGTCTTTCCATTAACCTTTGTCTTTTCATTTTCTTGCCTTTTCACTTCATTGCTTTAGCCGTACACATCTCTTTGCTTCAGCCGTGACTATCCTTTTCAAATTCATGTGAGAAATATTTCTCATCTTCTCAAACTCACTGCTGTCATTCAAAGAAATTTTTTTCGTTAATGGCTTCATTTTCTTTCTCATTTCCTTCTTCTTTTTCTAGTGATTTGCCTTTGCTTCTTCAAGCTTTGCTCAGCCTAGCCTCTCTACCATCAACACCAACCACCACCTCATCATCCACAACAGCACCATCAGCCTCTTCTCTGACCAAGATCAGGCCGTGACATCCATTGATGCTTGCACCACAATACTTTGCACCAAACCCGTTGAAATTGCCTAGCCGAGCCTAATACTTCATAACCCCTTCCTATAGTCACTTCGGCCAACCCCGTAGCCACCACCACCAGTTACACCACCTCTGGCCATCACCTATCATCTGACCTGACTTGTACTTGCCTTTGGCTGAGCCCAATTGACCTAAGGCCGAGCCTTGTTTGCCCAAAACTCCACTTATTTTTCCTTGACCCTTTATCTGCATCATGTTGTAACTTCTACCATCTACATCTCCATGTTGTCGTGCCATATTGATGCCATAACCCAAGCTATAACACCATCATGGCCGAGCACTTGATCCCCTATGGTCGAGCATTGGAGTGACTAAGGCAAGGTCTAACTATCTTGTCTTTGTTGCTTTGTATTTCAATTTGTTTCCATATTGTTTTGTGTTAAATATATTCATGTGTATATTGTTTGTTTTATTGGTCGCTTACAAGATCATTATCTTGGCTCTCTCTCTCTCTCTCACTTGAATCAAAGTCGTGTTGTGTCGTGCCGTATCGTGCTTTCTGGAATCTATTCTGTGTGTTTTGATTTGCTAACTCCAACTTGAAAAGGTGAATCCTTCCCACTCTGACATGTTTACTTATGAAATAGTGAATTGATGACAAGTGTTTAGTAATTAAAAATGCTTATGCAAGTAAATTATGATTATGTGATATGCTATGCCATGTTATTGCCATGTTAACTTTGTTAATTATCACCTGACATATGACATATGACATTTTATTTTGACATTGACATGTTAATGTATTTATTTATATTATTTATGTATATGATCACACTGCAAGTTCCCTGTTAGAATAGAATCACTATGGGTTGAAATGATACATACCCGAATGGACATTAGAATAGGGAAAAAGCATTATGAGCTGAAATGATAGGCTCAAGTGATTTTTATTGTATTTTATTTGACTTGGGATTGCGGGTTTGAAACGATAGAACCCGGGTTTTCTTTTTAAATTGCGGATTAAAATGATATATATCCATATCACTTGACTTAGGTTAGAAAATTATATACAGACCCCGTGGTATATTTTTAAATGATTTTATATAGACATATATTTTTAAAAGTATGAAATTTTGATTTAAAAACATATATTTTATGGTTTTAAGAAAGCTAAATATTAATTTTGAATTTGTGAATTTAAGTATGTAAATTTGAAGTAAATGTGATTTTGACTTTAATTTATAGTTTTAAAATGTAAGTAAATAATGGAAATTAAATTTAAAGTTTTGAAATGATATTTGAAGTAAAATATAAAGTTTTATTAAATTTATAAGTTAGGAAAACAGTAAATTTTAACTTAACAAATGAATTGTGTTTTATTGGATATTTAATTATAAAATTTTGTTGTGATAAATAATATGTTAAAATTATTTAAATGTGAAGTTTTGAAGTCTAGAAATATGATTTATAAGTTTAAAATTTTCTAAAATTGAAGTTTTATTGTTTCTGAAAAGTTATAATAAAATCTGGAAATTTATTAATAGCATTTCCCAAAAAGGATGTGGTTTTATGACAGCATTTTTAAGTGCTATTGTTTTAAATTTAACTATGTTTGAAATAACTAAATATCTATTACGGCATTATATAAATGTTGTTGTTCTTGAACTAAACTACTTTGGAAACTATAAACTACGATAGCACTTTATAAATGTTGGCGTTGCTATAATTTAACAATGTTTTGAAATATTATAGATTTTAACATTATTTGAGTTGTATTTTAAAGCGTTAAATGATTTAACTTTTGGAATTGATTATTTGTGAAATTTAAGGAGTTTTGAGAATATTTGAATTTTTAAGGAAATTAAATTGAATTTGAATTTAAATAAGGTTTACTTTGTTATGTGTTAGATGGAATGAAATGTAATAAGATAAATGAATTTTTGAATGGAATTTTGAAATGGGTTCTGTAATGATATTTGAAATAATAAATGAATGACTTAATTGATTTAAAAATGATATTTAAATTTGAATATGTGTATTTGAATTCAAATAATGATTTGATAATGAGATTTTGAATGATATTTTAATGATTGAAAGGGTTTTGAATGATATAATCTTTATTTTTGACAAAGAATGTGAATTGGGAATGATATTTGATTTTGATAAATTAATATTTGAAGTTTATATTAGTATGAAGGATATTTAGTTTACTTGTAATTTGAGTTTAATTAAATGATATTGGATTTATGAAATGGATATTTCAAAACTAAATAATAATGAAGTTAAATTTGAGATATATGAAATTATAAAAATTAATTTTGAAATGTGGGATATTAAATCTTTGAAAAATATTAAAAATTGAACAGTTTATTTTGTGGATCAAATCTGTATTTGAAATTGATAAGGTTTGAAATGGTTTGTTGGGAAACTAAATTGAATTGAAACTGATGGTTCGAATAGAATTAAATCGGAAATTTTAAATTTGGATTTAATTGAATAAATTTAAAAAAGGAAGGTAACATGATTTCAAATGTATGATTTCAAAATGTTATGGTTTACAAAGTGTAATGATTTCAAGTATTTTGGTTTCAGAAAATTATAACTTTGAAAGTACTATGACTTTTGAAAGGTAAATATATGTTTGAAATGGAAATGATATCATACTAATTTGGATATAGTTTTGAAATAAAAAATAGTTTGGTTTCGAAGTATAAACTATTTTGGAAGGAATATAGTTTTGAAATGAATTGATTTGATTTTTGAAGTATAAACTATTTTGAAATGACCAAGGCATTATAATAACGATTAGTTGTTAAAGAGACCGGGATCGGAAGTTGTCATACTCTTTACCAACTCCGAAAACCACTTTAACAACTGTGTACGCGGTGGATATTCCAGAATGAAGTAGGATGGTGGCAACGTTCTTGAGGTGTACTACGTGGACCCGACTCCCGTGAGTTGGCATAAGGTGGCTAAAACAGGAGCGATCTTGGGCAAAGTGAGGTCATTCCTCCTATTGGACACATTTCTTCGATACTATACTCTTACTTGTGGTTGATTTGATGGTCATCCTCTGATTTTTATTTGGGAGCGTGCTCCGAGGTGAGCGTATGTGGCTGCTACGTTACCAACAGCCCATGTGTGTAATTGGTATATCTACCCTGGCATTGCCTTGTGTGCCGTGTCACCTACCATACTGAGCCTTACTATGAGTTTGTTTTTCTCCCGTAGCCCATGGAGTATTTAGGGTAGCCTCCTGATCTGGAGGTACGCTGATACTGGATGGACTACTGGAACTATTACGTGTTAAGGGGAATATTGGGTCACTCCTTAACGCTATTTTAAAGTAAGTTTATTTTACTGTAGACATTATTATAATAGCGCAATATTACTACATAGTAAATAGTTTAACGGATCCTTAAAGGATGGGCGGCCCCAAGCATCCTTTAAGTCACTGATGCATTTTTGTTACTGTTCACTTGAGTTGATTTACAGTTCATAAGTATTTATGTCCTGACTCGAGTTTTTTGTGTTTTGCTTTACGCTCGTGTCAGACTGAGTGATTCAGCATTCAAGACTCACCTTCGGAGTTGGAGCTTTGCTTGAAGATCCAGCCATCTATTTTGCTCTTAGTATCCAGTGATTCCAGTGATGTATTCTGATTTGTACCAGATGTACCTTGTTACTCTTCTATTGTATCTTGTTTTTTAACTCTGATGTATCTTTTATATATATAGTAGCTTCATGAACTACTATCTCCTTTACTTCCGCTGCATTATGATTTACTCTGTGTATGTGATCTGTGATTATTTATTTACTGTATATTCTGAGATTTGCCAAATTTTATTTACAACGCGGTATTTTGAGCAATTCAAGTCCGACATGTGCGGATGCGAATAGTTGAAAATATCGAGTCGTTATAATTACTCTTTAATTATCAATCATCCTTTTATTACTTAATTAATTATCCTTTAATTATAAATTATCCTTTAATTATTAATTAATTAACCTTTAATCACTAATTATCTTTTAATTACTTACATTAAGTAATTAATCTTTAAGTAATTAATTATCCCTTAATTACTTACATTAACCTTTAATATTAATTAACCTTTAATTAATCTTATTGAGTAATTATCCTTTAATTACTCCCATTAATTAATCATCCTTTAATTTAATTACATTAAGTAATTCTCCGTTAATTAATCACCTTAATTTAATGACCTTAAGTAATTAACTGTCCTTTAATTACTTCTATTAATTAATCAACCTTTATTAATTACATTAAAGTAATTAACCGTTAAGTAATCACATTAAGTAATTAACCTTTAATTACTTACATTAATTAATGATCATTTAATTACTCAAGGCCTTAATAAATCAAAGATAAATCATTATCATATTTTATTTCTTAATTATCATTTAAAACTTTATTTAACATACCTTGGAAATTAAATTTATTTTTAATATATGAATTAGCTTAAAAACTTTTAAGTTAATTTAAAACATGTCATCTTTTAACTACTTAATTATATCATTTAAATTTATTTTAAATAAACTTAAAAACTTATTTAAAATAAAGGATATATATTAAAACACTTTGAACTTATTTAAATAAATTAAGAATTTATTTTAAAATAATTTACTTAAAACTTTAACTAACCCAAAACCAAAATAAAACATTAATTATTTAAAGAAATGGGTTAAAGATTTATTCAAACTTTTAAAATTGAAAAAAAAAAATTGGATTTCTGACCCGAGACAACTATGGGTACTTACCCGAGCCAATGCATGATTCACCCGAGTACAACCCCGAGCAACTTCCTTTCTTTTTTTTACTATTTCAACATGCTTAAACTCACGTGAACCAATACTCGAGCCAAAAACCTACATCACCGAGTACGACTTCGAGTCTCCCTCTTCTTCTTCCTACAACGTCACCCAGAAACACAAATACACACGTGCACGTGCATAGAACGTCCTACCATCTCGATCGACTTTGCTGCCATCTATAAGTCATTGATGATCTACTCGACTAGCCCGAGCACCAAATGGATCAATTCGTCTGAAAATCGAAATCGAGCACCCAATCAAACTGGAACCCAAAAACCCGATCAACCGAAAACTCCTCACGTTGATGATCCCGAACATCTGAGACCACACTATCACGATCAGAGCTGCGTCACTCATCTACGTTTCTAACCCTCCTAGTCCAATCGCCTCCGATTCAGCCTCGACGACGAAATCACCTCAGGAACCACCTTGACCAAAATTGGACATAAAACTCTACTTCGACGTCGATACGAAACTACGGCGAATTATAAATTCATTCGCTATTTTTCCCATGACCTCCATCCTCCCCTCTACCTCCAGACTCGATCACGACAACCATTCGCTGATCGACGGGAATTGACGAAAATAGAAAATCCTTTTATCTCGAAAGTTCCCATCATTCCCAAACTTAAACATCATGATATTGTTATCAAAATTTATCATTTATGTAAATGAATTTGATGACGTAAACCAATCATGAAAATTGAACAATCAAATTTATGACTTTTGTTGATCTTTATTGTAAATTTTAAATTTCCAATAATCCTACTTGTTAAATGAATTTAATAATATTTTTAAAATAGCATCTGGTTATTACTAACATTTTTCCTTTAAGGACTCTAACCTAAAAAATTCTAGAGGATGAGAATTTGGATTTTGGATAAGTTTTTTCTGTATCCTGTAAACTAAGAACCGGGACAATATATTCATATTTACAGACATGCACACACATATATCTTCATATCTACAAACATGCAAGCACATTTTTACATTCATACTTCAAGGATAATCACATGCTAATCTAGATATAAAAAATTTAAGATTAGATCAAGGTAGTCCACTCACCTGGATATTGGAACAGAGAAGCAGATGTTTGAAACTGGAAAAAAAATTAATCCGTAACTTGATGTTTGAGATGATTTGATCTTGAAGATGAAATTGGAAATTTTTTTATTCTTTGGAAATCTGGGAAAATGATCTACTTGTTTGTTGATGAATTTACAACCTTGAAACTGGAAACGCTCTGGTACTGTTTTGATCTAGAAACTAAATTGTGATTTGCTTTTCTTTTCAGGTTGAAGTTTATAAAAGTTTGATTACTGATTCTTTTTTGGTTTTGGTTTCTCTCAGGTTTTGGATTTTGAAACATATAAATTTATAAATGTATGAAAGAAAATGAGAAAGGAAGGATATAGAGTAGTATATATAACTTTGTTCTTCATTTTATTCATTAATTTTAAAATTGAAAAGAAATTTTTTAAAATAAGATACTTGTATTTTTGCATGACATTAATCTAACAAATGTTTTAATACATTTTAAAATGGTTACACTTGTTAATGAATGGGCCTAATTATCTTACACTTGTACTTCCATGTTATCAAATAGTTACACATGTAATTTGCATGTTTTTAATACGTTTCTTTTTATATTAACATATTTTTTACTTATATATATGTTTTATATTTTTATTACTCGTATAACTTTTAAAGAAAATGATTTTAAAATCTAATTATACTTTAATAAATAAACACACACAGATATATATATATATATATATATATATATATATATATATTATATTTTAAGTTTATTTTTAAAATATAGAATTTAACTTTAAACAACTTTCGAAAATTATTATATTGAATTCAAAATATAACTTCCAAATCATATATATATATATATATATATATATTATAATTAGAAACAAATTTTTACTAACTTATAAAGTTTTTAAATCCAATTTATGTTTAAATTTCAAATCAAAATTCTATTTATAATATATATAAAATAAACACATATCCTATTTATTTTGGAAATTTTCAAATTAATTCACAATTCAATCCAAAAATTTATATTAGTTACCAAATTAAATCTGGCCTTAAAACGTGATCGTTACAGATTCCCCCTTAAGAAAATTTCATCCCCAAATTTGCTAGACAGGGAGAAAAACAAAGAACAGATGAACACATCAAAGATAGAGAATTTGTTTGTCCGATCAAACTGAAATATTTATTCTACATTTGGCCTAGCAAACCAGAATATTATCAATATATACTAGATCGAACTTATTCAACGCTTTACGAAATACTCGGGTCATCAGATCTACGAAATATGCAGGGACATTGGTTAGTCCGAAGGGCATAACTAACCATTTGTAGAATGTATCTGGACCCTAAAAAATAGACAAACGGATACAATTTTCCACAATTCTCAAACAATAGGTATAGATTCCAAATTCAAGTTGGAATACCCTAAAGTATACACTAGCTTATCCCTCTTCGGACTTGGATCCTTACAAGAAATCACAACAAAATTCCAAATTTTGGTTTTGATCAAAATTGTTTTATTAATACAATCTAATTTAGCTTCATATTTTGGTTAACAAATTTATTTCAAATAAAATTTCAAAATCATTAAAGTTAAAAACGAAAAGACTGATAGGAAACTGATGATGAGAATACGAAATAGGAATTTTTCTACAACGTAAACAAAAATTCATAGGGCCACCACCATACAAAAGCTTCTTATTGTAGCTGCCAGTAAGCCATCAAAGAATTGAAAGTGAATGATGATCAAAAGAGATTAAGGGAAAAAGTTGTTCCTTGTTGTTACAGGGTATCGACCATTTGTAGTGGTACTACCCTGTCCCTTATCTCGTCCTCTTTTTGCACTCATTCCACTATCAGTGAATAGTAAGAGAAGTGGCTGAGGCATACTGACAAGATATCTTAGGGAAACTCATTCTAGGGTATTTATAACCCTATTTCTAATAAGTCATCTAATGTGTTATACTTCAAAGCTAAAGTCCTTACTCAACCTTTAGCTCTGATACCAAATGTGACGATCTGGAATATAGCTCCCGAAAATCGACATCAAATACATTACCCCTTATTCGAATGCCGCAGATTCATACGTTCAAATCTGATTCGTCGAAGCTTATAACACATTACGTAACAACAATACAGTGGAAACAAAGAAGAATTTTATTGATACATAACAATTGATACAACATGATACAATATGAAGTGATCAACATTATCAGAGATAAATACAACAGCGAAAAAACAAAGCAGCGAAAATCAACAGCAATAGTAGCAGCAACGGAAAGATAACATCTATAGAGGTCTTCAAGGTAGAGAAAGTAGAATCCAACATTGCAACTCCATTGCCAAAGCTCCAAAACAAAAGCTAGAACCACAATCATGTCGTAATATAGCACAATGCGATCGCCGAATCCACAGACTTCAAAGATTGCCAAAAGCTACATCTACTAGCTGACTAGCTGATAACCTAACTCTACGCTGCCCGTGTGGAAAATTATGGGCACCCAGAGTTTGGAAAGGGAACAATAAACTCTAGGTCAGTCATGGGACTGGTGTGAGCAAACAAAAACAGTTATTTGTACAATAACAAACTAAAAGAAATCCGCTATACTTTTTGGAAAATGAAACTACCATAAGGCCTCCCGCCACACACACAATGCATTCGCACACTTAGGGGAGATTTCTCCTTATGATAGTCAAACATGCTTGATACGCGAAAATCCTTTTGATATTATTATTAGTGCATAGTGCGAAAAAAATTTCGAAAGTATAATATTAATCTTAGCCAGCATACTACCATTATAGTATATCTACTATATCCACCATGTCAAATGGCAGGTTCTACAACTAAAACCGTACAAGGCTTGTATTGGGTGGTTGGATTTCCAACAAATGGTCAAGGCTAAGGAACTTCCTTTCCGAACGGTTACGCCTCTGGAGGGACGCCCCGAGAACTTAACCAGATCTCTGCCAACATAAGGTCGGGTTACCTCTGTAACTAGGTAACTAACTGTCATGAGTATGCCATCCCCCGGTTGTAACCGACCTTTATCCCGGAATTCACCAAAAAATTCCACAAACCACATAAGTTAAATATCTGGGCTCCATACCATGATACCACTTTTTATACAGAAGGAAATGCACATACCTGAAGGGCCGCGGCCCCCGTAACCTTGTCGCATCCTTCCTGTTTCGACCATTTTCGGGGTGTAAGCTTCGATGAAGTCTCGTCCCACAAAGCTATGCTTTTGACAAAAGCCATGCTTCGATCAACCAATGATCAGCGCTTAGCATGCCACATTACCAAATTGGGAATATATCACTAGTAACCATCAATTACATAACCTCTGAGCTCGTACGTCTCAGAGAAGAGTGTTAAGCTAAGGGAATAAATTCTCCGCCACTAAACAGAAATGTATTTGATAGAAACTCGCTTTATATCTCAAAGTGTAACATCAGACATACATCAATACAAGTCCATCCTGGGTCTGAATGGAACCGATGACACTTCAAAAGAAGTCCTTGCAAATCTGAATATCCCCAATCACGTCTGGACTCCCCATCACATAGGGTAATCAAAATCTCTATACCGAGGGTCACTCGGTGTAGAGACATTCGACAGGTAATCCTTTCATTTTCGAAAATACCCAGTCTTCAACTACCGACTTCAAATGCTATCCAATTCGTCGTATCATTAATTCGAAATGGGTTTTATGACATAAAGTCCTCTCCCGGCTTAACCAAATAATGAGCGCTTATTTAAAAACATATGGATACATTCGGATCGGAGTTAAGTCACAACTTTTAGTCCAAAACCTTTTTTGAATGATTTAAACAAATTTCCATTTTTAATCTTTTAAAACAAAAGATACACCTTTAAGATCCTCTTCAATTTGAAAACAAGGTCCACCAATCTTTAACAAAGATTCATTCATATCTTTAAAAACTATTTCCATTTCAAATTTTATTTACCCACAACTCGAAATCCTTTCAACAAAAACTGGAAATTCTTTCTTTATATGAAAGATGTTATCATTTGAAAACAAAGTTCTTTCATTTTCGAAACTATAATTAAATTTGCTCATGTTATAGCCCTGTAAAGTATAAATCGAAAAATAAGCGAACTACCGCACCCTCAGCAAGCTCTATTTGAGTTAAATTTAAATTACTACAACAATTCATTCAAAATACTTTTAAAATGGTTTAAAATCCATATATATACATTATATAATCTGCAAAACCCTTTGAAAACCATATTATTATTTTAATTTCAAAATTCCCTTTTCAAAAGTTCTCATACTTAACCCAAATCACCTCCAAACCATTCGGGATTCAAAATTCAACCTTTAAATAAAATATATTAAATTCAAAATACCCATGACTTAACCAATTTCCCATGAAATCCATATTTTTGTGTGTGTGTCCAAGGGTTTTGCTAGTAACAATAAAATATCACAACTATCGTAAATCCAAGCTCAACAATATTAATAAGCGGTATAATCCTATAACGCTTATCTTTCATTTCCGGATAAATAAATTCATCATAGATAAATAAATCACAATTCACAGCTTAATCTAAAACAATCATATCATAAAACATCACATATTAGAGATACCAAGCAATTCAAGGCATTCAATATAATTCAATCGTCCATAAGCAAGATCAATTTATCACATAATTTATAATTAACCAAATAAATTAATTGCTTACGAATTAATTACCAAACCTTGCTTAATTAATATTAATTAATTATCCTTTGATTAATTAATTATCCCATAATTAATCACATAAATTAATTAACCTTAAAATTAATCACATTAATTAATTAACCCTTAATTAATTACATTAACATATTAACCCTTAATTAATTATCATTTAATTAATTAATTATCCTTAATTAATTTATATTAAGTCATTAGCCTTTAAGTAATTATCATTAATTAACCTTTAATTAAATACATTAATTGATTATCCTTAATCAATTATAATAAGTGATTATTTTTAATTAATCATATTAAGTAATTATACTTAATCACTTGGTTAATTACTCTTTAATTATCAATCATCCTTTTATTACTTAATTAATTAACCTTTAATCACTAATTATCTTTTAATTACTTACATTAAGTAATTAATCTTTAAGTAATTAATTGTCCCTCGATTACTTATATTAACCTTAAATAAATAATTAACCTTTAATTAATCTTATTGAGTATAATTATCCTTTAATTACTCCCATTAATTAATTATCCTTTAATTTAATTACATTAAGTAATTATCCATTAATTACTCACCTTAATTTAATGACATTAAGTAATTAACTATCCTTTAATTACTTCAATTAATTAATCAACCTTTACTTACATTAATGTAATTAACCTTTAAGTAATCACATTAAGTAATTAAGCTTTAATTACTTACATTAATTAATGATCCTTTAATTACTCAAGTCCTTAATAGATTAAAGATAAATCATTATCTTATTTTGTTTCTCAATTATCATTTAGAACTTTATTTAACAAACCTTGGAAATTAAATTTTTTTTACATATGAATTAACTTAAAAACTCTTAAGTTAATTTAAAGCACATCATCTTTTAACTACTTAATTATACCCTTTAAATTTATTTTAAATAAACTTAAGAAATTATTTAAAATAAAGGATATATATTAAAACGCTTTGAACTTATTTAAATAAATTAAGAATTTGTTTTAAAATAGTTTACTTAAACTTTAACTAACCAAAACTAAAATAAAACATTAATTATTTAAAGAAATGGGTTAAAGATTTATTCAAACTTTTAAACTTGAAAATATATTTTTTGGGATTTCTGACCCGAGACAACTTCGAGTACTTACCCGTGCCAATGCATGATTCATCCGAGTACCACCCCGAGCAACTTCCCTTCTTTTTTTTAACTGTCTCAACATGCTTAAACTCACACGAACCAATACTCGAGCCAAAAACCTACATCCTCGAGTACGACTTCGAGCCTCCCTCTTCTTCTTCCTACAACATCACCTAGAAACACAAATACACGCATGCATGTGCATAGAACGTCCAACCATCTCCGATCGACTTTGCTACCATCTACAAGTCATCGATGATCCATTCGACTAGCCCGAGCACCCAGATCGACCAATTCGTCTAAAAATCAAAATCGAGCATTCGATCAAACTGGATCCCAAAAACCCGATTGACCAAAACTCCTCATGCTGACGATCCCGACCATCTGAGACCATGCCATCATGATCAGAGCTGCGTCACTCATCTACGTTTCTAACCCTCCTGGTCCGATCGCCTCTGATTCAGCCTCGACGACGAAATCACCCCAAGAACCACCACGACCAAAATTGGGCATAAAACCCTACTTCGACGTCAATACGACACTACGGCGAACTATAAATTCATTCGCCATTTTTCCTATGACCTCCATCCTCCCCTCTACCTCCAGACTCGATCACGACAACCACCCCTTCGCTGATCAATGGGAATTGACGAAAATAGCAAATATGTTTATCTCAAAAGTTCCCATCATTCCCAAGCTTAAAAATCATGATATTATTATCAAAATTTATCATTTGTGAATGAATTTGATGATGTAAACCAATCGTAGAAATTAAACAATCAAATTTATGAATTTAGTTAACCTTTACTATAAATTTTAAATTTCCAGTAATCCTACTTGTTAAATACATTTAATAATATTTTTAAAAATAACATCTGGTTATTACTAACACTTGTACTTTCATGTTATCAAATAGTTACACATGTAATTTGCATGTTTTTAATATGTTTCTTTTTATATTAACATAAGTTTTACTTATATATATGTTTTATATTTTTATTACTTATATAGCCTTTAAAGAAAATGATTTTAAAATCTAATTATACTTCAATAAATAAACACACATATGTATATAGTATATTTTAAATTTATTTTTAAAATATAGAATTTAACTTTAAACAACTTTTGAAAATTATTATATTGAATTCAAAATGTAACTTCCAAATCATATATATATGTGTATATATATTATAATTAGAAACAAATTTTTATTAACTTATAAAGTTTTTAAATCCAATTTATATTTAAATTTCAAATCAAATTCTATTTACAATGTATATAAAATAAACACGTTTCCTATTTATTTTGGAAAATTTCAAATTAATTCACAATTCAATCCAAAATTTTATATTAATTACCAAATTAAATCTAGCTTAAAAACGGGATCGTCACAGAATTCCCTTTTTAAATTCAAAAATATTATTTATGTTATTTATATACCAAAATTAAGGCCAGCGCTACTGTAGCATCCAATAAATCAAATCATAACATAAACTATAACAGATTATACTAACACATCGTATATCATCATATATGAATTTAAAAACAAACATTTTGAGGAATCCAGTTGGATTACCTGTTTCCCTGCAACCATATATGTTATATAACATAAAATAATAAATCCCTCTTCGAGGTGGGATATTCGTAATAATATAGGCTTGTCCGCTATTATGCAAGACGCAGAGTGTTTCATCTGCTCCAATCGGCGGAAAATATGTCCAGCTACTAATATATATATATATATATATATATATATATATATATATATATATAAACACACACATACACGCTACTATATAAATTATTATCAATTCATCTGATCAACCAATGAATAATTTTTAATATTTTAAATTAGAACCAGCAATCCAAATGAATGAGATTTACTTACCTTGATTTTCAAATTTGCCAAACATCCAGATTTTGAATTAAATCAGACAACGTTCGATTTAATCTAAAATTCCAGCCGACTCCGAAAAATTCCAAACTAATATTGTTGTCTAGTACTCATCGATGCGGCTCTGACACTGCTGGTTTCGTCCCAATTGGACCTTGTATGAGTTGGATATTGCATTTATAAAATACATGAATTATATAATATAATTAATTTTATAAATATCCATCATTAACGGTTAATTACCAAAATTAACGAAAACTAATCCCTCCTTACCCAGTCACCTACTAATCCATCTTCCCAAATGAAGAACCACTGAAGGCGTTCCCCCCTCATTCAAACTTCTCCGACTCTACGGCCCACGAGACACCACCGCATGTCCACTAGAGACCCCACGCATGGTCGCCGTCCTCTCGACGCCGCAGCAGCACTCGCTGTGCCCTAAATCGACCCAATCAATCCCCAAAATCTAGTCTGCTTTCCCACGAACGTGACCGTTTAGCCACCGCCGCGCTCCTCCACACCCACATCATAGTCGTTCAGTGAGTCGAGCTTCCCCACATGAATGTTTCACTAGTGGAAGTCGGAGGTCGGTATGGCCTATGGTGGTCCCGATTACTCATGTTCGTTCGATTTGGAGAGGATATGTTTATTTTTAAATTTCTTTTTAAGACGTCGATCCTCATTCTTACTAGAGATGGCTATATAGCAGGGAAATATTGTGATGGGGATACGGCTTTGTACAAGAATGAACAAAAATGTGGGCTTTTTTCAAAGGTAGGGTGGCGGTTCAGGGGTAGGGTGGCTGTGAAGTTAAATTGATTAAAAAAATATTATTTAAAATTTCAATATATCTAGATATTTAATTCCAAATCCCGATTGAGACATGCTGCCTAGCATTCCTAATGTTATACCTCTATTTTGAACACAATGGAACAAGTTTCAGGACCTAATTCGATCGTAAGTGGAAGACAGTTTTTTGAACCCAATTATAGTATTAAATTTTCAATATTAATTTCCACATGTTTCTGTTCGTACGACCAAATGGGGTATCTGATCGCTACGAAATGAAAACCGATAATAATACACTATTATTGATCCAATGGAACTGGTTTCTTCGAATTCCGAGACTGTACCCCGGATCGCTATTTCAATTCGACGATTAAATCGACGATTTCAAAAATTGGCAAAAAAAACTTGGAATTTCAGTTTTAAAAACTTATTAACTCAATTCTAATTCAAATAAAATTTATATCCACCTAAAAATTCATTTTGATTCATATTCAGCTCAAATTCTAATTATTCACCATTTTCGTATTACGATAAATCGCTATATTTGAAATTTAAATCTTATTCTACTTATTCGATCGATAACTTCATATTAAAAATCCATTTACATTACTAATTCAACATTTAAAATAAATTAAATGTTCTAAATCAAACTATTGAAAATCCAGGTCGTTTCACAGGGCATGCAACATCGTCATATGGTTAGCTACCATTAGGATCGTCGTCCCATTCTAGATTGTCCCTTTCAGAGTTTAGTGCGCAAGCACCGTGGTAGTAGAAGGCCTCGGTGTCAAAAGGGTGAGGTAATCCGGCTTGTCATGTTAAAGGGACATGCCAGCTCTATGTAGTAGAGGGGTAGATGCGTCTGTAGCCCTCAGATACATTTTCTAGAGGTGTATATCGGAAGGTAGTGCTTTACCTTGCCATCGATGTGACCCATTCTCCAATATGAACCATATAGATTTGGATATGCTCAACTATGTTCACATATAAGATGCAAGCATTTCAACTATTTTATATATTTACTTTGAACCCTTAGACATTAGTACATTATCACTGGATTTTATATAAAAGTGTTTTTGTTATCTTAAGGTAAAAATCCATCCGTGTTTATGTGCGGCGTGGTCTTACGAGGTACCCATGATTTTAAAAGAGTTTTAAAAGCAATAATTCAGTTGTTTTAAGTTTACTCACACCACGTGTCTAATCCGGAGTTTTCTTTTCTTTTCCTAAAACTGTTGGTGCTCCAGTTTGTAGAAAACTAAGTAGTTTAGGTTTTCACAGATGCATTTTGGAGGAGATTAGAAAAGGAGGCTTCATCGATAGCTAGTTACTATTTATTTCTGTTGTACTATATGTATATTGTATCAGTTAGGTAGGGACATGCTGTTATAACTATCCCAGGGTAAAATCCGTATTGGTATGACTCTAGCGTATCTTTTTGGAAATGACTTTGCAAAGAATTATCTTTATCAATATATCTTATTCTATTGCATTGTGAGATTCTGTGATTGTTCTAGTTTCTTCTTATCTTATACCTTCTTTTTTTCCCATAATGGCCTGACTTTTAAACACTTATATGATCGGCACATGAATACTATGGATGTTGAGTATCGTCTTTAGGTATAAGAAAAGCAGATCGTTACATTTGGTATCAGAGTGCAAGGTTAATGAGAACCAGGGCTTTGGTGGGACAACTCATAAATGGATAAGGTAATGGAATGTTTTATTATGAGTTTGAGCGTATATTATATGTGAACGCATATTTGTTAGTGATATAAAAATGTTTAATATTGTGTTGTTTGATCTCTTGAGTGGCTTATGAGTTCTGGTCGACCGCTTGATCAACATTGTCGATTGGGTTTCTTAGACACTGAAACAAGACCAACTGACATAGTATTGTTTTGAAACTGGGTAAGTGAAATAATTTTACCCAGATTTTATATAAAGAACGACTTTTAAAATTAGTATAGTATGATATAGTTATTTGAAGTGTAGGTTATTAGAACATAATAATATTTTATTATTATTTAGGGTTTTTTTAGTCATGCTTGTCCAGTATTAGCATTGACTATTATTAGTGTGTATATGTTGTTTTCCTTTTAAGATATGGGTTGGGTAGAGAGAAATTGGGAAAAACATTGAAATGAATACTTATTAATTAAGTTTCACAATTTGGCTACAAGGCATTCGATGTTAATGTTGGGGTAAAAATTGATTTAATAAAAGATGTTTATTAAAAGTTAGTATATTTTGAAATAAATATCTGAAAATGATTTTATAAAAGTTGATTTATAAAATGAATTTGTAAGAATATGCCTTTTGATTAAAAGAATTGAAGTTGGAAACAGGAGGACCTAAATCCCGATGCTTTTAGAAAATATTTCAAAGTTTTGAAAACAATAATAAAGTTATTTTAAAAAAAATGTGTTAAGAAAAAGAAATTTGGGAATGAAAAGGTTGAGTAAGAAGTATTTTCTTTGGATTGATTGGGGGAATGAGTCTTGATTTTTTTTTGATAATCTGAATAATCTTCTAAGTGATGATCGAATGTTTGTCGAAGTGAACGTTGTAGTGCACTTAGTAAATTATTATCTTTTTTGTTGTATAATCGAAACACATTCAAACCCGAATGAACCCAAAGCAAGTGGGTGGTAAATGTTTTGTTAGAAATGTGAAGTATTATTTCAAAAACGAGATTTTGAAATAAAAGAAATATTTGTAAGTTAACTGGTTCGAGTGGCTCGAATATAACTTAAATTGGGTAAGCGATGTGTTCGGATGGTAAACACTTCTCTTGAGTATTACTCTCTTATTAAGGGAAGGCACGATACTGTTTGGTAGTATCGAGTTCCTTAGTCTCATTTTGGAGTTACTCTAGCTATATGTGTATATTTTCTATAATTAAAACATAAGTTCCATTTCTAAAAGTTTTTGAAACCCGGTATTTGAATCTTGAGTTTTCTTAGGGAAATAAATTCAAAATGGAATAGTTGAATCAAATAGGGTTATATACCGTCGGGATATAGTGGAGTATTATACAAGTTAAACCTAAGTCTGTTTATGAAATGTTTTCATAAATATAGTTGATGGAAATAAGATTGGTGTTAGTGAGAACTAATTGAATAAGTGTGTAATTTCTCCTTCTAATAAAATTTGACCGAAGACAAGAGTACAAGGCTTTTAGGTGCTTCACACCATTCCAAATAAGGATCTATTACTCGATTTTTGATGGCGAGCACTTGATGTGGATTTTTGTTATAAGACCAATGTTATCTATCATAGTATATGGATATGTAAGAAAAACAAAGGTTCATAATCAAGGAGCCTAAATCGGAGTCCACACTAGAGAATCGGATGAGGGATACTAGTTCGGAAGTAAAGTTATGTATTCAAATAAAGATCGAATCAAATTTTGCATGTGAATAGTCTATGTACATCACATAAACTGATATATTGTAATGACCCGCAAATCTATACCCCTTGAGTCAACATTATTCTCCATCAATCAACTCAAGATGAACAGAAATACGAACCATTTGGGTTAAAGAAGAAGTGGTAGAAGAAGAAAGTAGAAAAGAACATTAGAATCTAACCATCGCAGCGGAATAAAATATAATAGATAATAAAAGATATTTACACAAAATAAAACTATATCTGTTTTATATATATATATATATATATATACACGCACACATCATCAGAATACATCATCAGAATTCAACAACATCAATAACATACAACTGAACAGTCATATAAACTTATCCTCAAAACTGAATACACAGCGGAACAATAATCAAGTACGGAAGTACGTATCGCCATCCAACTCGTCTCCTGAGCTCCACAACATTCTTTTCTATATTCTATAATACTCGGTCTGACCCGAGCATTATAGTTCATTTTATAAATCACGTTTATAACTCACATTTATAAATTTCATTTTATAGATGAATTTATTTCCTTAACCTTTAGTTATATTTTCAATTTCTAGTTAAATTTTCACACAACAATGATAATAATTTAATATTATCATTCCTAACATCCAAGCAACCATATATTAGCTAAAATAGTTTACAAAAACTTTTCTTTTATATCAAAATATATTTTGGGTAAAATTATTTCATTCACCCACCTTTAAAACAATACTATGTCAATTTATCATGTCAGGTGTTTATAACCTCTTCTCGAATAGCGGCCAACTTACTCGATCAGAATTCATATTCCACCCAACCAATAAGCCAACATAATACTAAAACAATTTATATCCACTAACAAATACGCGCTCATATCTATTAATACACTCAAACTCATTCTAGAGTACTGCGGACTCTATTTTCAGTGAGTAATCCCCACCAAAGCCAAGGTTATCACCAACCTAAGCTTTGATACCAACTGTAATGATCCGCAAATCCGTACCCCTTGAGTCAATACTATTCTCCATCAATCAACTCAAGATGAACAAAAATACGAACCATTTGGGTGAAACAAGAAGAGACTGAAGAAGAAGAGGCGGAAGAAGAAAGTAGAAAACAACATTAGAATCTAACCATCGCAGCGAAATAAAATATAATAGATAATAACAGATCTTTACATAAAAGAAAACTATATCTATTTTTTATATATACACATCATCAGAATACGTCATCAAAATTCAACAACATCAACAACATACAACTGAACAGTCATATAAACTTATCCTCAAAACTGAATACACAGCGGAACAATAATCAAGTAAGGAAGTACGTATCGTCATCCAGCTCGTCTCCTGAGCTCCACAGCATCTTTTCCTGTATTCTATAATACTCGGTCTGACCCGAGCATTATAGTTAAATAACACCCGAGTCAGTGTGGAATACTAGCGTGAGAAAACCACACTCAAATTGATTATTAAAGTTTCAAAACTCTTTTGAAAACAAAAGCATCTCGTAAAACTATGCCACAAATAAACATGTTAGGTTTTTACCTTACGATAGCTAAAATACTTTTTATTAAAATTCTCTGATATTATAATAGTGTCTATAGAAAGTAAAATAGAATCTAGCTGAAATGCTTACATCTCACGTTATAGCAATAGTTGGGAACAATCAAAACCGTACGGGTGCGTAGGGAAAATGGATTTCCAACTAATGACTAGGCACTGGGGTACCACCTGTCAGGGTACCTGGTCTAGATCAGCATATAGAGGATCACTCCCGACCCCCTGCAACACAAGACCGGGACTACCCCTTACTGGATAATCCCGAGTAAGATCACCTCACGGTTGGGATCAGCGACCACACCACTAAGCCGAATAAAATGGACATCTAGACAGGGATGACCTCACCCTAATGGGCGCTATCCACCTAGCCTTGCTGCATAACCCCTGATTTTCAGTCATTCCCGATTGATGAGGCTTGAGGCTAAGCATTACTTTTAGAGAACTCATCTCTTAGAATGCTCATCGTCCACCTGACGATGTTCTGAAAGCATTCAATCCATACAAGTCTGTCCCGGGTTCGAACGGAACCGAAGGCACTACTCCTACTACATCCATTTTGGAATCATCCTTAGGATTAGTAGCGACTAGCCCTTACACTTTACCGCTCCACCTTCGAATCCAAACTCGTCTTCCTCATGAAAACGTACAAACCGGATCGAAGTGGTTTTCGAGAAATTAATCTCGATCCCAGTCTCGTCAAAACGATCAGCGCATTGGCCAATATTGATAGTTGGTTATTTAACTATCAATTAACATTCACAACAACCATCAAACAACAAATAATTTCTCCAAATAATTTATTATTCCCAAAATATCATCGCAAGATATATTTCCATTTCCAATCCTTTTGAAAACAGTTTTCAAACCACACTCTTCTCATGAAATAAATTCCCAAATAGGTATTTCCATTGAAAACACCAAGCATCAAAACTTTAGATTTTTAAACTAATTTAAAAACACTTTATTATAAAATATATTTTAATATTT
This sequence comes from Allium cepa, assembly GCA_030765085.1. NCBI lineage: Eukaryota > Viridiplantae > Streptophyta > Magnoliopsida > Asparagales > Amaryllidaceae > Allium > Allium cepa. Next base: position 833,410,801 of record CM060931.1, read on the forward strand.
AGATTGAAAACTACTTCAGTACTTTACTAAAAATATATATATTAGAAATATTTAAAATGAGGTTATTATTTTTTTAATATAAAACTAGATTTTCTCTTTTAAAACAAATACCAAGTCACTTTTTAGTAATTACTACTACAATAGATTAAAAGAAAATACTTACTTTAAAATTTAAACATTTAGAAATAATAAATTTTCTAAAACATGCTTTTTAACATAACTTATCTTTAAAAATTTACGTTGAAACATACTTGGCTATCCAGGGAAATACTCTTCTCTTTCTATCTATAAAAATAAATAACTATTTATTTTTAAACAAAATTTTCCATTCCTTTAATAAATTCCCATTGTGAATTTATTCTTCGAAATATCCACTGATATATTAATTTACTTTTATAAACCCAGTTTATAAATTTCATAGTCACATTCTCCTTTAAATTTCCAATTTCAGACACTTAAATCAATTTCCAAATTGATTTCCAATTTACTCCGTTTGCAATAAATTCCTTTACTAACTCGTTTATTTCAAAACCCATCGACTTCAGATTTTTATTCCTTAATTATGATTTAAAATCTTTTAACTGAAAATACCAATTTCAGATTTCTCCAAATTCCTTCTTTACTCTTTTAAATAAATTCAAATCTTAGATTTTTAAAGTAAATTCTTTATTCCTTTAAATAATATCACTAAAGTTTTACAATTCTTTATTTTCTTTCTATTCAAAATCCCCTTTTTCCATACTCGGAATTATTTATTAGAATTTTAAAATCACTTTTATTGTTATCCAGTTCATTCTTAAATTTATTCAAATTCTCAACGATTATTTTACTTAAAAGTTCACCTTTTATTTTCTTTCAAAAATCAAATTCTATATATTTTGATAACCTAGTGTACCGAAATATATTCAAGCAAACCATAGCATTCAATATTCCAAATACAATTCATCACAGAATATCAAATATTCATAACACGGAATATTAAACAATCTAAATAATTTTGAGGAATCCAGTTGGATCCCTCCAACCTATTTCCCTGCATCTACAGATGTTAGCACAATATAAAATACCAATTCCACTTCAAGGTGGAATATCGCGGTATATGAGATTTATAATACCATCCGCTATTATGCGGCGCAAAGGGTCTCATCCGCTATATAATGCAGGAAATCAATCGCTCCAATATATACTATATACTACTATATAATATCGCACATCAAATCAATTCAATCATTCAATCAGTTATTTAAATTTATCCATTTAAATTTAAATAGCAATCTAGAAGAGTGAGATTACCTCACCTTTGATCTTTTGTTTTGCAATCCAATCCAAATCGGCTTTATTTCTTCCAGATATTGACCTTGTATAAATATTTATACAATTTATTAATATTTTAGTTGATCGAACAATTAATTCCCATAGCTTTCATTAACTAATTATTTAATTTAGAACTAATTTCCTTTAATAAAGTAATTAGTTAACAAATCAATTTTATTCAATAACTATCTCCCTCTCTCTCTTTTTTAAGAATCTTTCGGTAGTTAAAATAAATTAGCTAATAAATTTTATTTTAACCACAAATTCCCTTTTGCAACATTTTTGCAACTACAATAAATTAAACAAGTTTATTAATAAATTAATCACAAAAATACAATTTTTGTAATAAACTTGAACATCTAAAAATACGTATATATTGTTAGGAACTGAGTTGATGATGTTTTGATGACAACAACCTTATATAGTTATTATACTTTACTTTATAAAATATATACTAACATTTCCATATAGATATATATATATATATATATGTATGTATGTATGTATGTATGTATGTATATAGGAAGTGTATGCCGGTATCATCAAAGACTGATCAGTATAACGACTCAAGCATCAAGATGAAGATTAGAGATTCAAGATTCAAGACTCTAGAGAATCAAGATTTCAAGATCTCAAGATAAGTGTCTAGTATTTTGCTAAAACTTCATAATAGCACTCTTATCTTTCTTCCAATTTTCTTTTGGGATGGAACCCAATTTATATCGAAACCAGTGGCTTACAAACCCATGACAAGTAGCTTACAAACCTAAGACAAGTGGCTTACAAACCCACGAAAATCAAAATCATTTAAACTACTTTGTACAAGTTCTCGAGTCCTATGGAGGAGCTCTGTAGGAAGGTTCTTGCAATTTCAGTTTGAATAGATTTTTCAAAATGTTTTAAAATCTGTTTTCAAAATGTTTTAGCTTTCAAAATCATGTTTTCAAAAATATTTTCAAACTTTGTTTTAGCCTTGAAATATTCCTCTATTCTGATTTTAAAAACTTCCATTTTTAAAACATCAAAACTTATTCTGATTTTAAATATTACTTATATAATTGACGGTCTATATCAATTATATATATATATATATATATTCAAAATAATGTTTTATATTCATTCTTTATCTCAAAATATTGTTTAAACACTTTACTTTGCTTCAGTGAAGTTTCAACTTGTTTTAAATTCAATTGTCTTTACAAAACAACATCTCTATAATTTTGAACTAAGGGATGTCGACATAGGGGGATACCCCATGTCGACATGGTGAGAGTTGGATTCAAAATTCAATTTTCAAAAGAAGTGTCCATTCGTTCGAAAACCTTTCGCCAATGGTTATGACTGTTGTGCATCTATATAAAGGCGTCTAAAACGAATTTTTTTAACAACTAATTTCTTATTTTCTTTACTCTTTCTTCTCCACCATTCCATATCCATAAAACTTCATATTTTCAAGATCGTGCCATCATTCTGCCAAATTCTCAATAGGAAATCATTTAGATACTCTCTCTATTTGATTCTTCATCATTCTACTAAAGATCAAAGTGCTATTCAGAGTTATAGGATTAATTTGTATTCAAAAAGTCCATAGAGTCTATCCATTCAAAAGGATTGTTACTAAGAAGTATTAGGGTGATCTTGTGTCTCGTAAATCAAGAGAGTTTACCCCAGACTCGGAGATAGGAGGGTTCCTCAAGGCCTTAGAAATTGAGGGTTGTAATTTGGATATTGGCTTATAAAAATCTGTACAAGGATATTACCTTGGTGCAGGACTGGATGTAGGAGGATTCCGAACCAGTATAAAATCCGATGTGTTCTTTCCTTTTACTTGCTTTACTTTACTATTTGCATTTGTTATATGTTCTGTGATCACTCTGTGTTAGAATTCTGTTTAGATTTGTGTTGAAAGTTTTAATTTAGTCATATAGTTCATATATTCTTTAAAACACTATTCACCCTCCCCCCCACCCTCTAGTGTTATTTCTGCCTTAAGATCCTTAATCCGCATCCCTAACAATTGGTATCAGAGCATTGGTTTTCATTGTTTTCATAATCTGAAACTTGAAAAATATAAAAATGGCATTTTTAGAAAATTGTGTTAAAACTGTTTTGAATCTATGCATTTCATCAAAGTATCATAAGTCTGCATATAGTTATTTTGAAAAATCAAGTTATCTGCCAAATTGGTGTGTTATGCAGGGGCAGACATGTTATATGGCTTTTGACGAATCAACACCCAATGGACAAACTATGCAAATTGAGAAAGATAAATGGATACTTGATAGTGGTTGTTCGAGGCACATGACTGGAAATCCCGAGATACTCAAGGACATTACTTATCAAGATGGTGGATTAGTCAATTTTGGTGACAACTCTAAAGGATATGTGGTTGGCGTCGGCAATGTCGTAGTTAATAGTTTTTTTGATGACAAAGGGGGAGAAAGTTATAAAAATATATGTGCTTGGTGTAAGAGGGAGTCATGTAGTAAGGGGGAGTTGTAGTTTTAAGAAGAAGTCACGGAGTAAGGGGGAGTTATGGAGAGTTATGGTATGGTAAGAATATTTTATAAATAAAGGTTGTCATCATCAAAAAGGGGGAGATTGTTAGGAACTGAGTTGATGATGTTTTGATGACAACAACCTTATATAGTTATTATACTTTACTTTATAAAATATATACTAACATTTCCATATATATGTATGTATGTATGTATGTATGTATGTATGTATGTATATAGGAAGTATATGCAGGTATCATCAAAGACTGATCAGTATAAAGACTCAAGCATCAAGATGAAGATTAGAAATTCAAGATTCAAGACTCTAGAGAATCAAGATCTCAAGATAAGTGTCTAGTATTTTGTTAAAACTTCATAATAGCACTCTCATCTTTCTTCCAATTTTCTTTTGGGATGGAACCCAATTTCTATCGAAACCAGTGGCTTACAAACCCACGACAAGTAGCTTACAAAACTACGACAAGTGGCTTATAAACCCACGAAAATCAAAATCATTTAAACTACTTTGTACAAGTTCTCGAGTCCTATGGAGGAGCTCTGTAGGAAGGTTCTTGCATGTAACGACCCAGAATTTTTATTAATTAAAATATGAGTATTTAATTAATTTTAAATATTAATAAGTGAAATTTATAAGTCGAATAAATTTTATTTGAATTATTGGATTTAATTGGATTTTTAAATCGATAATTTAATATGTTAAATTATGGAAATAATTGAAAATAGGGTTAAATATGATTGAAAATGATTTGTAAAATTTTATTTTATCATATTGAAGTTAGAATGATATTTTAGAACTTTTAAAATCGAATTAAAAGTTAATTTGTGAAAATTGAATATTTTAATATTTAATAATCGACTGTAAAATAGTCAATTTTTGAACAGTCTCAGAATTGAACGAAACCAGTTCCATTGGATCCGTAATAGTTAGTTATTACCGGATTTCAAATTTCGTATCAATCGGAGCTATCGTTTGATCGTGGCAGCTCGAAACGCATCGATTTATTTTTAATTTAAATTTGACGAGTGAAAATAGCCATTTTTCAAAAAGTCTCGGATTTCGACGGAACCTGTTTCATCGGATCCGTAATGTGATATTATTGTAAGGTTTCAAATTTCAAGTCAATTGGATTTACCGTTTGTCCGGTACAAATTAAAACGCCTATAAATCGATTTAAATCGGTTTAAATTAAATTGAGCGTTTGTAGCCATAACTCGCACAGATGTCCGAATTAGCTTTCGAAACCTGTTCCATTGTGTCCGGAACGCGGGGTAAACCCTAGAAACGCTGGTTACGGCGCGTAAATCGGAGTTCGGAATTTCCGGAATGAATAGTGTTTACGCTTGATTTTCTATAAAAGGAGCACCCTACCCTTCATTAATAAAAAAAAAAAAAAAAACATGTAACCCTAGCCGCCAGTGAAGTGATGAATGGCCAGAAATTCGTTTTGATTCTCCTCCATTATCTTCAAATCCAAGCATTATTTCAAGAATTTATCAACTACAAAGTTATAGAGCACATCAAGATCTACAAGATCAACGGTTGAGATCGAGTTTGGAGCATCGGAGGAGGAGCTTGGGGGGGCCGTTGGTCATGGCCTGCGCACGCAAAACGAGGCTCATCAGGTGGCCGAGTGCAACAAGGGTCAGGCCGAACATAGGTGGGGTTTGGGGCTTCGCGATGGCGCATGTTGATCGAGGTGTAGTTGATCGTGGAGGGAGTGGTATTAAACCCTAGTCTTGGGCTTTGGGTTCCTTTATCTCGTGTTCGATCTGTAGAGTAACGAAGTGGAGAGGAAGATGAAAAGCACGGCCAGGATTTGATGAAGTTGGATCCTACGGCTATGATCTGTTGTGGGTTTTAATTTTTAAATTTATGTTATAAAATGTTATATAAATCGTGTACAAACTTCAAAAATTCATAACTTTTTCATACGAGGTCGAAAAAATGCAAACTCAGTTGCGTTGGAATCGTATGGACGAGCACTACGCGTTGGAGTTGGATTGGAGTCGATTGGAATTAGTGAAAATTTTGGGTAAAATTAAACGTCCGTTTAATTTTATTCGAAATAAATCGCTAAAACGAAATTGAAATCAAGGTGAGAACTTCTCACTCAATCTAATAGGTTTCGATCTTATTTTAAATAGTTAGATTTAAAATATTTGAATGCATGTTTGAATGTTGATTGATATCTATTGATTGTTAAAATAGACATTATACGCCGTTAGTAAGCGGATGTTATTTATTAAAAACATATACCGCGAATATTTCATAAACAGTGAAATTGGTATTATATATAATATCAATATATCTATATTGGCATATGTATATATTGCAGTTGTTGATTCCCCGCATTTTTTAGCGGATGAGACCCTATTGCGCCGTTATTAAGCGGATAATATTTATTAAAAACATATACCGCGATAATTTCGTACTGGAGCGAAATTGGTATTGTGCTAATGTTTGTGGATGCAGGAAAACAGGTTGGAGGGATCCAACTGGATTCCTCAACAGTTTTTATTTAATTTCAGATATTTTGATATTTGATTGATTATCATATCGATATATGATATCGTTGTTGTCGTGATTGACTATTTGATGTGTAGCATCATTGGACCCAAATTTTGGGATTTTAAAAGGGTTTTTAAAGTGATTTTTGAAAAGATAAAATATTTTTGGAATTGATCCATTATAAATAAATGAACGTTATAATTTTTAAAGTTGTAAAAAATTATAATTTTTGAGAAATACGGTTAAAAGCTGATTTTTGAGAAATATGAATTAATGACTTTATAAAATAGTTTAAACTGGATTTTTGAATTTATTATTAAAAGTTTAAATATAGGATTTATAAAATTTGATTATTTTATAAATCAAAATGATGAAATTATAAAGAAGGGTAAAGACGTTTAAAGAATAATAATAAATTGATTTATATTAAAGATTTATAAATCGATATTTATAAATTAATAAAACGTTGGAATTATAAAACGAGCTTTTATAAGTGTTGAATATGAATTGTGAATGAATTTCATAACTTAATGAAATTTATAGAATTATAAACTGTGAAGTTATAAATGGAATTTTTAAACAGTAGGTTTATAAAATTTGTGAAATTATCAAAAGAATGGATTTTTGCATAAATACATGAATCTTATAGGTTATAAGATTTATAATTATGAAGTTTAAAAGAACGATTTATAAAATAATCGTTTTATAAGCATTTGACTTATAATATGAACTTTTAGTTTATAATTGAGTTATAAACTGGAATAGGTTAATAAAGGAATTTATAAAAAGGAAGTTTTTATAAATAAATAGAAATGGAATTTTTAAACAGTAGGTTTATAAAATTTGTGAAATTATCAAAAGAATGGATTTTTGCATAAATACATGAATCTTATAGGTTATAAGATTTATAATTATGAAGTTTAAAAGAACGATTTATAAAATAATCGTTTTATAAGCATTTGACTTATAATATGAACTTTTAGTTTATAATTGAGTTATAAACTGGAATAGGTTAATAAAGGAATTTATAAAAAGGAAGTTTTTATAAATAAATAGAAATGGAATTTATAAACGTTGTTTTATAAATTTGAAATGACTTATTTTGATAAGTAAATTATTATAACTTATGTATGGAGTTATATTCACGTTTTTAGACCGTGAATAATCCTTTGAAATAAAATGCATAGAATTGATGAAATTTGTTAACGTAGTATATTCACGTTTTTGAATAGTGAATAATACGTTAAAGAAATTGTTTTGAATGTGAATGTTTTAAATAGAATTAAAACGATCTAACGATGTTTTATAATGTGTTGAGATTCGAAACCATAGATTTCAACATTTATTGTTGAAATAGATGTTTCGAGAAATAAAAGGAAATGGTGGACTATAACACTGTTGTTATAGTAAATGATTTCCGAATGGAAATGTTTTTGTATAGTATTGGGATTTATATATCTATTTTAATTCTGAATCCCTATACTAGTGATTTTGGGTTGTTGTAACGATGTTTTACGCAACATTCGTTTTGGCCCAAATAAATATGTTAAAGAGAATGATTTCCTTAAAGAATGAAATATATACTTAATTCGATTTAAGTATATGGAATATTTTCCAAGGTTGAAAATAAATAAAATTTGTGAATTACTTATGAATAAATAAGTATGGAAATGTTTTTCCAATGTGAAATGAAACGTTTTGAGAATTTATCTTTTTGAAGATAAATTGAAAATGGATAATTGAAATCGTATATGCATGGATATTTTGAAATATAAATTCATTATGGAATTTATATGAGAAAGTGGAATTTGTTTGAAAATAAATATTGATTTATTTTTGAAGTGTTGAAATTATATATCTTGTAAAGATATTTTTGGAAAGTAAATAATTTGGAAAATTATTTGGAATCTGGTGATGTGTGCATATCAATTGATAGTTCAATAGCCGACTATCAATATTTCCCTTTGAATGGGTATTTGATGTGATTTGTTTTAATGTGAATGCTGCACTTATTTTTGAATAAGCGCTCACTATTCGGGTTAACCGGGAAAGGACCATGGGGTCGTATAACCCATTCCGAATATGTGATACGTCGTTGTGAATTGCATTTGAAGATCGGTGTTGAAGACCGGATATTTGCGAGAGCGATAGGATGAACTATCGATTGACTCTGCACCGAGTAGCTACGGTATAGAGTTCTCCCTAAGTGATGGGGAATCCGATCAGGATTGTGAATATCCGGATTGCAAGGACTTCTTTGTAAGTGCCTTCGGTTCTGTTCGAGCCCGGAACAGACTTGTATGGATTGTATGTCTGACATTACAAGTTGAGATATAAAGCCGATTTCTTTCAAATATATTTCTGTTGGTGGCGGAGAATTTATTCTTTTAGCTTAACACCCTTCTCTGAGACGTACGAGCTCAGAGGTTATATAGTTGAAGTTATCAGCGATATATTCCCAATTTGGTAATGTGACATGCTGAGTGATGCTGAAATGATCATTGTGTTGATTATTTGTGATAGGATCATTTGCTTGATCGTCTATCTTGGTGATCATTGTGTTGATCATTTGTTGACCCAAAGCATGGCTTTTGTATAAAGTATGTTTTTGTGGACGTGACTTCGTCGAGCCTCACATCCCGGAATGGTCAAAACAGGAAAGATGCGGCAAGGTTATGAGGGGTAGCTCCCTTTAGGGTATGTGCATTTCCTTCTGGAAAGGGTGGTATCATGGTATGGAGCCCAGATACTTACTCATGTTGATACACTATATTTATTACTGTGTGGTGTTGTTGGTGACGAGCGCTCGGTTAAAGGTCCAATGGGACCGGGGGATGCCATATTCGTGTAGTAGTTACCTAGTGATAAAGGTAACCCGGCCTTGTGTTGGCAGAGAGCTGGTTAAGTTCTCGGGGACGTCCAGCCAGAGGCATTTCCATGTGGCAATGGGAAGTTCCTTGGCCTGACCATTTGTTGGAAATCCAAAGAAACAATACGAGACTTGTACGGTATTAGTTGTATAACCTGCTATGGAATGTGGCGGTAACCTGCTATTGAACATAGTAGCTATAGTAGGCATAAGTGCGGAATGTCTATGCTGGCTAAGATTTATATCTTTATTTTTGAAATGATTTTCCTATACTACGCAATAGTAATAATATCAAATGTTATTTTAAATGCGTATCAAGCATCTTTGACTATCATAAGGAGAAATCTCCTCCGATTCTGCGTTTGCATGTGTGTGTGTGCGGGAGGCCTTATGGTAGTCTCATTTTTAAAAGCATTGCGAATTGAATTTAAAAATATTCCTCTTTTTTTATTTTAAAGATAAATAAACTGTTTTGAGTTCTCACACCAGTCACATGACTGACTCGGAGTTTATTGTTTTCCTTCCTAAACTCTGGGTGCCCACCAATTTTCCACACGGGCAGTTAAGAGTTAGGTTTATCAGGATATTCTGGATATTCAGGAGTTGCTGGAGGCAAGCTGGATGGCATGGCGTATTACTAGTTATATAGTATTTATTTTTCCGCTGCACTGTTTGTTTGGTGTTGTACACTCTGATGATATGATGTAATGAAATGAAATGTAATGTAATAACGGATATGGTTCTTTGTTTAAAGATTATTCATTTATTATTATATGTTGTTCCGCTGCGAATTGTGAGATTCTGTTGTTGTGCTGTTGTTTCCTTTCTGTTCCGTTCTATTCTTTCTATTCTCTGCTTTCTTTTTTCTCTATTTTCTCTCTTCTTCTACCTCTTTCTTTTCTTAAATTCTTTTTAAAACCCTAACTATTCGGTTTTTCGGCAACGAAAATCCGCAACCGTTACATTTGGTATCAGAGCTGATGGTTAAGCGACAACCATGGTTCTGTTGGGTATTATTCATTAGAGATAGAGTCAGCAGTACTCTAGAATGAGTTTGAGTGTAATAATAGCTATGAGAGCGTATTTGTTAGTGAATATATAAATTTGTTTTATATTGTGATGATTGGTTTGTTGAGTGGTATATAGATTCTGGTTAATACGAGTAATTAACGTTGTTGATAGGGATCTCTAAACACTTGAATAGAACAATTCGACACAATATTGATTTTAAAATTGGGTAAATGAAATAATTTTACTTTATTATATTTTATATATAAAGAAATAATTTTCAGAATTATTAAAGAATATATAAGTTGATTGTTAAGTTGTTTGAATAATCTAAATAAAAGAATAATTGTATAAGGAAATAAATTATAAGAATGGAATTATAATTAAAGTGATTTACAATTGTGAAATAAACTTATATAAATAAAAATGAATTTTTAAAGTTAAATGGAGTATAACTTAAGTGTTGTTGAATGGAATTGATTTTGGTATCAAACTAAATTAATAAAGTTAAGTGATGGATATGAACTTGAGTTATATAAATGAAATTCAACTTTAGTAATTGAATTGAATTGAATGAATGGATTGAATGTTAATCAATTGAATGTAAATTTAGTTGATATGGAATAATGAATGTAAGTGTTAATTCATTGAAATCTAATGTTATTGGGAGTTGAATAAATTGGAATGGAAATCAATTTAATGTTAAACCAAATGGAATTAAATGTGTTGAACCAAATTTAATGTAAAGTGAATAAATTTGGTTGTATTGATTAAACATTGGTTGTTAGTTGATAGTTGGTTGATGTTTGCATTTGTTGCTTTTACTACATTTGATATGTTGACATATATAGTTATTATGTTGCTATATGTTGTATATTGATACTATTTTCATATATGCATGTTCTCATGTTGTTTGTTGAGTGATTAGTAGGTGCGGATCGTGTTTGCTTCGCATTTTGAGCTCGCTTTCGCGCTATATTAGCCGTATATGCTTGCTAATAAAATATAAGGTACATATCTCGGATTAAATATCGTACTTTTACACTTTTTTCCCTGCGGGATGCCTCATTACTTGATGAGATGTATATTTGTGATATATATACTGTCATTTTTTTTTCGGATCGAGCCGCGCAAAGGAGACTATGGCGAATTTTTTCGAAAATTTAAAGCGTTAGAAAAATTTTGAGAAAATTGGAAAATTTTGAAAACTTTAACTTTGATTTTGAAATTGAAAGTTAAACAATAGTAGTTATTTTTGAAAAGATAACTAAGTATGATTTGAAAACTTAGTAAAAGATTTGTAAGAAGTTTAATTTTGAATTTTGGGAAAATTAATAGAATTCTATAACTTTTCTTACTTGTTAATTTCGAGGACGAAATTCTTTTAAGTGGGGAAGATTGTAACGACCCAGAATTTTTATTAATTAAAATATGAGTATTTAATTAATTTTAAATATTAATAAGTGAAATTTATAAGTCGAATAAATTTTATTTGAATTATTGGATTTAATTGGATTTTTAAATCGATAATTTAATATGTTAAATTATGGAAATAATTGAAAATAGGGTTAAATATGATTGAAAATGATTTGTAAAATTTTATTTTATCATATTGAAGTTAGAATGATATTTTAGAACTTTTAAAATCGAATTAAAAGTTAATTTGTGAAAATTGAATATTTTAATATTTAATAATCGACTGTAAAATAGTCAATTTTTGAACAGTCTCAGAATTGAACGAAACCAGTTCCATTGGATCCGTAATAGTTAGTTATTACCGGATTTCAAATTTCGTGTCAATCGGAGCTATCGTTTGATCGTGGCAGCTCGAAACGCATCGATTTATTTTTAATTTAAATTTGACAAGTGAAAATAGCCATTTTTCAAAAAGTCTCGGATTTCGACGGAACCAGTTTCATCGGATCCGTAATGTGATATTATTGTAAGGTTTCAAATTTCAAGTCAATTGGATTTACCGTTTGTCCGGTACAAATTAAAACGCCTATAAATCGATTTAAATCGGTTTAAATTAAATTGTGCGTTTGTAGCCATAACTCGCACAGATGTCCGAATTAGCTTTCGAAACCTGTTCCATTGTGTCCGGAACGCGGGGTAAACCCTAGAAACGCTGGTTACGGCGCGTAAATCGGAGTTCGGAATTTCTGGAATGAATAGTGTTTACGCTTGATTTTCTATAAAAGGAGCACCCTACCCTTCATTAATAAAAAAAAATAAAACATGTAACCCTAGCCGCCAGTGAAGTGATGAATGGCCAGAAATTCGTTTTGATTCTCCTCCATTATCTTCAAATCCAAGCATTATTTCAAGAATTTATCAACTACAAAGTTATAGAGCACATCAAGATCTACAAGATCAACGGTTGAGATCGAGTTTGGAGCATCGGAGGAGGAGCTAGGGGGGCCGTTGGTCATGGCCTGCGCACGCAAAACGAGGCTCATCAGGTGGCCGAGTGCAACAAGGGTCAGGCCGAACATAGGTGGGGTTTGGGGCTTCGCGATGGCGCATGTTGATCGAGGTGTAGTTGATCGTGGAGGGAGTGGTATTAAACCCTAGTCTTGGGCTTTGGGTTCCTTTATCTCGTGTTCGATCTGTAGAGTAACGAAGTGGAAAGGAAGATGAAAAGCACGGCCAGGATTTGATGAAGTTGGATCCTACGGCTATGATCTGTTGTGGGTTTTAATTTTTAAATTTATGTTATAAAATGTTATATAAATCGTGTACAAACTTCAAAAATTCATAACTTTTTCATACGAGGTCGAAAAAATGCAAACTCAGTTGCGTTGGAATCGTATGGACGAGCACTACGCGTTGGAGTTTGATTGGAGTCGATTGGAGTTAGTGAAAATTTTGGGTAAAATTAAACGTCCGTTTAATTTTATTCGAAATAAATCGCTAAAACGAAATTGAAATCAAGGTGAGAACTTCTCACTCAATCGAATAGGTTTCGATCTTATTTTAAATAGTTAGATTTAAAATATTTGAATGCATGGTTGAATGTTGATTGATATCTATTGATTGTTAAAATAGACATTATACGCCGTTAGTAAGCGGATGTTATTTATTAAAAACATATACCGCGAATATTTCATAAATAGTGAAATTGGTATTATATATAATATCAATATATATATATTGGCATATGTATATATTGCAGTTGTTGATTCCCTGCATTTTTTAGCGGATGAGACCCTATTGCGCCGTTAATAAGCGGATAATATTTATTAAAAACATATACCGCGATAATTTCGTACTGGAGCGAAATTGGTATTGTGCTAATGTTTGTGGATGCAGGAAAACAGGTTGGAGGGATCCAACTGGATTCCTCAACAGTTTTTATTTAATTTCAGATATTTTGATATTTGATTGATTATCATATCGATATATGATATCGTTGTTGTCGTGATTGACTATTTGATGTGTAGCATCATTGGACCCAAATTTTGGGATTTTAAAAGGGTTTTTAAAGTGATTTTTGAAAAGATAAAATATTTTTGGAATTGATCCATTATAAATAAATGAACGTTATAATTTTTAAAGTTGTAAAAAATTATAATTTTTGAGAAATACGGTTAAAAGCTGATTTTTGAGAAATATGAATTAATGGCTTTATAAAATAGTTTAAACTGGATTTTTGAATTTATTATTAAAAGTTTAAATATAGGATTTATAAAATTTGATTATTTTATAAATCAAAATGATGAAATTATAAAGAAGGGTAAAGACGTTTAAAGAATAATAATAAATTGATTTATATTAAAGATTTATAAATCGATATTTATAAATTAATAAAACGTTGGAATTATAAAACGAGCTTTTATAAGTGTTGAATATGAATTGTGAATGAATTTCATAACTTAATGAAATTTATAGAATTATAAACTGTGAAGTTATAAATGGAATTTTTAAACAGTAGGTTTATAAAATTTGTGAAATTATCAAAAGAATGGATTTTTGCATAAATACATGAATCTTATAGGTTATAAGATTTATAATTATGAAGTTTAAAAGAACGATTTATAAAATAATCGTTTTATAAGCATTTGACTTATAATATGAACTTTTAGTTTATAATTGAGTTATAAACTGGAATAGGTTAATAAAGGAATTTATAAAAAGGAAGTTTTTATAAATAAATAGAAATGGAATTTTTAAACAGTAGGTTTATAAAATTTGTGAAATTATCAAAAGAATGGATTTTTGCATAAATACATGAATCTTATAGGTTATAAGATTTATAATTATGAAGTTTAAAAGAACGATTTATAAAATAATCGTTTTATAAGCATTTGACTTATAATATGAACTTTTAGTTTATAATTGAGTTATAAACTGGAATAGGTTAATAAAGGAATTTATAAAAAGGAAGTTTTTATAAATAAATAGAAATGGAATTTATAAACGTTGTTTTATAAATTCGAAATGATTTATTTTGATAAGTAAATTATTATAACTTATGTATGGAGTTATATTCACGTTTTTAGACCGTGAATAATCCTTTGAAATAAAATGCATAGAATTGATGAAATTTGTTAACGTAGTATATTCACGTTTTTGAATAGTGAATAATACGTTAAAGAAATTGTTTTGAATGTGAATGTTTTAAATAGAATTAAAACGATCTAACGATGTTTTAAAATGTGTTGAGATTCGAAACCATAGATTTCAACATTTATTGTTGAAATAGATGTTTCGAGAAATAAAAGGAAATGGTGGACTATAACACTGTTGTTATAGTAAATGATTTCCGAATGGAAATGTTTTTGTATAGTATTGGGATTTATATATCTATTTTAATTCTGAATCCCTATACTAGTGATTTTGGGTTGTTGTAACGATGTTTTACGCAACATTCGTTTTGGCCCAAATAAATATGTTAAAGAGAATGATTTCCTTAAAGAATGAAATATATACTTAATTCGATTTAAGTATATGGAATATTTTCCAAGGTTGAAAATAAATAAAATTTGTGAATTACTTATGAATAAATAAGTATGCAAATGTTTTTCCAATGTGAAATGAAACGTTTTGAGAATTTATCTTTTTGAAGATAAATTGAAAATGGATAATTGAAATCGTATATGCATGGATATTTTGAAATATAAATTCATTATGGAATTTATATGAGAAAGTGGAATTTGTTTGAAAATAAATATTGATTTATTTTTGAAGTGTTGAAATTATATATCTTGTAAAGATATTTTTGGAAAGTAAATAATTTGGAAAATTATTTGGAATCTGGTGAAGTGTGCATATCAATTGATAGTTCAATAGCCGACTATCAATATTTCCCTTTGAATGGGTATTTGATGTGATTTGTTTGAATGTGAATGCTACACTTATTTTTGAATAAGCGCTCACTATTCGGGTTAACCGGGAAAGGACCATGGGGTCGTATAACCCATTCCGAATATGTGATACGTCGTTGTGAATTGCATTTGAAGATCGGTGTTGAAGACCGGATATTTGCGAGAGCGATAGGATGAACTATCGATTGACTCTGCACCGAGTAGCTACGGTATAGAGTTCTCCCTAAGTGATGGGGAATCCGATCAGGATTGTGAATATCCGGATTGCAAGGACTTCTTTGTAAGTGCCTTCGGTTCTGTTCGAGCCCGGAACAGACTTGTATGGATTGTATGTCTGACATTACAAGTTGAGATATAAAGCCGATTTCTTTCAAATATATTTCTGTTGGTGGCGGAGAATTTATTCTTTTAGCTTAACACCCTTCTCTGAGACGTACGAGATCAGAGGTTATATAGTTGAAGTTATCAGCGATATATTCCCAATTTGGTAATGTGACATGCTGAGTGACGCTGAAATGATCATTGTGTTGATTATTTGTGATAGGATCATTTGTTTGATCGTCTATCTTGGTGATCATTGTGTTGATCATTTGTTGACCCAAAGCATGGCTTTTGTATAAAGTATGTTTTTGTGGACGTGACTTCGTCGAGCCTCACATCCCGGAATGGTCAAAACAGGAAAGATGCGGCAAGGTTATGAGGGGTAGCTCCCTTTAGGGTATGTGCATTTCCTTTTGGAAAGGGTGGTATCATGGTATGGAGCCCAGATACTTACTCATGTTGATACACTATATTTATTACTGTGTGGTGTTGTTGGTGACGAGCGCTCGGTTAAAGGTCCAATGGGACCGGGGGATGCCATATTCGTGTAGTAGTTACCTAGTGATAAAGGTAACCCGGCCTTGTGTTGGCAGAGAGCTGGTTAAGTTCTCGGGGACGTCCAGCCAGAGGCGTTTCCATGTGGCAATAGGAAGTTCCTTGGCCTGACCATTTGTTGGAAATCCAAAGAAACAATACGAGACTTGTACGGTATTAGTTGTATAACCTGCTATGGAATGTGGCGGTAACCTGCTATTGAACATAGCAGCTATAGTAGGCATAAGTGCGGAATGTCTATGCTGGCTAAGATTTATATCTTTATTTTTGAAATGATTTTCCTATACTATGCACTAGTAATAATATCAAATGTTATTTTAAATGCGTATCAAGCATCTTTGACTATCATAAGGAGAAATCTCCTCCGATTCTGCGTTTGCATGTGTGTGTGTGCGGGAGGCCTTATGGTAGTCTCATTTTTAAAAGCATTGCGAATTGAATTTAAAAATATTCCTCTTTTTTTATTTTAAAGATAAATAAACTGTTTTGAGTTCTCACACCAGTCACATGACTGACTCGGAGTTTATTGTTTTCCTTCCTAAACTCTGGGTGCCCACCAATTTTCCACACGGGCAGTTAAGAGTTAGGTTTATCAGGATATTCTGGATATTCAGGAGTTGCTGGAGGCAAGCTGGATGGCATGGCGTATTACTAGTTATATAGTATTTATTTTTCCGCTGCACTGTTTGTTTGGTGTTGTACACTCTGATGATATGATGTAATGAAATGAAATGTAATGTAATAACGGATATGGTTCTTTGTTTAAAGATTATTCATTTATTATTATATGTTGTTCCGCTGCGAATTGTGAGATTCTGTTGTTGTTCTGTTGTTTCCTTTCTGTTCCGTTCTATTCTTTCTATTCTCTGCTTTCTTTTTTCTCTATTTTCTCTCTTCTTCTACCTCTTTCTTTTCTTAAATTCTTTTTAAAACCCTAACTATTCGGTTTTTCGGCAACGAAAATCCGCAACCGTTACATTGCAATTTCAGTTTGAATAGATTTTTCAAAATGTTTTTAAATCTGTTTTCAAAATGTTTTAGCTTTCAAAATCATGTTTTCAAAAATATTTTCAAACTTTGTTTTAGCCTTGAAATATTCCTCTATTCTGATTTTAAAAACTTCTATTTTTAAAACATCAAAACTTATTCTGATTTTAAATATTACTTTTATAATTTACGGTCTATATCAATTATATATATATATATATATTTAAAATAATGTTTTATATTCATTCTCTATCTCAAAATATTGTTTAAACACTTTACTTTGCTTCAGAGAAGTTTCAACTTATTTTAAATTCAATTGTCTTTACAAAGCAACATCTCTATAATTTTGAACTAAGGGACGTCGACATAAGGGGATACCCCATGTCGACATGGTGACAGTTGGATTCAAAATTCAATTTTCAAAAGAAGTGTCCATTCGTTCGAAAACCTTTCGCCAATGGTTATGACTGTTGTGCATCTATATAAAGGCTTCCAAAACGAATTTTTTTAACAACTAGTTTCTTATTTTCTTCACTCTTTCTTCTCCACCATTCCATATCCATAAAACTTCATATTTTCAAGATCGTGCCATCATTCTGCCAAATTCTCAATAGGAAATCATTTAGATACTCTCTCTATTTGATTCTTCATCATTCTACTAAAGATCAAAGTGCTATTCAGAGTTATATGATTAATTTGTATTCAAAAAGTCCATAGAGTCTATCCATTCAAAAGGATTGTTATTAAGAAGTATTAGGGTGATCTTGTGTCCCGTAAGTCAAGAGAGTTTACCCCAGACTCGGAGATAGGAGGGTTCGTCAAGGCCTTAGAAATTGAGGGTTGTAATTTGTATATTGGCTTATAAAAATCTGTACAAGGATATTGCCTTGGTGTAGGACTGGATGTAGGAGGATTCCGAACCAGTATAAAATCCGGTGTGTTCTTTCCTTTTACTTGCTTTACTTTACTATTTGCATTTGTTATATGTTTTGTGATCATTCTGTGTTAGAATTCTGTTTAGATTTGTGTTGAAAGTTTTAATTTAGTCATATAGTTCATATATTCTTTAAAATACTATTCACCCCCCCCCCTCTAGTGTTATTTCTGCCTTAGGATCCTTAATCCGCATCCCTAACATATATATTTTTATTTTTGCTTTGAATTTGCATATATATAATTATATAGATTCCATAAAAATATAAATTATATAAATCCTTCAAACAAAAAAAAATCTATCTTTTTTTCCCAAAATCCAGTCTAAATATACTTCTACTATCTGCCTATATAAACTAGGATATATATATATATATATATAAATTGGACATAGTATATATATATATAAATATATCTTTACTGTCTGTCCAATTTATTGGCTCAATAAACTTTAAACTACTTTACTATTAACTTTCAGAAAAAAGAAATAAAAATCAACAAACTAATTTAAGGGTTTTAAACTTAAGTGCCATAAATTAAAAAAAATGGTTAAAATTTAATTTACCTCACCGAGCAGATGCTAACCCAGACCTCACTACCTCCTAGAATGACGACGCTCGACAACCCTAAACACTATGACTCAACTGCCGTCGACATCGCCGCTCTCCGTTCCTTTGATTGCCAACATCCAGCCTCGATCGAACGCGATAAAAATCGTGGCTCGCCTACCAATCCCCTGACCGAAACGCGAACCGCCCCATGTTGCCAACCCTAGGTCGACGTCGTCCATCACCCAGCTAACCCTCGAGATCCCCTACCATTCGCTTGCTTGCGAGCCCTCTTCCCCAACGACACCCATGTCATTGCAATCAGTTCGCCTATGTTTTTTTTCATGGAATTGAAAAAAGGAAGAAGCAAGATTTAATGATTTTGGATGGAGGAGGGAGGGATGCGAATTTTTTCAGAAGAGTTAAAGGGGTACGCGAATTTCTACTTCAGCCTTTTTTTTACATTGATTTTGATTTCGAAGGGAAGGGCAAAAGAAGACGCGGCTTGCGGTTTAATTTCTAAGAATTTTCTCGGCCATTTCTTTTTCCTGTTTTAAATTAATTATTTTTGTTTTCTTCTACTGAACTATTGGCTGCTAATACAAAGAAGAGGAAAGTGATTGAGTGGAAGGTAGCGTATACAAGAAGGCTACAGTGATGATGAATTGAAAGGAATGAAAAAGTGCTGATGTAAATATTTTTGACCAGTCAAACCATTTATATATATTTAATTTCGATATAGAATTCAACGCATTTATATTCCGTACGGCCACACGATAACTCCGAACACTAGGAAATTTGAAATCCGATAATAATACACCATTACGGATACAATGGAACTAGTTTCATCGAAATCCGAGACTGTGCCTCGGAAGGCTATTTCTAAACACCAATTTAAACGATGTATTTTTAAAATTGAACAAACTACTGTTAAATTCAATTTTACCCCATCTATTACTCCCAGTATTATCAATATAAATTTTATAAGCCTTTAATTATTTTTGACAAGCTTATAACTCCAGATTTAACATTTTATCCAACTTCAAATTATTTAATTTAATAATTAAATTGTCCAATAAATGGTGATATTTGAATTCAAGTTAAAAATTAATTTTTAAACATTTAAAATCAATTAAATATTCCAATTCTAAACATCCAAAAATTCCAAGTCGTCACATTCCTCCCCTTAAAAGAATTTCGTCCCCGAAATTGCTAGTTAAGAAGAATGGTCCAATACCCATTTACTTTTTCCCAAAACCAAACAATTCCAAACAATTCTCAAAACAATCTTTTTATTAAAGACACACTAACCCTTTTTCTAGCTTTCCAGACTTATCCATAAGTCCCAATAATGTTATTTACTTAACAATTCAAATTTGAACTTAACCAAATTTTGAATTATAAAAATTTTCTCAAACTTTTTCTAACTCCCTAAATTTCCAAAAAATTTCGCCAGCACCTCCTTTGCACGGCTAGCTCAATACAACTACAAAATGCCTCTACGGGCTCCCAAATTCCAAAAGAAAACAAAAGGCCAAGTGGCTAGATCAAAACCCAATCAAATTTCATACAGAAACTTACACATAGCTTTTTATCGAGCAATTCAAATTTATCTTCTGAAATTAAAACCAATTTTCCTTTTCCTTTATAATACCTGCATATCCTACTTAGAAATAATATCCAATCATAGCTTTTAAAATCATTTTATACATTTCCTTACAAAAGTTTCGTATCTACTTCTATTCAAATTAGTTCTCCCATTTCCATATGAATTCAATTTATCTTCAACTCTGAATATTCAATTTTATCTTCCATTTATAACTGATTCATATCATTATTTTTAATTAGTTTCATCCACTAATTTATTTCAGTTTCCAATTTGAAATCGTTTTGTGGCTAACAAAAAAATTTCAAAAATTTTCAAAAATTTTCTAACTTCCAAAATTTTCGAAATTTTTTGGCAGAATCTCCTTTGTACGGAGGAGCTTTTGCAACTTGACAAGAGATATAAATATATATACATCAACCCACACAGTCGGAAAAACAAAAACAGTTCATATTTCCTATTTTTATTTTGTAGGCGTACCTTTATTTAGCATTTTTAAGCAAGCGGCTTATTATTTAGCAATTAGCGCATCCAAATCCAGCCAAACAGCTTATCAGCACCTGTACTTACTTAATCCAAACATGTAAGTATAAAATATAGGAAGTTTATCCACATTTCACTCATTTTCAATAGCTAGCACATAGAATAAGCATTTCATACTAAACAATTCTTATAAGCCATTTTTAAGATTTTGACACTAATCCAAATAGCTTCCAACCAATTTTTTTTATTTAGTTAGAATGGTTTATTATTCAATTCCTTTTTAATCCAGACGAACCCAATTCATTTCAATTGATACCATAATCAATTTTTTTCTTAAAGTTTCTTCACATATTAACTTATTTACAAGCTATACACCTGCATTTCATTCTATTTCTGCAATTGTTTCATTCAGAAACATTTTATTAAGCTTGGCACATTCAATATGTATAAATTAATAACCATTTCCCAAATTAATTTAACCCAGACTTTTATTTAACGGACTTTCACTTTTACTTGAAGCCAAACTTTTATTAATTTTAGACTAAAGTTAATTTACTTTAATTTAGTCTAACTTTAAAACTTAAGCTCACTTCATTTGCAAAATAAATTTTCCTTTTTAATTTAACTTGGTTTTATTTCAATCAAATCTCATTCAATCTTCAGATTTATTTAATTAGTTATTATAAATTTTAATTTCCAAATTCAAAGCATTCTCAATTCATTTAATTAATTACAAGGCCATTTTCAATTTATCCCCACTCATCTGGGTTTTATTTGCAACTAAAACCATCCCTACTTTAATACAATTTCTTTTTATTTGGCAATAATTTCAATTATATTTCCTTCACTAACGATTCAAGTCGAATTTGATTTATAACTCAAATTTATTTCCAAACTTCATTATTAACTCACAATTCAGATTCTATTTAACTACATTAGGTTCCATTTACATATTTCATTAACTAATTTATTATCTAATTAGTTCTCCACCTATTTATAATTCAATACTTGATTTTTTAATCTCAAAAATCACTTCATTTGATTTTCTTAAGTTCAACTTGAAAGAAGCTATGCGGTAGGATCGTATAATATGGAATAGTGAATGGTATAGGTAAATAACAATAAGCAATAAGTAAAGTAGACACAAGGATTTTATACTGGTTCGGACCTCTAGTCCTACGTCCAGTCCCTAAGCTTCACTTAGGAATTCTACTAACAAAACTCTCTCTTAACCTGGAGGAATAGGTTTACAACTTACCCGAACAACCGAATGGGATTTCTTGCCTCAACTACCAAAGAGGACTTCAACTCAATTACTAAAAATAATTATTCGACTTGTTGTGTTCTTATCAACACTAATGAGTCCAACCTAGTACAATATTCCTATAATCTTATCCTCGAGAGTATGCAATGTGTTTGTGAAGATTTAGGAAATGTGAATTGCTATGAATCAAAAGAATGTTATAAACAAAGCAGAGATTCAAGTAATAGATAGGTGATTGCTTTGGAAATTTTTAGATAATATAATATATGTTCAAGAAAGTAGTGAGATTAAAGCATAAAAAATTGGTAAATTGAAGATGTTAGAACCACGTATATATAGGTGTAGAAGAGATGCATTTGTTGGCTAGAGATGCAGACAAGAGATGCTTCCATTTCCATTGGAGAATGGTTGCAACTCTTGGGAGGAAGAAGGTGTCCATTCAGAGAAAATTCGTAGGTTTAAATTCAGTCGACTGGAATTGTGCATATTTGTATGTGTAACAGGTTCAGTCGACTGGGCTTACCTGTTCAGTCGACTGAACTATTGGTTTTTGCACAATGAATGTTTATCTAGAAAATGAAGTTTATAAAACGTGTTCTAGTGTTTGTGCATGCCTCTTAAGGGTAGATTTTAATAATAAATCTAAATTAAGACCTATATTTAAATTATACTCATGCTATCATCGGTCTTCATCGTTCTTCCTTTTGCTTTGCACACATCTCTTCCTTTTTGTTGAAGCACATTGTCATTGATCAAAATATAGCGTATCAACATTCTCCCCCTTTTTGATTGATGACAATACTGAAACGTGTAGAGATGTAATTATTTCCTCCCCCTGAATATATGCACTGTCTTTCCTACAAAACAAGGTTAGTAACATAGATTTCTCTCCCTTTGTCATTGACAAAAAGGAAGTAATAATTGTAGAAGTATATTATCAAAACAATCACTGATATACATAACTATAGTTTCAAAAACTTAGAATGTAGCATAAATAAAATTGTGAAAACATGCGAAGGCTAATAGAATACGTATTGCTTCAAGTCTTGCAACGGGAGCAAAAGTTTCTTCAAAATCAATACCTTCTTCTTGATTATATCCTTGTGCTACTAGCCTAGCTTTATTCCTAGTTATATTACCTTGTTCGTCTACTTTATTTTTGAAAACCCATTTTGTTCCTATAACTGATTGATTATTAGGACGGGGAACTAACTCCCAAACATCGTTACATTCAAATTGATTTAATTCTTCTTGCATAGCAACAATCAGTAATCGTCTGTTGATGCTTCTTTAGGATTTTAGGTTCTATTGTTGAAATGAAAGCAACATGTCCCATTTGATTTAGTTGACTTCTTGTTTTAACTTGAGAATTCATTTCACCTACTATATTTTGTGCTGGGTGATCTCGTAATATTCTTGGTGATTTTCAAGGTTTGTATTTTCTATATTTATAAATTCTTCATCATCTTTTATACTCAAATTTTTATTAAAATTTTCATCAGCAGATATATGTAAAGTTTCTTCAATTATGTTTGTTTGTTTATTAAATACTTGATACGCCATACTTCGTTCTGAGTATCCTACAAAAATTCCTTCGTCGGCTTTTGGATCAAATTTTCCAAGTTGATCTTTTGTATTTAAAATAAAACATTTTGATCCAAATATTTTAAAATAAGATATATTTGGCTTTTTGTTATTAAATAGTTCATATGGAGTATTTTTAGTTAATGGTCTAATTGATATAAATTTAATACATAACATGCAATAGCTACGGCTTCTGCCCAATGTTTTGGTAGAAAACTTCCATTTAATAATGTTCTTGCATATTCTTGTAATGTTCTATTCTTTCTTTCTACAACTCCATTTTGTTGAGGAGTTCTAGGAAATGAAAAATTATGATTTATTCCTTTCTTTTTACAAAAAGATTCAAAAGCTTCATTTTCGAATTCGCCTCCATGATCGCTTCGTATATTTTTAATCTTCAAATCTTTAATGTTTTGAATTCTTTCGAAAAATGTTTTAAAATGCTCAAAAGTATCACTTTTATTTTTCATAAAAATAGTCCATGTATAGCTTGGGAAATCATCAACTATTACAAATACATATCGATTATGATTAATGGATTGAACCTGTGTTGGTCCGAATAGATCCATATGAAGTAATTCTAGTGGTTGTAAAGTGGAAATATTTTTCTTAGATTTGAAAGACGACTTTGTTAATTTTCCTTTTTGACAATCATCGCAAAGATTTTTTATTTTAAAGTTTATCTTGGGTAAACCTTTTACTAATTCATTTTTAGAAAGTTTTCTAATAGTTTTAAAATTAGTATGACAAAATCTTTTGTGCCATAACCAAGGATCATTATCTTTGGCTAGTAAACACATATTTGTATTATGATTAATTTTCATATTTTGAACATAAATATTCCTATCTATATTTCCCTTAAAAACAAGATTTTGATCAAAAATACTACATTTATTTTTCGAAAAAGTTATTTTAAAACCCTTGTCACAAAGTTGACTTATGCTTAGTAGATTATGTTTTAGATTTTCAGCTAATGAAACATTTGTTATGAAAGGTAAATTCGATGTACCGTAATTGCTCACATCTCCTTTGCCAATGATATAACCTTTTGAATTGTCTCCGAAGGTAACCGAGCCACCACCAAAGTATGTGATGTTTGTAAGCATATCTTTGTCGCCGGACATGTGTTTTAAGTAACCACTGTCTAGTATCCATTACTTCTTTTTGAGTGGGACCTGAAAATAAATATGAAATTATTGGTACCCACTTTTTAATAGGGTCCTAAAAGTTAGAGCTTGGGAAACCAAACCCAATTCGGTTCAGTATCCTTTTTATAAATATAGTTTTTATTATTATGAACACTATCCATAAATGTTTAATATATTTATTCCTAATTAAAATATTGTTAGTTTTTGGAACCCGAATTTTGACTATCTTGGTTTCTACTTTTGTTTTAATAGGTTCTCTTAATAACATTTGTTGTTTTGAATCAATATTCCTCTTAAAATTTGTATTTTTCTTTTTAGGAATTTTTGACTCCTTTTATATCCTAATCCATGTTTATTTGAAGAGAATTGAGAATTTTCTAAAATCTTAGATAAATTTTCTCTTCCTTTGTTAAAGTTAGAAACATTTTTAGTGATGTTATCTATTCTAGCTTGAAGACTATTATTTTCTAACTCAACTTGTCTAATCTTAGTTTTTAACTCGTGATTTTCAGAAACAATTATATCATTCTTTGTCTTTTGAGTTTCAATTTCTTGTCTTAAAAGTGATAATTGAGTTTCTGAATTTGAATGAGATTCTTGAACTTTTTCAAGTTCTTCTTCTAGAATTTTCTTTTTATCTTTTAACATATCCCTTTCAAATTCAGCTTTGTTTTGATTTTCAAGAATTACCTTGAGTTTCTTTTTAAAGTTTTTATTGTGCACAAAAGTTCAGTGTTTACTTCAATTAAATCATCGAAAGTTAAATTACTAACCTCAGATTCTTGAGCCATAAAACATACATTCGCATGTTCATTGTCGCTATCATTTTCACTTTCAGATGAAGAAGAATCTGAATCGTCTCATGATACAGAGAATGCCTTCTTTTTGAATTTCTCTCTCTTATTTTTATTATCGAGAGCTTTCTGATTCTCCTTCTTTTGCTCTGGACAATCCTTGTGCATGTGACCTTTCTTGTGACAGTTGAAACATTCTATATTCGAGGATGTAGGTTTGTTCAAGAAATTCTTATTGAATCCATTTTTATTTCCTTTTCTATATCTTAAGAATTTCTTGAAATTTTGGCTATAAATGCTAAATCCTCATCTTCAGACTCTGATTCTTCCTTTTCAGCATGAAAAGCTACATTCTTTCTTTCTTGAGCTTGATCTTTCTTAGCTTGCATATTTATTTCATACGACTTAAGATTTCCAATTAATTCCTCTGGTTTCATTGTAGATAGATCATTTGCTTCCTCGATTGCTAGTACTTTTCTCTCCTATTCATCAGTGAGTGAATTTAGAACTTCAAACACAATGTCAAAGTCCATGTATTTTTCTCGTAGTCCTATTAAGGCATGGTGAATGTCTTGAAATCTCGAGTACATGTCATTGATGGATTCATTTTGTCACATTCTAAAGTTTTGGAATTGGTTCTTCAGCATGGATATCTTTGTTTGTTTGACCTTGTTTGTGCCTTCATGTATGACTCTAAGTGTTTCCCATATCTGATATGCAGTAGTACATATGCTAACACGATTGAATTCATTTCTATCCAGGGCGCAAAATAGCATATTCATAGCTTTGGCATTTGCACTAGCTTGATTCTTCTGAGTTTGTGTCCATGTAGGATAATCGGTCGTGGGTACAACGAACTCTGCTTGAGTGGCATTCCAGGCTTCGAAACTTGTTGCTTGCATATAAATCCTCATCCTTGTAGCCCAATAGTTATAGTTTAGTCCATTGAATAGGGGGGTCTTTGGGTAGATTGTCCTTCCATAAATGTAGAACTATAGGCAGATGTTGTGCTTGTACTTGCGTTATTTTCCATATTATCAATATGTCTAATAACGGTGTTATGGTTACAGGACGGCCTCACTCTGATACCAATTGAAAGAAGCTATGCGGCAGGATCGTATAATATGGAACAGTGGATGGTATAGGTAAATAACAATAAGCAATAAGTAAAGTAGACACAATGATTTTATACTAGTTCGGACCTCTAGTCCTACGTCCAGTCCCTAAGCTTCACTTAGGAATTCTACTAACTAAAACCCTCTCTTAACCCAAAGGAATAGGTTTACAACTTACCCGAACAACCGAACGGGATATCTTTCCTCAACTATCGAAGAGGACTTCAACTCAATTACTAAAAACAATTATTCGACTTGTTGTGTTCTTGTCAACACTAATGAGTCCAATGTAGTACAATATTCCTATAATCTTATCCTCAAGAGTATGCAATGTGTTTGTGAAGATTTAGGAAATGTGAATTGCTATGAATCAAAAGAATATTTTAAACAAAGAGAGATTCAAGCAATAGATTGGTGATTTCTTTGAAAACTTTTGGAGAATATAAAATATGTTCAAGAAAGTAGTGAGATTAAAGCATAAGAAAATTGGTAAATTGAAGATGTTAGAACCATGTATATATAGGTGTAGAAGAGATGCATTTGTTGGCTAGAGATGCAGACAAGAGATGCTTCCATTTCCATTGGAGAATGGTTGCAACTCTTCGAAGGAAGAAGGTGTCCATTCAGAGAAAATTCGCAGGTTTAAATTCATTCAAATGAGCAGGTTGTTTCAGTCGACTGGAACTGTGCATGTTTGTATATGTGTAACCGGTTCGGTCGACTGGGCTTACCTGTTCAGTCGACTGAACTATTGGTTTTTGCACAGTGAATGTTTATCTAGAAAATGAAGTTTATAAAACGTGTTCTAGTGTTTGTGCAAGCCTCTTGATGATAGATTTTAATAGTAAATCTAAACTAAGACCTATATTTAAATTATACTCATGCTATACTCGGTCTTCATCGTTCTTCCTTTTGCTTTGCACATATCTCTTCCTTTTTGTTGAAGCACATTGTCGTTGATCAAAATATAGCGTATCAACACAACTTATTTTATAATTCAAGTTTGGATTTTTGTTTCATTTTCCAAAACATCAAACAATATTTATTTTGGGTTTTCTATTCCACTTTTCAATTTTATAAGTCACAACTTATTATTTTACACATTTTCATTCATTCTAGGCTTGAATATATTCATCTTTTATTTTTAACTTAAGATTTACGCTTATTTATAACCTAAGCATATTTTTATTCCATGGATTTTTAATTCTTTTATAAGTTATTCTAATTCATTTATTCCAATCCAATTCTTATCCAACTTATGTCTTATCCAACTTACTTCCATTTATTTAAGTAAGGATCTAATTCCATTCAATATCACCCATAACTCAATGGAAATTTATTCCAATTCAATTCTATTTTAACTCTGATTTATTTAATTCAACCCGATTCAATTTTCTTCCTCAATCCAAGTTAATTTCATTTTTAACGTTTCGCTTTAAATTTAATTCCAACATTCAAAGCTCATATTTTCCTTCCTTATTTAAAAATCATCTCAACTTTACAAGTTTATAACTTACCTCATCAGGACTTTCAATTCAAATAAGGATTCAGGATTTCAAACACCCGGCTTTTGGTTCAAATCATTTTAAAACCACCATTATCCCAAAATCACATTCTTCAAATTTTTAAACCAATCCTGGTTTTTATCCCTAACAAATTTCCTGTGAAATTTCAAAAACAAAACTAGTTCTTCTGAACAAATCAATTTGGCAGCAATCCGTCACTTAGAAACTCGAAAATGAACATCGATGATGCTGCAGTAATCATCGAAGTTATTTCCAGCGACTGAAGTGAGTTCAATGCTATATCCCTTTCCAAAATTTATTTGAAACAATTTCCTTTCAGAAGTACTTTTAAAATAATAATGCTATTATTTATCTTCAAAACACTTCGACAAACACTTCCAAAATCTCCGGGGTTTTAAATTTTCAAATTTTGACTTAAATCAAGTTTTAGCTATAATTCATTTGATGCTTATACAAATTCCCATTTGATCATATTTCAATTTATAAATCACGTTTATAATTCACATTTATAAATTTTCATTTTATAAATGAATTTATTTCCTTAACCTTTAGTTATATTTTCAAATTCTAGTTAAATTTTCACACAACAATGATAAAATTTAATATTATCATTCCTAACATCCAAGCAACCATATATTAGCTAAAATAGTTTACAAAAACTTTTCTTTTATATCAAAATATATTTTGGGTAAAATTATTTCATTCACCCACCTTTAAAACAATATTGTGTCAATTTATTGTGTCAGGTGTTTATAAACTCTTCTCGAATAGCGGCCAACTTACCCGATCAGAATTCATATTTCTCCCAACCAATAAGCCAACACAATATTAAAACAATTTATATCCACTAACAAATACGCACTCATATATATTAATACGCTCAAACTCATTCTAGATACTACGGACTCTATTTTCAACGAGTAATCCCCACCAGAGCCAAGGTTATCACCAACCTAAGCTCCGCTATATAATGCGTGAAATCAATCACTCAAATATATACTATATACTACTATATAATATCGCACATCAAATCAATTCAATCATTCAATCAGTTATTTCAATTTATCCATTTAAATTTAAATAGCAATCCATAAGAGTAAGATTAACTCACCTTTGATCTTTTGTTTTGCAATCCAATCCAAATCGGCTTTATTTCTTCTAGATATTGACCTTGTATAAATATTTATACAGTTTATTAATATTTTAGTTGATCGAACAATTAATTCCCATAGCTTTCATTAACTAATTATTTAATTTAGAACTAATTTCCTTTAATAAAGTAATTAGTTAACAAATAAATTTTATTAAATAACTATCTCCCTCTTTTTTTTTAGAATCTTTCAGTAGTTAAAATAAATTAGCTAATAAATTTTATTTTAACCAGGAATTCCCTTTTGCAACATTTTTGTAACTATAATAAATTAAATAAATTTATTAATAAATTAACCACAAAAATACAATTTTTGTAATAAACTAGAAGATCTAAAAATATGTATATATATTTTTATTTTCACTTTGAATTTGCATATATATGATTATATAGATTCCATAAAAATCTAAATGATATAAATCCTTCAAACATAAAAAAATCTATCTTTTTTTCCCAAAATCCTATCTAAATGTACTTCTATTGTCTGCCTATATAAATTAGGATATATGTATGTGTGTGTGTGTATGAATTGGACAATATATATATATATTTACTATCTGTCCAATTTATTGGCTCAATAAACTTTAAACTACTTTACTATTAACTTTCAGAAAAAAACAAATAAAAATCAACAAACTAATTTAAGGGTTTTAAACTTAAGTGCCATAAATTAAAAAAATGTTTAAATTTTAATTTACCTCACCGAGCAGATGCTAACCCAGACCTCAATGCCTTCTAGAACGACGACGCTCGACGACCCTAAACGCTACGACTCAACTGTCGCCGACATCGCCGCTCCCCCTTCCTTCGATTGCCAACATCCAGCCTCGATCGAACGCGATAAAAATCGTGGCTCGCCCACCAATCCCCTGACCGAAACTCGAACCGCCCCATGTTGCCAACCCTAGGTCGACGTCGCCCATCACCCAGCTAACCCTTGAGATCCCCTACCCTTCGCCTACATGCGAGCCCTCTTCCCCCACGACACCCATGTCGTCGCAATCAGTTTGCCCTTGTTTTTTGCATGGAATTGAAAAAAGGAAGAAGCAAGATTTCGTGATTTTGGATGGAGGAGGGAGGGATGCGAATTTTGCCTGAAGAATTAAAGGGGTATGCGAATTTCTACTTCGGCCTTTTTTTAGCGCTGATTTTGATTTCGAAAGGAATGGCAAAAGAAGAGGAGGCTTGCGATTTAATTTCTAAGAATTTGCTCGGTCGTTTCTTTTTCTGTTTTTCTTCTTCTTCTGAACTATTGGCTGCTAATATAAAGAAGAGGA
Organism: Allium cepa; assembly: GCA_030765085.1. Taxonomy (NCBI): domain Eukaryota; kingdom Viridiplantae; phylum Streptophyta; class Magnoliopsida; order Asparagales; family Amaryllidaceae; genus Allium; species Allium cepa. Next base: position 833,441,638 of record CM060931.1, read on the forward strand.
AAGTGACTGAGAGGAAGGTAGTATATACAAGAAGGCTATAGTGATCATGAATTGAAAGGAATGAAAGAGTGCTGATGTAAATAATATTGACCAGTCAAACCATTTATATATATTTAATTTCGATATAGATTTCGTGCATTTATATTCCGTACGGCCACACAATAACTCCAAACACTACGAAATTTGAAACCCTATAATAATACACTATTACGGATCCAATGGAACTAGTTTCGTCAAAATTCGAGAATGTGCCTCGGAAGGCTATTTTTAAACATCAATTTAAACGATGTATTTTTAAAATTGAACAAACTACTGTTAAATTCAATTTTACCCCATCTATTACTCCCAGTATTATCAATATAAATTTTATAAGCCATTGAAATATTTTGACAAGTGTATAACTCCAGATTTAATATTTTACCTAACTTCAAATTATTTAATTTAATAATTAAATTACCCAATAAATGGTGATATTTTAATTCTAGTTAAAAACTAACTTTTAAACATTTAAAATCAATTAAATATTCCAATTCCAAACATCCAAAAATTGTGAGTCGTCACATTCCTCCCCCCTTAAAAGAATTTTTCCCCGAAATTGCTAGTTAAGAAGAATGGTCCAATACCCATTTACTTTTTCCCAACACCAAACAATTCCAAACAATTCTCAAAACAATCTTTTTATTAAAGACACACTAACCCTTTTTCTAGCTTTCCAAACTTATCCATAAGTCCCAATAATATTATTTACTTAACAATTCAAATTTGAACTTAAAACCAAATTTTGAATTATCAAAATTTTTCTAACTCCCTAAATTTCCGAAAAATTTCGCCAGTGTCTCCTTTGCGCGGCTAGCTCGGTACAACTACAAAATGCCTCTACGGGCTCCCAAATTCCAAAAGAAAACAAAATGCCAAGTGGCTAGATCAAAACCCAATCAAATTTCATATAAAAATTTAAACACATACCTTTTTGTCGAGCAATTCAAATTTGTCGTCTAAAATCAAAACCAATTTCCCTTTCCCTTTATAATATCTGCATATCCTACTTAGCAATAATATCCAATCATAGCTTTTAAAATCGTTTTATACATTTCCGTACAAAAGTTTCGTATCTACTTCTGTTCAAATTAGTTCTCCCATTTCCATATGAACTCAATTTATCTTCAACTCTAAATATTGAATTTTATCTTCCATTTATAACTGATTCGTATCATTATTTTAAATTAGTTTCATCCACTTATTTATTTCAATTTCCAATTTGAAATCGTTTTGTCGCTAATAAAAAATTTCTAACTCGCAAAATTTTCGAATTTTTTTGCAGAGTCTCCTTTGTACGGAGGAACTTTTGCAATTAGATAAGAGATATAAATATATATACATCGACCCACACGGTTGGAAAAACAAAAACAGTTCATATTTCCTATTTTTATTTTGTAGGTGTACCTTTATTTAGCATTTTTAAGCAAGCGGCTTATTACTTAGCAATTAACGCGTCCAAATCCAGCCAAATGCTTCCCGGTACCTATACTTACTTAATTCTAACATGTAAGCATAAAATATAGGTAGTTTATCTGCATTTCACTCATTTTCAATAGCTAGCACATGGAATAAGCATTTCATACTAAACAATTCTTATAAGCCATTTTTAAGATTTCGACACTAACCCAAATAGCTTCCAACCAATTTTTTTTTATTTAGTTAGAATGGTTTATTATTCAATTCCTTTTTAATCCAAAAGAACCCAATTCATTTCAATTGATTCCATAATCAATTTTTTTCTTAAAGTCTCTTCACATATTAACTTATTTACAAGCCATGCACCTGCATTTCATTCCATTTCCGCAATTGTTTCATTCAAAAACATTTTATTAAGCTTGGCACATTGAATACTTATAAATTAATAATCATTTCCCAAATTAATTCAACCCAGACTTTTATTTAACGGACTTTCACTTTTACTCGAAGCCAAACTTTTATTAATTTTAGACTTAAGTTAATTTACTTTAATTTAGTCCAACTTCAAAACTTAAGCTCACTTCATTTGCAAAATAAATTTTCCTTTTTAATTTAATTTGGTTCTATTTCAATCAAATCTCATTTCAATCTACAAATTTATTTGATTAGTTATTATAAAATTTAATTTCCAAATTCAATTCATTCTCAATTCATTTAGTTAACTACAAGGCCATTTTCAATTTATCCCCACTCATCTGGGTTTTTATTTGCAACTAAAACCATCCCTACTTTAATCCAATTTCTTTTTGTTTGGCAACAATTTCAATCATATTTACTTCACTAACGATTCAAGTCGAATTTGATTTATAACTCGAATTTTATTTCCAAACTTCATTATTAACTCACAATTCAGCTTCTATTTAACTACATTAGGTTCCATTTACATATTTCGTTAACTAATTTATTATCTAATTAGTTCTCCCCCTATTTATATTTCAATACTTGATTTTTAATCTAAAAAATCACTTCATTTAATTTTCTTAAGTTAAATTTATTTTATAATTCAAGTTTGGATTTTTATTTCATTTTCCAAAACATCAAACAATTTTTATTTTGGGTTTTCTATTCCACTTTTCAATTTTGTAAGTCACAACTTATTATTTTACACATTTCCATTCATTCTAGGCTTGAATATATTCATCTTTTATTTTTAACTCAAGATTTACGCTTATTTATAACCCAAGCATATTTTTATTCCATGGATTTTTAATTCTTTTATAAGTTATTCTAATTCATTTATTCCAATCCAACTCTTATCCAACTTATTTCTTATCCAGCTTACTTCCATTTATTTAAGTAAGGATCTAATTCCATTCAATATCACCCATAACTCAACTGAATTTTATTCCAATTCAATTCTATTTTAACTTAGATTTATTTAACTCAATTCGATTCAATTTTCTTCCACAATCCAAGTTAAATTCATTTTTAACGTTTCACTTTAAATTTAATTGCAACATTAAAAGCTCATATTTTCCTTCCTTATTTAAAAATCATCTCAACTTTACAAGTTTATAACTTACCTCATCGGGACTTTCAATTCAAATAAGGATTCAGGTTCCAAACACCAGGCTTTCGGTTCAAATTATATTAAAACCACCATTATCCCAAAATCATATTCTTCAAATTTTTAAACCAATCCTGGTTTTTATCCCCAGCAAATTTCCTTTGAAATTTCAAAAACAAAACTAGTTCTTCTGAACAAATCAATTTGGCAGCAATCCGTCACTTAGAAACTCGAAAATGAACATCGATGATGTCGTAGTCATCACCAAAGTTATTTTCCAGCGATTGAAGTGAGTTCAATGCTATATCCCTTTCCAAAATTTATTTGAACAATTTCCTTTCAGAAGTACTTTTAAAATAATAATGCTATTATTTGTCTTCAAAACACTTCGACAAACACTTCCAAAATCTCTGGGGTTTTAAATTTTCAAATTTTGACTTAAATCAAGTTTTAGCTATAATTCATTTGACGCTTATACAAATTCCCATTTGATCATATTTCAATTTATAAATCACATTTATAAATTTTCATTTTATAAATGAATTTATTTCCTTAACCTTTAGTTATATTTTCAAATTCTAGTTAAATTTTCACACAACAATGATAATAATTTAATATTATCATTCTTAACATCCAAGCAACCATATATTAGCTAAAATAGTTTACAAAAACTTTTCTTTTATATCAAAATATATTTTGGGTAAAATTATTTCATTCACCCACCTTTAAAACAACACTATGTCAATTTATCGTGTCAGGTGTTTATAACCTCTTCTCCAATAGCGGCCAACTTACTCGATCAGCATTCATATTCCACCCAACCAATAAGCCAACACAATATTAAAACAATTTATATCCACTAACAAATACGCGCTCATATCTATTAATACGCTCAAACTCATTCTAGAGTACTGCGGACTCTATTTTCAATGAGTAATCCCCACCAAAGCCAAGGTTATCACCAACCTAAGCTTTGATACCAACTGTATTGACCCGCAAATCCGTACCCCTTGAGTCAATACTATTCTCCATCAATCAACTCAAGATGAACAAAAATATGAACCATTTGGGTTAAAGAAGAAGAGATGGAAGAAGAAGAGGCGGAAGAAGAAAGTAGAAAACAACATTAGAATCTAACCATCGCAGCGAAATAAAATATAATAGATGATAACAGATCTTTACATAAAAGAAAACTATATCTGTTTTATATATATACACATCATCAGAATACGTCATCAAAATTCAATAACATCAATAACATACAACTGAATAGTCATATAAACTTATCCTCAAAACTGAATACACAGCAGAACAATAATCAAGTACGGAAGTACGTATCGCCATCCAGCTCGTCTCCTGAGCTCCACAGCATCTTTTCCTGTATTCTATAATACTCGGTCTGACCCGAGCATTATAGTTAAATAACACCCGAGTCAGTATGGAATACCAGCGTGAGAAAACCACACTCAAATTGATTATTAAAGTTCCAAAATTCTTTTGAAAACAAAAGCATCTCGTAAAACTACGCCACAAATAAACATGTCAGGTTTTTACCTTACGATAGCTAACATAGTTTTTATTAAAATTCTCTGATATTATAATAGTGTCTATAGAAAGTAAAATAGAATCTAGCTGAAATGCTTACATCTCGCGTTACAGCAATAGTTGGGCACAATCAAAACCGTACGGGCGCGTAGAGAAAATGGATTTACAACTAATGACTAGGCACTGGGGTACCACCTGTCAGGGTACCTAGTCTAGATCAGCATACAGAGGATCACTCCCGACCCCCGCAACACAAAACCAGGACTACCCCTTACTGGATAATCCCGAATAAGATCACCTCACGGTTGGGATCAGCGACCGCACCACTAAGCCGAATAAAATGGACATCTAGACAGGGATGACCTCACCTTGATGGGCGCTATCCACCTAGCCTTGCTGCATAACCCCTGATTTTCAGCCATTCCCGGTTGATGAGGCTTGAGGCTAAGCATTACTTTTAGAGAACTCATCTCTTAGAATGCTCATCGTCCACCTGACGATGTTCTGAAAGCATTCAATCCATACAAGTCTGTCCTGGGTTCGAACGGAACCGAAGGCACTACTCCTACCACATCCATTTTGGAATCATCCTTAGGATTAGTAGCGACTAGCCCTTACACTTTACCGCTCCACCTTCGAATCCAAACTCGTCTTCCTCATGAAAACATACAAACCGGATCGAAGTGGTTTTCGAGAAATTAATCTCGATCCCAATCTCGTCAAAACGATCAGCGCATTGGCCAATATTGATAGTTGGTTATTTAACTATCAATTAACATTCACAACAACCATCAAACAACAAATAATTTCTTCAAATAATTTATTATTCCCAAAATATCTTCGCAAGATATATTTCCATTTCCAATCCTTTTGAAAACAGTTTTCAAACCACACTCTTCTCATGAAATAAATTCCCAAATAGTTATTTCCATTGAAAACACCAAGCACCAAAACTTTAGATTTTTAAAATAATTTAAAAACACTTTATTATAAAATATATTTTAATATTTAGATTGAAAACTACTTTAATACTTTATTAAAAATATATATATTAGAAATATTTAAAATGAGGTTATTATTTTTTAATATAAAACTAGATTTTCTCTTTTAAAACAAATACCAAGTCACTTTTTAATAATTACTACTACAATAGATTAAAAGAAAATACTTACTTTAAAATTTAAACATTTAGAAATAATATATTTTCTAAAACATCTTTTTAACATAACTTATGTTTAAAAAATTTCATTGAAACATACTTGGCTATCCAGGGAAATACTCTTCTCTTTCTATCTATAAAAATAAATAACTATTTATTTTTAAACAAAAATTTTCGTTCCTTTAATAAATTCCCATTGTGAATTTATTCTTCGAAATATCCACTGATATATTAATTTACTTTTATAAACCCAGTTTATAAATTTCATAGTCACATTCTCCTTTAAATTTCCAATTTCAAACACTTAAATCAATTTCCAAATTGATTTCCAATTTACTCCGTTTGCAATAAATTCCTTTACTAACTCGTTTATTTCAAAACCCATCGACTTCAGATTTTTATTCCTTAATTATGATTTAAAATCTTTTAACTGAAAATACCAATTTCAAATTTCTCCAAATTCCTTCTTTACCCTTTTAAATAAATTCAAACCTTAGTAAATTCTTTATTGCTTTAAATAATATCACTTAAGTTTTACAATTCATTATTTTCTGTTTATTCAAAATCCCCTTTTCCCATACTCGGAATTATTTATTAGAATTTTAAAATCACTTTTGTTGTTATCCAGTTCATTCTTAAATTTATTCAAACTCCCAACGATTATTTTACTTAAAAATTCACTCTTTTATTTTCTTTCAAAAATCCAATTCTATGTATTTTGATAACCCAGTTTACCAAAATATATTCAAGCAAACCATAGCATTCAATATTCCAAATATAATTCATCACAGAATATCAAATATTCAAAATACAGAATATTAAATAATCTAAATAATTTTGAGGAATCCAGTTGGATCCCTCCAACCTGTTTCACTACATCCACAGATGTTAGCATAATATAAAATACCAATTCCACTTCAAGGTGGAATATCGCGATATATGGAATTTATAATATCATCCGCTATTATGCGGCGCATAGGGTCTCATCCGCTGTATAATGCGGGAAATCAATCACTCTAATATGTACTACATACTCCTATGTAATATCGCACATCAAATCAATTCAACCATTCAATCAATTATTTAAATTTATCCATTTAAATTTAAATAGCAATACAAAAGAGTGAGATTAACCTACCGTTGATTTTTTTTTTTTGCAATCCAATCCAAATTGGCTTTATTTCTTCCAGATATTGACCTTGTATAAATAATTATACAATTTATTAATATTTTAGTTGATCGAACAATTAATTCCTATAGCTTTCATTAACTAATTATTTAATTTAGAACTAATTTCCTTTAATAAATTAATTAGTTAACAATTCAATTTTATTAAATAACCATCTCCCTCTCTCTTTTTTTAAGAATCTTTCAGTAGTTAAAATAAATTAGCTAATAAAATTTACTTTAACCAGGAATTCCCTTTTGCAACATTTTTGTAACTATAATAAATTAAATAAGTTTATTAATAAATTAATCACAAAAATAGAATTTTTGTAATAAACTAGAAGATCTAAAAATATGTATATATATTTTTATTTTCACTTTGAATTTGCATATATATAATTATACAGATTCTATAAAAATCTAAATTATATAAATCCTTCAAACATAAAAAAAAAATCTATCTTATTTTCCCGAAATCCTGTCTAAATATACTTCTACTGTCTGCCTATATAAATTAGGATACATATATATATAAACTGGACAATATATATTTATATATATATATATATATATATATATATATTTACTGTCTGTCCAATTTATTGGCTCAATAAACTTTAAACTACTTTACTATTAACTTTCAGAAAAAAAGAAATAAAAATCAACAACTAATTTAAGGGTTTTAAACTTAAGTGCCATAAATTGAAAAAAAATGTTTAAAATTTAATTTACCTCACCGAGCAAATGCTAACCCAGACCTTACTGCCTCCTAGAACGACGACGCTCGACGACCCTAACACTACGACTCGACTGCCGTCGACATCGCCGCTCCTCCTTCCTTCGATTGCCAACATCTAGCCTCGATCGAACGCGATAAAAATCGTGGCTCGCCCACCAATCCCCTGACCGAAACGCGAACCGCCCCATGTTGCCAACCCTAGGTCGACGTTGCCCATCACCCAGCTAACCCTTGAGATCCCCTACCCTTCGCCTACGTGTAAGCCCTCTTCCCCCACGACACCCATGTCGTCACAATCAATTCGCCCTTGTTTTTTTCGTGGAATTGAAAAAAGGAAGAAGCAAGATTTCATGATTTTGGATGGAGGAGGGAGGGATGCGAATTTTGCCTAAAGGATTAAAGGGGTATGCGAATTTCTACTTTGGCCATTTTTTTAACGTTGATTTTGATTTCGAAGGGAAGGGCAAAAGAAGAGGAGGCTTGCGGTTTAATTTCTAAGAATTTGCTCGGCCATTTCTTTTTCCTATTTTAAATTAATTTTTTTTTGTTTTCTTCTTCTGAACTATTGGCTGCTAATATAAAGAAGAGGAAAGTGATTAAGAGGAAGGTAGCATTTACAAGAAGGCTATAGTGATGATGAATTGAAAGGAATGAAAAAGTGCTGATGTAAATATTTTTGACCAGTCAAACCATTTATATATATTTAATTTCGATATAGATTTCAACGCATTTATATTTTGTATGGCCACACGATAACTCCAAACACTGAGAAATTTGAATTCGATAGTAATACACTATTATGAATCCAATGGAACTAGTTTCATTTAAATCCGAGGCTGTGCCTCGGAAGGCTATTTTAAAACATCAATTTAAACGATGTATTTTTAAAATTGAACAAACTACCGTTAAATTCAATTTTACCCCATCTATTACTCCCAGTATTATCAATATAAATTTTAGAAGCCTTTGAAATATTTTTGACTAGCTTATAACTCCAGATTTAACATTTTACCTAACTTCAAATTATTTAATTTAATAATTAAATTACCCAATAAATGATGATATTTGAATTCAAGTTAAAAAATAACTTTTTAAACATTTAAAATCAATTAAATATTCCAATTCCAAACATCCAAAAATTCCAGGTCGTCACATGTATAGTGTTGAGTGTTTTCTAGGATAGGTTGAGGTGTAATTTCGAGGATGAAATTCTTTAAGGGAGGAGAGTGTAACGATCTAGAATTTCACTGCTTTGATTTGCGAATATTTATTTATTTTTATGTATTCAAATAATTGATTTTAGAATGGAATAAAATTCTTTTAAATAATACATAATGATGGTGAAATAATTTATTATTTTGGTTTACAAAAATATTTAGTTCGATGAAAACCGAAAAATGCGATCGAAATCTGTTTTTCGAATTTTCAACATTTCACCATACAAAAGTTGTTTTTCATTATCTAAAAACCTTAGAAAACATGTTCACGTATGTATATGTTACAAACATGAGATGGTTAGTATATAATAAGATTTAGTGGTTTACTTAAGTTAATTGAGCTTAACAAAATAATATAAAATACAAAGATGTTTTAAGAGACATAATTTGACACATTGGCAAGTTAAGGAGACATTAGTACATTAGGGGTCTAAATGCATGTTTTCATGGAAGTAAAGGGGAGGGGGACAAGTAAGGATGTGAGGAAAAGAGGAGGGACATGGGTAGTGAGGTGTAAGCAAACGAATGGATGGTATAGGTGCAAGGGTAATTTGGTAATTCAACATTTTCATTTTATATAAAAATAAATTCCTCCTTCTTTCTCTTTCATTTTCATTTCTACATCTTTTTCAAAAGCACTATCTTCTTCCTCCTTAAGAATAAAACTCTTTAATGGCTTTTAAATTTAATTTCAAAGGTTTAAAAATCAAAATATTTTTAGTTAAAATTATTTTAAAACTTGTTTTAAATTCTTGTTTTAATTCCTACTTCTCTTCAAATACAAACCCTACATTCTCCTTTGCACCAAAGGTCGAACCCACTTGCACCATAGGCCAAACCAAATCTTAAGTTCTAAAACAAAAAAATCAAGTCTTGAGTCCATGTCGCATTTTAGTAAGGATCAAAGTTAGGTGGGTAAATCTCCTTATCCTTTTGGAAAGAATTTAACTCCATATGTTTTTATGTTTTATGATATAATATATTTCCTTGTTGGTTTGATAAACATAGTTGGATTTGGTTGAGAATGATGATGTTTTGGGTGTATGCTTATGTGGTTGGATGAAATATGAATTTGAGAATGTAAGTTAATTAATACAAAGGTTGAAAGTGGTGAACTTGCATATAGTTTGAAATATGACTTGTATGCTTTGTTATGGAATGTGCTTGTGATGCACATGTTAGAACCTTATGGCCTTTAATTATTAAAGTGACATTAGATCTTTGGAAAAATCAAAAGGAGTTTACTATACAAAAATTTCAAAGTTAATCTTTATTTTGATTTCAAACTTTCTTACCCTTGCTTAGTTTAAAACTTATGTTTTAGAAAAGTTAGTACACTTTAAAGTGTTAAGTTTAAAAGTAAGTTAAAAACAAGTTTAAAATTTCAAGTATCCATAGCTATAGTCGCTACGGATATCGTCCGCTTAAAAAGTCTGATTTTTGGAAACAAAGTTTTTATACTCGAGATTGTTTTGTAAATGTTTTATAAACGTAAAAATGATGTTTAAAAAGGTTAATTAAATTTTTATTAATTAATTTTAATCAACTAAGTTTTTAAAAATCAACAAATTAGTTAAGTATTCAACAAGGTTTATCAATTTAATTAACTGAAGATTAATTACTAAATAATTATTTATTAAAGGTAAGATTAATTTTAATTAATTATTAATTAACTATGCGTTAAGAACATGATTTTTCTTACTTTGTTTAATTTTAATCAAATATAGGATTAATTATTCATATAAATGTGAATTATTTTAATTCTAGTTTAAGTAAGGGCTTAATTTAAATTAATTATTTATTAAAGGTTTAATTTATTATTCGAGTTCTAATTAAAGATTATTTAATTATTAATGAAGGTTTAAATTATTATTTAATCACTAATAAATGTTTAACTAGAGTTTAATTATTCATTTAATAGTTAATTATTATTTAATTATATATATAAGGGTTAATTATTTATAAATTATTAATTAAATTAAATTAAGATTTAATTTAGTTTAATTATGGTTTAATAAGAGTTTAATTTGGAATTAATTATAAAAAAAGGAGTTTTAAGTTTTTAAATCCTTTATTTCCAAGAATCGAATTATTTAAAGGTCCTTCTTTTCAAAGATGGGTTTGAAAACAAGGAATTCAAATGTCGATACCCTGAAGTAGATAAACAACTGTGAATGAGTTATAATGTGTTTGTTTGTGTTGTATGACATCCATTAGTAGAATAAAACACCGTTCTGCTAAAATGTAAATTGTTGATTGTGTGGACATATGTTTAACAGAATAGATTCTCATTCTGCTAGAAGTGGTGAGTTGTTTGGACATCCATTTAGCATGACAAATCACCATCCTGTTATTATGTTATTTGGTATGTATATGTGTGACGACCCGCAAATCCGTACTCTTTGAATCGACAATAAACCATACATGTACGATCCAAAAAGCACTGACTGACAGAAAGTCAAGAGAAAGAAAAGAAGAGAGAAGAAGAGAAGAGAAGAGAAGAAAGAGAGAAGATAGAACAAAACAGAACAATACAGAATCTCACATCGTCAATGATCTTTACAAAACAGAAACTGTATATATATACACATCAATCAGAGTTTAACAATCAATCAATAGTTATCAGCTTGAACAGTTAAAATAACCTGTCCTTACTAATGCCGATAATATAAAACAACTAAGCACAACGGATAATCAAAACAAATGCATGTATACGAAAATGAAGGTCTCCAGCTCTCCCGTTGAAGCTCCAAAAGCACCAAAGCATAACCTGTAGATATACTCGGTCTGACCTGAGCATTGAAAGGGAAGAACGCCCAGATCAGTCTGCTAAACCAGCGTGAGAAACACACTCAACTGAATTTATTAAATTACCAAAACCACTACTGATGTGCGTTTGTAAAAACCAATGTACGTAATCTATAGAAATGCAATGTCAGACAAACATCCATACAAGTTGTCCAGGAACATGACAAACCGAAGGTACTTTCCTACCACGTCCTATCGAGAAATCCCTAGGATTAGTAGCGAATAGTCCTTGCATTGGATATTTCATAATAAAGAGACCACTGCTAATGGATGTATATTGGGATTTTAACCCCAAACGATCAACAAGCAGTCCTCCACTATGAAATCTGGAATATCAATATCATCACAAAGCAACCTGCACAATCGTCGCATATACGTTGGTCCGAAGTGGTTTTCAGATAAATCTGATCCCAGTCTCTTCGCACCAACGACGCAAAAGCGTTTCTCAACCTCACACAGAAACTAAGTCTCATAGACTTATTACATTTCCAACTTTCAACTTGCTATCCTTCGGGCCAAGAAGGAAGATCGATAGATTGGAGTAATACTCCACACTATACGAATCAACATCCTCAATACAAATGATAATCAAGCCTACATAGAAGGCTACGTACTAAGTGTACGACTAAATAGTTCCCACATCAAGTCGAGAAACTAAAATTTTGGCCAAGTTTGATAGTCGGTTATTTAACTATCAAGGCAAACAAACAAACAAACATTTAGCACTATAGCAATCACCAGGCCCTTTTAATTAATCTTTTATTAATTAAACCATTTGTCAAATATTCACTTCAATTATCTTTAAAAGATGTAATCTCAAACCATTTCAACTTTCTATATTGGAAAACATTTCCAAATTCTTATTTAATAATAAGTAATTCACATATCAATTTATTTTCATCACTTAGAAAATATTGCATATACTTAAATCAGGATTAAGTATATATTTAATCTTTTAAGGAAAATATTCTCTTAAACATCTTTTATTTGTGTCAAAACTAATGCTGCGTAAAACATCATTATGACAACCCAAAATCACTAGTATAGGGATTCGAAAATAAGATAGATATATAAATCCCAATACTATATAAAAATATTTCCTTTCGAAAATCATTTACTATAACAACAGTGTTATAGTCCATCATTTCCTTATTTCTCGAAAATGTCTATGTCAACAATGAATGTTGAAATCTATGGTTTCGATCCTTAACATATTTTAAAATATCTTTTAATCATTTATTCCATTTAATAACATTCACTTTTCAAAAATATCCATTTTATTTAATATATTATTCATTGTCCAAAATCGTGAATATAAACCGTTTACCAAATTCATTGCTTCTATATGTTCATTAAAGGATTATCCACTGTCCAAAATCATGGATATATCTCCTTTAATAAGCTTTCCTATTTACTTATCAAGTTCAATTTATTTTGGATTTATAAAACAATGTTTATAAATTCCATTTTATATTTTATAAAAACTTCAATACACAAAATTCCTTTATTAACCAATTCCATTTACATCTCATTTATTTGCCAAATCCAAATTATAAGATAATAGCTTATAATTCATTTATTTACAAAATTTATTCTTTTAATAACTTCACAACTTCATAAATCTTATTACTTATAAGATTTACTTATACTTCATTTTAACAATTTTAAAACTCCTTTATAACTTAATTATTTTGATGTATAAAATATCAATTTTATAAATCTTATATATAAACCATTTAAAATAAATCAAAAATCTCAATTTAAACAAACCAATTCTTTTAATAAATTTACAAATCATTATTAGAGCTTATATAACTCCAAAATCATACTTAAATATTATTTTCCAAAAATCATAACTTTTATAACGATAAAAATTATAACTTTCATTTATTTAAAATAAATTCATTTCCTTAACAGTTTAAAATTCAACAAAACGTATATTTTCAAAATCACTTGAAAATCCTTTTAAATTTGAAAATCATCACTTTAACATTTTTAAATTCCAAAATATAGGCCCAATGCTGCAATAGCACTAAATACATCAATCACGGCATCCAAAACATCGTATATAATATGATAACAACATATATCACAATATATGTAAATAAATCAATATTGTTGAGGAATCCAGTTGGATCCCTCCAACCTGTCACTTGCAACAAATATACATATTAGAATATGTTTACAACGTCCACTTCAAGGCAGACGCGCGTACAAAGGGTCATCCGCTCATACACAGAAACGTATAGGGTCATCTGCTCCACTAGGCAGGTATATATCCAAATATCAGTCAATATATCATATATCATCCAAACAATCATCAATAATTATATAATAAATTATTTCTCACTTATATAAAAATATCAGTGAGCCAGAAAGAGTGAGTTGTACTCACAATGGTCCCAATAACAGTTGCAGTGTTTTGTTCGGAATAAAATTAAACAACCGTTTAATTTTACCTAAAATTCACACTATCTCCAATCAACTCCAAACCGGCTCCATTGTGCAGTGTTCGTCCTACGAACCAATGCAATTTGTTTCGTGCGAAACATACATCGTATGAAAAAGTTATAGTGTTTTAAACATTCACGAATTAATATATAATTAAATTTCGGTTTTCTTTTATATTTTTAAACCTTTATTTCTCTGGGGCGTTAGATTTCATGCCTTCAAATCCAGGCCGATTCTTTGCTTCTTCTCCACGTTCGTTTCCAGGAGATGATGCACGAACAAAGTAATCCATGGCCGCCGTTCTTTGATTGATTTTCGCACCTTCCTCGTTCATTTCTACAACGATCAGGCGCCACCATCTCGAAGCTACACTCGACTCCACCCTCGCCTTGAACGGCTCGTAGCTCGGTTGCATACTTGCCTCGAAAACTGTGCATGAAAGACGAAGGAATGGGAGCAGTTATCTCCCCGTACAATACTCGAAATCACATCATCGTCGTATGGATCGATAGATCTCGTCATCCCTTTCATCTTTGTAGTTGAACGTTTCTTCTAATTGTTAGTGGATTGAGAGGGATTGAGGGGAGAAGGATTGAATCATTTTCGGCCATAGAAACGAAAGTGGCGGCCTGCCCTAATTGTTGCTAGGGTTTGTGAAAATAAGAAATTTTAACGTCCTTTTATAGGAAATTCTCGTGCAATATTCATCCGAAAATTTTCCGAACTCGAAACGAAGCGTGCCGCCTGGCGTTTATAATGTTTTACCTCGATTTCGAATGCAATCGAATATATATCGGGAGCCAATTCAATCATATTTGAAAGATAGGTTTTCAAATCGACTATTTAAATTTAAAATTCACTTAAACTGATTTCTACCCGCTTTAGCTTGCCCCGGACAAACCGTAAATCCGATTGACACGAAATTTGAAATCTTATAATTATATAACATTACGGATCCAATAAAACTTGTTTCGTCGAAATCTGAGACTGTTAGAAAAATGGTTATTTTTACTCGTCAATTAAATATTAAAAATAAATAACTATTTATTTTTAAACAAAAATTTTCGTTCCTTTAATAAATTCCCATTGTGAATTTATTCTTCGAAATATCCACTGATATATTAATTTACTTTTATAAACCCAGTTTATAAATTTCATAGTCACATTCTCCTTTAAATTTCCAATTTCAAACACTTAAATCAATTTCCAAATTGATTTCCAATTTACTCCGTTTGCAATAAATTCCTTTACTATCTCGTTTATTTCAAAACCCATCGACTTCAGATTTTTATTCCTTAATTATGATTTAAAATCTTTTAACTGAAAATACCAATTTCAGATTTCTCCAAATTCCTTCTTTACCCTTTTAAATAAATTCAAACCTTAGATTTTTAAAGTAAATTCATTATTGCTTTAAATAATATCACTTAAGTTTTACAATTCATTATTTTCTGTTTATTCAAAATCCCCTTTTCCCATACTCGGAATTATTTATTAGAATTTTAAAATCACTTTTGTTGTTATCCAGTTCATTCTTAAATTTATTCAAACTCCCAACGATTATTTTACTTAAATATTCACTCTTTTATTTTCTTTCAAAAATCCAATTCTATGTATTTTGATAACCCAGTTTACCAAAATATATTCAAGCAAACCATAGCATTCAATATTCCAAATATAATTCATCACAGAATATCAAATATTCATAATACAGAATATTAAATAATCTAAATAATTTTGAGGAATCCAGTTGGATCCCTCCAACCTGTTTCACTACATCCACAGATGTTAGCACAATATAAAATACCAATTCCACTTCAAGGTGGAATATCGCGGTATATGGAATTTATAATATCATCCGCTATTATGCGGCGATAGGGTCTCATCCGATGTATAATGCGGGAAATCAATCACTCTAATATGTACTACATACTCCTATGTAATATCGCACATCAAATCAATTCAACCATTCAATCAATTATTTAAATTTATCCATTTAAATTTAAATAGCAATACAAAAGAGTGAGATTAACCTACCTTTGATCTTTTTTTTTTTTGCAATCCAATCCAAATTGGCTTTATTTCTTCCAGATATTGACCTTGTATAAATAATTATACAATTTATTAATATTTTAGTTGATCGAACAATTAATTCCTATAGCTTTCATTAACTAATTATTTAATTTAGAACTAATTTCCTTTAATAAATTAATTAGTTAACAATTCAATTTTATTAAATAACCATCTCCCTCTCTCTTTTTTTAAGAATCTTTCAGTAGTTAAAATAAATTAGCTAATAAAATTTATTTTAACCAGGAATTCCCTTTTGCAACATTTTTGTAACTATAATAAATTAAATAAGTTTATTAATAAATTAATCACAAAAATAGAATTTTTGTAATAAACTAGAAGATCTAAAAATATGTATATATATTTTTATTTTCACTTTGAATTTGCATGTATATAATTATACAGATTCCATAAAAATCTAAATTATATAATTCCTTCAAACATAAAAAAAATTCTATCTTATTTTCCCGAAATCCTGTCTAAATATACTTCTACTGTCTGCCTATATAAATTAGGATACATATATATAAAAACAGGACAATATATATATATATATATATATATATATTTACTGTCTGTCCAATTTATTGGCTCAATAAACTTTAAACTACTTTACTATTAACTTTCAGAAAAAAAGAAATAAAAATCAACAACTAATTTAAGGGTTTTAAACTTAAGTGCCATAAATTGAAAAAAAAATGTTTAAAATTTAATTTACCTCACCGAGCAAATGCTAACCCAGACCTCACTGCCTCCTAGAACGACAACGCTCGACGACCCTAACACTACGACTCGACTGCCGTCAACATCGCCGCTCCCCCTTCCTTCGATTGCCAACATCTACCCTCGATCGAACGCGATAAAAATCGTGGCTCCCCCACCAATCCCCTGACCGAAACGCGAACCGCCCCATGTTGCCAACCCTAGGTCGACGTTGCCCATCACCCAGCTAACCCTCGAGATCCCCTACCCTTCGCCTACGTGTAAGCCCTCTTCCCCCACGACACCCATGTCGTCACAATCAATTCGCCCTTGTTTTTTTCGTGGAATTGAAAAAAGGAAGAAGCAAGATTTCATGATTTTGGATGGAGGAGGGAGGGATGCGAATTTTTCCTAAAGGATTAAAGGGGTATGCGAATTTCTACTTTGGCCATCTTTTTAACGTTGATTTTGATTTCGAAGGGAAGGGCAAAAGAAGAGGAGGCTTACGGTTTAATTTCTAAGAATTTGCTCGGCCATTTCTTTTTCCTATTTTAAATTAAATTTTTTTTGTTTTCTTCTTCTGAACTATTGGCTGCTAATATAAAGAAGAGGAAAGTGATTAAGAGGAAGGTAGCGTTTACAAGAAGGCTATAGTGATGATGAATTGAAAGGAATGAAAAAGTGCTGATGTAAATATTTTTGACCAGTCAAACCATTTATATATATTTAATTTCGATATAGATTTCAATGCATTTATATTTTGTATGGCCACACGATAACTCCAAACACTGAGAAATTTGAAATCCGATAGTAATACACTATTATGAATCCAATGGAACTAGTTTCGTTGAAATCCGAGGCTGTGCCTCGGAAGGCTATTTTAAAACATCAATTTAAACGATGTATTTTTAAAATTGAACAAACTACCGTTAAATTCAATTTTACCCCATCTATTACTCCCAGTATTATCAATATAAATTTTAGAAGCCTTTGAAATATTTTGGACTAGCTTATAACTCCAGATTTAACATTTTACCTAACTTCAAATTATTTAATTTAATAATTAAATTACCCAATAAATGATGATATTTGAATTCAAGTTAAAAAATAACTTTTAAACATTTAAAATCAATTAAATATTCCAATTCCAAACATCCAAAAATTCCAGGTCGTCACATGTATAGTGTTGAGTGTTTTCTAGGATAGGTTGAGGTGTAATTTCGAGAATGAAATTCTTTAAGGGAGGAGAGTGTAACGATCTAGAATTTCACTGCTTTGATTTGCGAATATTTATTTATTTTTATGTATTCAAATAATTGATTTTAGAATGGAATAAAATTCTTTTAAATAATACATAATGATGGTGAAATAATTTATTATTTTGGTTTACAAAAATATTTAGTTCGATGAAAACCGAATGCGATCGAAATCTGTTTTTCGAATTTTCAACATTTCACCATACAAAAGTTGTTTTTCATTATCTAAAAACCTTAGAAAACATGTTCACGTATGTATATGTTACAAACATGAGATGGTTAGTATATAATAAGATTTAGTGGTTTACTTAAGTTAATTGAGCTTAACAAAATAATATAAAATACAAAGATGTTTTAAGAGACATAATTTGACACATTGGCAAGTTAAGGAGACATTAGTACATTAGGGGTCTAAATGCATGTTTTCATGGAAGTAAAGGGGAGGGGGACAAGTAAGGATGTGAGGAAAAGAGGAGGGACATGGGTAGTGAGGTGTAAGCAAATGAATGGATGGTATAGGTGCAAGGGTAATTTGGTAATTCAACATTTTCATTTTATATAAAAATAAATTCCTCCTTCTTTCTCTTTCATTTTCATTTCTACATCTTTTTCAAAAGCACTATCTTCTTCCTCCTTAAGAATAAAACTCTTTAATGGCTTTTAAATTTAATTTCAAAGGTTTAAAAATCAAAATATTTTTAGTTAAAATTATTTTAAAACTTGTTTTAAATTCTTGTTTTAATTCCTACTTCTCTTCAAATACAAACCCTACATTCTCCTTTGCACCAAAGGTCGAACCCACTTGCACCATAGGCCAAACCAAATCTTAAGTTCTAAAACAAAAAAATCAAGTCTTGAGTCCATGTCGCATTTTAGTAAGGATCAAAGTTAGGTGGGTAAATCTCCTTATCCTTTTGGAAAGAATTTAACTCCATATGTTTTTATGTTTTATGATATAATATATTTCCTTGTTGGTTTGATAAACATAGTTGGATTTGGTTGAGAATGATGATGTTTTGGGTGTATGCTTATGTGGTTGGATGAAATATGAATTTGAGAATGTAAGTTAATTAATAGAAAGGTTGAAAGTGGTGAACTATAGTTTGAAATATGACTTGTATGCTTTGTTATGGAATGTGCTTGTGATGCACATGTTAGAACCTTATGGCCTTTAATTATTAAAGTGACATTAGATCTTTGGAAAAATCAAAAGGAGTTTACTATACAAAAATTTCAAAGTTAATCTTTATTTTGATTTCAAACTTTCTTACCCTTGCTTAGTTTAAAACTTATGTTTTAGAAAAGTTAGTACACTTTAAAGTGTTAAGTTTAAAAGTAAGTTAAAAACAAGTTTAAAATTTCAAGTATCCATAGCTATAGTCGCTACGGATATCGTCCGCTTAAAAAGTCTGATTTTTGGAAACAAAGTTTTTATACTCGAGATTGTTTTGTAAATGTTTTATAAACGTAAAAATGATGTTTAAAAAGGTTAATTAAATTTTTATTAATTAATTTTAATCAATTAAGTTTTTAAAAATCAACAAATTAGTTAAGTATTCAACAAGGTTTATCAATTTAATTAACTGAAGATTAATTACTAAATAATTATTTATTAAAGGTAAGATTAATTTTAATTAATTATTAATTAACTATGCGTTAAGAACATGATTTTTCTTACTTTGTTTAATTTTAATCAAATATAGGATTAATTATTCATATAAATGTGAATTATTTTAATTTTAGTTTAAGTAAGGGCTTAATTTAAATTAATTATTTATTAAAGGTTTAATTTATTATTCGAGTTCTAATTAAAGATTATTTAATTATTAATGAAGGTTTAAATTATTATTTAATCACTAATAAATGTTTAACTAGAGTTTAATTATTCATTTAATAGTTAATTATTATTTAATTATATATATAAGGGTTAATTATTTATAAATTATTAATTAAATTAAATTAAGATTTAATTTAGTTTAATTATGGTTTAATAAGAGTTTAATTTGGAATTAATTATAAAAAAAGGAGTTTTAAGTTTTTAAATCCTTTATTTCCAAGAATCGAATTATTTAAAGGTCCTTCTTTTCAAAGATGGGTTTGAAAACAAGGAATTCAAATGTCGATACCCTGAAGTAGATAAACAACTGTGAATGAGTTATAATGTGTTTGTTTGTGTTGTATGACATCCATTAGTAGAATAAAACACCGTTCTGCTAAAATGTAAATTGTTGATTGTGTGGACATATGTTTAACAGAATAGATTCTCATTCTGCTAGAAGTGGTGAGTTGTTTGGACATCCATTTAGCATGACAAATCACCATCCTGTTATTATGTTATTTGGTATGTATATGTGTGACGACCCGCAAATCCGTACTCTTTGAATCGACAATAAACCATACATGTACGATCCAAAAAGCACTGACTGACAGAAAGTCAAGAGAAAGAAAAGAAGAGAGAAGAAGAGAAGAGAAGAGAAGAAAGAGAGAAGATAGAACAAAACAGAACAATACAGAATCTCACATCGTCAATGATCTTTACAAAACAGAAACTGTATATATATACACATCAATCAGAGTTTAACAATCAATCAATAGTTATCAGCTTGAACAGTTAAAATAACCTGTCCTTACTAATGCCGATAATATAAAACAACTAAGCACAACGGATAATCAAAACAAATGCATGTATACGAAAATGAAGGTCTCCAGCTCTCCCGTTGAAGCTCCAAAAGCACCAAAGCATAACCTGTAGATATACTCGGTCTGACCTGAGCATTGAAAGGGAAGAACGCCCAGATCAGTCTGCTAAACCAGCGTGAGAAACACACTCAACTGAATTTATTAAATTACCAAAACCACTACTGATGTGCGTTTGTAAAAACCAATGTACGTAATCTATAGAAATGCAATGTCAGACAAACATCCATACAAGTTGTCCAGGAACATGACAAACCGAAGGTACTTTCCTACCACGTCCTATCGAGAAATCCCTAGGATTAGTAGCGAATAGTCCTTGCATTGGATATTTCATAATAAAGAGACCACTGCTAATGGATGTATATTGGGATTTTAACCCCAAACGATCAACAAGCAGTCCTCCACTATGAAATCTGGAATATCAATATCATCACAAAGCAACCTGCACAATCGTCGCATATACGTTGGTCCGAAGTGGTTTTCAGATAAATCTGATCCCAGTCTCTTCGCACCAACGACGCAAAAGCGTTTCTCAACCTCACACAGAAACTAAGTCTCATAGACTTATTACATTTCCAACTTTCAACTTGCTATCCTTCGGGCCAAGAAGGAAGATCGATAGATTGGAGTAATACTCCACACTATACGAATCAACATCCTCAATACAAATGATAATCAAGCCTACATAGAAGGCTACGTACTAAGTGTACGACTAAATAGTTCCCACATCAAGTCGAGAAACTAAAATTTTGGCCAAGTTTGATAGTCGGTTATTTAACTATCAAGGCAAACAAACAAACAAACATTTAGCACTATAGCAATCACCAGGCCCTTTTAATTAATCTTTTATTAATTAAACCATTTGTCAAATATTCACTTCAATTATCTTTAAAAGATGTAATCTCAAACCATTTCAACTTTCTATATTGGAAAACATTTCCAAATTCTTATTTAATAATAAGTAATTCACATATCAATTTATTTTCATCACTTAGAAAATATTGCATATACTTAAATCAGGATTAAGTATATATTTAATCTTTTAAGGAAAATATTCTCTTAAACATCTTTTATTTGTGTCAAAACTAATGCTGCGTAAAACATCATTATGACAACCCAAAATCACTAGTATAGGGATTCGAAAATAAGATAGATATATAAATCCCAATACTATATAAAAATATTTCCTTTCGAAAATCATTTACTATAACAACAGTGTTATAGTCCATCATTTCCTTATTTCTCGAAAATGTCTATGTCAACAATGAATGTTGAAATCTATGGTTTCGATCCTTAACATATTTTAAAATATCTTTTAATCATTTATTCCATTTAATAACATTCACTTTTCAAAAATATCCATTTTATTTAATATATTATTCATTGTCCAAAATCGTGAATATAAACCGTTTACCAAATTCATTGCTTCTATATGTTCATTAAAGGATTATCCACTGTCCAAAATCATGGATATATCTCCTTTAATAAGCTTTCCTATTTACTTATCAAGTTCAATTTATTTTGGATTTATAAAACAATGTTTATAAATTCCATTTTATATTTTATAAAAACTTCAATACACAAAATTCCTTTATTAACCAATTCCATTTACATCTCATTTATTTGCCAAATCCAAATTATAAGATAATAGCTTATAATTCATTTATTTACAAAATTTATTCTTTTAATAACTTCACAACTTCATAAATCTTATTACTTATAAGATTTACTTATACTTCATTTTAACAATTTTAAAACTCCTTTATAACTTAATTATTTTGATGTATAAAATATCAATTTTATAAATCTTATATATAAACCATTTAAAATAAATCAAAAATCTCAATTTAAACAAACCAATTCTTTTAATAAATTTACAAATCATTATTAGAGCTTATATAACTCCAAAATCATACTTAAATATTATTTTCCAAAAATCATAACTTTTATAACGATAAAAATTATAACTTTCATTTATTTAAAATAAATTCATTTCCTTAACAGTTTAAAATTCAACAAAACGTATATTTTCAAAATCACTTGAAAATCCTTTTAAATTTGAAAATCATCACTTTAACATTTTTAAATTCCAAAATATAGGCCCAATGCTGCAATAGCACTAAATACATCAATCACGGCATCCAAAACATCGTATATAATATGATAACAACATATATCACAATATATGTAAATAAATCAATATTGTTGAGGAATCCAGTTGGATCCCTCCAACCTGTCACTTGCAACAAATATACATATTAGAATATGTTTACAACGTCCACTTCAAGGCAGACGCGCGTACAAAGGGTCATCCGCTCATACACAGAAACGTATAGGGTCATCTGCTCCACTAGGCAGGTATATATCCAAATATCAGTCAATATATCATATATCATCCAAACAATCATCAATAATTATATAATAAATTATTTCTCACTTATATAAAAATATCAGTGAGCCAGAAAGAGTGAGTTGTACTCACAATGGTCCCAATAACAGTTGCAGTGTTTTGTTCGGAATAAAATTAAACAACCGTTTAATTTTACCTAAAATTCACACTATCTCCAATCAACTCCAAACCGGCTCCATTGTGCAGTGTTCGTCCTACGAACCAATGCAATTTGTTTCGTGCGAAACATACATCGTATGAAAAAGTTATAGTGTTTTAAACATTCACGAATTAATATATAATTAAATTTCGGTTTTCTTTTATATTTTTAAACCTTTATTTCTCTGGGGCGTTAGATTTCATGCCTTCAAATCCAGGCCGATTCTTTGCTTCTTCTCCACGTTCGTTTCCAGGAGATGATGCACGAACAAAGTAATCCATGGCCGCCGTTCTTTGATTGATTTTCGCACCTTCCTCGTTCATTTCAACAACGATCAGGCACCACCATCTTGAAGCTACACTCGACTCCACCCTCGCCTTGAACGGCTCGTAGCTCGGTTGCATACTTGCCTTGAAAACTGTGCATGAAAGACGAAGGAATGGGAGCAGTTATCTCCCCGTACAATACTCGAAATCACATCATCGTCGTATGGATCGATAGATCTCGTCATCCCTTTCATCTTTGTAGTTGAACGTTTCTTCTAATTGTTAGTGGATTGAGAGGGATTGAGGGGAGAAGGATTGAATCATTTTCGGCCATAGAAACGAAAGTGGCGGCCTGCCCTAATTGTTGCTAGGGTTTGTGAAAATAAGAAATTTTAACGTCCTTTTATAGGAAATTCTCTTGCAATATTCATCCGAAAATTTTCCGAACTCGAAACGAAGCGTGTCGCCTGGCGTTTATAATGTTTTACCTCGATTTCGAATGCAATCGAATATATATCGGGAGCCAATTCAATCATATTTGAAAGATAGGTTTTCAAATCGACTATTTAAATTTAAAATTCACTTAAACTGATTTCTACCCGTTTTAGCTTGCCCCAGACAAACCGTAAATTCGATTGACACGAAATTTGAAATCTTATAATTATATAACATTACGGATCCAATAAAACTTGTTTCGTCGAAATCTGAGACTGTTAGAAAAATGGTTATTTTTACTCGTCAATTAAATATTAAAATATTCAATTTCTACAATTTAACTTTTGATTCAATTTTAAAAGTTCTATAACATCATTCTATTTCAAATTTGATTTAATATAACTTTACAAATCATTTTTATCCACATTAAATTCAAATATCAATTATTTCAGTAATTTCAGATATTAAATCAACAATTCGTTTATCCAATTAAATCCAAATATTCGAAATATTATTTATCATAAAATTTACTTGTGAATATTTAAAATTAATTAAATATATGAATTTCAAATGATTGAAATTCTGGGTCGTTACATTCTCCCCTACTTAAAAGAATTTCGTCCTCGAAATTACCAAGTAAGAAAAGTCACAAAATCCATTAACTTTTCGAAATAATTCGTTCCAATTAGATTTATCAAATCTATTTAACCTTTCAACTTTTTCCCAAAAATCATTAGTTAAACTTCTTGTAAAATTTTACTAAGTTTTCAAATCCATATATAGTTATCTTTTCAAAACCAACTATATTGTTTAACTCTTCAAATCAAAATTTTAGTTATTAAAAAAAATTCCAATTTTCTTAAAATTTTCTAACGCCTTAAATTTTCAAAAAAATTCGTCACAGTCTCCTTTGCGCGGTTGGATCCAAAAAAAATAACAATACATACATACATATATATATATATATATATATCACAAATGTACATCTCATCATCAAGGATGAGGCATCCCAAAGGGAAAAAAGTGTAAAAGTATGATATGTAATCTGAGATATGTACCTTATATATTATTAGCGAGCATATACGGCTAATATAGTGCGAAAGCGAGCTCCAAATGCGAAGCAAGCGCCATCTGCACCTGTTAAACACTCAACAACAATGAAAAACATGTATATATGAAAGTAATATCAATATACAATATATACCACTACAACAACTATATATGCCAATATAGCAAATGCAACCACCACAACAAATCCAACCATCAACCAACTATCATCCAACTAACATCCATAACCAAATCAATATTAATTCACTTCTCATTAACATTCATTGAATTGATTTTTCAGTTTAATCACATTTTGATTCATTTACATTGGATTTTACTAACATTCATTTATTCGTTTTCAATTAGTTTGCATTCACTAATTTATATTCAAGTTTGTTCACTTTCAAATTCAAATCAATTCTATTCAAATTTGCTTACTTCCAATTTGAATTCAATTACTAAGCTTTCCATTTCATTAGTTCAATTTCATATGGATTTTATATACAATCAATTAACATCCATTTAACAAAAGATGCATAACCAACATTACCAAATTTATTTACTTTGCTAACATTCAATTTGGTTTAACATTCAATTGACTTTCATTTAATTATTCAATTTACAATTTCGTTGGCTTTTAATGAATTAACACTTACATCCCTTACCATATCAATCCATTTACATTAGATTGATTAACATTCAATCCATTTGTCAATTCAGTTGCTAAATCATTTTACCACTAAAGTTGAATTTTTATATAACTCAAGTTCAATTCATCACTTTATTAATTTACTTCGATACCAAAATCAACTTCATTTAACCTTACTTAAGTTATCTTTCATTTCAATTTCATTTACTTTCCTTTAGTTAAATTTCAAATCATATATTTAATATGCTAACTCAAATTTTATTTCAACTTTACCAAAGCTAAAATTTTATTATCTCATATATTATAAGTCTAAAACTTATTTTACTTATATTTATCAATAATAACTTGGATTTTAAATCAAATTTATTTATCAAAACAAAACTTCAATTTTCATTTTCTTACTATTGGTAGCAAATCCATCACACAGAAACTCAAAAATGATACTGATGATGCTGCAGTCATCACCCTTATTATTTTCCAGCAACAGTAGTGAATTTAGTGCTTTATGTTCTTTTTAAAATTCTTTTTTATTTACAAATCACATTCATAAATCTTTCTTATATGATTTCACTATTCACTTTACTAATATAAGATCATTCCACATTTACTCATCTTATTAGATTTATAATAATATAATCTCTTTAACTTTGAAAAACAACTTTCAAAATAAACGGGATTCAAATTTCACAAATAACTAGTCTAAATCCATTTTTTATTTATAACTCACTTTTATAAATATATTCGTATGGTTTCACTTCTTATATATAAGTTTATTTCACAATTGTATATCATATTAATTATAATTACATATTTTATAATTCATTTGCTTATATAATTTATTCTTTTACAATTGTTGTCCTCGATTAAGATTATTCAAACATCTTTTATTTATCTTATATATATTTACATTTCCAAACAACCAAACAATCAATTTATTTACACTTTAATAATTCTGGAAAAAATATTTCTTTTATATATAAAATATAATCGAGGTAAAATTATTTCATTTACCCAATTTAAAATGATACTATGTCGACTTGCCACGTTTAAGCGTTTGGAAATCCCTATCGATAATATGGCGTCCCACATACCGATCAGAATTCACAAACAGCTCAACGAATAAGTAAACATAATATAGAACATTTTTAGATCACTAATAAATATGTGCTCATATATATAATACACTCAAACTCAATCTAGGGTGCTACTGTCCCTATCTATACTGAGTACATACCAAAGCTTAGGAACATACGAAACCTAAGCTCTAATACCAGATATGATGACCTGAAAATCCGTACTCTTTGAATCGACAATAAACCACACATGTACGACCCAAAAAGCACTGACTGACAGAAAGTCATGAGAAAGAAAAGAAGAGAGAAGAAGAGAAGAGAAGAAAGAGAGAAGATAGAACAAAACAGAATAATACAGAATCTCACATCGCAGCGGAAAATATACAATATCATATCAGCGATCTTTACAAAACAGAAACTGTATATATATACACATCAATCAGAGTTCAACAATCAATCAATAGTTATCAGCTTGAATAGTTATAATAACCTGTCTGTTAACCTCGCCTCGGCCGTGGCTCACCGATCTAAGATAGTAAACGACCTAACACTCTGCCGACTTAACAAAGGATGCCGACCTAAGGCTCGAATGGGCACCGACCTAACTACTTAATGCCTTAAAGGAGGACGACCTAACACTCTGCTGACTTAACAAGGGATGCTGACTTAGTATCTTAGCATGGAAGACCGACCTAACTGCATAAGGTTTAAGAATGATACCGACCTAAGGGACTTGAGAAGTAGACCGACTTAAAGCTCAAAGGAAGTTCCAACTCAACAGCCTTAGCTTGTTGCCGACCTAACGTATGAACCGACTCAGAATAAGTGACGACTCAACTTATTGCCGACTTAACAGGGACAGCGACTCACCGGGTTATAACCTTGATGCTTTAAAGATGTTGGCCGACTCATGGGAAAACCGACCTAAGGCCTATGGTGGGTCGTTCACGACCTAAGCAAGCGAATCGGATACCTCATCATTTTTTGACCTGGCCCCATAACTCGTTTACGACTTTGGACTTGCATGAAATCAGGTAAGTCGGCTTAACTCTACTAGACCGTGAATTTGCCTCTATAGGTCGGCCGCGACTCAACTAAAGTCGGTGACGACTCAGGACTTGGGAAAAATTCTTAAACAGATTTGCCTATAAATAGAAAGCCATCTCCAACATTCGAGGGACTTTTTGGCCAATCACTTCAAGCGCCAATACTCTGCTGAATTCTCAACTCACCCGACACTTCAAGTTCGAAAGGCATCTCAACTAACTTCAAGGGAAAATCTAACACAATCTACATGGATTCGAAGAATTCTTCTCTACCAAGTTCTAGTTGTTTGTCTCGTCATAATTGTAATTGAAGATTGTTGTAAAGTTGTAATCGGTTTAGCAATAAAGAGAATTAAAGTGGACGTAGGCTTGCCTTGAGCCGAACCACTATAAAATCGTTGTTATTCACTGCTTTTTTCTGTGATTTTCTGCTTATACTATGTTCCCGAATCATCGGGTGGTGCTTTCACAACTACACTTTATACACCGGGGTGTTAGCGTTAACATTTTTGGTGCTTTCATTGAGAGTTGAACTCAGGACAATTATCATCATTGCTCCACGAAAGTTTGTTGAAGTAACCTCTCTGAAGACTAGAAGTTTATCTGAAATCATGGCTCCAGGGAGAAAGAGTAGATCTGTTAGATCTGGAAATGTTCAAGAGGGAACCTCCGCTTCCCCAGTACCTAATCAAGCCACTCCACCTGTTGGGGTTACAAAAGCGGAGTTGGATGTTGTAATCTTAGGGCTGAACCAGCAGATAAATGCCCAAAGTGCACAATTGGAGGCTCAGAATGCCCAAAATGCCCTAATTTTGAATAAGTTGAATGACTTGCTTGGAGTAAACCGTCAACCAACGGGTAATGAAAGGAACTTTGCTGGCAACATTCATGAGGATGAAGAAAGAAACATTCTTGAGAGGGCTGCCAGACCCTTTGAGCGGACATTTCCTGAAGTTGGTGGATCTAAAGCTCGAAATGATGAGGGGTATCTTTCTGAAATGGTTCGACAAATCATGAAAGAAAGCATGCAAAGGAATGAAGATGAGAAGGAATGGGGTTTCGCTCTAAGTAAAACCCCGTTTACCGAAAGAATCTTAAAGGCTGAGTTCCCAAGGAAGTTCGTCCCTCCAACTATCCCAGCTTACAAAGGAACAAGTGATCCGAACGAATTCTTGTATAAGTATGATTGGCACATGACAGGTGCCAGAGCTTCTGATGAAATAAAGTGTCGATATTTTCCTGTATATTTGGAAGGTGTAGCTCTGCTTTGGTTCACCAAGCTACCAATTCGGTCTATAGATCAGTTTTCTGACCTAACCCGGAAATTCAAGGATCAGTTCAGACTATACGCTTCAAAAGCCAAAGATATCATGTCGTTGTCAAGTTTAGAGCAGAATCCAGGGGAAACTATCAGATCTTTCTTGAATCGCTTTAATATAGCACTGGCCGAGGTAGACAATGCAGAACCACGGATGATCTTGACCTATCTGATGAGGGCCATCGACAAGTCGAGCGAATTTGGAAAATGGCTTAACATGAAGGAACCAAATTCCCTTGAAAAATTCTACAAGAAAGCAGATGAGTTCATACGCCTGGAAAGCCGTCCTGTACCGGTAAAGACAGCATTGGAAAAAGATGAAGATAACATTGTTGCTCCACGCAAGAGTGAATCTGTAGGACAGAAAAGGGAAAATAACGATGGGAAGAAACAAAAAAATCTGAAGAAGCCTCGTTCCTTCAAGCCATCGGAATATACCCCTTTATCAGATACGTCGGAGCGTATTTACCTTGCCACTAAAGATTCTGTTGATTATCCTAAACCTCCCGTTCTGAGAACCGGGAAAAAAGCTGTACAAAGCGGAAAGTTTTGCCGCTTCCATAATCAACCCGGTCATGATACCGATGAATGCCGCCAATTGAAAATTTTGATTGAAGAATTGATAAGGGAAAACAAGCTGCAGCAATTTGTGGAAAAGAATAGCAGCAATCCCGCTTCGACTAGTCAGGGGCAACGAGCTCCTGCTCATCAACCCAGGACAAGTGAGAAGACTGCAGGGCATGAATCCGGAAGGCCTGTTATCAATGTCATTACGGGAGGACCTCACCCAGCAGGTAGGAGCTGGGGTGAGATGGAAAGGTATACCCGAGCTTTGAAGTATGTAACGACCGAGGAAGATGTATTTGTTTTGGAAGGTGCTATGCCCCTGAAGCAACAAAGAACTTTCAATGATGATATTGTGTTCAGAGCCAGGGATTCCACAGGTATTGAAGCTCCTACCTTGGATCCCTTAGTCATCTCGGCTGGTATCGGGCCAGCTATTGTCAGAAGAGTTCTCATTGATTGTGGCGCATCCTGCAATATCCTCTTCAAGAAAACATTCGACCAAATGAAGATCCCTATGGCTGATGTGCAAGCCTCATCGTAGAAAATCGCTGGCTTCACTGGGGAGCCAAAACAGCCGATAGGAACCGTTGATTTGCTTGTAGAACTTGGAGAGGGAGAAAGAAAAGTGGTCCACAAGCAAACTTTTGTGATTGTCGACGAATTTTCTGCTTATAATGCTTTCCTTGGCCGTCCAACTCTCGCAGCATTCAAAGCTGTTCTGGCCCCATGGTGCCTCGCCCTTAAGTTTCCCACAGATAATGGAGTGGGAGTTATAAAAGGGGATCAAAATGCTGGGCGGGAGTGTTATCTGACAGAGCTACGAGAAACAAGGAAAAGAGAAATGGGAAAGGATGCTGCAACCCCAGTCCGCATCAAAGAACCAGCCTTGTAGCAATTACAGGGCGGACCCTGCACTGGCGAGCACAGCGGAGCACGGAAAGAGATGGATCCTAGAAAAGCCAGTGCAGGGGAGAATAGAGTGGTACCAGTGGAAACGACAATACCAGTACCTGTTGACCCAAAGGACCCAAACAAGGTGTTGAATGTGGGTTCACAACTTAATGTGTCAATTCAGAATATCTTAATATCTTTTTTAAAGGCAAATTTGGATGTTTTTGCTTGGACTCATGCCGATATGTGCGGAATATCCCCAGAAGTTGCAGTACACGCTCTGAATATTGATCCAAAATTTACACCTGTGAAGCATAAAAGGAGAACTCAAGGTCCAGAAAGGTCAGCAGCGTTAAAAGAAGAAGTTGATCGGCTCATGGAGAATAACTTTATCAAAGAATCTACCTATCCGAATTGGGTTTCAAATCCAGTGCTGGTTAAGAAAGCCAACGGAAAATGGAGAGTATGCATCGATTTTTCAGATCTAAACAAGGTCTGCCCCAAAGACTGCTTCCCATTACCCAGGATCGATCAACTGGTAGACGGAACAGCGGGACACGAATTGTTATCTTTTATGGATGCCTACTCTGGATATAACCAGATCATGATGCATGAGCCAGATCAGGAGGACACGAGATTTATCACCGATGTTGGTCTTTACTGCTACAGAGTTATGCCCTTCGGGCTGAAGAATGCAGGGGCAACATACCAAAGACTTGTTAATGCTATGTTCAAACCGCAATTGGGCAAGACTATGGAAGTCTACGTCGATGACATGTTAGTAAAGTCTAAGAAAGCAGTGGATCACATAGAACACTTAGCAGACATGTTCGCAGTCCTCCGAAAATACGGAATGAAGCTTAACCCTTTAAAATGTTCATTTGGAGTGGAATCCGGAAAGTTTTTAGGTTTCATCGTGAGCGCTAGGGGCATTGAGGCTAGTCCAGCTCAAATTACCGCCTTAAAGGAAGTCAAAGCTCCTAGAACAAAGAAGGAATTGCAAAGTCTTAATGGAAAAGTCGCCGCCTTGAGTCGATTCATTTCCAAAGCCACAGATAAATGCATCCCATTCTTTGACGCCCTAAAGAAAGGAAAGAAAAACTTCGATTGGACTCCCGAATGCCAAAAAGCCTTTGATGAATTGATTCGCCATATGGAAACGCCTCCAATACTTTCTAGGCCTGGCGATGGCGAGGATCTTCTTATATACTTGGCAGTATCATCTCATGCTTTAAGTGCAGCGCTGATACGAGAAGACAAGAGGATTCAACATCCAGTTTACTATATCAGCAAAAGACTCACTGGGGCAGAGATGAATTACTCTAAGTTGGAAAAACTTGCCTATTGCCTACTGATTGCATCCAGGAAGTTGAGGCAATATTTCCAAGCTCATCCTATCAGAGTCCTCACTGATCAACCTTTAAATCAAGTCCTGTTTCGCCCTGAGACTTCGGGTCGTCTTCTAAAGTGGAATATTGAACTCAGTCAATATGACATCACTTATCATCCCCGAAAAGCAATCAACGGACAAGCTTTAGCGGATTTCATCGCAGAATTCACAGATAAGGGTAACAGTGAGGAGGAAACGATCGACGATTCCCCAATCCAGTGGAAGTTATATGTTGATGGCGCGAGAAACGACTACTGTTCTGGAGCCGGAGTTGTACTTGAGACCCCTGAAGGTCGATCATTATGCTATGCACTAAGATTGGAATTTCCTTCAACAAACAATGAAGCAGAATACGAAGCCTTTATCGCTGGCTTAAGGATTGCTAAAGAACTAAACATCCGAGCATTACAGATCTTCAGTGATTCTCAGCTTATTGTATGCCAAGTCAAGAAGGAATTCCAAGCGAAAGGGGGAAATC
This sequence comes from Allium cepa, assembly GCA_030765085.1. Taxonomy (NCBI): domain Eukaryota; kingdom Viridiplantae; phylum Streptophyta; class Magnoliopsida; order Asparagales; family Amaryllidaceae; genus Allium; species Allium cepa. Next base: position 833,474,180 of record CM060931.1, read on the forward strand.
TGCCCGCCTACTTGTCAAAGGCTTGGGAACTCCTGGGTGATTTCGATCATTACATGATAAGTCATATTCCTCAAGAAGAAAACACGAAAGCAGATTCTCTCGCAAAGTACTCTAGCACAGGCGAAGCTCGATTTCTGGGGTTGACTCCAGTGGAGGTCCTGTCGGCTCCGAGCATTGATGAGATGGATATTGATTGGATCATGAGCGTGTCTCAAGAGCAAGAATCATGGATGACTCCAATAACAGAATATCTGCTCAATGGCTCTTTACCGGAAAATTCAAAAGAACGAAAGAAGCTACTGAGGAAAGTCTCTCGCTATATAGTCCAGGATGACCAGTTATACAGACGGGGATTCTCAATGCCGTTACTTCGATGTGTATCCAGGGAAGAGTCCAAAACAATCCTAGCTGAGGTGCATGGGGGAGAATGTGGTGATCATTTAGGTGGTCAAACTTTAGCGAAAAAGATTCTCCGATACGGATATTTTTGGCCAGAAATTAATCGAGATGCAGCAGACTATTCCCGAAAATGTGACAGATGCCAAAGATTCGCCAAAATTCCTAGAGCCCCTTCCACTGAACGCACACAGATGGTCAGTCCATGGCCATTTGCAATATGGGGGATAGACCTTGTAGGACCATTACCAACTGCCAAATCTGGAATTAAATATGCCATTGTTGCTGTAGATTATTTTACTAAGTGGGCAGAAGCTGAACCACTGGCTACTATCACCTCAAAAAAGATGATAAGTTTTGTGACTAAAAGTATCATTTGCAGATATGGTGTGCCTCAAAAAATAATTACAGACAATGGTACTCAGTTCGAAAGTGAAGAATTCCAAGATTTTTGCAAACGATTCAAAATCCGAAAAAGCTTCTCAGCAGTAGCTCATCCGCAGGCAAACGGGCAGGTGGAAGCAGTAAATAAAATTATCAAGTCAACCATCAAGAAGCAACTTGAAAGAGAAAAAGGTGGTTGGGTCGATAAGCTACCGCTAGCACTATGGGCATACAGAACTACCCACAAAACTGCGACTGGGCATACTCCGTTTTCATTGGTATACGGATCAGAGGCAATGATTCCGGTAGAAACAGAGTTCCCTTCACATAGAAGAATCCATTTCGATCAAGCGGAGAATGAAAAACTACAGCTTGAGGCACTAGATCTCCTTGATGAAAAAAGAGAAGAGGCTGAGCTCAGAATCACATCTCATCAGCAAAGGATAGCCAGACATTTCAATTCCAAAGTTCGCCAACGCAGCTTTGAGATTGGAGATCTAGTCCTAAAGAGAATTATGACAGCGACAGGTGTGTTTGGGCCAAATTGGGAAGGACCATATGTCATAGGTCAGAAGCTTCTTGACGGCACATTCAAACTCACTACTGTCGAAGGAGATCAAATTCCAAGAGCTTGGAACAGCAATCACTTGCGTCCATACTTTACTTGATAGCTTTGTTGAAACATTGTAAAAAGAATTATGAATGTATGATTCCTGTAATTGAAAGCGATTGTAAAACCGATGCAAGTGAATAATGAAAAACTATAAAGTGGATGTAGGCCCAAATTCTTGGCCGAACCACTATAAATCTTGGGTTCCTTATTATTATTACATGTTTGCTTTATTTTCGATATGAAAAGTACATTAAATGTATTACTGAAATGTCGATTTAAATTTTTGCAGGCAACGTAAACAAAACTTGCACATTACAAGACCAAGTGATTCTTGTTATCATTCAACAAACAAATTCCAAGTCACAAAATTCCCGAATTTAAATCCTAGATAAGAAGTGCTTCAATTGAACGGTCAATGATTTCGTCGAAAACGGGCTCTAAATAATAAATTGAGAAGTTTGAACAAACAAACATCCAATTAAGAAGCCTATGTCCGTTCTCACGAACTGGCCTAGCAATGAAGTACACTTCTTTGGATTAAACAAACTACTTGTAAGAGAAGGAAGTACGAGCTTGAAAAAAATAAATAGAGGATCACTGAAAAGGCATAAGCAAGTGGACAAGGAACAACTAAAGCCCTCTTCGGAGGCACAACTCTTCGGAGGATAAAGACCTCTAACGAGGCATATGCCGCAAAAAAGAAAGTTCTCTACTAAACCAAAAAAGATTGGAGGAGTCATGACCCTCCAACCATGAGAGAGTAACTTCCAGGCAATCTTCGGAGGCCCATTTCACCAGGAGTTGAAGTGTAACAACCGCTCTTCGGAGTTTCACTTCACCAGAGTTGAAATGTAAAACAAAATAAAAGCCCTCTTCGGAGGCCCATTTCACCAGGAGTTGAAGTGTAACAACCGCTCTTCGGAGTTTCACTTCACCAGAGTTGAAATGTAAAACAAAATAAAAGCCCTCTTCGGAGGCCCATTTCACCAGGAGTTGAAGTGTAACAACCGCTCTTCGGAGTTTCACTTCACCAGAGTTGAAATGTAAAACAAAATAAAAGCCCTCTTCGGAGGCCCATTTCACCAGGAGTTGAAGAGTAACAACCGCTCTTCGGAGTTTCACTTCACCGGAGTTGAAATGCAAAACAAAATAAAAGCCCTCTTCGGAGGCCCATTTCACCAGGAGTTGAAGTGTAACAACCGCTCTTTGGAGTTTCACTTCACCAGAGTTGAAATGTAAAACAAAATAAAAGCCCTCTTTGGAGGCCCATTTCGCCAGGAGTTGAAGTGCAACAGCCGCTCTTCGAAGTTTCACTTCACCAGAGATGAAATGCTAAAAAAAAAAAGAAGAAAAAGAGAGAGCCTCTCCCAAGGGGCAGAAACAAAAGGACCTCTTCCCAGAGGCATAAATGAAAAGACCTCCTCCCGGAGGCACAATCAAGCAGAAAAACCTCTTCGGAGGCACACGTTTCACCAAGATTGAAACAAAACTTCCAGGTGTTGAAATGTGAAAGAGTCTTCCTCAGAGGAGCAACTTTTCAAAGTAAAAAAAAAAAAAAAAAATCCTCATCAAAGGCACACTTTAACTTCCAAAGGAAGAATGAATTACTTATTCTAGAAAATTCTCTTCCTCAAAAAGAAGTTGAAGTACCTTTCAAATGTCCGCTTTACCACATAGAAGATTTCATTCTGTAAACTGTGTATATGCACAAAGTAAAAAAGTGATATCTTCGAAGGATGAAGCATAGAAACTTGTTTGTACTTTTTTTTTATGAAATAATATTCCTCCAAATGTGGAATAATTATTCTCTAAAAAATAAATGTACAAGTTCCTCATAAAATAAAATATTACAATGAGCTTATGGTATAGGGGCAACATGGTATAACTACATCGGTAAAATTGCGCTCAAACAATATATACCACAAGCTCACTGCAATATTGTACAAAGGAACTTGTACAAAAATGAATAATAAATGCATTCTCAGATATAGACAGAAGTTTGTACAAAGAAAAAGAATCATTTTATTCAACACTATTTTATATACAGGTACAGGTTCCAAAGTAAAAAACAAAAGAAAAGCGGGGGGCCGGTACCCGCACAATTTCCGGTCATTGCATGCAAAAAAAGGCAAAAAGCGATATGAAAGCCACAGAACCAGAGCCATCATTTCTTCTTCCGCCCACCTTTTGAGCCCGCACCTGGCCGAATGACCAACTTTTTAGGCCGGCTTGTAAGGGTAGGGGATGGAGGAGAAAGGGGCTCGATCGGACTTTCTTCCGTCTCTTCTTCGCCAGTTAAAGATCCCTTCTTATTCTTCTTCTTGGAAACTCCCTGCTTTCCTCTCTTCTTGGAGGAAGACCCACTCTCTGGAGAAAGAAGTTTGGATAACGGTTCAGCGTCGGAGCCAGTTGGTTCTGGAGCCCTCTCGCTTCCTTCAGTTTCTTCTCCTTTTAGATCTTGAGAAGCAACGGGATCATCTAAGCCGTGAAGAGCTTCTATTTGCTCCTCTTGTGACCCGGGTTGCGAAGCAGAAGGAGGAGTGACCTTAAGAGGCGGGGAAGGAATAATTGGAGGAGGAGAAGCCTGAACAATGCTCGACGTTTTCTCTGCAGAAGGAAAAAAGTTCAAGTCAGCAAAAAGCGGAGATAAAGGTTCGCTGAGATTCAAGAAGTAGTCAAAAAGCTCATCAAGTTCATAAGGGACAGAAGAGCAGTCTACTTGGGCAAGATTGTCAGTAGGGTTACCTGTAGAAGTCGGTTCCCTGACGTCAACTTCGTAAGCCTGTGCCTCGGCACTCTCGCCGCCCTCATCTCCACCTTGTATGCTTGTAATATCAGTGGTGACTTTAGTAGGAGATGGGGAATGAGAACTAGAACCGATAATGTCAATTTCGGCCGAAGGAGAAGGTTGAATTGGAGCAGTTGAGGTGATTTTTCCTGAATATTCTCCTGCCGCTGTTTCGGCCCTTAATTTTGCAAGTTGTTCTCTCCCCCTAGCGAGAGCGGCACGAGCATCATCATCAAGATAGTGCTCCTCAAGAGCTGACTCAGCATAGCCAGCGCCGCTACCACCGAGCATATCAAGTGCGGCCTCCCAAACTTCAGCCAGTGTAATTTCATACTTGGGGCCTAGAAAGGCGAGGCTACCACGCCCCAAGATGCTATGCAGATAGAAATCAAATAATGTTGAGCTGATGTTGGCCCTCGTTGCCTCGTGAGATTCTTCAGCTGCAATTTTGCCGGCAACGGCCTCATCACGCTCCATTTCAACTTTAGAAAGTTGAAGCTTAAGCATTTGGATCTCCGCCTCTTGGGAGCTATTCTTCTTTCGAAGCTCTTCAATGTCAGCGACATAGCCATCACTAATTCTTTTCTGCACTTCAAGCCTGTCTTCGGCATCCCTTTGGCTGGCATGAGCATCTCTCACTTGTTTTAGGAGCACTTCTTCTTTTTGAGAATAAGAAGTAGAGGAAGCAGCAAGCTCTTGTTTCAGTTCTTCAACTTTTGCTTCAAGCTCCTCATTGTAAGAAGCAATGCTTCTCATCTCAGTGTCATGTTGCTCAAGCACCTTTTGCCATTCGGCTTTATCATTTTCCATAGTGAGCATGGCCTCTATGTTTGCACGATTAACCCTCTGAAGCTCGTCAACAAGTTTCTGCCAGTTCGACATCCTCTCAATATCAAGCTTGACGGCGTCGAGATTCGTAACATGGCAGACTTGTCAATGGGAACCAAGTCAAGGTCGAACCTCACTCCCTTCAGACACCACTGTGGAAACTGACTTTGCAAAGTGGCCGGGCCCGGTCCAACTTGGAATTTGGGCCTGCTAATTATTGTTTGGATGTCTGTCTTCCCGAGAGCGGGAGAGCCGGAAGGAATGTAAAGCGAGGCAGGAGCGGAAACCTTTTCAGGAGTTGTAGAGGTGTGCTTCTCACCATGTCGGGCTCGCTTGCTCGAATCTTCAACCATATGACTTTTTCCTCTGTCATCATGGGATTTTCTTTTATAGGAATCGTCGCCTCTCTGCGAAGAATCGTGGCGCTCATCCCTCTCTCTTCTTTCATAACGCTCCTCTTGAGCCCTCTCCTCTTGAGCCTTTCGGGCGGCTCTTTCTTCATCGGATTCTCTGTAAGAGGGGAGGTAACGCCTATAATCATATTGGCTACGCCTCCCGTAGCGCTGGAAGTCATCGTAGTATGAGCTGCTGCGCCCCATCGGAGAATCTGAAATAAAAAGAGATTAGTTTTAGAGGTCTTCAAAGTACAAAAAGTGAGAAACATAAAAGTGTCAAAAAAATTCTAAGTGTGTGTGATGTGCAAACTACGCGCATCAAACTACGAACCACTCTTTAATTGAGGAGTGGTTGTGGGTGTAATAGTTAGCGTCAACTCTTGAGTTGACGGAGTCTGTTGCAGGATGGAAGTTGCTTCGACTACTGAAGAAGAAACCCCGGTAGTGATAGGATCATCTTTAAAGATCTCTTGCGAGGTGGCAAAGAGGTCGCTCAGCCCTTCGAAAGTATCATCCCTGCTCTGCTTGGCAAGGCTAGTTTTCTCGGCTTCTTCGCCGGATTTCTGTGAACATCGGGGAGATCCCTGAGGCTCTTCTTCCTCAATAACCGGGGCAAGTTCGTCAGATGGCCCCGCAACATCAACAGAAGTGGAGCACTTCACTAGCGAAGCCTCGGGAGCAGGTCCTTTTGGTATGGATGTATATGTAGAAACTGGGGCATCCAATGCTCTAGCCGGGGAGTCTGGGATTTCATGAGGATGTGTAGAACGAGAAGTATGTAAAAGCCCGTATTGGTGCAAAAATTCATCCCCCAACAAAAACTTGATGCTTCTCTCTGCTATGGCCACGGCACTCAATCTATCAAAAGTCTGCTTATGGACCGGATCTCTAGAGGGAAGAGGAAGTGCTGAAAAGAGCAAAGAATGAAATTAGAAATTGGTAATTCGGATCTCGAGAAAGTTTAAAAATGGAGACAAGTAATCTTACTTCCTACTCTCCAATCGGCATAAAACCCTGGGGGGCAGCGAGCAAAGAAAAATTGGTTCAAAAATCCATGAACGCTTTCGGTAAGGTCAGAAATAAGTTTGCGGTTTCTAGCACTCCTCACAATTATAAGGGAAGGATGATCTCTACTCTTTGCAAACGAGCATAAGTAACGAATTTCTTCAAAACTTGGTAAGCGATCAAAAGTTCTTCTGAACAGAACGCACAACCCCATCAAGATGGCATAACCATTAGGATGAAGTTGGGACGGAGAGATTGACAACCGAAGGAGAAGAATTCGGAGAAAGTCATTAAAAGGAGGGATCGCTCCGCTTAAACACATTTGACGATTGATTGCAATAAAGTCACGGGGAGGACTGTCGGCAGTATCACTTGGCCCAGGGAGCAGGACATCACTTTCAGTAAAACCAAATTGAGTGCGCAGTTGAGTAAATGCTCTCGGGGTTAGAATGGTTGGAGTTCTCTCTGGAGGGTTCTCTATAGGTAGAGCTACCGAAAAAGTTTCTTCCTCTTGAGTTGCCATTTCTTCTTGATGAGAAGTCATTCTACATAAATAACTGGATATTCAAACATCAAGGTACACGTTTCCTAAAATGTGTGTGAGGTGTTGTATAAAATTAACAAAGCAATAAACAAATATAACTGGAATGAAAACTAGCAAGCATTTGTTAGTTATGAAACCCAGGGATTATTGTTTTAAGCCTAAATATGCAAGTATAATATTGATGCAGACAAATCAGTTCAGATTGTTGATATTTTCCATCAATGTTTAACTTTAGTTGATTAATTCACAAACATTTCATGCAATATATTTAAGTTGCTTGTCTCGTCTCGACTAATCTGTCATTTGATGTGGGCAGTCAATGGCAGTATTTTCGCCTTGGTTTCTTTGTTTGTTATTTTCAGCAGGTTGGTAGCTTATAAGTTAATGCGGTCTGTGAAATAATACAATGAGATTCAAGCGAGTTTAAAATTGGGGCAGTTCAAAATTCAGACAACTTAGTCCGGCAGTTCAAGTCAAATACCCAAAGTGGGTCTATGCTCCTAAACGACAACACGTCCAAAGCTTAGGTATTAAGTCGGCTACGATTTAAAAATCCTTCGCGAGTTAAGGCTAAGTTCCTTCGTTCCTTAAATCGGTAGTCCTCTAGGTCGTGGAGTAATCAGAAGAAAGGCTCCGGTTCGAAGAAGTGGGAATTTCCCCAAGTGTTAACTCGGCGACGATTCAATTCTTAAAGTTTAGGTCGGCCAAAGAATTAGGTCATCCGAATTTGCTGAGTCGCCTCCGAACCAACATTTCACTCCATTCAACCCATTAACCCGATAACCATTTCATCAACAACAGCCTTCATTCCTGCTCTCGAATCACCCAATACAACAATTCGAAATTGTTACAAGTCCGATACCCTGCCATCAGAGATCATCGAGTCTAAGGTGATAAACCATCTTAGTTGTATCAACGATCATCTGAAGCCGAATCGAGCAACCTAGGCTTCATCAACTATAAATGTGATGGGATTCGTGATGGAGCATCGTACAAGGAGGCAATTCGAGTTCGAGCGACAGAATTCACGAATCGATAGTAATCTGCGGTCGAAAGAAGAGTAAAATCACTTACGTAATGAATGGTAGAGATTATCGGTGATCAGTTGGAATGAAATCGCCTTCAAGAACTTGAGAATATTTTAATGGCGGAATCGAACAAGGGAGTAAGTAATAAGGAGGAAAAAGAAGAGAATGTGGACGACTTATATCTCACAAAGGTAGAGACTGAAGCGACTTAGGCCATCTAACTGTTAGGTCGCTTACGACCTACCGATCTAAAAAAGGAACGGGTTAAAGAGTATCGAAGCATACGACCTAACCATTAGGCGCATGCTTCGAGGGGCAAATGTTAACCTCGCCTCGGCCGTGGCTCACCGATCTAAGATAGTAAACGACCTAACACTCTGCCGACTTAACAAAGGATGCCGACCTAAGGCTCGAATGGGCACCGACCTAACTACTTAATGCCTTAAAGGAGGACGACCTAACACTCTGCTGACTTAACAAGGGATGCCGACTTAGTATCTTAGCATGGAAGACCGACCTAACTGCATAAGGTTTAAGAATGATACCGACCTAAGGGACTTGAGAAGTAGACCGACTTAAAGCTCAAAGGAAGTTCCGACCCAACAGCCTTAGCTTGTTGCCGACCTAACGTATGAACCGACTAAGAATAAGTGACGACCCAACTTATTGCCGACTTAACAGGGACAGCGACTCACCGGGTTATAACCTTGATGCTTTAAAGATGTTGGCCGACTCATGGGAAAACCGACCTAAGGCCTATGGTGGGTCGTTCACGACCTAAGCAAGCGAATCGGATACCTCATCATTTTTAGACCTGGCCCCATAACTCGTTTACGACTTTGGACTTGCATGAAATCAGGTAGGTCGGCTTAACTCTACTAGACCGTGAATTTGCCTCTATAGGTCGGCCGCGACTCAACTAAAGTCGGTGACGACTCGGGACTTGGGAAAAATTCTTAAACAGATTTGCCTATAAGTAGAAAGCCATCTCCAACATTCGGGGGACTTTTTGGCCAATCACTTCAAGCGCCAATACTCTGCTGAATTCTCAACTCACCCGACACTTCAAGTACGAAAGGCATCTCAACTAACTTCAAGGGAAAATCTAACGCAATCTACATGGATTCAAAGAATTCTTCTCTACCAAAGTTCTAGTTGTTTGTCTCGTCATTATTGTAATTGAAGATTGTTGTAAAGTTGTAATCGGTTTAGCAATAAAGAGAATTAAAGTGGACGTAGGCTTGCCTTGAGCTGAACCACTATAAAATCGTTGTTATTCACTGCTTTTTTCTGTGATTTTCTGCTTATACTCTGTTCCTGAATCATCGGGTGGTGCTTTCACAACTACACTTTATACACCGGGGTGTTAGCGTTCAAATTTTAGCGTTAACACTGTCCTTACAAATGCCGATAATATAAAACAACTAAGCACAATGGATAATCAAAACAAGTACATGTATACGAAAATGAAGATCTCCAGCTCTCCTGCTGAAGCTCCAAAAGCACTAAAGCATAACCTATAGATATACTCGGTCTGACCTGAGCATTGAAAGGGAAGAACGCCCGGATCAGTCTGGTAAACCAGCGTGAGAAACACACTCAACTGAATTTATTAAATTACCAAAATTTTCCTTAGTTTTCAAAACAAAAGTATCTCGTAAGACAAGTCCACATATAAACACGGACATGTTTTTTCCTTACGATAACTAAAACATATCATTTCAAATCTCATGTTATATTATAGTAGTGTCTACTATATACAAATAATATTAATCATAGTCGAACTTGTTACATTGATTAAATTCCAGCATATAGCCCAATTGGGTAATACAATCAAAATGGCAAGCACGTAGTGGAGTTTGGATTTCCATACAAATGAGCAGGTAAAGGGACTACCTTTCGAAGGGGTACACATCTAGATGGATGTTCCGAGGCATAGAACATCTGCCCTCTACCAACACAAGACCGGCCCACCTCTATAACTAGATGGTACCGAATATGTCATCCTTCGGTCGTTACCGACCTTTACTGAGGGCCCTCTAGCATACAAACCACAATAATCAGATACACGACATCATAGCGTGCAAAGATATATCTAGAAGAGGATGATCATACCCTAATGGGAGTGACCCACCTAGCCTTGCCGCATCTAACCCTGTTTTGATCATTTTCGGTTGATGAGGCCTGACGAGGTAACGATTACCTTTCACAATCACATATCATATCACTTTGAATGCCACACGGCCATTTCCGTTGACTACTAATTGCCTTCCACAAAAATACAACCCTTAAGCGTCTCAAGGAGGGTGTTAAGCTAAGAGAAGTTGCCTTCTCCGCCACTGATGTACGTTTGTAAACCAATGTACGTAATCTATAGAAATGCAATGTCAGACAAACATCCATACAAGTTGTCCAGGAACAGGACAAACCGAAGGTACTTTCCTACCACATCCTATCGGGAAATCCCTAGGATTAGTAGCGAATAGTCCTCGCATTGGATATTTCATAATGAAGAGACCACTGCTACTGGATGTATATTGGGATTTTAACCCCAAATGATCAACAAGTAGTCCTTCACTATGAAAATCCAGAATATCAATATCATCACAAAGCAACGTGCACAATCGTCGCATAAACGTTGATCCGAAGCGGTTTTCAGATAAATCTGATCCCGTCTCTTCGCACCAACAACGCAAAAGCCTTTCTCAACCTCACACAGAAACTAAGTCTCATAGACTTATGATGTTTCCAACTTTCAACTTGCTATCCTTCGGGCCAAGAAGGAAGCTCGATAGATTGGAGTAATACTCCGCACTATACGAATCAACATCCTCAACACAAATGATAATCAAGCCTACATAGAAGGCTACGTACTAAGTGTATGACTAAATAGTTCCCACATAAAGTCGAGGAACTAAAATTTTAGCCAAGTTTGATAGTCGGTTATTTAACAATCAAGGCAAACAAACAAACAAATATTTAGCACCATAGCAACCACTAGGCCCTTTTAATTAATCTTTAATTAACTAAACCATTTGCCAAATATTCACTTCAATTATCTTTAAAAGATATAATCTCAAACCATTTCAACTTTCTATATTGGAAAACATTTCCAAATACTTATTTAATAATAAGTAATTCATAAATCAATTTATTTTCATCACTTAGAAAATATTGCATATACTTAAATCAGGATTAAGTATATATTTAATCTTTTAAGGAAAATATTCTCTTAAACATCTTTTGTTTGGGTCAAAACGAATGCTGCGTGAAACATCGTTACGACAACCCAGTATAGGGAATCGAAAATAAGATAGATATATAAATCCCAATACTATATAAAAACGTTTTCTTTCGAGAATCATTTACTATAACAATAGTGTTATAGTCCATCATTTCCTTATTTCTCGAAAATGTCTATTTCAACAATGAATGTTGAAATCTATGGTTTCGATCCTTAACATATTTTAAAACATCTTTTAATCATTTTATTCCATTTAATAATATTCACTTTTCAAAAATATCCATTTTATTTAATATATTATTCACTGCCTAAAATCGTGAATATAAATCGTTTACCAGTTTCTTGCTTCTATATATTCATTAAAGGATTATCCACTGTCCAAAATCGTGGATATATCTCCTTTAATAAGCTTTCCTATTTACTTATCAAATTCAATTGATTTTGGATTTACAAAACAATGTTTATAAATTCCATTTTATATTTTATAAAAACTTCAATACACAAAATTCCTTTATTAACCAATTCCATTTACATCTCATTTATTTGCCAAATCCAAATTATAAGTTAATAGCTTATAATTCATTTATTTACAAAAATTATTCTTTTAATAACTTCACAACTTCATAAATCTTATTTACTTATAAGATTTACTTATACTTCATTTTAACAATTTTAAAACTCCTTTAAACCCAATTATTTTGATGTATAAAATGTCAGTTTTATAAATCTTATATATAAACCATTTAAAATAAATCAAAAATCTCAATTTAAACAAACCAATTCTTTTAATAAATTTACAAATCGTTATTAGAGCTTGCATAACTCCAAAATCATACTTAAGTATTATTTTCCGAAAATCATTACTTTTATAACGATAAAAATTGTAACTTTCATTTATTTAAAATAAATTCATTTTCTTAACAGTTTAAAATTCAACTAAACGTATATTTTCAAAAGCACTTGAAAATCCTTTTAAATTTGGAAATCATCACTTTAACATTTTTAAATTCCAAAATATAGGCCCACTGCTGCAACAGCACTAAATGCATCAATCACGGCATCTAAAACATCATATATAATATGATAACAGCATATATCACAATATATGTAAATAAATCAATACTGTTGAGGAATCCAGTTGGATCCCTCCAACCTGTCACCTGCAACTAATATACATATTAGAATATGTGTACAACGTCCGCTTCAAGGCAGACCGTGTATAAAGGGTCATCCGTTCATACACGAGAACGTATAGGGTCATCTGCTCCACTAGGTAGGTACATATCCAAGTATCAATCAATATATCATATATCATCCAAACAATCATCAATCATCATATAATAAATTATTTCTCACTTATATAAAAATATCAATGAGTCAGAAAGAGTGAGTTGTACTCATAATGGTCCCAATAGTAGTTGCAGTGTTTTGTTCTGAATAAAATTAAATGACCGTTTAATTTTACTCAAAATTCACACTAGCTCCAATCAACTCCAAACCAGCTCCATCGCGCAGTGTTCGTCCTACGAACCAATGCAATTTGTTTCGTGCGAAACATACATCGTATGAAAAAGTTATAGTGTTTTAAACATTCACGAATTAATATATAATTAAATTTCGGTTTTCTTTTATATTTTTAAACCTTTATTTCTCTGGGGCGTTAGATTTCATGCCTTCAAATCCAGGCCGATTCTTTACTTCTTCTCCACGTTCGTTTCCAGGAGATGATGCACGAACAAATTAATCCATGGCCGCCGTTCTTTGATTGATTTTCGCACCTTCCTCGTTCATTTCAACAACGATCAGGCACCACCATCTCGAAGCTACACTCGACTCCACCCTCGCCTTGAACGGCTCGTAGCTCGGTTGCATACTTGCCTTGAAAACTGTGCATGAAAGACGAAGGAATGGGAGCAGTTATCTCCCCGTACAATACTCGAAATCACATCATCGTCGTATGGATCGATGGATCTCGTCATCCCTTTCATCTTTGTAGTTGAACGTTTCTTCTAATTGTTAGTGGATTGAGAGGGATTGAGGGGAGAAGGATTGAATCATTTTCGGCCATAGAAACGAAAGTGGCGACCTGCCCTAATTGTTGCTAGGGTTTGTGTGACGCCCCACCTCTATACCCACGCTAGCAAAGAGTATTAATAGATAATACCGTCTGCTAACACGGAGAATAAGGCTGTTTAGGAGCGACCATCTATAGCCTTGCTTTAATTATCTATTGAATACATCGACGATTGCTTTACCCAGCAGACCGACATATCCAATGAATACTTAAAACAAAACCATAGGTGGCTAGATGATCTATCAGAACAGAATATAACAACTCAAATGTAATATACATCACAGAACAGTTGATCATCATATACACATATATTGATACACAACAGAGTATACAAAATAATACATGTCAAGTGGTATAGCAAACCACAATATACAAACGAGTTCACAAGAATACATATCAGAGTTACAACAAAATAGGACTACACAAAAAGCTATGACAAAAAGAAGCTAGCGGAGTAGTCCATGCGGAAGCAACATAGGCTAAGTCCAAAGGCACCTAACTTGAAAGATCTCGGTCTGACCCGAGTAATTAATACACGGGTCAGTCTAGCTAAACAAATCAGTTAGATAAACTGAACAACAATAAACCTGCAAGGTTACAAGATATAGCAAATATCTCTAAAAGAGATAACACAATCATCTAACAAAAGATGGATCATATGATAACAAGCCTCATATCATTGGCGACATATAGAAACAAAGGATAAGAATATCCTGAAATAAACCATAAGGCAAATAGCAAATACCAATAAGGTATACAAGTTCCACAAGGTAAACGTTACTCATCATGCGGCTCAAAAAGACCAACACCGAAGGACGATACCAAGGGAATATAATATCAATGAAACATCATGAGCGATGGTGAAGAAACCACTCCAATATCTCTTGAGCGGTGGTGAAGAAACCACTCCAATATCTCTAGAGACCACTCCAATATCTCTAGAGCGGTGGTGAAGAAACCATTCCAATATCTCTTGAGCGGTGGTGAAGAAACCACTCCAATATCTCTAGAGCGGTGGTGAAGAAACCACTCCAATATCTCTTGAGCGGTGGTGAAGAAACCACTCCAATATCTCTAGAGCGGTGGTGAAGAAACCACTTCGAAAGCAATACTAAAGGTAACCGACAATCCCAAATATCTCTCGGGTCGGGGCAAAGGACCAACTCCAAAAGCGATATTAAAGGCAACAAGCCAGAGGAGACAGTCCGAAGACGCTATCCCAAAGGCAGCATGTGTCACAAACTCCCAGAAAGGAATCCCAAAAGTGGTAACGTGAGTCCCATAACCACCCGTTTGCACTAAATGGTTTACTATCCATTAGTTAATTTCACACTCGAAGCAGTACAAAGTTCACCTCATATCCTCAGTAAACCAAACCCGAAGGTCAAAACGATCAATTGAATAGGCCGGGGATTAATCGGAAAGATAAACGCACAGATTCATGGTCCGTGTTTTGCCCAACCATTTAATCACCTTTCCACTTCGCTCGAAGTGCGAAATTGTGCGTGTGTTTAAATAGAATTTATAAATTGGAGAAACGAGCTTTTAATATGATTAGAAAGATTATTTTATAAAAACCCGTGGATGAAGTCAAAAATAAGTTATCAAAGTCAAAGAGGCAATAACAACCACTAAGAAGCAACTTGAATCGATAAAATTTGGAAAACAAATCAAAATATGCAAAACTAGGCAAAACAGGCAAAACATGAGCAGGTCGGCTGGCCAGATGCAGGAAATAAAAAAAAACACGACATGAGCAGGTCGGTCGACCGGCTACAGGGCTCGGTCGGCCGAACTGCATAAATTTGCAGTTTCTGCCCTATTTCAATGAAAATTCAAATTCTTCTAAAATGCGACCGTTCGAGCAATGGAGTTAAGGAGCCTTAGCCAATAGATACCCCAGCTCCATTAGCTCTCCGATTCGCAACCAAAAACATATTCAAACATCAAAGTTAGGATCTTTAAAGAATTGAACCCAAACACTAAAAATTTGGATATTCACCAATTCAATCCAAACCAAAAGCAAGAGCATATGAACAAGGTGTTAGGAATTCATACCCAACATCTATGATATCAAAAGAGGTAGATGTGAGTTCAAAACTCACCTTTTATCTCACAACCAAAGAAAATGGAGGAGCTAAGTCACAAGGAGAAAACCAATTAATCACTACTTCAACCCAACAAGCTTCAATCTAAGAACAAACAAGTATTTTCCTAAGTTAGGTTTAGGAAAACTTTCTGAAATTGAAGGGGAGAAGAGTTGGAGAAGATGAAGAAGAGCTTACCAATGGCTTCTCTTTGATTTTGGAGCAAGAATTTGGATTTGCAAGAGGATCTAGGGCTAGGAGTTTCTAATTTCCTTTCTCTTCCACCATTATCAGTTTTTAGCTTAAGTTTTTATGAAATGAATAAGTGAATGGAAGGAGAGAAGGGCTGAGTTGGTTTATAGAACAGTTTGGGTGAAACCAAACCCAAAAGCCCACTTAGCAAATAGCAAAATTCGACTTACTCCAAATATATCGAAGCTTATACTCAAAAAGATCGCAAACGACGTTTTGAACTCAATGGAAGTGGTCTTGAGACCCAATTCGACCGTTTGCAGAAAGTAACTTTTCCGACTATGATCCGACGATTGATGTTATATTTAAATATACAACCGATAAATATGCGGGTTGTTACAGACTCCCCTCCTTAAAGAAATTGCGTCCTCGCAATTATTAAGAAAAAATAAGAAGTAACAACCACAAACATATCAACACAAAAGAATAACAGAATAAGAAGTTCACCATAAAGTGCACGAAAGGATAAGTTCGAGCTTGCTTGCTCAGAGAATTCCATGGATTCCTAAGCTCAAAATAATTTGGAACACCGACGTGGTACAAACAATACGTCAAATGATCCGAAGATCAACAAAATGAAATACAACAAAACGTCCGATGAACTTGGTAAAAAGATCATTCATTTCAGACATCAACAAAGAAACCATCACTTGTTGCTTACAACTAAATGCACTGGCAACACGATCCCTCTTACGGGAATTAAAATATCAAAATCATAAGATGCTAGGAACTCGAACCAACATTAAGTTCCCTATGAGAAAATAAACATTTCAAAATTATGATTGGTAAGGAGAGCAAAATCCCTCACCCAAAAGTAATGATGTCAATTACAAAAGGCAAAAGCAACAGCTGCGAGCACTAGATCATAGGTGGCATATCTAGTCTCGGTAAGCTTTAATAGTTTAGAAACATAAGTGATAACGAATTCTCTTTTGCAAGGGAACGACATCCAAACCCATACGATTAGCTTTGGAACAAAAGATAAAGTCTTGGTTCCCTTCGGGAATCCCAAGAATAAGGGTATCTAAAAATAGTTATTTCAAATAATATTCTTTACCGAAGAGCTAAAGCTTCAAAATTTCATTTACCTTCATGAAATCATCTTTCTGGAAAAATATCCTTATTACAAATCAATTTACTGTGTCTGATTGTCTCATCAAAGTGTTTAGGAGATTCCTATCGATAACGTCGATCAAGCGCATCGACCAGAACTCTAAAGCACTCAATGGGCAATACAATCACAAAACAATCCTCTATATGATAAACATGTTTCTAAAAACTTTTTAAAAATTCTCTTTGTTTGCTTTAAGAACAAAATCCAGTTATACTTATAAATAAATCTTATGAAAAAGATTTGCAAAAAAAAAATTTAGATTGCGAATTTCACCCAAATCAATAAACATGAGAATGGAGTCATCGAGATATTCGCAGAATACTCGATTCATAAAATGGATGAAATGAGCTAGACAAACTGAATGACATAATAAATCATTCATAAGAATCACAACGAGTGCGGAATGCGGTAAGTGGAGTGCTAACCTCCGCAACTCATAGCCAAATTAAAACCGGTGGCAAGGTCGAGCTAAAAAGACCTTAATACCACTCAAAGAATTGCTTAGGTGATAATCCTAAGACAAGACTAAAAGTACCAGAAAATTCTCAAACTACAAGAATGAGAGAATCAACACTCTCCTCATCATGAGGGCTTAAAGAATAAAATGATGCCATCAAATTTGAATCGAAATCACAAAGAAAAAAGAAAAAAAAAAGAAACTTTCCAAAATAGATGGAGACATACCTTATCCCCGAGAAGGGCCTCCAGAAGCACCTGTTACATTTAACTTGCCAGATGGTGAATTATTCGGAGCAATGGGACAAGTGGAACTACGATGACCTTCCTTCTTGCAATAGCGGCAGAAGAGAGGCTTAGGACAAGCTCGAATTAAATGATCAGGAGAACCACAATTGAAACACTTTCGAATGGAAGGCGTTTCAGCAGGCTGAGACTGAGAATCAGATTCAATGGGATTTTTCTTCTTGGAAGGGAAAAATTCCCGCTCATCCAAGGGAGACTGCTTTTTGTTGGGGTTCTTACGAACCTCAACCTCATTACCACTATCACACTCCTTCTCGACGGTTTCAAGATGAAGTGCAGAATCTACCAACTCCTCAAAAGAAAGCTTAAGCTGGAGCAACAAAGACTTCTTAAGATATTTCTTAAGACCAGAGACAAACTTCAGATTCTTCTTATAAGAAGTGCTGATGAATTCAAGACCATACTTAGATAAAGCCTCGAATGATGCAACATACTCAGAAACGGAAGATTTCCCTTGCTTTAACTCAAGGAAGCGACGGGTCAACAAAGCTTTCTCAGATTCAGGAACGAACTTGAGTTCGAATCATTCCCGAAACCGAGTCCAAGAAAGAGCAGACTCATCAATTTCGGCTACAAGAAGCTCGTACCAATCAAGAGCACGCTCTTGCAATAAGCTAGAAGTTACAAGAACTCTATCATGGTCAGAAATATCCATTCTAGAGAAGATACGCTCGCACGTGCGAACCCAAGCTTGGACTTCAAGAACAGACTCGGAGCCCTTAAACGGCTTTCCTCCAAGATGAACAAAATCACTGCACAGGCGTGCAAAGGTAGACTTGCGAGGTGGGGATACACGAGTAGGAGCTGGAGGCTGAATGCTCCTAAACAATTCCATAAACTGATCGGCAGACATATAAACACCATCCGGATGTGAGCTACTGGATTGCCCAACACCCGACGTCGTCCCCTGCATCTTCCAGCCATACGCTGAAGGTAAGATAAGAACAAGATTATTCACAAGGTAGATGATTCAAGATGGAATACTACGGAATAAAATGCATTCCTAGACGTATTTCCAAACTCTATCTAACCTTGATGGAATAAAAAGACACAATGATTCAAAGATTTGTATCACTTGTACACTTTGATGTACCATAATATGTGCATCTATTCTGTACTTATCATATTTTGCTCTGAACCTGGCTCTGATACCAAGTTGTGACGCCCCACCTCTATACCCACGCTAGCAAAGAGTATTAATAGATAATACCGTCTGCTAACACGGAGAATAAGGCTGTTTAGGAGCGACCATCTATAGCCTTGCTTTAATTATCTATTGAATACATCGACGATTGCTTTACCCAGTAGACCGACATATCCAATGAATACTTAAAACAAAACCATAGGTGGCTAGAGGATCTATCAGAACAGAATATAACAACTCAAATGTAATATACATCACAGAACAGTTGATCATCATATACACATATATTGATACACAACAGAGTATACAAAATAATACATGTCAAGTGGTATAGCAAACCACAATGTACAAACGAGTTCACAAGAATACATATCAGAGTTACAACAAAATAGGACTACACAAAAAGCTATGACAAAAAGAAGCTAGGGGAGTAGTCCATGCGGAAGCAACATAGGCTAAGTCCAAAGGCACCTAACCTGAAAGATCTCGGTCTGACCCGAGTAATTAATACACGGGTCAGTCTAGCTAAACAAATCAGTTAGATAAACTGAACAACAATAAACCTGCAAGGTTACAAGATATAGCAAATATCTCTAAAAGAGATAACACAATCATCTAACAAAAGATGGATCATATGATAACAAGCCTCATATCATTGGAAACATATAGAAACAAAGGATAAGAATATCCCGAAATAAACCATAAGGCAAATAACAAATACCAATAAGGTATACAAGTTCCATAAGGTAAACGCTACTCATCATGCGGCTCAAAAAGACCAACACTGAAGGACGATACCAAGGGAATATAATATCAATGAAACATCATGAGCGGTGGTGAAGAAACCACTCCAATATCTCTTGAGCGGTGGTGAAGAAACCACTCCAATATCTCTAGAGCGGTGGTGAAGAAACCACTCCAATATCTCTTGAGCGGTGGTGAAGAAACCACTCCAATATCTCTAGAGCGGTGGTGAAGAAACCACTCCGAAAGCAATACTAAAGGTAACCGACAATCCCAAATATCTCTCGGGTCGGGGCAAAGGACCAACTCCAAAAGCGATATTAAAGGCAACAAGCCAGAGGAGACAGTCCGAAGACGCTATCCCAAAGGCAGCATGTGTCACAAACTCCCAGAAAGGAATCCGAAAAGTGGTAACGTGAGTCCCATAACCACCCGTTCGCACTAAACGGTTTACTATCCATTAGTTAATTTCACACTCGAAGCAGTACAAAGTTCACCTCATATCCTCAGTAAACCAAACCCGAAGGTCAAAACGATCAACTGAATAGGTCGAGGATTAATCGGAAAGATAAACGCACAGATTCATGGTCCGTGTTTTGCCCAACCATTTAATCACCTTTCCACTTCGCTCGAAGTGCGAAATTGTGCGTGTGTTTAAATAGAATTTATAAATTGAAGAAACGAGCTTTTAATATGATTAGAAAGATTATTTTATAAAAACCCGTGGATGAAGTCAAAAATAAGTTATCAAAGTCAAAGAGGCAATAACAACCACTAAGAAGCAACTTGAATCGATAAAATTTGGAAAACAAATCAAAATATGCAAAACTAGGCAAAACAGGCAAAACATGAGCAGGTCGGTCGACCGGTTGCAGGGCTCGGTCGGCTGGCCAGATGCAGAAAATAAAAAAAAACACGACATGAGCAGGTCGGTCGACCGGCTACAGGGCTCGGTCGGCCGAACTGCATAAATTTGCAGTTTCTGCCCTATTTCAATGAAAATGCAAATTCTTCTAAAATGCGGCCGTTCGAGCAATGGAGTTAAGGAGCCTTAGCCAATAGATACCCCAGCTCCATTAGCTCTCCGATTCGCAACCAAAAACATATTCAAACATCAAAGTTTGGATCTTTAAAGAATTGAACCCAAACACTAAAAATTTGGATATTCACCAATTCAATCCAAACCAAAAGCAAGAGCATATGAACAAGGTGTTAGGAATTCATACCCAACATCTATGATATCAAAAGAGGTAGATGTGAGTTCAAAACTCACCTTTTATCTCACAACCAAAGAGAATGGAGGAGCTACGTCACAAGGAGAAAACCAATTAATCACTACTTCAACCCAACAAGCTTCAATCTAAGAACAAACAAGTATTTTCCTAAGTTAGGTTTAGGAAAACTTTCTGAAATTGAAGGGGAGAAGAGTTGGAGAAGATGAAGAAGAGCTTACCAATGGCTTCTCTTTGATTTTGGAGCAAGAATTTGGATTTGCAAGAGGATCTAGGGCTAGGAGTTTCTATTTTCCTTTCTCTTCCACCATTATCATTTTTTAGCTTAAGTTTTTATGAAATGAATAAGTGAATGGAAGGAGAGAAGGGCTGAGTTGGTTTATAGAACAGTTTGGGTGAAACCCAAACACAAAAGCCCACTTAGCAAATAGCAAAATTCGACTTACTCCAAATATATCGAAGCTTATACTCAAAAAGATCGCAAACGACGTTTTGAACTCAATGGAAGTGGTCTTGAGACCCAATTCGACCGTTTGCAGAAAGTACCTTTTCGGACTATGATCCGACGATTGATGTTATATTTAAATATACAACCGATAAATATGCGGGTTGTTACAGACTCCCCTCCTTAAAGAAATTGCTTCCTCGCAATTATTAAGAAGAAATAAGAAGTAACAACCACAAACATATCAACACAAAAGAATAACAGAATAAGAAGTTCACCATAAAGTGCACGAAAGGATAAGTTTGAGCTTGCTTGCTCATAGAATTCCATGGATTCCTAAGCTCAAAATAATTTGGAACACCGACGTGGTACAAACAATACGTCAAATGATCCGAAGATCAACAAAATGAAATACAACAAAACGTCCGATGAACTTGGTAAAAAGATCATTCATTTCAGACATCAACAAAGAAACCATCACTTGTTGCTTACAACTAAATGCACTGGCAACACGATCCCTCTTACGGGAATTAAAATATCAAAATCATAAGATGCTAGGAACTCGAACCAACATTAAGTTCCCTATGAGAAAATAAACATTTCAAAATTATGATTGGTAAGGAGAGCAAAATCCCTCACCCAAAAGTAATGATGTCAATTACAAAAAGCGAAAGCAACAGCTGCGAGCACTAGATCATAGGTGGCATATCTAGTCTCGGTAAGCTTTAATAGTTTAGAAACATAAGTGATAACGCGTTCTCTTTTGCAAGGGAACGGCATCCAAACCCATGCGATTAGCTTTGGAACAAAAGATAAAGTCTTGGTTCCCTTCGGGAATCCCAAGAATAAGGGTATCTAAAATAGTTATTTCAAATAATATTCTTTACCGAAGAGCTAAAGCTTCAAAATTTCATTTACCTTCATGAAATCATCTTTCTGGAAAAATTTTCTTATTTCAAATCAATTTACTGTGTCTGATTGTCTCATCAAAGTGTTTAGGAGATTCCTATCGATAACGTCGATCAAGCGCATCGACCAGAACTCTTAAAGCACTCAATGGGCAATACAATCACAAAACAATCTTCTATATGATAAACATGTTTCTAAAAACTTTTTAAAAATTCTCTTTGTTTGTTTTAAGAACAAAATCCAGTTATACTTATAAATAAATCTTATGAAAAAGATTTGCAAAAAAAAAAATTTAGATTGCGAATTTCACCAAAATCAATAAACATGAGAATGGAGTCATCGAGATATTCGCAGAATACTCGATTCATAAAATGTATGAAATGAGCTAGACAAACTGAATGACATAATAAATCATTCATAAGAATCACAACGAGTGCGGAATGCGGTAAGTGGAGTGCCAACCTCCGCAACTCATAGCCAAATTAAAACCGATGGCAAGGTCGAGCTAAAAAGACCTTAATATCACTCAAAGAATTGCTTAGGTGATAATCCTAAGACAAGACTAAAAATACCAGAAAATTCTCAAACTACAAGAATGAGAGAATCAACACTCTCCTCATCATGAGGGCTTAAAGAATAAAATGATGCCATCAACTTGGAATCGAAATCACAAAGAAAAAAGAAAAAAAAAGAAACTTTCCAAAATAGATGGAGACATACCTTATCCCCGAGAAGGGCCTCCAGAAGCACCTGTTACATTTAACTTGCCAGATGGTGAATTATTCGGAGCAATGGGACAAGTGGAACTACGATGACCTTCCTTCTTGCAATAGCGGCAGAAGAGAGGCTTAGGACAAGCTCGAATTATATGATCAGGAGAACCACAATTGAAACACTTCCGAATGGAAGGCGTTTCAGCAGGCTGAGACTGAGAATCAGATTCAACGGGCTTTTTCTTCTTGGAAGGGAAAAATTCCCGCTCATCCAAGGGAGACTGCTTTTTGTTGGGGTTCTTACGAACCTCAACCTCATTACCACTATCACACTCCTTCTCGACGGTTTCAAGATGAAGTGCAGAATCTACCAACTCCTCAAAAGAAAGCTTAAGCTGGAGCAACAAAGACTTCTTAAGATATTTCTTAAGACCAGAGACAAACTTCAGATTCTTCTTATAAGAAGTGCTGATGAATTCAAGACCATACTTAGATAAAGCCTCGAATGATGCAACATACTCAGAAACGGAAGATTTCCCTTGCTTTAACTCAAGGAAGCGACGGGTCAACAAAGCTTTCTCAGATTCAGAAACGAACTTGAGTTCGAATCGTTCCCGAAACCGAGTCCAAGAAAGAGCAGACTCATCAATTTCGGCTACAAGAAGCTCGTACCAATCAAGAGCACGCTCTTGCAATAAGCTAGAAGTTACAAGAACTCTATCATGGTCAGAAATATCCATTCTAGAGAAGATACGCTCGCACGTGCGAACCCAAGCTTGGACTTCAAGAACAGACTCGGAGCCCTTAAATGGCTTTCCTCCCAGATGAACAAAATCACTGCACAGGCGTGCAAAGGTAGACTTGCGAGGTGGGGATACACGAGTAGGAGCTGGAGGCTGAATGCTCCTAAACAATTCCATAAACTGATCGGCAGACATATAAACACCATCCGGATGTGAGCTACTGGACTGCCCAACACCCGAACGTCGTCCCCTGCCTCTTCCAGCCATACGCTGAAGGTAAGATAAGAACAAGATTATTCACAAGGTAGATGATTCAAGATGGAATACTACGGAATAAAATGCATTCCTAGATGTATTTCCAAACTCTATCTAACCTTGATGGAATAAAGAGACACAATGATTCAAAGATTTGTATCACTTGTACACTTTGATGTACCATAATATGTGCATCTATTCTGTACTTATCATATTTTGCTCTGAACCTGGCTCTGATACCAAGCTGTGACGCCCCACCTCTATACCCACGCTAGCAAAGAGTATTAATAGATAATACCGTCTGCTAACACGGAGAATAAGGCTGTTTAGGAGCGACCATCTATAGCCTTGCTTTAATTATCTATTGAATACATCGACGATTGCTTTACCCAGCAGACCGACATATCCAATGAATACTTAAAACAAAACCATAGGTGGCTAGAGGATCTATCAGAACAGAATATAACAACTCAAATGTAATATACATCACAGAACAGTTGATCATCATATACACATATATTGATACACAACAGAGTATACAAAATAATACATGTCAAGTGGTATAGCAAACCACAATATACAAACGAGTTCACAAGAATACATATCAGAGTTACAACAAAATAGGACTACACAAAAAGCTATGACAAAAAGAAGCTAGCGGAGTAGTCCATGCGGAAGCAACATAGGCTAAGTCCAAAGGCACCTAACCTGAAAGATCTCGGTCTGACCCGAGTAATTAATACACGGGTCAGTCTAGCTAAACAAATCAGTTAGATAAACTGAACAACAATAAACCTGCAAGGTTACAAGGTATAGCAAATATCTCTAAAAGAGATAACACAATCATCTAACAAAAGATGGATCATATGATAACAAGCCTCATATCATTGGCAACATATAGAAACAAAGGATAAGAATATCCCGAAATAAACCATAAGGCAAATAACAAATACCAATAAGGTATACAAGTTCCACAAGGTAAACGCTACTCATCATGCGGCTCAAAAAGACCAACACCGAAGGACGATACCAAGGGAATATAATATCAATGAAACATCATGAGCGGTGGTGAAGAAACCACTTCAATATCTCTTGAGCGGTGGTGAAGAAACCACTCCAATATCTCTAGAGCGGTGGTGAAGAAACCACTCCAATATCTCTAGAGCGGTGGTGAAGAAACCACTCCAATATCTCTTGAGCGGTGGTGAAGAAACCACTCCAATATCTCTAGAGCGGTGGTGAAGAAACCACTCCGAAAGCAATACTAAAGGTAACCGACAATCCCAAATATCTCTCGGGTCGGGGCAAAGGACCAACTCCAAAAGCGATATTAAAGGCAACAAGCCAGAGGAGACAGTCCGAAGACGCTATCCCAAAGGCAGCATGTGTCACAAACTCCCAGAAAGGAATCCGAAAAGTGGTAACGTGAGTCCCATAACCACCCGTTCGCACTAAACGGTTTACTATCCATTAGTTAATTTCACACTCGAAGCAGTACAAAGTTCACCTCATATCCTCAGTAAACCAAACCCGAAGGTCAAAACGATCAATTGAATAGGTCGAGGATTAATCGGAAAGATAAACGCACAGATTCATGATCCGTGTTTTGCCCAACCATTTAATCACCTTTCCACTTCGCTCGAAGTGCGAAATTGTGCGTGTGTTTAAATAGAATTTATAAATTGAAGAAACGAGCTTTTAATATGATTAGAAAGATTATTTTATAAACACCCGTGGATGAAGTCAAAAATAAGTTATCAAAGTCAAAGAGGCAATAACAACCACTAAGAAGCAACTTGAATCGATAAAATTTGGAAAACAAATCAAAATATGCAAAACTAGGCAAAACAGGCAAAACATGTGCAGGTCGGTCGACCGGTTGCAGGGCTCGGTCGGCTGGCCAGATGCAGGAAATAAAAAAAACACGACATGAGCAGGTCGGTCGACCGGCTACAGGGCTCGGTCGGCGTAACTGCATAAATTTGCAGTTTCTGCCCTATTTCAATGAAAATGCAAATTCTTCTAAAATGCGACCATTCGAGCAATGGAGTTAAGGAGCCTTAGCCAATAGATACCCCAGCTCCATTAGCTCTCCGATTCGCAGCCAAAAACATATTCAAACATCAAAGTTAGGATCTTTAAAGAATTGAACCCAAACACTAAAAATTTGGATATTCACCAATTCAATCCAAACCAAAAGCAAGAGCATATGAACAAGGTGTTAGGAATTCATACCCAACATCTATGATATCAAAAGAGGTAGATGTGAGTTCAAAACTCACCTTTTATCTCACAACCAAAGAAAATGGAGGAGCTAAGTCACAAGGAGAAAACCAATTAATCACTACTTCAACCCAACAAGCTTCAATCTAAGAACAAACAAGTATTTTCCTAAGTTAGGTTTAGGAAAACTTTCTGAAATTGAAGGGGAGAAGAGTTGGAGAAGATGAAGAAGAGCTTACCAATGGCTTCTCTTTGATTTTGGAGCAAGAATTTGGATTTGCAAGAGGATCTAGGGCTAGGAGTTTCTAATTTCCTTTCTCTTCCACCATTATCAGTTTTTAGCTTAAGTTTTTATGAAATGAATAAGTGAATGGAAAGAGAGAAGGGCTGAGTTGGTTTATAGAATAGTTTGGGTGAAACCAAACCCAAAAGCCCACTTAGCAAATAGCAAAATTCGACTTACTCCAAATATATCGAAGCTTATACTCAAAAAGATCGCAAACGACGTTTTGAACTCAATGGAAGTGGGCTTGAGACCCAATTCGACCGTTTGCAGAAAGTAACTTTTCGGACTATGATCCGACGATTGATGTTATATTTAAATAAAATATTTAAATATACAACCGATAAATATGCGGGTTGTTACAGTTTGTGAAAATAAGAAATTTTAACGTCCTTTTATAGGAAATTCCCGTGCAATATTCATCCGAAAATTTTCCGAACTCGAAACGAAGCGTGCCGCCTGGCCTTTATAGTGTTTTACCCCGATTTCGAATGCAATGGAATATATATCGGGTGTAACGACCCAGAATTTCTGTTAATTAAAATTCGTATATTTAATTGATTTTAAATATTAATAAGTAAAATTTGTAAGTCGAATAAATTTTATTTTGAATATAAGGATTTAATTTGATAATTAAATCGATAATTTAATATTTGAATTTACAGAAATAATTGAAAATTGGGTTTAATATGATTAAATTTGATTTGTAAATTTATATTAAATCATATTGAAGTTATAAGGATGTTATAGAACTTTTAAAATTGAATTAAAAGTTAATTTGTGAAAATTGAATATTTTAATATTTAATTGACGACTAAAAATAGTCATTTTTCAAACAGTCTCGGATTTCGACGAAACTTGTTTCATCGGATCTGTAATATTATATTTTTTAAGGTTTCAAATTTTATGTCAATCGGATTTACCCTTTGTCCGCGGCGAGCTAAAACGCACAGAAATTTAGTTAACCGATTTAATTTAAAATCGATCGTTTATTGTCGTAACTCACACAGATGATCGAATTAGTCTCTGAAACCTATTCTATTGTGTCCAGAACGCGGGTTAAACCCTAGAAACGCCGGTCACTGTGCGAGATTTGGAGTTCGAAAATTCCGGATGAATAGTAATTTGAGAAAATTTCTATAAAAGGCCTCCATATTTCACAAATTGCCAAAACCCTCATTTCTTCAGCCTAGCCGCCACCTACAATATCAATGGCCGGCATCTCACCCTCTTCTTCCTCGAATTCTAGCCAATCCTTTGAGAATTAGTTAAAACTTTCAACATGGAAATTGAAGAGCAAGTTGCGAACTTCACATCCAACGGTGGATTTGCGTTGGAGTGGCTTGGATTCGCCAAAATTTGGCGATGAACGGCACGCGTATAGGGGATGTTTTCTCAACGACGGTGGCATGAGGTGGGGCCGCACTTGACTGGGTAGTCGAGCTTGTTATGGTGGTTCACGTGGAGACGCTCGATCGAGCTCCGGTCAAGTCGAGCAAGCAACGACGTCGAGCATTTCGAACGGCCGTGGGTTCACGCGATCGAACAAAGAACTGGGAGTGGAGAAAGCACAAACGGCTTGGATCTGCAGAGGTAAAAAAATGGACGGCCCGGATATTGCTAGGTTTTAAATTAAATAAAGAAATTGTAATTTGTTTATATTATAATTTGTATAATGTTTAAAATGTGATATCTTGTTCATACGAGGCCGGAATTGCGCGAAACAACTTGCGTTGGCTTCGTTTTGTCGAGCACTACGCAATGGAGCTGGATTGGAGTCATTTGGAGTTAGTGAGACTTTCGGGTAAAATTAAACGCACGTTTAATTTTATTCGAAATAAAACACTGAAACTATATTGGGAACCAAGGTGAGAACTTCTCACTCAATCGAATTAGTTTCGATTTAAATTTTAAATAGTTAGATTTAAAATTTGCTTGAATGTGTGTTTGGATGATAAATTTTTATCTGTTGTTTGAAATAGACATTATACGCCGTATATTAAGCGGAGGTTATTTATTAAAAACATATACCACGATAATTTCACCGTAAAGTGGAATTGGTATTATATATGTACTTGGAGTTGATTTCCTGCATTATATAGCGGATGAGACTCTATTGCGCCGTATAATAGCGGATAATATTTTATAAATCCTATATACCGCGATATTCCGTATTGGAACGGAATTGGTATTGTGCTAACATTTGTGGATGCAGGAAAACAGGTTGGAGGGATCCAACTGGATTCCTCAACAATATTGATTCATTTATAGATATTTGTGATATATTCTGTTATCATATTGATATATGATGTTTGGATGCTGTGATTGATTTTTTTGGCGCTGTTGCATCATTGGCCCTATTTGGAAGTTTTAAAAATGTTAAAGTAACGATTTTTAATTTAAAAAGGGTTTTAAAGTGATTTTTGAAAATATACGTTTTATTAAATTTTGGAATTAAATTATTTTAAATAAATAAACGTTACAGTTTTTAATGTTATAAAAAGTATGATTTTTGTAAAATATAACCGAAATGTGATTTTTGAAATAAATAGTTGATAAATTTATAAGATGGTTTAAATTGGGATTTTTTGAATTATTATAAACGATTTATATAAAAGATTTATAAAATTGATATTTATAAATTAAAATATTGGAATTATAAAACGAATTTTTATTAGTGTTAAAAATGAAGTTTGTACATGGATTTATAAGTAAATAAGAATTTTAGATTTATAAATTGATGATGATATAAAAGAATGAATTTAAATGGATTACAAGTAATTTACTTATAAATTGGATCTCGACATGTAAATGAAATATGAATAGAATTGGTAAATAAAGGAGATTTATAAATCGAAGTTGTTATAAAATATAAATGGAATTTATAAACATTGTTTTATGAATCTGAAATCAATTGAATTTGATAAATTAAACATAGAAGTTTATTAAAGGAGATATATTCATGATTTTGGACAGCGAATTATCCTTTAAGTTAAATGTTGTAATAATAAGAGTTTGGTTAAAAAGTATATTCACGATTTTGGACAGTGAATATATTATTAAATAAAAAAAAAATGTTTTTGGGAAGTGATATTTTAAATAGAATTAAAACAATATAAAGATGTTTTAAAATGCGTTAAGTATCGAATACATAGATTTCAACATTCATTGTTGAAATAGACGTTTTGGAGAAATAAGGAAATGGTGGACTATAACACTATTGTTATAGTAAATGATTTCCAAAAGAAAATGTTTTATATAGTATTGAGATTTATATATATATATATATATATCTAAAATTTCGAATCCTTATACTAGTGATTTTGGGTTGTCGTAACGATGTTTTACGCAACATTCGTTTTGGCTCAAATAAATGTGTTTAAGCGCACGTTTTCTTTAAAGAATGAAATATATACTTAATTTCGATTAAGTATATTGAATATTTTCCAAGTGCTGAAAATAAATGGACTTGTGAATTACTTATTATTAAATAAGTATGGAAATGTTTTCCAATATGAAGTGAATATTTTGAGATTTTATCGTTTAAAAATAAATTGAAAATGAATATTAGAAATCGATTTGGAAATCGTATATTCATAGATATTTTGGAATTGTAAATTCACTATGGAATTTATAAAAGAAAGGGAAATTTGTTTAAAAATAAACGTTGATTTATTTTTGAAGTGTGGAAATAAATTTACGGATTTGGAACGTAAATATAAAGTAAATCGGTAAGGATTTATTTAATTGGTTTAAATGAACCATTTTGAAATGAAAATGAATAAAGATTTGTGAATATATCCCGTATAGGGAAACGATTTGAATTTTTTTTTCAAAAGTTGTAAAGGTGAAAAGTGATTTGAAATTTGTTTTAAAATGTTGAAGTGTGAAAAATATATATCCTGTAAAGATATTTTTGGAAAATAAATAATTTGGAAAATAATTTGGAATCTGGTGATGTTGTGCATATCTATTGATAGTTAAATAACCGACTATCAATATTTACCTTTAAATGGGTATTTGTTGTGATTTGCTTAAATTTGAATGCCACACTTATTTTTAAAATAAGCGCTCACTATTCGGGTTAGCCGGGAAAGGACCTTTGGGTCGTATAACCCATTCTGAAAATGTGATACGTCGTAATGGATAGTATTTGAAAACCGGTGTTGAAGACCGGATATTTGTGAAACGGAAGGATTACCGTCGAATGTCTCTGCATCGGCTAATCTCCGATATAGAGATTTTATGACCCTTTGTGATGGGAATTCCGGATGTGATTAGTAAATATCCGGATTGCAAGAACTTCTTTGTAAGTGCCTTCGGTTCCCTTCGATCCCCGAATGGACTTGTATGGATGTGTGTCTGACGTTACAAATGTAAAGATGGTTTCTATCAAATATATTTCCGTTGGTGGTGGAGAATTTATTCTCTTAGCTTAACACCCTTAAAGGTTATGTAGTTGATGGTTGCTAGTGATACATTCCCAAATTGGTAATTTGGCATACGAAGTGCTGTTGAGCATTTGATGATCAAAGCACAACTTTTGTATAAAGCGTGGCTTTGTGGACGAGACTTCGTCGGACCTCACACCCCGGAAATGGTCAAAATAGGAAGGATGCAGCAAGGTTATTAGTGGGTAGCGCCCCTTTAGTGTATGTCATTCCTTCTGGATAGAGGTGGTATCATGGTATGGAGCCCAGATACTTAACCTATGTTGTTGCTGCAAATTTATTACTTTGTGGTTGTTGGAATCGAGGATCCTCAGATATAGATCAGTTACGATTGGGGGATGACATATTCGTGTCAGTAGTTACCCAGTTAGGGGTAACCCGGCCTTGCGTTGGTAGAGATCCGGTTAGGTTCTTGAGTTGTCTTTCCAGAGGCGTACCCATGTGGCAATGGGAAGTTTCTTGGCCTGACCATTTGTTGGAAATCCAAAGAAACAATACGAACCTTGTACGGTTTTAGTTGTATAACCTGCCATGGAATATGGCGGTAAACTTCTATTGAACATGGTAGCTATAGTAGGCATACAATAATGGTCGTATGTTGGCTAAGATTTATATCTTTGCTTTCGAAATGATTTTTCCTACACTATATGCACTAATAATAATATCAAATGTTTCTTTTTAATGCGTATCAAGCATCTTTGACTATCATAAGGAGAAATCTCCTCCGATTCTGCGTTTGCATTGTGTGTGTGTGCGGAAGGCCTTATGGTAGTCTCATTTTCCAAAAAAGCATTGCGAATCTATTTTAAAATATCCCTCGGTTTGATTTAAAGATAAATAACTGTTTTAAGTTCTCACACCAGTCCCATGACTGACCTGAAGTTTATTGTTTCCTTTCTAAACTCTGGGTGCCCACCAATTTCCACAAGGGCAGTCTAGAGTTAGGTTATCAGGGTATTCTGAAATTCGGGAGTTGCTGTAGAAATTTGGAGGCAAGCTGGATGGCGTAGTATATCAACTAGTATATAGTATTTCTTTTCCGCTGTTTGTTGTTGTAAACTCTGTTGTAATGTAATGTAATATAATGTGATGTAATGTAATAACTGATATAGTTCTTTGTTTAAAGATTATTCATTTATCTATTATATGTTGTTCTGCTGTGTGTGAGATTATGATATTGTTTTCTATTTCTTCTTCTTTTTCTCTCTTCTTCTACCTTTCTCTTCTTCTTTAACCATAACATTTCGGTTTTCCGGCATTCGATTGTTCTGTAGTTGATACAGTGGACGTATTGATGAAGGTTTTCGAGCGTCAAAAAATCGCGAACGTTACATGGGAGCCAGTTCGATCATATTTGAAAGATAGGTTTTCAAATCGACTATTTAAATTAAAAATTCACTTAAACCGATTTCTACGTGTTTTAGCTTGCCCCGGGCAAACCGTAAATCCGATTGACACGAAATTTGAAATATTATAGTAATATAACATTATGGATCCAATGAAACTGGTTTCATTGAAATCCGAGATTGTTTGAAAAATGACTATTTTTACTCATCAATTAAATATTAAAATATTCAATTTCTACAAATTAACTTTTAATTCAATTTTAAAAGTTCTATAACGTCATTCTAATTCAAATTTGATTTAATATAACTTTACAAATCATTTTTTATCCACATTAAATTCAAATATCAATTATTTCTGTAATTTCAAATATTAAATCAATAATTTAATTATCCAATTAAATCCAGGTATTCGAAATATTATTTATCCAGCTTATAAAATTTACTTATGAATATTTAAAATTAACTAAATATATGAATTTCAAATGACTGAAATTCTAGGTCATTACAATGTGCAGTGTTTTTTTGGACATGAATTCCCTATTTAGATAAGAATTAAATTTACATACACATTTGACCTATGCAAATAATTGTAAAGTGAATTGGCATTCAAATTGAAATTAAATGGTAACTAAATTGGTACCACTAGGAATGCAAGCCTCCTTTTGAATTATCTTAAAGTTATGGTTTTGAATTAACTTTAATTCTTCATTCAAATTTAGGTTAAGAGTTTATAAATGATTTCCAACATATTTAATTATTTAATAAAAAGTATTTAAAAATAATAACTTGTTTGTAAAAAAAAGGTTTGCTAAATAAATAGGTTTGTTTAAAGTGATTTTTGAAGGGATGTTTTGCAAATGATCTTTTGCAAATGAATTTTATTTAAGACGATCTATGAAAGGAGAATATCGGAAAGTGTTTTATAAATTGATTATGGAGATTTGTAAAGGTATTTTAACGTGGGAAGTGAGCTTTCAAAAAGAATTTTTATATAAGATAAATGGTTTGGTTTAATAACAAGTAATGTTTTAAAAAAGGGGATATGAAGGAGGAAATTAGCCAATTTTTTTGGTAATATACTTATATGGTTGAGATAAGTACAAAAATGATTTCCAAGTATAAAGGGATGTAACGGGTTTGGGAATGGTGTTTTTGAGAAAAAAATTCTTTGATCAAGTTTTATTAAGTGATTTTAATTAATTAATAAAGGCTTAATAGATTCCATATGGAATTTAATCAATGTTCGAATGATTGTTTATTTCATAGTTAAATCACCAACTATCAAATCTAGACCAAGACACA
The DNA here is from genome assembly GCA_030765085.1 of Allium cepa. Classification (NCBI taxonomy): domain Eukaryota; kingdom Viridiplantae; phylum Streptophyta; class Magnoliopsida; order Asparagales; family Amaryllidaceae; genus Allium; species Allium cepa. The sequence continues at coordinate 833,507,484 of CM060931.1, forward strand.
ACTTTGTAAATATATAGGAGAAACACGTGAGTTATATGGCATAGTCATCCCCAATGATGTTGTACTGCGCGCATAAAAATTATTTCGTTCTTCTAGGACAAATGCTAAGGAAAATCTGTTCATTCAACGGTTAGGAGGTGAACTTCACACTTATTTGTTTGTTTGCTTATTTCCTAAAGAACGAGGGTTGAGTTTACCGCAACGATCAAAAGTTGTTTCGAAGTGACCGGGATCGATATGTTACCAAAAAACAACTTCGATCAGACTCAAGCATTACAATCTGAAAGCATCTTGAAGAGTATGGAATCGAAGACGGAGTTTTGAAGTGCAAAGGCTATTTTCTATTAACCTTGGGAGGGATCTCCCACAATGGACGTTATAGAGGTTGTCTTCGGTTTTGTTCAGTCCCAAAACGAACTTTTATGGATGAATACTAGTATTACATTGATGCTTGGAGGGCAGTGTTAGCATTCCAATTGAATTTGCTATTAAAAAGCTAAATACACGACGTCACAAACCTCACAACTCGGAGAAATGGAAAAAATAGGGCATGCAATAGAGCCATCCATGTGGTTAGCTACCATTAGAAGCTGTGTCCTATTCTAAATTGTCCCTTTCAAAGTTGGTTTGGCGCAAGCACCATGACAGTAGATGGCCTCGATTTCAAATGGGTGATGTAATCCGGCTTGTCGTGTTAAAGGGGCGGGGCCAGCTCTATGTATCAGAGGGGGAGATGCGTCTATAGCCCTTGGGTACATTTTCAAGAGGTGTATCATCGAAAGGTAGTCCCTTACCCGCTATCTTTGGAACCCATTCCAATACGAACCTTTACGAATTTAAATGTGCCCAACTATGTTGCAACGTGGGATGCAAACATTTCAGCTATTTTATATATTTACTTTGAACCCTTAGACATTATTATAATATCATTGCGTTTTATATAAAAGTGTTTTGGTTAACGTAAGGTAAAAACTCATCCTTGTTTATGTGCGACACGGTCTTACGAGATACCCTTGATTTTAAAAGAGTTTTTAAAGTAATAATTCAGTTGTTTTGAGTTTACTCACACCAAACTCATCTCCAACTTGGAATTTTATTTTCTTTTCCTCAAACTCTTGAGTGCTCAAATTTATATGGATATCCAAGTAGTTCAAGTTTCCACGGATGCATTTTGGAGGAGCTTGAAGCAGAAGGCTTCATCAATAGTTAGTTACTATTTTGTTTCCACTATACCATATGTATATTGTATCACTTAGATAGGGACATGCTGTTATAACGTTCTAGGGTAGAATCCATATTAGTATGACTCCGATGCACCTTTTTGGAAATGACTTTGTAAAGTATTATCTTGATTAATATATGTTACTCTATTACATTGTGAGATTCTGTGATTGTTCTAGTTTCTTCTTATCTTATACCTTCTTTCTTTCCCATAATGATTTGACTTTCGAACACTTATGTGATCGGTACATGAATACCGTGGATGTATTAAGTATCGTCTTTGGATTTAAGAAATGCAGATCGTTACAGCTACCCTCAGACCGAGTTATAAATAACTAACAACACGGAGATGAAGATATTATTTACCTAAGATTGGATTTGTCTGAAGATAGTTGTCTTAGTTCCCTTCCTTAGCATTTTCCTTCCTATTCTTCCTCTTGGTTGAATTTGTTTTAAGCGAGTGCTTTTTGTTTTATGTTTTGTTTTTCTTTCTTTTGTTAGAGCGTGGCCAAAAATATAGGAAAAATAATTAATGTCATGTTATTTGTTCCTTTTCTCTCCCTAGTTTATTTAATGCCTTTAATTTTTTTCCTCTACCATAATTGTTCAGTTTAAAATTTAAATTTAAATTTTTATTAACATGGAAATTACCTAACCTCTATGCACTTTCCTATATTATTTATTTAATTATCAATTAATAAATTTCTTGAATAATGTGCAACAAAATTAGAGGTCTTATTATGGTGACATACATATGCATGTGTATGCATCAGTTCTTCATTTAGTTTTCCTTGAATCTTATTGTTAGGCTTCCATGTCACCACACATATTTTGTGTGTGTTTGCGTGTATCATACTAATCATGGACGTATATACCAATGTTAAGTTACACAATGATATCTATTTTTCTTTACTCTGGCAATTTGTTAAATGGTAAATGAGAAGAAGTATAAAGTGATAATATCATGAGCCTACGGTGAGCTTGTAGTTCATGAGCTCATCACAGAGTAGTAAATTGATAACATCATTAGATATATTCGAACATCACCACAAAAATGAAGCTTTTATGTAAATAAACAGAACGAAAATGTCAAACAAGTACACTATTAATATCATCTTTCTCCGTAACTCTTTCAATTATGCTTGTTGGTTATAATGAATGAAACGAGGATAAAAATAAATGCTATGATAAAGTGTTGTTGCACTAGGTAATTAGAAAATAACCATGAAAAATACTTACATCTATCATATATGTTTCCCAACTACTGTTGAAAAGTGAATCTAAATTTTAATAGATAACCTAGTGGGAATCATGGTAGCCTCATGCTCTATTGATACCATGTATTAATCATCACTTCAACTATCCCCATCTCTATTTTTACTACTAATAAAAAGAATTTAACAAACATGATTTTTATGGCAACGTTTTGAAATTTCAAAAATACCCGTATCCATCTACGAAATCTCACCATCGACTTACAACATTCACTACCATTCTCTTTCTGACGTCAACAGAATTTTATTACCAATTTGCCATTGATATCACGGACATGATGTTTGCACAAAATATGGGCAAACACCCTTAAGTCGTGTGATCTGTTGATTTTACGTTGTTCTTTGTACTTTGGATGATTTTCGCAAATATATAAAAAGCAGGTACTAAACTGTAAAAGACACACAGATTTATAGTGGTTCGGCGTTCGTGCCTACGTCCACTTTGAAGGTTTTCCCTTTATTGATTTTCTTGAATAGATTGATTACAATGGGTTACAATCTCAAAAATAGCTAAAAGAATTGAATTCAGCAGAGTCTGGGCTTGCTATCTCTCTTCTGAATCTCTCCCCCCTTTCTGAATGACCAGGGGCTCTATTTATAGGCGTGGAAGGCTGGAATCCCGCCTAAAACCTGGGGAGGCTGCTTGGCACGTGACGGGGGGCCCACAGGCCCGTGTTCTTGGAGTGCGTGCTCTGTTTGGCATCGATTCGAAGTGAACTTCGAATCGATCAAAAATTGTCCAATTGCGATGAAACTTGGCGTGGACGTTCTTCATCATGTTGACAAACTTCTGTGAAAATTTCATTGGATTTGGATCAGTAGATTGGGAGTTATGATCGGTTCGAAATTGGGCCCTTCGGTACGCTGGTTGGTTCGAACCGATGCTATGGGTCGTTCGAACCCATATGTTTCGAATCCATATGTTTCGAACCCATAGGTTCGAACCCATATGGTTCGAATCCATATGGTTTCGAAACCATAGGTTCGAACCGAACCTGTTGCGTGAGGGGGCGCTTCGAATCGATGGCTTTTGGTATCGATCCGAGGTTGTCTTCGAACGTGTATGGATTCGAAAGTGGCGATGGACTCGAAGCTGCGATGGACGCGAAGCTTGTGATCGATTCGAAGGTGGTGATGGATACGAAGTTTGATGGAGTCGAAGGTGATGGATGGATTCGAAGGTGAGTGATGGATACGAAGTTGATGGATGGATTCGTAGTAGTGATGGATACGAAGTTTGATGGAGTCGAAGGTGATGGATGGATTCGAAGGTGAGTGATGGATACGAAGTTGATGGATGGATTCGTAGTAGTGATGGATACGAAGTTTGATGGATTCGAAGGTTTGCGATGGATTCGAAGTTTGTGTTGAATGGAGTCAAGGCAGGCACTAGCTGATGGGTTCGAACGTGACTTGGGTTCGAACTTCATGGTTTCGAAGGCAAGCGCGTGGATGGGTTCGAACTAGGTGGGTTCGAAGGAAGGCTTTGGGACGGTTTTGAACCAGGTGGGTTCGAAATAGATGGTTTCGAGGCAGGGTATTGGATGGGTTCGAAGATGATGGTTTCGAACCAGACAATGACTACTTCTCTCAAATTGAATCCATCATATCTTGAGCATACGAAATCGGATTGACTTGAAATTTGAAATGCTGGCTTCTATGGTCTTTTTTGTCATGTCTTATCAATTGCGGCCCGTTCCGGACTCGGACAAAATTCACTGATATCCATAGCGAAATGAAGTGCGACCAGGCTCTGAGACGAACTGTCTTTTGTTTTCGACCAATCTTTTGGTATCACGGCTTTTGCCCAAAAAACGGGATAACATCTTGCCCCCCAAAACATGCCTTGCGGTAGGAAGGTGTGTTTTGCAATGCCTTGAGCTGGATGTTCATATCCTGTCATCAACCTGTAAAGAACTTGATAGTTTTATATGTCCTCAAATGACGATCGTTCGTGATCGAGTTATTCGGGATGGAGCGCGGCCGTTCATGGTAAAGCGCCTAACTTCAGATGACGATCGTTCGTGATCAAGTCATTTGAGGGAAAGTGCGACCCTGCGCGGTCAAGCGCGTAAATCCGTGCGTCGATCATTCGGGATCGAGTCATCTGCGGTTAAATGTGACCATTCAAGGTCAAGCGCCTAACTTCAAATGACGACCGTTCGCGATCGAGTCATTCGAGGTAAGGTGCGACGGTGCCCGGTCAGATGCATAAATCCATGTGTCGATCGTTCAGGATCGAGTTATCTGTGGTGAAGTGTGACCGTTCAGGGTCAAGCGCTCAACTTCAAATGACGACCGTTCGAGATCGAGTCATTCGAGGTAAAGTGCGACAGTGTGCGGTCAAGTGGTGGACCTCAAATGACGACCGTTCGCGATCGAGTTATTTGAGGTAAAGTGAGTTGTGCCGTTCGAGGCGGTCCTCAAATGGCGACCGTTCGTGATCGAGCCATCTGAGGTAAAGTGAGTTGTGCCGTTCGAGGCGGACCTCAAATGACGACCGTTCGCGATCGAGCCATTTGAGGTAAAGTGAGTTGTGACCGTTCGCGATCGTGTGCCGTTCGAGGCGGACCTCAAATGACGACCGTTCGCGATCGAGCCATTTGAGGCGGGTTTGTGACTGTTCGGAGTCGGGTGCCGTTCGAGGCGAGTTAGCGTGCCCGGGAGGGCTTGATGTTTTGGATGCCAGGATCACGTTCGGGTGAGTTCCTGGATTGTTTGTGTGCCTGTTGAAGGCGAGTCAGTGTGCCCGGGGGGGCTTGATATTGTTGTTATCAGGTTCACGTTCGCGTGGGTCCCTGGATTATTTGTATAGGTATATCATTATCTCAGAGCATGCCTAGGGACCGTTCGCGACCCTGTACATGTGCAAGTAGCCTAGCCATTTCAGAGTTATCAGAATCAAATATCTATTTAACAGATGAGTTTTAAAAACAGAAATGTTCAAATAAACCAAGTTCAAATGTCCAAATCAACATGAAGTAAAAACAAAGCAAAGATGTCGAAGTGTAAGTTCCCTCTACGAAATAGTCAATGATCATTCAGAGCATGCCTGGAGAACGTTCGCGATCTCGTACATGTGTAAATGATTCAGTTGAGTTAGTGGAAGCTTGCGACTTGTTCATCGATATTTTAACTAATTGATAACCAAACGACGTCCTGGATCAGGGTTGCCCCTGGTTGATGTAGATGGTGGCCGCTCAGGCTCCACTGCTGAAGCTCTCCTTCTCACATACTGAAGGAGCATACCGTTCCTGATGTGTCCTTCCACTTCGTCCTTCAGATGCCTACAATCATTAGTGTTATGACCATTTAATTCATGAAATACACAAAACTTATCTGATTTTCTCTCGCTAGAGGTTGGATCCCTTCGCATTGGTCTGCGATACGGAATCTGCTCCTTGGTATCCTGATAAATACGTTCCAAACTCTCAGTCAGCTCGGCGTAAGTAGTGAATCGCGGCTCTCTCCGCTGCCGTTTCGACCTGTCATCATAATCCTCAGCCCTTCGTTTTCCTTTATCCTTGTTTAAGTCCCTTTCGATAGGCTTTTTGTCTTTAAGCATATAAACTTCTATTCCCTCTCCTTCTTCTCTTTCTGCATTTGCATCTTCTAAACGTAAAAACTTTTCGGCCTCGTTGTAGAATTCCTCTAGATCTACGGGTGGATCTTTAGTTAATGAATTCTTGAATTCCGTGCCGTCAGCTACTCCGGACACAGCTGCCATTACTACCATGGACGGATCCGCTCGGTCAACTGAAGCTGCTGCTGCATTGAATCGTGCTAGATAACTCCTCAGGGTCTCTCCGGCTTTTTGCTTTAGGGTTGCTAAAGTCATCACATTCTTGGGTCTCGTAATGTGAACCCTGAATTGCCTCATAAATTTCTCAATTAAACCATTCCATGTCCCGATGGATCCATTCTCTAATTGCCTAAACCACAATGCTGCAATATCCGTTAAGTATAATGGAAAGCACCGGGCCATCACCTCCTCTGATGCCCCCAGCACTTCCATATGCCTCATATACTTTGTTAGATGAACCGTTGGATCCGTTCTCCCATCATACGTGTCCAACGATGGTAACTTGAAATCTGGTGGGTTTCTAGCTTGCCTAATCGCTGAAGTGAAAGGACTCCTATTAACATCCTCCAAATCCTTGTTTACCAAACCGCCTCTCATAGCTCTTCTAACCATCTCCGCCAATCTGTCGTTGTCACCGAGATGCAATCTTCGTTCATTACTTTCAACCTGCCCCCCGAGTTCACGAGGGAATTCTGGAATCTGCCCCCTTGACTGAGTGTTCGTTCCTCTGTTGCCTCCAGGCTGCGTGGGTACTCTCTCTCCCTCCGGGACTGGATCTTCGTGCTCCAAGTGTGCGCCTCCTAATCCAGGTGCTCTGTCGGACGGTCCAGCTCCGTTCTGAACTCCATTAGTTTCTCTATTCTGTGTTCCAAGTTGTCCAATTTGCTGGAATAAGCTCTGAATCAACTCCTCCTGTCTCTTCATCATGGTCTCCATTTCATCCCTAGTGATGTAGATTGATGCTTGATTCCCTCCTGAGGAAGCTTCTTGACTTCCTTGTGGTTCACTTCTCTCAGGCCTTGACCTTCTACTCGATTGTCTTGCCATAATTCCTAGATCTGAACTCCTGGATTCTCAAATTCAACTTCTTCCTGAATTAGCTTCTCAGTGAAAGCACCAAAATGTTTGCACAAAATATGGGCAAACACCCTTAAGTCGTGTGATCTGTTGATTTTACGTTGTTCTTTGTACTTTGGATGATTTTCGCAAATATATAAAAAGCAGGTACTAAACTGTAAAAGACACACAGATTTATAGTGGTTCGGCGTTCGTGCCTACGTCCACTTTGAAGGTTTTCCCTTTATTGATTTTCTTGAATAGATTGATTACAATGGGTTACAATCTCAAAAATAGCTAAAAGAATTGAATTCAGCAGAGTCTGGGCTTGCTATCTCTCTTCTGAATCTCTCCCCCCTTTCTGAATGACCAGGGGCTCTATTTATAGGCGTGGAAGGTTGGAATCCCGCCTAAAACCTGGGGAGGCTGCTTGGCACGTGACGGGGGGCCCACAGGCCCGTGTTCTTGGAGTGCGTGCTCTGTTTGGCATCGATTCGAAGTGAACTTCGAATCGATCAAAAATTGTCCAATTGCGATGAAACTTGGCGTGGACGTTCTTCATCATGTTGACAAACTTCTGTGAAAATTTCATTGGATTTGGATCAGTAGATTGGGAGTTATGATCGGTTCGAAATTGGGCCCTTCGGTACGCTGGTTGGTTCGAACCGATGCTATGGGTCGTTCGAACCCATATGTTTCGAATCCATATGTTTCGAACCCATAGGTTCGAACCCATATGGTTCGAATCCATATGGTTTCGAAACCATAGGTTCGAACCGAACCTGTTGCGTGAGGGGGCGCTTCGAATCGATGGCTTTTGGTATCGATCCGAGGTTGTCTTCGAACGTGTATGGATTCGAAAGTGGCGATGGACTCGAAGCTGCGATGGACGCGAAGCTTGTGATCGATTCGAAGGTGGTGATGGATACGAAGTTTGATGGAGTCGAAGGTGATGGATGGATTCGAAGGTGAGTGATGGATACGAAGTTGATGGATGGATTCGTAGTAGTGATGGATACGAAGTTTGATGGAGTCGAAGGTGATGGATGGATTCGAAGGTGAGTGATGGATACGAAGTTGATGGATGGATTCGTAGTAGTGATGGATACGAAGTTTGATGGATTCGAAGGTTTGCGATGGATTCGAAGTTTGTGTTGAATGGAGTCAAGGCAGGCACTAGCTGATGGGTTCGAACGTGACTTGGGTTCGAACTTCATGGTTTCGAAGGCAAGCGCGTGGATGGGTTCGAACTAGGTGGGTTCGAAGGAAGGCTTTGGGACGGTTTTGAACCAGGTGGGTTCGAAATAGATGGTTTCGAGGCAGGGTATTGGATGGGTTCGAAGATGATGGTTTCGAACCAGACAATGACTACTTCTCTCAAATTGAATCCATCATATCTTGAGCATACGAAATCGGATTGACTTGAAATTTGAAATGCTGGCTTCTATGGTCTTTTTTGTCATGTCTTATCAATTGCGGCCCGTTCCGGACTCGGACAAAATTCACTGATATCCATAGCGAAATGAAGTGCGACCAGGCTCTGAGACGAACTGTCTTTTGTTTTCGACCAATCTTTTGGTATCACGGCTTTTGCCCAAAAAACGGGATAACACATGACAATTTGAATTAAAAGTGTTGACTATCAAATTTTTTGCATTTATAGCACACATTCGTTGATTTCTTTTATTAATTAAAAAGTAAATATATCCGAATATTAGATGCATGTACGTACATGTGTTTTATTAATATGCATAATGTGAGGACCCAACTTGATTTTTCATCCAAGTATTCATATATTAGAAGTAGGTGAAACGATAGAAGGAAGAATTTGACGAAAAGTAAATGGGTAAGAAGAAGAAGTAAGAAGCAAATATGATTATCAATTATGGTTGACATCTCTTGGTACACTTTCTTTTTTAATACTTCTAACAGGGCCTTAATACGACCCAAAGCCCATATTTAATGGCCGAAATGCAGTGCGTAATAAAATTTCCTTTCGAAATCATAATCCCAACGATCCGCTAATCGCTGCACCATTGCCAAACCGCCAATCGTTTCCGCAATCTCATGTTTTCTTGCTGACTCGTGTTGCTGAGGGCGAAACCCTAGGTGCGTTTTCCTTTGTTTAATTTTGGTATTCCATTTCAATTAAAAAACGAATCCATATGTAATTCCACATTGCTTTTGTTTAGTTGATTTTTTGTAGTTTATCCATTTTTCGGATTTCTTTTGACGCTACGGGCAAAACCATATTTGTGTTTTTTGGTTTAAATTTCTACTCTGATTAGAAATTTGAAACAATTTTTATACTTGATTTACCATTCTTTCATTTAATTATCTTTTTTTTTTCATTTATTCCGCTTCAACTTCTCTTTGATGGTTTAAGACAAAACCCTAGGTATGTTATTTTGGTTTAATTTTGTGCTCTGATTCATAACTGAAAATAGTATGTTTATTTTCATAATATTATTCTTCATGATCAATTTATTTAGTTTTCCATGTTTGATTTTTTTCATAATTTGGTTCTTCATAGTTAGTGTAAAATTTTATAGTTCAAAAATATTAATATTCTTCATAGCATACTCTACACCAAATAAGTAGTCATAGTTAATCTAATATCGCATCAAGAATCATTTCATCCATTGAAAGAATACCGTTGATGTGCTATCATTTTTTTTTATTCTTAGTCAATTGTGCTTATATGTTGCATATATATATCATAAATTGAATAAAATGTTTCTTTATACTAAGAATATATTAGGAATACTGCAGTCTTCCTTCGGGCTAACCTAAAAGTTTTTCATGGATTGACATAGAGGTACTAATAATGCTTATACATTAACAACAACTTCTCTACTAGAGTTGAGTTGGAAGCATGGCTTGTTCAATACTAGATTGATATTTACTTTCTTGGAAGTATTTACAGGTATATTTATTTGCAGATTATGTTCCAGATTATATCATACGTTTCACTTTGAATCCCCGGTCTAACATTTTCAGATTTTTTGCTCCATTGATTAAAATTCTGCTAAAGGATCTCCAAGGGATCCATTGATTGCTTCTTAGGTTTGTGTCAGATTCTTAAACCCATACCCTTTTAGGATAGCTGATAGGATTTTCTCTCAGTTTTGCATCAGTTTCATATTTATTCATCAAACATTTCCCTAAAAAAAAAAGAAGAAGAAAAAAAGCATATGGAACTATTAATGACAATCCGTTTTTTATTTTGTATGAAAATATATGATATTAAAATGCACTTTAAAACCTCCCTGAAAGAATATTTTGTAAGCTAATTTCTAATATTAAATTAGTGGCACTATTTAATCCGAAAATTCTCCCTAAACGTCTGAATCTTTATCCATTTACCATTTAATTGGCACCATTATTTTATATTGTTGTAAAATTCAATCTACCACATAAATCCACTTTAATATTTAAAAAAACCTTTTACTCAGTACATAGTCAACATCTTTTACATGACAAAAAATATATAATTTTTCTCCTCCTAAAAGAATTTTTAACCTTCATCCATTTACCATAGGTAAAAAAGTCGGCAATGCTCATTATATGGGTGTTTTTCTCCACTATTATTTCTTTCTCAGCTATATTTCTTTAGCACCCTTAAGTAGAATTTTTTCTCATGCAAATTTCGCAAACAGCTTCTCTTATCATAATCATGATAGCCCTTTACAGTACCATAGAAATATATGTATATAGTTTCGTACTTCAATTTTTTTTTCAAGTTGTAACTAAAAGTAACAACCATTTTATTCTGAATAGTCAACAATAAGAAAAAAAAAATGAGTATTATATAATTCAATTTTTATATTAATTATACCTTTCCCTTTGCATATGATATATGTATAATTCTATGAATACAGTAATCATACACTTGCATACCGTAGTCCTTTAAAAATTATACCGTGAAATCTTAGGTAATTACAGCATCTTAACATATACATATGTGTAAAGTTTACCTTTAGAAGGAATACTTTCTTATTTGAATTTTTGTGACAATGTAACATGTTTATGATATATGTGTTTTCTTAGTTATTAATGCTTTTATAAACAAATTTATGTTTTTGGCTTTTGTACATGGAGACGTATAATTTATATTATTATTTGCAGTAGCATATGTCCTGATGTCTTTGTGAGTTTATAGTGTACTCTAATTTTAATTTATCGTAAAACCACTTTTTCGTTAACAAGATTTGTTTTGAGAAATTTTAAACCTATGTTTGGACTTGCAGTAATTTTTCAGACCTAGAAGATTTGATATATCATAGCATGTCAATACATAAAAAAGCATTCACAAATTAGAACTTAAAATTGAACTAATATTTTCAAAAAAGCTAAGGTAGCTATTTAGTTGTTAATTATACATTTTCAACCTTACTCTAGTCATCATCTTATGGCAGTTGTGGAGCCAGGCCATTATTTTAGCTAGGTTCATATTTTTATTATATAAACAAATAAATACATGTATATATATGTATATATATGTGTATATATATAAATACTCGTTTAAAAATAACTTAAAAGCCGTTAGGCCTAAAGCTAGACAAAAATCTCTTCAGAAACTTAAATAAAATGGGCCAAAGCCTTAAACTTCCTTTTCAGATATGACCAGAAAAATAAAATCAGCTAGAGCCTAATAATCAAATTCTAGTTTTTTTTTTGTTTTTTGTTTTTTTACAAGTTTTTAATTATTTTAGCTAGGGCAGCTGCCCTTGCTGGCCCAACAGAAACTCCAACCGTCTTATGGAATTAATAAATTCTAAAACGGACTTTTGTTTTGTTACAGTCAAAAGATAGATATTCACGCAATTTTGGTTATAATATTTCATCTTTTATATACCTTATTATTGACACACATTAAGCATATAAGTTTCTTCAGGGGATATAAACTACTCCTACCTTGTATTTATTGTATAAAATGTTCTTAACTAGTGATGTTGAATTCTATTGATGCATACCTAGATTTTTTATTCTTTTTCTTAAGTTATTTTATGTAAGTTTTTGGTAGATCTTCCATTATTCAAGATGGTTGTCATTTTACATTGATTTTTGTTGGAAATTCTAAGTATACATAGATTATGGATGTTATACGTAGGTCTGTCCGTTTGGTGAGTGAATGTAGAGGAGTATGGTTCTCAATTTTATGTATCAAGACATGTGAAAACGTGCTTGCAAGCAATGCAACCAAATATTTGAAGCAACCGAAATTTTTGAAGCTACCAAAAAAGCTTACAATATATTGTTATGACAAATTTATTTTGATACTTCAGATTTTTTTCTAAAGGCGTACTATAACATACAATACATGCTGTTATCGTTGTATTCATGTGCTTCATGCTGTAGTCCTTTCTATAATTAATTTATATTTTACATTAGCCTTGCGTGTTTCATTCTATCATTATATTTTTCCATTGCATAGCGCATGCTGATTACTGCACAATGTACAAAATGATTATATTAATTTCCTCATATTTGTGTTGAACATTTGAATCAAAGAAATCAGAGTTAATGCACTCACTTAATTAGCTTGAGACCTGTTTTTGATTTTTTTGGAGTAAATTGCAATAATATGTTTTGCATATATTGTTTGAGTTACGATGGTTTAACTACAGACTTGAGTTTACATCCGATAATGTTGATAACATTTCTGATGTGTAATATCAAGTATACATATTATTTATTTAATAACTTGCTGATGTTTAAAAACATAGGTTTCAAATATATATCATACACAATCTAAAGGTTCAGTTTGGTTTTGATGGTAAAAATAGTTAAGTATATGGTAGCGTCATATTAGTTATAACTGTATTGAAAGGATTTTATAAAAAAGAAACTACTTTTTCTTTCAGAGAAAGTTTCTTAGATAATTGAAAAAAGTTAAAAAATGTTCTCAATTGTACATTCAGCCCCTCTTTAGCATCTTCGGGTCGAGCATATATATTATTTAAGCAATTAATTATTAATCCTTCTTTGATTTACATTATTTAATACTGTTAATTTTTTTGCAGATGATCGTGTCAAACATTATCATTATACGTTTTATTGAAACTAACGAAAAACTACAAATTTTTTATATTAAACAACTAAACGGTCGGTTGCTCCACCGTTGTATGGTTGTACTAGTAAAAAATAATAATGTATGCTGTTAGTAAGCATGTAAGCAGAGTTTGTATAGTGACCATTAGTTATGCGAGGCCAAAAAGCTTTTCCGGGTGCCTATAGTAATACACTAGTATTATTCCGTTGGTAATAATATTTGAAAATAAAAGTGTAACCACCTCAGAAATTGGAGTTATCATCTCCCATGCTGCTTGGGGAAATATCTACTACTACAGGTTTTTATAATGAAGGAGGTGGTTAAGTATAAAATTTATTGCATGTTTGCTCTGCGATAACTAGCAAGACCACTGTGTTGACACTTATGTAAACTTGTAGGTCGGTCCCTTCTATCCCACTTCCATTTCAAAATTAGGGTTTGTTGTAAATCCAAGGAAGGAAGAAAAGGCCTGCTTTGATTTTATTTGGATCCTTTAACTCTTGGATTTGGAGATTTTTTTGTTGGATTTCCTTTGCCCGGTTCCGTTATCTCCACGGCAACTCTAAAACCACTAAAGCCTAAACCCATTTTCATTCAATGTCGGCCGCGCCACCATCAAATAGCGCCCTAACAGATACTCGCTTCTCGGATTTGAAACCTCCTTTATCCAAACCCATTATTGACGCCCTATCTCAAAACCACTTCCAATTTTGTACTCCAGTACAAGCAGCAACGATTCCTTTATTGTGCAATTACAAAGATGTGGCTGTCGATGCTGTTACTGGATCTGGAAAAACCCTAGCATTTGTGATCCCTGTTGCAGAAATCATTCGGCTGTGTCCTCCTCCTAAGCCCCATCAGGTTATGTTTTGCATCTTTCGCCATTATAGCCTAATTTTACGTTTATAGATATGTGTTCTCATTGATATTACAAATTTCACATGTAAAGCTGTGTTCACTTTATAAATCCACGCTTATGACATAAGAATCGGTTGTTATTTGTGTTATTTGATTTCCCACCCACTAAAAAATTCATGAAATGTTCCATTTACTTACTGTGATAAATATTATTTTCCATTAAAATATCATGCACTAGTACAGATTCTATGCCGTAAAATTATTTGGCTTCAATTCCAAGCTCATTTATTTCAGTTGGATCAATTAACATTAATATTATTCTGTATGACATTTAATTTAGACAAAGGCTACAGTGAACCTGTAATCATTTGTACACACTTTCTTCATTGACATGACTTGCATTGAAAGTATTCTCTTATACAGAATTTCCCATTTCACTTTGTGTGCGTATAGCAGCAGCAGCAGCAGTAGTAAACAATATATTTGGTAGTTATAATTCAATCATTTTGTTACTTCATTCTTATTTTGTTTTGGCATGCTCCGATGATGTTTATGTTTTCGTTTTTCTTGTCTAATATAGGTCGTTGGAATGATTATTTCTCCGACAAGAGAATTATCTTCTCAAATTTATAATGTTGCACAGCCATTCTTTTCTACCATTCCAAATGTTAAAAGTGCACTTCTTGTTGGTGGCGTAGACATTAACGTTGACATAAAGAAAATTGAAGGAGGAGCAAATATACTAGTTGGAACCCCAGGCAAATTACATGATATTATGAATCATGTGGACATGTTAGATTTCCGCAACTTTGAGGTAATAGGATTGATTACTTCCAATATATTCCTTCTCAATGTTTTTCCGATGTGGCGGTGATTGTGTTAGCATCATGTAACAAGTTGGAATATAGATTATAAATTTCTTGATTGTGTTCTACTCGAAGGCATATGATTCGCCATTATTAACCGTATTCTAACTTAATTTGATTTTGCTGTGCGTGAGCTGTCATTATTGTTGGTATTTTAATTGAACGCCTCCAAATTTTTACACTCCCTGATTGAAATACATCTTTCCTTTCCTTTAAACAGATACTTATTTTGGACGAGGCTGATAGGCTACTAAATATGGGTTTTCAAGAGCAGATTAATTCAGTAATAAGTCGATTACCAAAACAACGAAGAACTGGGCTGTTCTCTGCAACTCAAACAGAAGCAGTTGAGGAACTTTCAAGGGCAGGGTTAAGAAATCCAGTAAGAGTTGAAGTTCGTACGGAAAATAAATCAGCAGACTCGACATCTTCCGAATTATCCGCTTCCAAGACGCCCTCAGAACTTCACATTGGGGTAACTTCTTTTACATGTATTGACAATTATTCCTCTGGGCATTTTGTAGTAAGTTCAAAATAACCATTATAAGATGGTTCCGTTGGTGGTTGTTAATAACCATCATCAGCTGAGGGTATAGTTGTTCCAAACAGTGATATGTTTAACCTCCAGGTAGAGTTAAAACAGTGATATCTTGACCTTGTTGATTACTAAACTAACCTAAATTCTTTGAATATTTTCAGTATATGATTTGTGAAGCAGATAGAAAACCTGCGCAGCTTGTTCACTTTTTGGCACAAAATGTATCTGAAAAGATAATGATGTACGAATAATTAATTTATTAAAATACAACATCATATAATGTACTTTTAAATAAATATCTTGTTTTTTCCTTTTATGTCTTAATTTTAGCTTCTTCATGACATGTGCATGCGTTGATTACTGGGGAAAAGTTCTTCCCCAAATTAATCCTCTCAAAGGCCGTCCGTTAGTCCCACTTCATGGGAAAATGAAGCAGGTACGTGGTAATATTTCTTGATTTGTATTAAAGCTTATAGCAGTGCCAGTAAATATTTGATTAGTAAACACCTGTTGGATCTTAATAGGTTACAAGGGAGAAAGCATTAGCATCTTTTACTGCATTGCCTGCTGGGGTTCTTTTGTGTACTGATGTGGCAGCTAGAGGACTTGATATACCAGGTGTCAGTTGGATCGTACAGGTATATACATGTGTACTTTATGTTTGAAAGATTTGTTATCACACACATCAAGGTTCAGACTTTCGTTTTCCGATTTCATTTCGATCAATTGTATTTTTGGAAATTTCGGTTCCATTCCGGAAACCAGAATATTAGTTTTGGTTCCAGTTTTGTCACTTTTCAGCAGTTTTGTCTTATAACTGTATTAGCAAATGCTTCAAATTTATATTTAGCCCTATAAGTTTCTTTTGACCATAGAAATCCATTTTCCTTGATGGGCTTGTTTAGGTAAAATAACATTCTTTACTGAAATATATATATAACAGTTTGAATCCATTTTTTTAACCCTAATTACTCCAAATTTTTTAATCTTGAAAAAAACAAACCCACTACCACAAGCCCAACATCAGCTTAAATATTAATTTATCTCGCGCAAAATCTTCGTTTTCAACAAACAGCCGCCTTATATCCCTTTTTTCATAAACGCAAAATCCCTTCACCTACAGCAAATTGCAAGCCCTAGATGTTTGATTGCAATAGATGAACGACAACTGAAATTCAATTTGCTTGCTCAGATTCAACACAGGTTTTTCAACTTTTTTTTGCTTTCGTTCTCTCAATTGTTCTGCTCAGTTATTATTTGCTAATAGCTAAAGCTGAACCGTCTTTTTTTTTTCGAATTCCGACGCGGTCAACACCGGTACCAGATCGAAATTCCGGTGTGCCGGCTGGTATTTCGAACATTCACACATATTTGTATGCGCACAAGTATGTGTTTATTTTTAAGTCTGAAAATATTGTCGATGTGTTGTTTACTTTGCATATATACCCATATACTTCTTAGATATGACCTTTTTTGTTAATTTTTTTAAATGGTTAATGGACAGCAGTGGATTTATTTTGGTAGCTTAAAGAGATCAAGATGCTTGCTTTGTCAATGTCATATAGGTAGAAATAGACAACATATTTTTTCAGTATCCCTGCAAAAGTCGTTATACACACCAACTCGATATAACAGTACCCAAATATCATTTTCTGACTAGGACTCCAAGTATAAACTTATAAAGTCTCTCCGTTCTTCAAACATAAGAAACTTTTAGAAATGTCTAAAAAGAAGTGGCAACATTTAGAAATCATAGGTGGATTGTAGTTTATGGTAGGAAGGACTTGTGAAATTTGTATTAAAACACCGTGCAAAATGAATAACAAATGAACCTGCATTGTTGTCAGTTAATCCATGTCTGGCATTATTCTGGAGTAGTTTCTGTTTTCATTACCGGTTGTATCATGGAACCAGTTGCAATAAGAAATTGAAAAAGATGGTGGTACATCTGTTGCATCATACGTGCACATCTTTACAATATAATAGTTGCCTATGTTGCTATGCATTGTGCTGTGTGCTTTGATGTCTTAAATAGTTCTGGACGCCGTGCACAGCACTATAACTGACAAGACTGGGCATTATAATACTGTTTGGCTTCCTGATTCCAGGCTAAAAAATAGAGCTTAGACGGAGCCTTGACAGCATAGGTTGCTTAATGCTGTATAATGATAGTCTGATAATATCATGTGAACAGTGAATTTAATCATGATCATATACTTTTTCCTTGTATTTGACATGTGATTAGTTAAATTTGGAAGTACGAACATTCTAATGCATTATCCGGTTCCTTAGTATGACCCTCCTCAAGATCCTGATGTATTCATACATCGAGCTGGCCGAACCGCACGATTGGGAAGACGTGGAAATGCTTTAGTATTTCTCTTACCCAAGGTTTTTGCCCCAAATTTTTTTTCCCCTTTTTGGGTGAATTTTTTCTCTCCAACAGTTTAATTTCTTCTTTTTCTGCACTCAGGAAGATGCTTATATTAATTTCCTTGCACTAAGAAATGTTCGCCATCTTGAAGAAAGAAAATGCTGTACTGATGAGGAAA
The DNA here is from genome assembly GCA_030765085.1 of Allium cepa. NCBI lineage: Eukaryota > Viridiplantae > Streptophyta > Magnoliopsida > Asparagales > Amaryllidaceae > Allium > Allium cepa. The sequence continues at coordinate 833,525,487 of CM060931.1, forward strand.
AATGTTGCACTGATGCATTGGGGATTGTCCCGCTGGCAAGTATTTGATCAACTAAGTATTATGTTTTTTCTGTTATACATGTGCATTATCAATTGGTTTTACTCTCATCTGATGTATAATTATACATACTGTACACACACACTTAAGTGGTGCTCCAAAATAGGTTTGCCATTGAACCTTCCTCATACATGTATGTGTTGTGTGTGTGTATGCGCGTGCGTGCGTGTGTGTATTTCATATATATTTGAATATTTAAGGTGAACATTTCTTATCATGTTTGTTCAATGATTCTTTCTTGATATTTGCTTCCCTTACTGGAACACAAGTGTGTCAAAACAAGAGTATCTGTTTGCTAATGGTATGGAAACGGACCATGTTATAGAACATAAAGTCGTCAAGGAATTAGTATTCATTATAACAAGGGTTGCAGGCTGGCATGTAAAAATAATAATGCATATTTGTATTAAACGCTAATAAAATATAATCTCATATCTTGATGAAACTTAAGCCTTGTAAATTTATAAGCATTAAAGCTATATGAGCTATGATTATAGTATTTAACCTTTGGAGTTGCTGTTGAGTAAGTGTACAAAATATTAATTTTCTAAGCTGTTGGAAAATTTATGGATATATTGTCAGTTGAATGTTCTTCGAGTTGTAGTTGCACAATTTGGCACTATGTTCTATTCTGTACCTTTTAGTTATATTTATATATCTTTTTTAAACATCTAATATATTTTTGGTTTAATGCTTCCTTAAATTTAAGGCCATCTAAATGAATAACAGCAATACTTTTATTATAGATAAGATCAATTGCACAGGAAGATCGTGATATTATGGAGAAAGGAGTCAAGGCTTTTGTCTCCTATATCCGTGCATACAAGGAGCACCTCTGTTCTTACATACTCAGGTTCTACTATTGAGTTTTAAACAACCTCTTTTTTTCTACATCAATATTTAAATGCCTTTTTTTCCAGGTGGAAGGAACTTGAGATTGGAAAACTGGCTATGGGTTATGGCTTGCTGCAGATTCCTGGCATGCCAGAAGTAAAGCACCACTCTCTATCCACTGTTGGTTTTGAACCTGTACATGATATCAATCTGAACGATATCAAGTACAAGTAAGCTATTAACTTTCCATTTCGATGTACATTTTATCCAGGATGAGTTGTGTCCGTCACTAGTTTTGTTACATCTTGAAAAGTGAATTATATTATGCACTAATGCAAGTCCGCACTAGATTGTGAAAATATTTATGTGTATCATCGTAAGTAAATCTTAAAAGATTAAAACAGAAGTATTAGTCCATAAAATCATAGATGTACTATCGTCTTAATTAATCTGAACTATGCCATAGAATCATTATTTTGTTACCCCTGGTTTTTGAGTTGTTGATTTTTTTGATTAAAACTTTATAAAGTTATCAGTTATAATCAGAGTAAAGTAAAATGACATCAATGTGATTGGTACAATGTTCCAGTAAGCCGTCAACTTTGCATTTTTATGTACATGTTATTCGTGACCGGTCTCGAGGATTGAGTTGTTCCTGGCTCCAGTTTTGTTATGTCTTAGTATATTGGAATTGTTCAGTTCATCAAATCATGGATATACTCTGCCTTAATTGATCTGAAACATGTCATTAAATCACCACTTTGTGGTTCCATGGTTTTCAAATTCTGATTAAAATTAAAAATTAGAAAATTTTCAGTTAAATCAAAGGTAATATAGGTATGATTGGTTATCTATATTTTGGAGGTTATATTTCAATTTTAACCAAAAATACCCTTCTCGATGTGTAAAATAGATTTTACTTGGGTGATGATTTCCAAGAACACCACATCTTAAATGCGATAATCTGTTTGGAATAAAAATTATCTGGTATACCCATCCATGTGTTATTGGTATTGTTGTATGTGAAAAACTTAACTATGAATGTTATAAAAAAAGAAAAACAAGAAGCTAAATTGCCCATTATGGAAAATTTGAACGAGAAAAGTGGTAAAAAGAGAACACAACAGGAGAGTAAATAAATATAACCAAGTCAAAACACAACAAAGAATCAAACTTTAATCTCCAACTTGAAAGTATGAACTGTGAAATACTAGCACCAAACATAGTCATGAAAGGCGCACCATGGCATGCTGCGCAGTGAGGCACGACAATTGCCTCTTTTGGGTTCATGGCACTGGAGAAGGCATGCTAAATGGTGCAAATGCACACATGGCACGAGACCAAAAAAAATTGCTTTCATCATATGATCGTTCTTGCTAATTTTTTTTTGGGTTTAAAAAGTATATTTTCCTTAATTATTTTGCTTGAAGGCACACATGTAATTATCGATATGAAAAAACTAAGCATGCGGTAGGTTTTTTGTTTTTGTTATGGATTTTTGTCCGTACAAAAATGCGTATAACGAATGTATATTGTGAAAAACGATTTAGAAAGTTAACATGCAAAATAAAAAATAATTTTTATTTTTGTTTTCCGTGTTTTGGAAAATAACGGAAGCACGAGAAACAATTCATCCTTCCGTCATCCCTTCATCCCCTGCGTCGTCCCTCTATTTTTCTTATGTTTTATAATTAATAATTAATGTTGAAAATGTTAAATACAAAATAACCAAACGGGCCCTAATCTTCTTATGTAATAATATGTATTCTTAAAAGTAACATAAATAAAAAACAATTTTTATTGTTCGTGTTTCGGAAAATAATGTAAGCACAAGAATGTTTTCAAAATGGGATTTAAATCGTAAATCATAAATTTCAAATATCAAACTGAAACGGGATTCAAATCGTAAATCGCAGATTCAGAAGATTCGAATTTGAAGGCTTGCACGCAATTTGAAATTGATTTTGATGTTTGAATTTTTACAACTAAACAAAAAACTAAATTTTCTCTCGTATTCCATTTTTATTGTATTTCACACATTATAATTATAAATGTGAATCCAAATAAATATATTAAATATGTTGGTATGAGTAGAATGTTTTTTTGGCGGTTTTGACTATGTTTGAATCGGAATGTAAATCGAATCGTTAAGGGAGAGATCCGATCTGAATTGGGATTTAAATCGTAGGATTTTAAGATTTTTGACAACAATACGAGAAATAATTCATCATTCCGTCATCCCTTTATCCCCTCCGTCGGCCCCTCCATTTTCCTTCCATTTCCTCCGTCGTCCCTCCATTTTTCTTATGTTTTTTATAATTAATGCTGAAAATGCTAAACACAAAATATAAAATAAACCAAACGGGCCCTAATTTTTTTACGCGTTATGTATTCTTAAAGTAACATGATCATGCATGATAAATTAATGTTGGTGTTAGAATGTGTGATGTATCTATTCATACGATGATGAACTAGTATTATGGAAAACTATCGCTGTGTGTGTATGAGGTATGATAAACTAATATTATGACAACTTATCTTTTCCTATTTTTTTGCCTGAAAGCACATATATAATATAACATTGATCATGTATGACAAACTAATATTTATGTTTGGACATATTATCTATTTATTCATACTATGATATGATGATAGATTGATTTAAGTGTGAAATATAGACTTTTGTAGTTAGACGCGATCAATATATTACTAATTAAATGTTAAAAAGAAATATGAAGTAAAGAATGCATTGTAAAATAAACATGTCAAAGTAACTAAAAACAAAATAAATTACCAAAACAATATCACACAAATCAAAATATCATCCCTTCATTTGTTTTTTCCACTTCAGACATAAAAACTAGATCGAATTTCTATGTGAGATTTAATTACTAAACAATATTGGTAAGTTTGTAGGTTGAAATTCAACTTCTAGGCAAATGATTATGCATTTAACGGTGATGATGTAATATATTAAATGTGTATCCTTATGACATTATTATATGTTTAATGATATTTTTGCGAAATACACATACATGCGCACTAAATCAAAAAAAATCCGTGCATCGTTTGTCGCACCACGCCAAAGTTCCAAGAAGGTTTGTGCTGTCTGCTCCTAAAAAAAGAACCAACTATGGCCTTGTAATGTATGCCCAATTTTACTGCAATAGAGGTAAGATACTGGATGAAATGACGACAAGCGTCTGGGATGGTGACAAACGTCTGGGATTCTTTGTGACAGGAAGGTCCCATAAAAACTTAAAGGAAAGTTCTACAAAACGGCAATCAGGTCTGCGATGTTGTATGGTGCAGAATGCTGACCTACTAAAAGCCAACACGTCCAAAAGATAAGTGTAGCAGAGATGCGTATGCTGTGATGGAGCTGCGGTTATACAAGAAGAGACTGAATTAGAAATGATGATATACGTGATAAATTTGGAGTAGCACCAATTGAGGAGAAGCTAATTCAACATCGTTTAAGATGGTTTAGTCATCTTCAACGAAGGTTGTCTGAGGCATCTGTGCGTGTTGGAATAATAGACCGCGTTGAATGCTCAAAGAGAGGTAGAAGTCGACCAAGGTTGACATGAGAGGAACTAGTAAAAAGGGATTTGAAGGATTGGGGTATATCCGAAGAGTTGGTGATGGATCAGAGCGAGTGGAAGTTAGCGATTCACGTATCAGAACCATGAGCGTTGAGTTCTATAAGTTTTGAAGGATTGGGGTATATTCGAAGAGCTGGTGATGGATCAGAGCGAGTGGAAGTTAGCGATTCACGTATCAGAATCATGAGCGTTGAGTTCTATAAGTTTTAAATTATAGGACTTGGGAACAGGAGCTTAAGACGTATGTTTGGTCTTTGATCAATATTACTTTTAGTATCATTATCGCTATTAGTATTTTTATTTCATCCCTCTTATATATACATATATATTTTATTTTATTTAGTTATTATTAATTTACTTATTTGATTTTATTTTATTATTGTTATTATAACTTTTAAATTGATTTTGTCATTTAGTTTTGGGTTCCATCTCTAGCCAACCCCAACTTGTTTGGGAATAATGACCTAGTTGTTGTTGTTATTGTAGAGGTAAGGCACTGCATGTATCATTGTTTGTTCAGGATTGCCTATATAATAGGGTTTGTTCGAGAAAAATACCACGCTTTTCTATTGTGATCGCATTGGGTTTGATTGAATCCACCATAGTTAATTATAATTATAATTGAACCGGTTCAGTGAATAAATGTTGGAAGGGACATTCAGTACTTATATTTCTCTATTTAAAGGGGATAAAAGGTCACATGAAAAATTATTTCATAAACAATTTGATTTTTTAGGAGCTCATCAAACAGTTATAAACTAAAATTTTCAGAATAGTATATATGATTTGAGTTAGAATCCTTAGATCTACTGGTTGATTTAACAGGATTCTGTGTTTACCATTGTTCTTGTCTTCATTCATTCTCCAGCTGATTGTTCATCTTTAGACTTTAACTTCAGACTTTAACCGATAGAATTATAAACAAGTACATTCTCTGAACAAACTTTTCATTTCTTTCTGTTTTATCCAACTATATGAATTTACGCCTATCTGAATGTAAAAATGAGCTAATTTGTAAAGAAAAACAGAACATACTTTTAAATCTAATGTAGTATAATTAACGTGGAAGACACAAAATTAAAATTTATTTTCTATGATTACATTTTTGAAATGGTGCAATCTTGCTGAAATTTATTTAATTGTAATTGAAAGAGATATACTCAATCAGAACATAGCATAAAACAAAGTTCTAGGTGATGGGTCAAATTAGGAACATGAATAAGAACTGAAAATAAAACAAATTAACACTCAGTGAATCAAATTATGAAAAATGGATGTAACCAATAAAGAAATTAGGAACAGAGCATAAAACATATATATTGTATAATGCATTTTATCAGAAAAAACATAGATTAATGTAGTTCGATATATACTGTAATTATGAAGCAGATTGGTGTTGTTATAAAAATCATTGTTAGGGCACACCAAAGGAGTATTGATTTTCATATTGCAATCCTAGGTGGTGGCTATCGATATCCAACTGCACCTGTTTGGTCGTGTAGAGGGATGCATTTAGAGTTCCAATACGTGTGTCCACTGTGGATATAAAAAGACCAATTTGTGCATAACACATGTTACCAATTTGTGGGTAAACAAGAAGTATACATAACATAAAAGCATGAGCGTAAATACATAAAAAATAAGGATGTTTGAAATGAGTTTGGATGATGCTTAAGTTTAGAGATGATTTTTATATTTAATATATGATTAAATCCGGATGATGCTCATATGATGTTCAATTTAAGACGATGTTCAGGTAAGTTTAGATGGTTTTTTAATGATCTTCTTGCGATACTAACGTAACCAAACGATAGATATCATAGCACACGATAACAATGAGTGAAATAGATTGTTTTTTTTAATTTACTTTTCCCTTATATAAGAGGAACATTTAAAATGATACACAAACCAGTAGCCAACTCATGATTCATTGGACTCTTATTAACATCAAATACTCACACACCTCCAAGGAAGGGGTGGATGGAAGCAGAAAACTATGAAAAATTGTACCTTAAAAGATACATCAAAATACAAAGAACTACCCAATGACCTGTGGTGAAAGGTGTTACAAATCTGCTAATAACATGAATAACATATGATATATCTGGACAAGTAACGGTAAGTTAAAACCGAATTTTAAAAAAAATGGTACAATATAATGTAGGCTTTGACAAGGCATACCATCAGAAGAAAAATTACTTTACGTTAATTTTAGTGAAAGTGTCAATATTCTCTAGTTCAAGAATATCTACAATATATATTAATTGAGACAGATGATAACCTCTAGGTGAGTAGAGGCTATGTCAGACTCCAAGAAATATATTAAAGAGCCAAAATCCTTCATTTCAATTGTCATTTTTTTTAAATTTAGAGTTTCAAATGCATATTTATTTTTAATGTATTTACTTTGCCTATACGTTGTATTTTAGCCCAAATTATAGTTATGTATCAAGGTCTCAACAATGCATTGAAAATTTTAATGTGTTGCACAATAAATTTTTGGATCTAGTTATTATACAATTCCACAGAAAAATCAAACAAAATCTAAGTCAGACACCAACAAATACCAGACCTGAACACCAAATCGCCAGCAAATACCAAATCACGATGGACAAATGAAACACAAACAAAAAATCGTTAAAACAGCAATCAGATTCCAATCAACAATAGATTTGAAAATCAGATCACGGTCAGATCATCGGAACAAAAATCATCAATAAAAAACAAGAATTAAATACAGAGCCAGATCAAGTTATAAAGCCAGATCAAAATATAAAGCCAGAAATACCAAAAATCACCAAAATCAGAAACCGCCGGAATCAGATTCGAAAAGTTGGATGCATGAGGGAGAATTGCTCAGATATCATGTTAAAATAATCAGATATACATAATATATAAGAAGAAAAGGGCGAAGATGAAGATAAAAATTGGATCTTGAATTGTATTGAGCGCAAAAAAAGAATTTTTGATGGGTCGTTGAAATTCGAATACATAGCTGTTATTTACAGGTTAAACATGTTAGATGTAGGCATTAAATACCATTGAAACATTTACTTCTAATATTCTAAATGGTTTTCTATGTCTTGGTATGAGAAAATAGAAAGCAAAGGGGTATTGCTTAGGGTAGTAACATAAGTAGCGTTGCTACCATGTTGGGATGCTCTAAATATATTCTTAAGTTATGTAGCATTCATAGTTTTAGTGTGTTATTTTTGGTGCGTTGGACTAATTTTCTAATAATCTATTATGAAGCTGAGAAGCTGAATTTGATATTTAGGAAACTCTTCCACATTGTGTTTGTAGAAGTTACTTTGATGATTCATTTGAGTCACTAGTGTGGCAAATTAGTTTTCTCTAATGCAGTGGAAATACAATATTAGGAATAAAAAATAACTAGTGGCAGAGTCAGGGTCAAGTATTGCATGGTAACAATTTGGTTATTATAATCGCTAAGATGGCATTTAAAGAAAGAATCTCATTGTCTTATGAAACTGAGAATGATTCCTGTTGAATTTATCTACTTGCCACAATCGACAATGATGTTGGATTAATTATCCAGCGGTGTCCTTTCCTCTGCTATTCAATGTTTTTATTTTGTAGGCATAACACTACTTATGCCCCTTTTTGGCAACCTTTGTTTAAATTGCAATAAACTTTGAGTCCGTTTGGATCGACTTAAATAAGTTTTTTTTTATGCTTTTTGGAAGCCAAAACCAATTCATTTTGTCTTTTAAAAAGCCAAAAATCTACTTATCTAAGTCGATCCAAATGGACTCTATAATTAGAAGGAGATAATGAAAACAGCGAGAACAATACTTTTAAGGATTTTTTTCCACTTTAATCTTTTTTTAAGCTATTTGAACTTATGGTATGGTTTCAAAACTATTTACACTTATAGCCCACTTTTGGCCAGCTCAGCGTTATGCTGGTCAAAGTATATACTGGCGCCATTTCAAATGACGCCAGTTTATTGTTATTTTTTTTTGCACACGTAGTGGATGACTTTTCAAAAGCCGCCCACTACGTTGTAAACTTTTTTTATCTGAATAACTTTTGAAAAGTCGTCCATTGCAAACTAAATCAATATCAAACTAGCGACTTTTTAGAAGCCGTCCATATTTTTTTTAAACGTAGAGCCATATTTTTTTGAAACGTAGAGGGTGGCTTTTGAAAAGTAGTCCACTACATGTGCAATATTTATATACACACACTGCACACACTGGCGTCGGTATAATTTGGCCAGCTCAGTGTTCAGCTGGCCAAAAGTGGACTATAGGTGTAAATAGTCCAGGCTATAAGTGAAATAGCTTAAAAAATGGAGCTACGGTGAAATAAAATCCTAATTTTAGATATGAATTATCATATGCATGGTTGAGTTAACAACATATCAAGCCACAGTTGTGAGAATTTGTATTAATTCCGATTGCTGGTGTTGTTAAGAAGCTGCTGTAGCTTGTCTTCAATAACACCTAATTTAATGGCCAAATATTACGACAAACCTTTTAATACGACTTGTGATGCTATGAACCATTTTTAGGCAGTCAATGAGTACGTTTATTATATTTTATACTTTTTGCTTGATATATTCATAGTCTTTTATACTGCTTCAAGGGACAAAAACCGTGAAAAACAACGACAGAAGCAAATGCTACAAAGGAAGCAAGAACAAGAAACATCGCAAAAGGAAAAAAGAGACAAAATAAAGCAAGCTAAAAAAGATGATGCAAGTAAAATTCAAAGAAAGATAACGGGAAAACAGCGCAAAATCATTCAGACAAAAGAAGACGATGAAGAGTTGGAGAAAGAATACCGCTTACTGAAGAAACTAAAACGAGGAAGAATCGATGAAAGCGAGTACGATCTCCTCACTGGTTTTGCTAGCGATGAAGATCCACAAGAAAATGGTAAATTAAAAAATTACCAGGACAAGAAGGATAAACGAAAGAAGACTCGTCCACTGAAGCCAGGCAGATCCAAGACCAAGAAAAGGAGGTAAAATGCTTTTTCTACAATATTTTTGTCCAAAGTAAGAAAACAGTAATCATTCTAGTAGATCCAGGAAATTAATGAGCCAAGCCAATGTTATAGCTGCAACTTAATTATGTCACTTACATTGTTTTATTGAATTTTGTTTAGTAATTACACAACTGTACAAGACAAATTCTTTGTTGTTAGTTTTATGCATTGGAAGGGAAGTGGATTTTTTGTGCTTGGGATATAAATTTTTGCGAATTGACTTCACTGGCGCTTCATGTTGGGAAATACTGTTAGTAAGATATGATTCAGAAATGGAATATAGAAATAGGCAATGTTCAGTATCATCATCCGTAATGGATTAACGCTTGGAGCATGTATCTGATGTTTTTTTTGTTTTAAAGCAGTGAGGATTATGTAAATAGTCTACCCTAATATCAATTATCCAGGTTGGTTTATTGTTTGGAGTTTGTATTTTAGAAACAAAGAAAACTTGGGTTTCTTTTGGTTTGCTTTTTAGTTTTGGATTTCCATTCGAACAAAAACAAAAAACGCGTACGACTTGTGCATTTTTGAAAAATAAATAATCTGAAAAATGAAGTTAACATACAAAATTAAAAATAAATTTATTTTGTTTTTAATGTTTCGGAAAATAACAAAACACAGAAAATGATATATTTTCTCTGTCGTCTCTTCATCGCCGTAATGATTTAGACTTTTAAATATTCATCTCTGTTTTTCTCATGTTTTGCAATGTATGTTTAAAACGCAAAGCAAAATTCAAAATGAAGCCAAACGAACCTTTAGTTTTGGATGTTCGCAAATAACGAAAACATATTAGGGCAAAAAGGTTCAGAATTGATTTTGCAGTAGAATCGGATGAATCAGTTTAGTTAGCTAAATTTGCTATAAAAATTCTGAGTTCATTTTATATGCCCACCTTCTCATCTAAACTAACATATTAGGTTATAAATACAAGCTCCTAGATCAATGGTGTGTAAGTTATTGTAAATTATTAATTCTTTAATAAAATCTTGTTCGAAATAACTGGTTGATTATTTCTACATATATTTGTAATATTGTGATATATTAATTAAATAACTAATTCAAAAAATGTTTAATAGAAAATTTTCCTAAATTATATATTATGTGATAATATTACAAAGTTGTAATCGTGAAGAAATTATCACAATACTAAATAACTTATTATTTTAAATACTTCCGGTCAAGATATTTCGAGAATTGATATTGATACATCTGCTGAGACCATCAAAGTATGTAACACTTTCCAAATTTTAAGCAATACATAACTCATGGCTGCTGGAGGCACTAAGGTGTTACGTACTAATAGTTATTCGATAAATATGGAATGACTCGTCCAAGAGTTCCTTGTTGGTTAATAACAATTTGGTCAAACGAGAAATCTCGAAGTGACTATATTACACAGTTATCTCAACTTGAGAATTTCGTTGAACACTATTTAATAGAGTTCGTCTTCATAATCGTATGAGGTTCGTATCATGGTCAACTGTAGTCGGTTCAAAGTCAAAACTCTGGCTAGAGTAATACGGTTGATAATAATTGTTATTATTGAACCAAAGATTTTATTTATAGACTAACGGAGTTGAATGTGGATGATATTAGAATTTTTATAAAAACCAAATTCCATAAATCATAAAGTGGTTTAGCGTTGATGAAGAGAATTGGTGTAACTAATCGTTACTGAAAGGTACTGCTTGAATTTGTAAAATTGGATTTTGTCACTGAGATTTATAAGCCGTGAATTAAGTTAAACTATCACATTACTAGCTAGGCAACATGTGAATATTAGTATTTGAATTGCTCCAATATAAATCGTTGGCTAAATTTACACATGTAAGTCGTATAACCGAATCTATTCAGTTTTCGAAACATCGTTTGGTTTAATTGATTTATAATAGTTATAAATTAATTAATATTTATGAAATATTAATTATTTTTGTATTTATTGTATGGGACGTGTTTAGTAAAATGGAGTAACCTCTAGAATGTTTAGGGTGTCATTAGTAATTTACTAAGTGCATATATAATAATTGCACACACATCATGATACATCATCGATGCATATTTAAATTGGATTTAAATTATATAAATTGCTAAAGGGTTGAAATGTATTTTAGTCCATATAGAACTTGGTGTATAGCCGGCCTAAGAAGAGGAAGTAAGAAGGCCTTTAAGGTTATTTGGTATGAGATAAATATGTGGATATTTGTTCTAGACGGTAGGTTACAGAATTATGAATCTTAAGGCTAATTAAACATTAGAGGAAGGTGAATGGTATTTTCTAACTTTTGTAAATCCTTTTGAATTTCTTTCAAGTTTAATGTTAAATCACAAATTTTCAATACATAATTATATCAATAATCAATCAAAGATGAATCACAGATAAAATAAAAGCAATAAAGTAGAGTAGAGAGTTAAAGAGATGACACCAGAGATTTTATACCGGTTCGAATTTTTTCTACATCCAGTCTCATACAATTGCTTATACGGATTTCTTTTCAAATGTCAATCTTTAAACGGACAGAAAGCAAACCCAATTACAATCTCGATTCTGAGGCTACGAGACACACCCTCTTGATTCTCTAGGCTCAGGGTACATCAACTTGATTTGGACGGGCTATAAGCACAACCACTCGAATTTTCGGACTACCAAGCACATCCAATTGATTTGAACAGGCTACAATCACGTCCAAGCAAATGCAAATAGAGTTTGATGGTTTTTCCAAAGACAATTTCTTAAATTTGGATACATTGAATCCTATGGCCTCTTGGACAATACTTTGATCTTTGATTCGAGAGAGAGATGGTTCCAAAATGGTAAGAAAGTAATATTGAATCAATACACAAAGGTATGAATTGATTATATTTGATTTTGAAGAGAATTTCGTTATTTTTAATGGAGATTTTGAGAGAGTAGGAAAAAGGAAGAAAACAAGATAATAACTGACTAAAAATTCGTTTGACACCCTCTATATATAGTGTATAAATAGACATATACGTTCGTGAAGAGTTGCGACGAACAAACACTTTATTTCAAAATTTGAAAAATTATCTTGCAGCATGTATATCGACATTATCTACAATAATTATTCGACATATATATGAAATTTCTAAAAACTAGTTTCTTTAGAAATTTTTTGAAAACTCTATACTTTGTAAAATAGTTTGATACTTTGTAAAATAAAATAAAACATAGTTTATAAACATTTTGAACTTTGAAAAACTTTTATAAAATATTTTTTGAAAATTTATTTTACTTAAACATAAAAGATAAAAAAAATTAAAAGATAAAAAAAAGATATAGATCAAAGATTGCTACCAGGGACTTTAATAATATCTTATGACTCTATATATTATACCATAGTCTTGAGGTCTTCGTATCTGGGTCTTTATAATCATGAGTCTTCATATCCATTACTTGAGTTTTTATACCGTACGGTCTTCGATTGAATACCTGTGTAATATCCTGCACTATATACTATATAACTTAGCAAAATATTTGTATCCATATTTTATATGAACGTATATTGTTGTTTATTAAGCTTATTATCATCAAAATCAATAACTAATGTATTAACACTAAACCACACTATAAGTCAAACTTGATGCCTCCATTTAGTTGATAGGCCTTGTTGTCTAAGTTAATTCTTGACTTAGCTAACTATGAATGTACGACTTGCTATAGTTTGTATGCTTGGTTGGAGCGTATCACTTATTATTAGTTGTGGAGTCTGAGAATATAGCCACTGGTCGTACAACATATTAATGGCTAGTGTAAATAATATTATAGTTAGCCCATGCATGTTATTTGTTGGTATGTTAGTGTGTTATGAATATACCTTGTCATTTTGAGGATGCGTGCTTTATTTTGATGGGTTATACATATTATTAGTTTGCGTATCAACTTGTGTATACATATTTGAACTAACATAAGTTTTGCTGGGAATTATTGGACTACTATGATGGGATTATTAAAATGCATAAGATGCCTTATAAATGACTATGATCCTTGATAGATTGTTTCGCCATCGATGGAGCATTATTTTTTCTTGTTGTGGTTTTGGTTGCATGGTTATGAAAATTGTATGCGTTACTATAGTATGTGTGTGCGAAAAATTGCATTCATTGTTGTGGATGGATTTAATTGTGTCATAGTCCCTTATGTTATGAGGTTGTCGTATGCTATTTTAAAATTAGTAGGTTTTTGACTGGTATACGATTGTGAACGTTTATGTGGTTAAACATACCATATTTTACGATGTTTTATGAATTGGGATTATGGTTATTCTTTGGTGAATTGTTGGAGCACAATTCTTTTACGGGGAGAATGTAACAGTCCACAAGTTTAAACATTTAATATTAATTAATTATCAACACTCGTTTAATTCAAATCGATGATTAAAATACAATTTTGAGCGAAGTTTTCATTTTGAAAATTTTGATATTTTCATCGCATTCAGAATATTCGAGAAACAAATTTTGATATATAATACGTTAGGTTTTGGATATGTTGATTGAATTAGCTATTTTTGGGTCTAGAAATAGAATCTTTTTAGACCCAAACCCAAATACACGCTATATATATGAGTTTAGTCTAACCCTAGCCGTCATCAAATCTAATTCTTCCCCTGAATCCTGAATTCCTCTCTGATTACATTGGTGGTAGATAATTATCTTTAATTACAAATTATTCTTCAAATTCGCACTGTCTAAACCTCAACAAATTTTATGTGAGATTGTTCATGTCAACGAGGAAAAGTGATGCAACAATTCATTATATGATTGGATTGGTTGGGTCAGTGACATCGTTGGTATGGTTGGGTTGGTGACGGTGCAAGGAGTTCATTGTTGTGCTTCGACTGGGTTAGCTCGGCCTAGATTGGTATGAAAAAAAATCTACGTTCGGAGTTTTCGGGGGCGGTGGTGGCTTAGGTATTGCAATGGACTGACCGAAGGAGGTGGTGGCATCCTAGACAAGTTAGAGGCATCGTAGGATGGTCGACGATGATCTCCTAGCACTGGAGCTGATGGCACGACTACGAGTGTCGGCATGGAGCAATGTCTAGATGAGGAAGTAGATAAGAATTTTACACTTTAGCCCCTTATTATAATTTTATTAATTGCAAATTAGTCCCTAAACTTCTAATCACTATATCTTTTACATACGACCTCTACTTCCCACGCGGTTTATTTAATTGGGTTCGTAGCGAGATACCGGATACTTCATTGGATTTTTTATGAAAGTTCCTTGGCATGATTCAATGTTTTAAGTATATTTTGAATATACTATAGAAGAACTCGACGGAACTCGACGGACCGATAAATTCTTAAGGGAAATTAAGTTGTGCCTGTCCGTTTCAATTCATGGTTTAAGTATTTATATTTTAAAATATTAAATAGGCATTCATCATTATATCTACGCACACACATAATGAGATATATTATACCCCTTTTGTTGACTTTTTGGATATTGTGATGTTTTCTTATATGATATATGTAATGCTTTTAGTGTTTATCTTTTTAATTACCGCATTGTCAAATGATGGATACTTTGTAGTAATTATTTGTAGATTCGGGAATTTTTTTTACTATGAATTAGTAAAAATATGTAATTATTTAGTAAACAAGATTATTTATGGATTTTGAGATGATATTTGTAGATTACTGTAATTAATAATCCGTAATTAATGTGTAAATTTTAACAAAGTTATTATTTATGAATTTATGGACAAATTCATAAATAATAATGAAAAATTTATTTTATAGCAAAATCGAAGAAGTTTATTTACAATGAAACATAGAATTTGTTATAAATAATAATATGATTTTGGTAAACTGTTATTATTTTTTAGTTAATAAGAACACGACTGCTTTTACGGGGTTTATGGAGAAATGATATTATTATGATTTAAATTAGTTGAAGTAAGAGATTGTTTTAGCAAAATAATAATAATAATAATAATAATAATAATAAAGAAGAAATTTTCAAATGTATTTCGGGTTAAATTATTACTGTTTTTTACCTTTGAGATTTAATGCAAAACATTAATATTCTTGTGTTAAATAGTAATATAGTGGTTTAAAAGACAATAATATGATGTAAAATAATACCATTACTTTGGCATAAAATAATAATAATATTGTTTTGAAAGTAGTTAGACGTAAATTACCATTTTCGACCGAATAACGATGTTTTAAGGTATTTAAAATAACATTTTGATAATGAAGGATTTTGAAGTATAATATCTTTTTGAGAAGTTTATTGTTTTGAGATAATAGAAATAGGCACATTTTATAATAAACAATAATAAGACGATTTCACGCTTAAGTGAAAACGATAGTGTGAGTGTACCATTTTGAATTATTGTGGCATGTGTTATATTGTTAGTCAGAATTATCCAATATGCTTGTTGTGTTGAGATGGAGTTGCAGTAGGACGGGTTATGCAATGTTTTACCATTATTATTACATATAAGTTATGTAGTTTATCATTGTCTTTGGTCTATTTATGATGTTGATGTTTGTTTCACTAATAGAGAGTGGATAGTACACATTTAGTGGATTTGTTTTCATTTATGCTATTAATGCTGTGTTACTAATGATGGTGATTAGTACACATATGACGATATTTGGTGTTATTGATTTATCCGACATCTGGGTTGACTTTGAGCACTGCTAAATGGGTGTGATATTTACTCATTTTAATGATTGTGTGTTGCTATTACTATTGTTACCCTATATTTATGATGATTAACTATGGTAACCTAACAAAAATAGTGTTTTTTTTTGCTTACTTTAGTTTTCCAATTGCTGGTGCTATGTAGTTATATGTGCTAACAAGTAATTTAATGCAGGAGAATAGCAAGAAACAGAACTATATGTGTTTTGATCCAAAAAATGTATGTAGGCAGTCTTTCTCTATGCAAGACCACTGGATCCCTTAAGTTGGACAGGGGCATCACACATCAAGTATGGATCTTTAAGATCGTCTCTTCTCGTTAAAGGATCTTAATTGGCGAGAACCGAGGTTGTAGAGATTTTGTTACCTATGATATAGGCATTTCCTATTCTTCTTTGGGAAATAGCAGTTGCACACTCTCCTTACATTATTCAGTATTATGTTCGCCTTACGTTCATGGTTGGAATTGATTACTGGGTAGGATTTTCAACCTAAATAGGAACTTGAATCGGAAATGTTAGCATTTATAGAGATACAACTTACTTTGTAGGATTTCTTAAGGGTTGGTTGGCGGCGAGGTGCATAACTTGCCTAGATCCTTAGTCGGATAAGGATGGAGTAGAATTTGGATAGAAAAGGAAATAAGAAATTAACTAGGATGCATACTTCAGAAGGACAGTAGGTGGGTGATAGGATAGGGTTAGACTTGTGTTTTGATGCTTAACGAGAATAATCCCATGAATTTGACTTTTCATTGTGCAGTAGATGGAATGTATGGTCAGGTGGAGCATACATCTCATCGAAAATGAATGAAGCGCAAAACCAGGTAGAAACTAGCAAGTAAGTGGTTGGTATCACGTCAAACCTGGATTTAAGAAGCATGATTAGTCTATTACTCCTGCTAGATATGCCTCAGCAGAAGTGGGAAATGATTTCAAAGGACTTTGTAAATGGGTTATATAGTGACCAAGGGAGAAATGAGGTTACTTAGGATATAGATGACTATTAATGATAGGTGCTCATTTCATGTCCTTAACATCTTCAAGAACCACATGCAATCTTGTTGCTTGTGTGGTTGGTAGTGAGGTTCATTAGGACCTAAGTAGTACCGTTGAGACGCATCATGTATGAGTGAGTCATATTAAAGACGGGGTAAACCTTAGGTCAAAGTGTCATTGTGGGACTAAGGAGCAGATTCACGTCTTTAGGATCAGGAGCATGCAAGCTCGATCCTTATATTTAAAGAGGGAAATCACATGAGTTCAGTAGCATGCATATATGAAGAAGTGATCGTATGAGTATGAGCAAAAAAAATCTTAGAGTCTCGTGTGGCGATGGTGACATCTACCATTTTATGGTGGGGAGCTAACATTACGGTTGACACTTGGGCCGAAAGGTGTGAGGAAAATTTTCAAGGAATTTAAGATCATTAGATTACAAAGAAAGTGCCCTAAGTCCACTATAAGAACTATATTGGTGGAGGATGCAAAGGCTTGATGTTGTCCATTTAGAAGTTTAGCGACGTTTTGTGTTTCTTTTTGTAAGAACAAATTTCAATTCGAGAAGGCAGGAAAGTTGGCACGAGAGATTACTAGACTAGTTTGATAATCATGAATGTCGGTAGTCTAATATACCATGTTAGCATACTTTTAGGTAACAAGTTTGCATGCCTTCCATATATCTCACATTTAGGAGTGTGTGCATGACTTAAATGTTTTATGGGACCGAACGAACTCAGGGGAAATAATTATCATACTGTTAGTCCGTGAGATAATGGTTTTGATGACAACAAGCTTAGAATAGATTATAAAATATAAATACTAACATTATAAGTTTAGATATATATGTATATGCAGGATTTAACCATGCAGGTAC
Organism: Allium cepa; assembly: GCA_030765085.1. NCBI lineage: Eukaryota > Viridiplantae > Streptophyta > Magnoliopsida > Asparagales > Amaryllidaceae > Allium > Allium cepa. The sequence continues at coordinate 833,543,553 of CM060931.1, forward strand.
CAAGAATGAAGACTGTACAGTATAGAGATTCAATATATCAAGACTGAAGACTCATGAGTATCAAGATTATCAAGAGTTCAAGAATTCAAGTAATTTATTCTTTGATTAGATTTTTTTTTAAAACTCCTAGAAAAGCACCGGCATCTTAAAATCCAATTTATTCGTGGAATGAAATCCACTTCGAGCCTATTAAAGGGATGGAACCCTAAGTAGGATAGAACCCACGAAAAATCTAGTAGACATTGTTTTATATCCGCTAACCTTTTATTCGAAATAATTTTTTCAAAATTATATCTTGTTTTCAAAATGATTTCAAAACCTTCCTTTTAAAAGCATCAAAAACATCTATCCTGATTTTAAATAATTTTAGCCTCAAAATCATCTTTAATTTCAAAGTCAAATCACTCCTGATTTTAAACTATCTTTTAATATAATATATTTAACTTTTAATATTTATACTTAGATTTAAACATAAAATAATAGTAAAATTCTATATATATTATTATCTATATTTACTTATGAATTTTAACTATAGTCAAGTATATTTATAAAGTTTAAAATAGTTTTAATATAAGATAAAGGTTATTTTCAAAGAAAATCAAATCATCAAAAAATGCTTTGGGATGTCGACATACTCATGGTGACCATGTCGACATGGTGTCAGTTGAGTTCAAAATTTCAATTTCAAAAGAAGTGTATATTCGTCATAACTCTTCACGAATGGACATGACTGTTGTTCTACTATAAATAGGGTCAGTTTCAACGAATTTTACATCAGATTTTCTAGTTTTTCACTCCTCTTCTTCTTCCACTTTTCTTAATAAAAATTCTTCTCATTACTCTGCTGAAATCTACATTGAATTAAACTCGATCATTCATAGTTTGATTCTCTATCACTATCTCAACAAGATCCTCAGTGCTATTCAGAGTTATATGGCTTTTGTAATCGACTTAGCGAGAAAAGGTGTGATTGTAGCCTTGAAAATCAAATGGGTGAACTTGTTGCCCGTAAAATCAAGTGGGTGAACTTGTAGCCCGAAAAATCAAGTATCTCTATCCAGAGGATTGTGATTCTGGAGGGTGTACCTCGTTGCCTTGAAATCGATAGTGTAATTGTAAAGATTTCTTTTGAAAGGAAATCCATACTTGTATTGCGGGACTGGATGTAGGGTAACTTCGAACCAGTATAAAATCAGGTGTGTTCTTTCCTTACTGCTTTTTATTTTATTTCTGCTTCTGTGTTTGTTTCTGTGATCATATCTAGGTCTGCATGTTGCACATATCTGTGTTTAAATTAACATAAACTCAAAAAGATTTAGTAATTCTTTATAAACACTATTCACCCCTCCTCTAGTGTTAATTCTAGCCTTAAGATCCGTAATCCGCATTTCTCACAATTGGTATCAGAGCAAGGTTTTCAAAGTTTCATAATCTGATTTTTGAAATTTTTTCAAAATTGCTATATTTGTTAATACTAGTTTAGAAATATTCAAATCATCATTGCTTCATGAGTCTGCATATAATCAATATTCAAATTCAAGTTATCTACCAAAATTATTTGATATGCAAGAATCATGCTTTATGGCTGTTGAGGAATCAATTCACAACGGACAAAATGTGCAGATCAGAAAGAACAAATGGAAACTTGATAGTGGATGTTCTAGACACATGACTGGCAATCCAGATATACTGAATGATATTATATACAAAGACGGAGGACTGGTTAATTTTGGAGACAATCCAAAAGGATATGTGATTGGCATCGGCAAAGTCGGTAATTCTAAAACTCCTACTATTACTAATGTTTTGCTAGTTAAGAATATGAAACAAAATCTGCTAAGTATAAGCCAACTATGTGATAAAGGATATAAAATTAAATTTGGAAAAGATAAATGTCACATTGAAGATAATAATTCAACCATTATATTTGAGAGAGTCGGGAAAAAGAATATTTATATACTATGAAAGTTTCAAATGACAACCTGTGTCTGTTGGCAAATACAAGTGACCCTTGGATTTGGCATAAGAGATTTGTGCATTTGAATTTCAAACTCTTATCTAGATTGTCAAAACATGATCTAGCAAGAGGGCTTCCTAAAATGAATTTTAAAGTAGATAGTCTATGTGATGCTTGTCAATTAGGAAAACTTAGAAAAAGTTCTATTAAATTAAAAGATATGATTTCAACTTCAAGACCTCTTGATTACTTCATCTTGATTTATTTGGTACATCTCAAATTCTGTCAATGAATCATAGTAAATATGTTTTTGTAATTGTAGATGATTATTCTAGATTTACATGGACAATATTTTTGAAATATAGAGTGATACTTTTGAATGTTTTAAGACCTTTTCAAATAGAGTTCAAAATCAATTTTCTCTGAAAATTATAACTATTCGAAGTGATCACGGTGGTGAATTTGAAAATGAAAAGTTTGAGGAATTCTGTAATAAAAAGGGAATAACTCACAATTTTTCATTTCTAAGGACTCCAGAACAAAACAGAGTAGTAGAATGTGAAAATAGGTCGATTCAAGAGTGTGCGTGAACTATGCTTTTAAATAGTAATTTACCAAAGAATTTTGGGCATAAGCAGTTGCTACCGCCTGTTATATTTTAAATAGAATTTTAATTAGACCTTTAACTGATAAGACATCTTATGAACTTTTTTATTCAGAGAAACGTAAGGTATCTTATTTCAGAATTTTTGGAAGTAAATGTTTTATTTTAAATACAAAAGATAATTTAGATAAATTTGATCCTAAATCCGACAAAGGAATCTTTATCGGATACTCTAACAGAAGTAAAGCATACAGAGTGTTTAATTTAAAAACTAACACCATCGAAGAAACAATGCATGTTTCATTTGATAAAAATTTCAAATTTTTTGAAGATACAAATGATGAAGAGGATTTTATCACTCAAAATCAAGAATCAGTTGAAACTAATGTTGAAATTAATCATCCTAATAAAAGGACTAAACTTTTAAAAGATCATCCTATAGAAAATATACTGGGAGATATGCAATCTGTTGTTAAAACTAGAAATCAACAAAGTCAAATGAGTAATGTAGCTTTTATATCAACCATTAAACCCAAAAATCCAAAAGAAGCATCAACTGACGATTCAGGGATTTTGGCTATGCAGGAAGAATTAAATCAATTTACTAGAAATGGTGTTTGGGAACTTGTTCCTAGACCTGAAAATAAAACTATAATTGGAACTAAATGAGTTTGTAAAAAAAAGTAAATGAACAAGGAGAGGTAGTTAGAAATAAAGGTCGATTAGTCGCTCAAGGTTATTGTCAAGAAGAAGGAATAGATTTTGATGAAACCTTTGCTCCCGTAACAAGATTAGAAGCCATTAGGATTCTTCTTGCTTTCACAAATCATAATAATTTCAAATTATTTCAAATGGATGTTAAAAGTGCCTTTTTAAATGGATTTGTAAAAGAAGAAGTATATGTTAAACAACCACCACTTTTTGAAAATGATAAATTATCAAATCATGTTTACAAACTTAAGAAAGCTTTATATGGTCTAAAACAAGCTCCTAGAGCCTGGTATGATAGACTAAGATCTTATTTATTACAATCAAAATTTGAAATTGGTAAAGTAGATAATACTCTTTTTATTAAAAGAAATAAAAATGATATTCAACTAGTACAATTTTACGTAGATGATATCATGTTTGGATCAACTAATTTCGAAATGAATAAAGAATTTTCTGAAATAATGACAAAAGAGTTTGAGATGAGTCATATAGGTGAATTAAATTTCTTTTTAGGATTACAAATAAAACATTTAGATAATGGTATCTTTATTAGTCAAGAAAAATATGCTAAAGACCTAATTAGTAAATTTGGTTTGACTACTGCAAGTGGAAAACCCACTCCCATGGCAACCAATGTGTACCTTAGTAAAGAAGATCTCTCGAAAGATGTAGATCAAAAATTATATAGAGGAATGATTGGATCACTACTCTATATTACTGCTAGTAGACCTGATATCATGCATAGCGTTTGTCTCTGTGCCAGATATCAATCCCAACCCAAAGGGACCCACTTAAAAGCCGTAAAACAAATCATAAGATATGTTAAACACACATCCAATTATGGTTTTTTTTACCCTAAAAATGATTCTTTTGACTTAATATCTTACTGTGATGCTGATTATGCTGGTTGTAAATCAGACCGAAAAAGTACAAGTGGGACTTGTCACTTTTTGGGGCATTCTATGGTTTCCTGGTTTAGTAAAAAAAAACACAGTTCCTTTATCAACAAATGAAGTAGAGTATATTTCTGCTGCTTTGGCTTGTTCTCAAGTAATATATATGCAACAAACTTTAAAAGATTTTGATTTAAATATCTCGAAATCACCAATTTATTGTGATAATACTAGTGCAATAAATTTATCCAAAAATACTACTCATCATGCTCGAACTAAACATATCGATATCGGACATCATTTTCTCAGAGATAATATAAGTAAGGAAGTAGTTACTCTCGATTATATCAATTCTGAGAATCAAATTGCTGATATTTTAACAAACCCTTAAATGAATCAATATTTACTAAATTAAGAAGGGAATTTGGTATTTGTTCAATAACTGAAATATAAAATATAAATATCTATTATAATAAATAATTAATACTAAAATAAATCAAATAGTAGAAATATAAAGGAGAATGTCGACATCCCCCATATACCCATGTCGACATTCAAAGTTTTTATTTTTTTTAAACTTTTCCCACCAAAATTCAAAAAATTGGTTATGTATTCTTCTTATTTTCGAATTGTTGATCATTCTCTCGGTTCTCTTTCTATTCTATCTTCTGAAACAAATAAAATTACGGCATCATCTTCCAAATCAAACATAAAACCAACATTTTCGTTCGCCTCTCCTACTTCTGGTCCATTTCAACGTACTACTCTCGCTCGTGTAACAAAAATGGAGGAGTCTCTGAAGGATGCACTTCAGATGATGACTGAAATTCAAGTGATTCAACTCTGTATGGCAAAAGAACAAGAGAGACAAGGCAGGATTCTTAGGAATTTGCAAAAATTTCTAATGGATAATCAAGCCAACCCTATCTTGATTGATGAAGATTCTTCACTCAATCAAGAACAAGAGGCCAGCGAAGAAGAAGAAGCCATGGAAGAAGCATAAGAGGAGAATGACGACAAAGTTGTGTGCGTTGGAGAAGTGTGTTTTGACAAAGATGAGAATCGAATAACGTGGAAATTTCTGTTTCCATTATCCAAACTGTTCGATTCATAGATCTCCTATGTTCAAAAACACACATTAGTTTCTTCTCTTTCTTTACCTTTGTTGTTTATTCCATCTTACGTTTACATCGAAAATGTAAATATAATTATATGATTAATAAGTTGTGTTCTTATATGTGTTCCTCCCTATTAATAAATATAACTATATGGTTACCATATACTTAGAATAGTTAGTAGTTTAGGATTAGGATTATCTAAGTGTTGATTATTTATGATAACACTATCATTATAATCACATATCATAAGGCATTAGATTTAGGGAGAGTTATATAGTTTGGAGTTATATAGTTTGGAGTTTGTATTTTGTTGATGATAAAGGGGGAGAAGTATACAATAGGGTAGTTAGGCATAGATTAAGGGGGAGTTATTAGTTTTAGGGGCATTATTAGGATAGAAGTAATATTTTATAAACAAAGGTTGTCATCATCAAAAAGGGGGAGATTGTTAGTCCGTGAGATGATGGTTTTGATGACAACAACCTTAGAATAGATTATAAAATATAAATACTAACATTATAAATTTAGATATATATGTATATGCAGGATTTAACCATGCAGGTACCAAGAATGAAGACTGTACAGTATAGAAATTCTAGATATCCAGACTGAAGACTCATGAGTATCAAGATTATCAAGAGTTCAAGAATTCAAGTAATTTATTCTTTAATTAGAAAATTTTGTTAAAACTCCTAGAAAAGCACCGGCATCTTAAAATCCAATTTATTCGTGGAATGAAATCCACTTCGAGCCTATTAAAGGGATGGAACCCGAAGTAGGATAGAACCCACGAAAAATCTAGTAGACATTGTTTTGTATCCGCTAACCTTTTATTCGAAATAATTTTTTCAAAATTATATCTTGTTTTCAAAATGATTTCAAAACCTTCCTTTTAAAAGCATCAAAAACATCTATCCTGATTTTAAATAATTTTAGCCTCAAAATCATCTTTAATTTCAAAGTCAAATCACTCCTGACTTTAAGCTATCTTTTAATATAATATATTTAACTTTTAATATTTATACTTAGATTTAAATATAAAATTATAGTTAAATTCTATATATATTATTATCTATATTTACTTATGAATTTTAACTATAGTCAAGTATATTTATAGAGTTTAAAATAGTTTTAATATAAGATAAAGGTTATTTTCAAAGAAAATCAAATCATCAAAAAATGCTTTATGATGTCGACATACTCATGGTGACCATGTCGACATGGTGTCAGTTGAGTTCAAAATTTCAGTTTCAAAAGAAGTGTCTATTCGCCATAACTCTTCACGAATGGACATGACTGTTGTTCTACTATAAATAGGGATCAGTTTCAACGAATTTTACATCAGATTTTCTGTTTTTTCACTCTTCTTCTTCCACTTTTCATAATAAAAATTCTTATCATTACTCTGCTGAAATCTACATTGAATTAAACTCGATCATTCATAGTTTGATTCTCTATCACTATCTCAACAAGATCCTCAGTGCTATTCAGAGTTATAAGGCTTTTGTAATCAACTTAGCGAGAAAAAGTGTGATTGTAGCCTTGAAAATCAAATGGGTGAACTTGTTGCCCGTAAAATCAAGTGGGTGAACTTGTAGCCCGGAAAATCAAGTATCTCTACCCAGAGGATTGTGATTCTGGAGGGTGTACCTCGTAGCCTTGAAATCGAGGGTGTAATTGTAAAGATTGCTTTTGAAAGGAAATCCGTACTTGTATTGCGGGACTGGATGTAGGGTAACTTCGAACCAGTATAAAATCCGGTGTGTTCTTTCCTTTACTGCTTTTTATTTTATTTCTGCATCTGTGTTTGTTTCTGTGATCATATCTATGTCTGTATGTTGCACATATCTGTGTTTAAATTAACATAAACTCAAAAAGATTTAGTAATTCTTTATAAACACTATTCACCCCCCTCTAGTGTTAATTCTAGCCTTAAGATCCGTAATCCGCATTTCTCACAATTAATATCAGAGCAAGGTTTTCAAAGTCTCATACTCTGATTTTTGAATTTTTTTCAAAATGGCTATATTTGTTAATACTAGTTTAGAAATATTCAAATCATCATTGCTTCATGAGTCTGCATATAATCAATATTCAAATTCAAGTTATCTACCAAAATTATTTGATATCCAGGAATCATGCTTTATGGCTGTTGAGGAATCAATTCACAACGGACAAATTGTGCAGCTCAGAAAGAACAAATGGATACTTGATAGTGGATGTTCTAGACACATGACTGGCAATCCAAATATACTAAATGATATTATATACAAAGATGGAGGACTGGTTAATTTTGGAGACAATCCAAAAGGATATGTGATTGGCATCGACAAAGTCGGTAATTCTAAAACTCCTATTATTACTAATGTTTTGCTAGTTAAGAATATGAAACATAATCTGCTAAGTATAAGCCAACTATGCGATAAAGGATATAAAATTAAATTTGAAAGAGATAAATGTTACATTGAAGATAATAATTCAACCATTATATTTGAGCGAGTCAGGAAAAAGAATATTTATATTCTTAGTATGAAAGTTTCAAATGACAACCTGCGTCTGTTGGCAAATACAAGTGACCCTTGGATTTGGCATAAGAGATTTGGGCATTTGAATTTCAAACTCTTATCTAGATTGTCAAAACATGATCTAGCAAGAGGGCTTCCTAAAATGAATTTTAAAGTAGATAGTCTATGTGATGCTTGTCAATTAGGAAAACTTAGAAAAAGTTCTATTAAATTAAAAGATATGATTTCAAGTTCAAGACCTCTTGAATTACTTCATCTTGATTTATTTGGTCCATCTCAAATTCTGTCAATAAATCATAGTAAATATGTTTTTGTAATTGTAGATGATTATTCTAGATTTACATGGACAATATTTTTGAAATATAAGAGTGATACTTTTGAATGTTTCGAGACCTTTTCAAAAAGAATTCAAAATCATTTTTCTTTAAAAATTATAACTATTCGAAGTGATCACGGTGGTGAATTTGAAAATGAAAAGTTTGAGGTATTCTGCAATAAAAAGGAAATAACCCACAATTTTTCATTTCTAAGGACTCCAGAACAAAACAGAGTAGTAGAACGTAAAAATAGGTCGATTCAAGAGTGTGCGAGAACTATGCTTTCAGATAGTAATTTAACAAAGAATTTTTGGGCAGAAGCAGTTGCTACCGACTGTTATATTTTAAATAGAATTTTAATTAGACCTTTAAAAGATAAGACATCTTATGAACTTTTTTATTCAAAGAAACCTAAGGTATCTTATTTCAGAATTTTTGGAAGTAAATGTTTTATTTTAAATACAAAAGATAATTTAGATAAATTTGATCCTAAATCTGACAAAGGAATCTTTATCGGATACTCTAATAGAAGTAAAGCATACAGAGTGTTTAATTTAAAAACTAACACCATCGAAGAAACAATGCATGTTTCATTTGATAAAAATTTCAAAATTTTTGAAGATATAAATGATGAAGAGGATTTAATCACTCAAAATCAAGAATCAGTTGAAACTAATATTGAAATTAATCATCCTAATAAAAGGACTAAGCTTTTAAAAGAAAATCCTATAGAAAATATACTGGGAGATATGCAATCTGTTGTTAAAACTAGAAATCAACTAAGTCAAATGAGTAATGTAGCTTTTATATCAACCATTGAACCCAAAAATCCAAAAGAAGCATCAACTGTTGATTCATGGATTTTGGCTATGCAGGAAGAATTGAATCAATTTACTAGAAATGATGTTTGGAAACTTGTTCCTAGACCTGAAAATAAAACTATAATTGGAACTAAATTGGTTTGTAAAAATAAAATGAATGAACAAGGAGAGGTAGTTAGAAATAAAGGTCGATTAGTCGCTCAAGGTTATTGTCAAGAAGAAGGAGTAGATTTTGATGAAACCTTTGCTCCCGTAACAAGATTAGAAGCCATTAGGATTCTACTTGCTTTCAAAATCATAATAATTTCAAATTATTTCAAATGGATGTTAAAAGTGCCTTTTTAAATGGATTTGTAAAAGAAGAAGTATATGCTGAACAACCACCACTTTTTGAAAATGATAAATTATCAAATCATGTTTACAAACTTAAGAAAGCTTTATATGGTCTAAAACAAGCTCCTAGAGCCTGGTATGATAGACTAAGATCTTATTTATTACAATCAAAATTTGAAATTGGTAAAGTTGATAATACTCTTTTTATTAAAAGAAATAAAAATGATATTCAACTAGTACAAGTTTACGTAGATGATATCATTTTTGGATCAACTAATTTCGAAATGAATAAAGAATTTTCTGAAATAATGACAAAAGAGTTTGAGATGAGTCATATGGGTGAATTAAATTTCTTTTTAGGATTACAAATAAAACATTTAGATAATGGTATCTTTATTAGTCAAGAAAAATATGCTAAAGACCTAATTAGTAAATTTGGTTTGACTACTGCAAGTGGAAAACCCACTCCCATGGCAACCAATGTGTACCTTAGTAAAGAAGATCTCTCGAAAGATGTAGATCAAAAATTATATAGAGGAATGATTGGATCACTACTCTATATTACTGCTAGTAGACCTGATATTATGCATAGCGTTTGTCTCTGTGCCAGATATCAATCCCAACCTAAAGAGACTCACTTAAAAGCCGTAAAACGAATCATAAGATATGTTAAACACACATCCGATTATGGTTTATTTTACCCTAAAAATGATTCTTTTGACTTAATATCTTACTGTGATGTTGATTATGCTGGTTGTAAATCAGACCGAAAAAGTACAAGTGGGACTTGTCACTTTTTGGGGCATTCTCTGGTTTCCTGGTTTAGTAAAAAGTAAAACACGGTTTCTTATCAACAAATGAAGTAGAGTATATTTCTGCTGCTTTGGCTTGTTCTCAAGTAATATATATGCAACAAACTTTAAAAGATCATGGTTTAAATATCTCGAAATCACCAATTTATTGTGATAATACTAGTGCAATAAATTTATCCAAAAATACTACTCATCATTCTTGAACTAAACATATTGATATCGGACATCATTTTCTCAAAGATAATATAAGTAAGGAAGTAGTTACTCTCGATTATATCAATTCTGAGAATCAAATTGCTGATATTTTAACAAAACCCTTAAATGAATCAATATTTACTAAATTAAGAAGAGAATTAGGTATTTGTTCAATAACTGAAATATAAAATATAAATATCTATTATAATAAATAATTAATACTAAAATAAATCAAATAGTAGAAATATAAAAGAGCATGTCGACATCCCCCATATACCCATGTCGACATCCCCATATACCCATGTCGACATACAACGTTTTTATTTTTTTAAACTTTTCCCACCAAAATTCAAAAAATTGGTTATATATTCTTCTTGTTTTCGAATTTTTGATCATTCTCTCGGTTCTCTTTCTATTCTATCTTCTGAAACAAATAAAATCATGGCATCATCTTCCAAATCAAACATAAAACCAACATTTTCGTTCCCCTCTCATACTTCTGATCCATTTCAACGTACTACTCTCGCTCGTGTAACAAAAATGGAGGAGTCTCTGAAGGATGCACTTCAGATGATGACTAAAATTCAAGTGATTCAACTCCGTATGGCAAAGGAACAAGAGAGACAAGGCAAGATTCTTAGGAATTTGCAAAAATTTCTAATGGATAATCAAGCCAACCCTATCTTGATTGATGAAGATTCTTCACTCAATCAAGAACAAGAGGCCAGCGAAGAAGAAGAACCCGTGGAAGAAGCACAAGAGGAGAATGACGACAAAGTTGTGTGCGTTGGAGAAGTGTGTTTTGACAAAGATGAGAATCTTGTCGAACAACGTGGAAATTTCTGTTTCCATTATCCAAACTGTTCGATTCATAGATCTCCTATGTTCAAAAACACACATTAGTTTCTTCTCTTTCTTTACCTTTGTTATTTATTCCTTCTTACGTTTACAACGAAAATGTAAATATAATTATATGATTAATAAATTGTGTTCTTATATGTGTTCCTCCCTATTAATAAATATAACTATATGGTTACCATATACTTAGAATAGTTAGTAGTTTAGGATTAGGATTATCTAAGTGTTGATTATTTATGATAACACTATCATTATAATCACATATCATAAGGTATTAGATTTAGGGAGAGTTATATAGTTTGGAGTTATATAGTTTGGAGTTTGTATTTTGTTGATGATAAAGGGGGAGAAGTATAAAATAGGGTAGTTAGGCATAGAATGAGGGGGAGTTATTAGTTTTAGGGGAGTTATTAGGATAGAAGTAATATTTTATAAACAAAGGTAGTCATCATCAAAAAGGGGGAGATTGTTAGCCCGTGAGATGATGGTTTTGATGACAACAACCTTAGAATAGATTATAAAATATAAATACTAACATTATAAGTTTAGATATATATGTATATGCAGGATTTAACCATGCAGGTACCAAGAATGAAGACTGTACAGTATAGAGATTCAAGATATCAAGACTGAAGACTCATGAGTATTAAGGTTACCAAGAGTTCAAGAATTCAAGTAATTTATTCTTAAAATAGAAAATTTTGTTAAAACTCCTGGAAAATCCCCGGCATCTTAAAATCCAATTTATTCGTGGAATGGAATCCACTTCGAGCCTGTTAAAGGGATGGAACCCTAAGTAGGATAGAACCTACAAAAAATCTAGTGGAACATTGTTTTGTATCCGCTAACCTTTTATTCAAAATAATTTTTTCGAAATTATATCTTGTTTTCAAAATGATTTCAAAACCTTCCTTTTAAAAGCATCAAAAAAGCATCTATCCTGATTTTAAATAATTATAGCCTCAAAATCATCTTTAATTTCAATGTCAAATCACTCCTGATTTTAAACTATCTAATATATTTAACTTTTAATATTTATACTTAGATTTAAATATAAAATTATAGTTAAACTCTATATATATTATTATCTATATTTACTTATGAATGTTAACTATAGTCAAGTATATTTATAAAGTTTAAAATAGTTTTAATATAAGATAAAGGTTATTTTCAAAGAAAATCAAATCATCAAAAAATGCTTTGGGATGTCGACATACTCATGGTGACCATGTCGACGTGGTGTCAGTTGAGTTCAAAATTTCAATTTCAAAAGAAGTGTCTATTCGTCGTAACTCTTCACGAATGGACATGACTGTTGTTCTACTATAAATATGGGTCAGTTTTAACGAATTTTACGTCAGATTTTCTGGTTTTTCACTCCTCTTCTTCTTCCACTTTTCTTAATAAAAATTCTTATCATTACTCTGCCGAAATCTACATTGAATTAAACTCGATCATTCGTAGTTTGATTTCCTATCACTATCTCAACAAGATCCTCAGTGCTATTCAGAGTTATATGGTTTTTGTAATCAACTTAGCAAGAAAAGGTGTGATTGTAGCCTTGAAAATCAAATGGGTGAACTTATTGCCCGTAAAATCAAGTGGGTGAACTTGTAGCCCAGAAAATCAAGTATCTCTACCAAGAGGATTGTGATTCTGCAGGGTGTACCTCGTAGCCTTGAAATCGAGGGTGTAATTGTAATGATTTCTTTTGAAAGGAAATATGTACTTGTGTTGTGGGACTGGATGTAGGGTAACTCCGAACCAGTATAAAATCCGGTGTGTTCTTTCCTTTACTGCTTTTTATTTTATTTCTGCATCTGTGTTAGGATTTAGTAATTCTTTATAAACACTATTCACTCCTCTCTAGTGTTAATTCTAGCCTTAAGATCCGTAATCCGCATTTCTCACACATACTTGGCAATAGGGGAGGAAATATGCGAGTTTTCCATTCGAGAGTTTTCTCCAAGTACAATCGTGGTATATTTTTTGATCATTTATCGCTTTACATGTGTGATACTACCACATTTTCTTATCGTGCATGTATGTTTGCACAATTATGAATGTGAGATTGTATGGGGCTTATTTTGTATATTGATATGCTTGTTTGATGTGTTCTAGTATTATGTGTTTGTTGCATATGTATTGTAACATCCCAACTTCTAGACTCGAAGATGAACATCGATGATGCTACAGTCATCAAATATGATTATTATTAAGCAACGAAAGTGTGTTCATTATATTGAAATACAATATAAGTAAATGAAGCAGCTAAATATTTTCATTACATAGAATTTGTCTTAATATATATTACATACATTTTTGTCCTAAATTAACCTCAAAGTCATGCCCACGCAGGGGTCAAATAATAATAGAAAATAACATAGTAGAGGGTTAAGACAACATATGATGATGCCGCTTGAACTTATTGAAACAACGAAAATGATATCTTTATTAGCTAAAAACGCCTCCCGCTCCGTCTTCAATCAGCATTCAATAGTTCCTAGTATAAACCTGCCTAATCCCGTAGACTCAACCTACTCAAATGAGTGTCCATGAGTTAATGGGAAAAATAATAATAAAAACATGGGTCAGAGTCTAGTGTGATCGATACTTACCCAAAGCCAACATATAGTGAGACCACACTGTACAACACATGACGGGGTTTCCCCTCACTATCCACAACATCGTAAGTGAAACAATTATGGTTAATAACGTATGCGTCTACTACTGCACCCTATTATTGTGCAGTATCTACGGAAAGGTATTCTTATGCTATTCTAATCTAATACTACACCCAGCCCAGTCCCCATGTAGTTTCCATCTACTACTGCTCCCCAGCATAGTACTCACGCAGCTTCCATTTTAGGTTAGACTTTAGTCTGATACTACTTAGAATCAACCCCCGTAGTATCCTTTAAATTCATTTATTAAATTTAAACTGCATAGAATCAGCCCCCTATAGTAATATTTAGTTAAACTTTCGACTACTATGATATAGCCACCCACAATCCATATTTGTTATTCATTAAACTCGGGACTTCTATGAAATAGCCACCCGCAGTCCATATTTATTATTCAGTTCTGGATTACTATGACACAAGCACCTGCAGCCCGTATTTATGATTCATTTATATTAAAACTACTATGAAACAACCACCCATAGTTTCTTGGAAGTTGAATGCCTCTCCTCACCTTCTCTAGGTATGCATTCGAGTGAGCATCCCCACTCAGCATCAATAGCTCTTCTTGGACTTTATTCTAGCATATGAGTTCTTTCTCCCTACTAACCCAAAGCTTCCCTAAGACTTACCTAATCACCTTTTATTAGGTTTCATTTGCACCTTACTTTAGCGCAGTATACCATGCCCTAACCTCTATGCGCAGTACACTCTTTACTTATTAAGTGTATGCTTCCAAATTACCGTGCAATTTATCTTATACAACATTATACAATTGGAGTGCAGTCCGTCCCCACTGATTGCGGTGCAATATTGCCCCTTGAAAAATCATTATTCCTTCACCATATGCCAGTTCTCTCATAGAACATTAGGCCATCGCCTCGGCTCCATACTACACAAAGTCTGACACATCTGTTACCACATTTACACATGTCACCACCTGATAATTTACAACTCCACTTTCTGTTATTGACAGTGTCTTTTAATTATCTTTTCAGTTTTGATTTGGATCATATTCCCTACTTATTTTTTACTTATTTCCCAGTTTATTTATAAATTAGAAATTCCATGCATAGGCCCCTAGTCACCAGTGTAGTTTCCTATCTATATTAATTTATTTTCTACTAGGAAACCTTACAAAAATTTCAAAAAAATCATAGCCAACTCTTTTAAATACTTTATTCTCTATTTCCATTTTCTGGGTATTTTCCTTATTTACATTCTGAGTATTTTCCTTCAAAATTCATAACAAATTATTTAGTGTTGAAACCTCTCAACTAAAAATAAAAACCCCATTTCTAAAATCAGGATCAAAACCTTATATTGAATTTTCATAGCATTTCAAAACCGTTAGAGTAGGGAAAATACATTTAAACATCTGATGTGAATCTATTTCTCCCAAAACCTTCATTGAAATATTATTTTCCTCCTTTAAGCACTAATCAATATGAATCTTATCATATTAGCTCAACCCCAAAATTGATCATAGGAAAATAGTAAAAATGTTGAGTATTTCTCACCTAGGTCTTTGAAATATCTTATTCCAATCTTTTTACTCCTTTAGTTTGCGTTTGCCTTTCTTCTCCTTATTTTCTCTCTTTAGGCACCACTACATTCCTCTTAATCTTTTTTAGTAGAATGAAATGATTGAATGAAAAAGAGTAGTACTTATTGTCTCGTAATAATTTAGGCTTGGGCCTCATACCCTTTTTCATTAACTCGTTACCCTTTTTCTTCTCAATTTGTTTATCTTGGCTCTTTAATTAATTAATTAACTTGATTAATAACTACGCGTTGTTGTAGCTTTAAAGGAATTTCGCCCCCGAAATTTAATTAAAGCACAATAGTGATTTGCCAACTGTCTCATTCTTACACTTAGCATACCTATGAATTTTCAATTCAATTCATCTATAAATGTACTAGTGTTATCTACTAACATGACAATCAACCATATATTCATACATATATATGGTCTACAATAATATAATTCAACACATAGCTCATACGTTAATCTGAAACGAATAATTATGGATAATCCTCTTAACCTTATCCTCTATTTTCCATGTGCAGTCTTTTCAATCTGTGCTTCATTGGTTACATACTATCTTCACCACCTTGTTTTGAAGTCACTTCTTATCTCAATCCACTATCTGAATCTGTCTTCGCTCATAGGTCATATTTAGTTTTATGACCAAGTCTTCTACTACCCTAGGATTAAACACTACATCCGGTTCTCTAATGCAATTCCGTACATGTGATACATGAAACACATTATGAATCCATGCAAAAGCACTAGTCAGTTCCACCTTATACGCAACCTTCCTAATTCTTATGACTGGAAATGGCTCTACATATCTAGGTGCTAACTTCCCAACCTTCTCGAAATGCATCATGCCTCTTAACGGGGAAACTTTCATAAATATCTGATTGCCAACCGCGAGCTCCAATTCTTTCCTCCTAATGTCAGCATAACTCTTTTACCTCGACTACACTGCTCTTATCCTATATCGGATTAGCTCTACCTTCTTAGTAGCACTCTTAATAACTTCTGGGCCTAACACGACCATATCCCCTGTCTCCAACCAACATATAGGTGATTTACATGGTCTTCCTTACAACGCTTCAAATCAGGCCATCTCAATACTGCTTGGTAGCTATTCTAAGAAAACTCTATCAAATGTAGGTAATCTTCCCCAGATCCACTGAAGTGTTAAATGCAAGTTCTCAGCAAGTCTTCCAGGATCTTGTTGACCCTCTCGATCTGCCCATCTATTTGTGGATGGTATGCAGTACTCATGCGCAACTTTGTACCCAATACCTTTTGGAAACTATGCTAAAACTCACTGGAAAACAATGAATCTCGATCAGTAATAATAGTGCTAGGCACCAAGTGCGATCTCACTACTACCTTCATATATGTATTTTTGCTAACCTCGACGTAGTTCTCGTAGCCCTCAGTGGAATGAAATGGGCACAATTAGCCAGTCTATCAACTATGACCCATATGCTTTCATTCCCTACCCTCGACCTTGGTCACCCATCTAGGAAGTCCATAGATACTGAATCCATTTTCATACTGGAATCTCTAAAGGCTGCAGGAGCCTAGTAGGCTTCTAATCTTCTGCCTTCATCTACTAGTATGGAAGACATCTTCTCACACACTCTTCCTCATATTTCTTCATCCCTTCCCAGAAGAAACTTATCTTCATATCTTAATATATCTTGATACCTCTAGGGTAAATAGTGAACTTTGAACGATGTCATTCATCCAATACTTACTTCCGCGATCCTTCTATACTCGAAATATGCAGCCTTCCATTCTTTCGAAGTCTGCGTTCTCTATTAACATGAACCCCTTCAATTCCATTGCCTAAATTCCTGAGTCTGTGCTCTTTTTATTTCGACGCAAATCATATATTCCTTTTGTTGTTTGGTAATCCTTTCTACTAGGCATGCCTGACTCCTAAGTATGATAGCATCCTGGAAGTACCGCTCGGACCTACATTAGACCGAAACTACACTAGACCGGAACCGCACATTACCCGTAGATAACGTTTCCAAAACGGTCTATTCATCTATTATGGCCGAAACAACTCTGTTATTTTCAGCTTAAGGCATCAGCTAATTTATTCCCTTTCCTTGGGGTATACCATATCTCAAAATCATAGGATATGCTAAAAACTCTAACCACCTCTACTGTCTCCTGTACAGCTCTTTTTGAATAAGTACCTTAAGGACTTATGATCAGTAAATAACTCAAATCTCTCCCCTAAGATATAGGTCTCTAAATTTTTAATGCAAAGGCGTTGCCGCTAACTCTAAGTCATGAGTAGGGTATCGGACTTCATAAGATCGCACCTGTCTAGATGCATATGCAATCACCTTGTCCTTCTGCATCAATACTACTCCTAACCCTTAACTTGATGCGCCATTATACACAGTCATATCATCATTCCCTCCAGGTATCACTAACACAGAGAATTCGTCAAATGAAGCTTTAATTCTCGAAACGATGCCTCACACTCCTGCATCCAAACAATCTTCTCATTCTTTCGATTCAGTTTCATAATTGGCCCAGCTACACGAGGGAAGTCTTTAATGAATCTCCAGTAGTAGCCAACCAAGCCTAAGAAACTTCACACCTCAATCAAAGTCTCAGTTTCTTCCAACCATTTACCACATCAACCTTCAAAGAATCTACAACTAACCCTTCTTTTGAAATCACATGGCCTAGGAATTTCATTTCTTTTCTCCGAAAATGACACTTAGAAAATTGCACTTTCAACTTGTGTTGTCTCAACATCTCCAACACAAGCCTCAAGTGAACTGCGTGCTCCTCCTCATCTTTCGGGTATACCCAGATGTCACCTCTGAACACCAACACATATCTATGAAAATTGATTCGAAAAATTCTATTCATCAAATCTACAAAGAATGTAGGTGTAGTAGTTAGTCCAAATGGCATTACTAGCTACTCATATGAGTCGTACCTCGTTATAAATGTAGTTAAAGAAATGCTTTCCTCCACAACTCTCAACTGATGGAACGTTAAAGCTAAGTCTAGTTGTGAAAGCACCTTAGTTCTCTTTAATTAATCCAATAAGTCATCAATACTCGACTAGTGATACCTATTATTCGCCTTTCTTTCATTCAGTTTTCGATAGTCTATGCACAGTCTTAAAGATCCATCAGACTTCTTCACAAATATTGTCATAGTTCCCTAAGTTGAGCTACTCAGCCTTACGATGCTTTTATCTTCTAACTCTACCAATTACTTCTTCAACTCCTCTATATCCTTTGGAGGAATTCTACTTGAGGGTAGAATAAATGGTTTAGTTCCTGGTAATAGCTCTATACGAAACCCTACTGCTCTACGAGGTGGCTACCCCGAAACCAATTTAAACACATCAGCAAACTCTTGCACTATTCGTGTCGTTCCTAGTTCTTCCTTCTTCGAAGATAAAGCAAATAAAAAACCTTTGCTCCCAGTTATAGACTCCTCAAAACTAAAAGTACTCTTTCATTTCAATCTGGGTGACTCAAAGTTAATATTCTTTTGGCATAGTATATTCTCTTGCAGCAACACTCCAACCAGTCCATCCATAAAATAAGTCCAAAACCTATGAAGTCAAACACATTAGGATTACACAAAAACCTACACCCACTTAACTCAAACTCTAAGTTAGTGCATCTCAATCCAAGAGTGGCATATCCTTCTATCGGATTTACTACATGTATGGAAGTGACTAAATAGGTAATCCCTAACCCTAGTCTATCAACCAAGTCTTTGGCTATAAATGAGTGTAGCACCAGTATTAAACAATATTCTAACTGAAATACCAGAAACAAAAACCATACCTTCTAAGGATTTTTTCCTTGCCTTTCTCTTTGTTAGATGGTCCTTCCCTTGATCCCTCCAAAGCATAAAGTTGGGCTTAAGCTCTATGCAGTCTCTCTTCAGATGTCCCATCTTATCATGTGTAACGACCCATAAAATTCAATGATTTTAAAAGAGTTAATTTAATAGGATTTGTAATTTAATTTAGAAAGAAATAAAAGTCTTAAAGTTTATATTGGAGCGAATGTAGAAATTTGATGAAGCAACTGTAATTAAATGTTAACAATTTAATATTTATATGGCAATAAATTAAAATTGAGAGGTATTTAAGAATTTAACCCCATAAGTTGATGTAAATGTGTTAAACTTGAAATTTTAAAAGAGATGATATTTATAACTGAATTTTTTTCAAGATTACGATTAAATGAACTTTAATGTTACACTAATAAGATCTAGATAATAACTGAAATTTATGAATGTAACAAAATGAATAGAAATGTTAATTTTATTTCGTAAGTTAACAATTGATGTAATAAAAAGAATGAAACCAAGATAAAATAATTAATTAGGATTTTAATTTTTATTAATATGTAAAACTGAAAAAAATTCAATATAAATTGAAATATAGTAATTAATATAAATAAAAGACTAAAATTGGATAGTATTAATGTAGTGAAAGACAAACAAATATTAACTATGTTATTTGTGTAATTAATGTATAGGAATGCCAAAGGCTAATTGTAATAAGGGATATAATTGAGGAATATAAGTGGTAGAATAATAAAAATTTATGATTTTATTTTTGTTAACATATGTTAAGAGATATGTTTATGATCTTAATTTGAACTTCTACTAATAACATGTATTACAGTAAGAAAAAAAATGATAACATACGTCAGGTGTATTTAATGACATTGTTTGAATGTAATTAATAACGGTGATTATAATAATAAATGTTAATCATGATTAAATTATGTGAATGTTATTATTAATTATTTGAATGCATGTATAAAAAGTTATGCAAATATCTATATTCAATATCGGCACACCTTTGAAACAAGGTTTTAAATAAATAACCACATTGATGTTTTATTTTGTTGGAAACCTTATGTACTATGAATGCATGCTAAGATCAGCCAACACGTGGAGATAATGAAAATGTTGATTGAATTAAATAAGAAAGTTAAATAAGAAGAATAGAAAAAGATTCTTTTACCCTGTAAAAAAAATCTCCTCATTTTTCTTTCATTTTTTATAAAATCCTTCCTCCTCCTCTCCAAAAAAAGGGCTTCCATCATCTTCATTTAAACAAAATAAACCAATAACAATTTAATGTCAAACATCAAATTAAATAAAAATAAAGGTGATTCATCCAGCTCTTGCAAGGGTTGGGTGTGGGTCTTGACGATCTGAGGAGAAAGTACAAATCAAGGAGTGAATTTTGGGTAGATCTAAGAGGTGTCTTCTATTTTAAAATGTTATATTAAGTATAATGTTATTATCATAGTTTGTATGTATATGCTATTTCCTCATTTGTTTTGAAATTGTTATGTTATTTGAATTTTTTATTGAATGAATTAATTTGACTTTTAATTCGATAAATCAAAACAATTTTTTTTGTATATATATTAAAAGAATGTTTTAATTATAGATCCATGTTTTAAACTCTTAAACCAAATTGCCTTTTTTTAGATCTGAAAGTTTATATACATATAATTTGCATTTGTGTTGAAACAAAAATATTGTATACACATATTTTCACTTTATCTTGAATTGAAAATATCATGAAATTTGAATACTTTGTTGAATAAATTATTTGTTCTTAATCTAATAAATTATAATAGAAGTTTACATATGCTTAATAATTTTTCGATGATAAATCTAAGCTTTGATTTTGATTACAACAATATTTAAATTTGTTACCTAATTTTTTATCTCAAATGTCCTTATTTAAGAATCTTAAAGGTTTGCTACTATATTGCTTAATTTGTCGTCTTCCACTTTTGTTTTGTTAAAAAATTAAATAAATTTCATTAAGGTAAAAAGGTTTAATGTATATATGTATTTTTGACTTCAAGTATACATAAGTTTACAAATGCATTAGACAATTTAATGTGGTATGGAAGTATGCTTTGAATTAATTAATAAGCTTTGGTTTAATCTTTATACACACATGTATGTGTGTTTGTTTGCATGTGTATACATATAAACATTTAATATTTTAATTTTAAATTAGCATGATTTAATTTTTGTTATTATTATCAAATAATTTAAAAGTGAGGTAATATTATATACATATTAATTTATTGTTTGTTGTTTATGTTTTCTAGTCATAATACAACTTGCATGATAATTAAATGTCGTATTAATAAAATTGGCTAAAGTGGGAAAGTGGAATTAATCAATGTCGTCATCTTTTATCTCCTTCCCTATTAGATCCTTATGTGATTGCATCTACATTTATTCTTGTTTATTCCTATATATTGTCACCAATTAACCGTACTTGATATATGTTTAGCAATTTTGACACACAGTTAAAGTATGAATATATATGATGTATTCAAACTTTTCTGTATCTAGCACTTAATTAATTTAGAATCAAACTAATAAAACGTGACATGTATTTTTGTCCCTCCACGTTCATTTCCTAATTATAAATAACCTACATCTTATTTCTTCTTTTACATTTTGTTTCTCCTAACACATCATATTCAAAAGCTCTTATTCTTGCAAACCCAAAAGCATTCTTTTATAAAATGCTTTTTTTCATTTTTCGTACACTTCATGTTCTTATCTTAGTTGTTCTTCAATCTTTTCCTGAAGCCTCATCTTGAGAAAACGTAAGTATTGAAATTTGTTTATTTATATATATTTTTAACGCGTACTAATTTTTATTTTAATAATATTTCTTGTAACATGAATATCTCTTGCATATAAACTTTGATTCACGCGCGATTTCTTCTTTTGGATTCAAATCTATATTCCAGACAACATGAAATTGATTTAGTTGAATTTGGAGATTGTCGAGTTTTGCGCTTCTGTTTGGATTTTTATGGGCTAAAATCAAAGGTGAGTGTTTTAACCCACTCACAGCTTCTAAAATTTCTTTTCTTTATTAAATTAAATTTGGTTGTGATTATGCATTTATTTATGATTTTTTTGTATATTTTTAATCATCATCTCAGTTAATTTCATTTATTAAATTAAATCGTTATTTAATTTATTTTTGAATATAACTGCCAGTTAAATACCTGTTATATATATTATCAGTTATTTATTGATATTGATTGATTGTTTTGGATGATGATTATGATGGATGAATGGATATTGTATTTTATTTTTATAAACTGCAAGTTATTATGCATTTTTATTGATTCAGGATTGCGGTTTGAAATGATATATAACTGTAATTTTTATTTTTTAATTACGGATTGAAATGATAAACATCCGTATTACCTGACCATAGGGTAGAAAATTATATACAGACACCACGGTCTATATATATAAAAATATGTTCAAATGATTTTTATGATTTTTAAAGAAATATACGGAATATAAATATTGATTTTAGATGTTATATAAACATCAAATTTATTATTGATTTTAGCTATATATAAATTGGCTTGAAATATAAAATAAGCCTAATAATAAAGTTTGATTATTTTATATAATAAGGTTTAATGAATATTGGTTTTTGATATTATAAAAATATTATTAAAATGCTTGAATTTAAGCTATGTATAAGTTTGTTAAATAAAAATTTAGTTTAATAATAGAGTTTGATTTTTTATTAAAATAAATGCGAGTAAGTATTTAAATTTTATTTTAATATAGAGAGTATGATGATTTAAATAAATTAAGGTTAGGAGATAAATTGGAGATTTATTTGGAACTGAATTTATTTAAGAATTAAACTCTAAAAGGTTGATATGGAATTTATTAAATTGAAAATTTTAAAAGGTATAATTATTATAACTGGATTTTGGGGTCTAGGTGAATAAAATGATTATTTCAAGTATAAATTAATTGAAGAAAATATTTAGTATTTGATATTTGAGTTTTTTAAAAATAAAATGGATTTATTATGTAAATTATTTCAAAACTAATAATAGAAGATTTGATTTTTGAATCTAGATTATCGAATTTAGCTTAGGAATTTGGAATATTAAAGCTTTGAAATATATGAAATTTGAAATGGTTTATTTGAGGAATTAAATCTGTATTGGGATTGATTTTGAAATTAAAGAAGCTAATTTATTATATAAAGTAATTTAATAGTAAACCATTTAAGTATTGGAAGTTATGTTTCAAAGCTATGAATTTCAAGGTATTATGATTTGAAAGTGCTATGATTTTGGGAAAAGGATATTTTTGAAATAAAAATGATATTATATCGATTTGGGATTTATTTAAAATGATATCATTGATTTGGTTTTTAAGAAATGATATCATTTTATATGGTTTCGAAACGGATATTTTATTTGGGTTTTAAAATATAAATTATTTTGAAATAACCGCGGTGTTATAATAATGTTTGGTTGTTGAAGAGACCGGGATCTGAAGTTGTCATACTCTCTGCCAACCCCAAAAACTACTTTAACAACCGTGTACGCGGTGGAGATTCCAGAATGAAATAGGATGGCGGCGGCGTTTCCTTTGAGGTAAATACGTGGACCCAACTCCCGTGAGTTGGCATAAGGTGGCTAAAACAGGAGCGACTCTCGGGCCAATTGAGGTAGCACCTTTGATCGGACACATCCCTTCGATTTTATATTTTGACTTTTGGATTGATACGGTGGCCACTCTTGATTTTTTTTTGGGGTGTGGCTCGAGGTGGGCGGTAGCTGCGGCTACGCGTTACCACTAGCCCGGATGCGTAATTGGTATATCTACCCTGGCATTGCCTAGTTCTGCCGTGTCACCTACCCTAACGCGCCTTATACGATTTTAATTTTGTGTCGTGCCTATGGAGTGCCCTCTGACGATGCCCAGTATGGGGAGATTACAGTATTGTATAGACTATGAGAATATATTATGTGTTAAGATGGAAAATGTAAAGCCTTAATGCTATTTAAAATTAAGTTACTACACTCATATTTATTCCTGTTGATTTAACTTACATAAGATCTTTTAGTTATGACTCGAGTGTTTTGTTTTTTCAATTCGCTCAGGTCAGTCCGAGCATTTTAGGATTTGAAGATTTTTGCTCTAGAGGAAGAAGACGACGATTAGTAGGACTATTATCTACTATATTATTCCACTACACTATTGTATTCTGCTGCATTGATATTTATTGGTATGTGAACTCTGACATTTATTGCATAAAGAAGAATCAAATGTTTTGTAAACAGTTTATGAACTGTATATTGATTATTATATTTTATCCTTTTCGCTGTGAGATTCTGTTTTGTTTCTTTGTCCTCTAATTTTCTTATTTACCCCATAACAATCCGCCCTTCCGTATGGTTTGAATTGGCACGTGTGTCAATTTAAAACGTGCGCAAAGGCGGGATGTTACATCTGGTATCAGAGCTAGGTTTAGCGATAAACCTTTGCTTTGTGGGGTTTGACTCTTTATTAATAGGATAGTAATACCCTATGGGATTCGCTGAGTGTGTATATATATGAGAGAGCGTACTTGTTAGTGTTATAAAAAGGTTTTGATACTGTGTTAATTTGTTCCGTTTTTATTTATAAACTCTGGTTGGTGCATGTGACGCTGTGACATCAATAGGGGTTTCTAAACACTTAATATGACGGACCGACATAATATTTGTTTTTAATATAGGTGAATGAAATAATTTTGCCTATTATATTTTCTATATATAAAATAAATATTATAAATAAGATATATACTTGGGTGCTATATATTGGTTGTTAGGTAACGAAATTATAAATAATAGTTGAAATAAGGTTTAGAATAAAATAAATAAATTTGGAAACTTTAGAAATTAAGTTCCAGGGATTTGGAAATTGCTTTCAAATGATTTTGGAATATAGTAATAATAGTATTAGAAGTATTTTTTTATATATATAAATATTTCAATGTAATTTGAAAGAATTGTTTTAAAAGAAACTTTGAAAAGAAATAAATTTTGTACTTCCCTCTCTGTCGCTGGAAAATAATTTCGGTGATGAGTGCACGCATCATCGACATTCATTTTCGAGTTTCAAAGTGGGAAGGCCACTGTAGTAGTTTTACTGCAGTTTTATTTGATAAAAAAATAGGAATTTTAATTGTTTTAAATATAAATGGGATACATATATGTTGGAAGTATATATTTATCTATTATTTTAAAATGATTTTGAATAAAGACCCGGTATTTAATTCTTAAGTTTTCGATTTATTAATAGTTTTCGTTATTGTAGTGAAATGGTATGTAACCGATTAATAATTGGAGTCTTTAATTAAAATAAGGAATTTAATGCTAGGTTATGAATGGAATTAAAGATAATTTGAAACTGTAACCTATGAAACAAAGAATAATTATTGAACATTGAATAAATTTTAAAAGAAATAAGATAAACTTGTATGATTTTCAATTACATTTTTAAAGGCATATATATAACTTACCAAAAGATATAAAGTTGAAATGTTTAATAAGAAATTGTAATAGAATATTATATATGAAAATCTGAAATAATGAAAGTATTCAATGAAATTTCCTTAATAAATAAGAATTTGGTGTTGTAGATGTTAGGAACTTAAGTATGATTGAAAGACTATTAATTAAAATAGAAAGGTAAGTATTATAAATGGAATTTAGTATAAATGAAAGTAAATAAATGAAATTAAGTAGTATATATGAAAGATAATAAACTTAAGTAAATGACTGAAGCTAGTTACTAATAAAATAAGCAAAAAGATGAATACTGCAAATAAAAGAAGGCAATAAAAGGATAAACCATTATATGTATAAAAAGGAAATCAAACAACAATAGTATGAAATGAAATTAACAAGAATAAACTTAGTTTATTGTTTGGATTTGTTGTTTGTTTGGTTTATGGTTGTTTGTGTAGCGATCCTGACTCGACCTTCGAAAATCGGCACCGAATATGCTACCCATATTCAAAAGCCGCAGATCCAAACGTCGAACCTGGTTCGCCGGAGCTTATAACAACATTAAGTAAATAATACAGCGGAAGAAAAGAATAATACATTGATATACAACATTGATACAATAGATGATACAATAGATGATACAATAGATATCAATGTACATCAGAGATATGATACAATAAAATAGCAGCGGAAAGAAAATAGATAACACCAGCAGCGAAAAAAATAACTCTAAGATAGTCTTCAAGAGAGAACTCCAGCAGCAGCAGCTCAAAACAACATCACGATGCACTAAGACAAGCAAGACTGGTGTGCATCCAAAGACTGAAACTAGCTCCAGACAATCTACCAAACCTAACTATCTGAAAAACCCAACTCTAAACTGCTCGTGTGGAAAATAGTGAGCACCCAGAGTTTAGGAAAGGAATAACAAACTCCAGATCAGTCATGGGACTGATGTGAGTAACAAAAATAATTTATCTTCTAAAACAAACAGCAAGAGAATTTTAAAAGTATTCCGGTATGCTTTTGGAAAATGAAACTACCATAAGACCTCCCGCTACACACACAATGCAAACGCAGAATTGGAGGAGATTTCTTCTTATGATAGTCAAACATGCTTGATACGCGAATTTCTTTGATATTATTATTATAAGTGCAAAGTGCAGAAAACATTTCGAAAGTAGAATATAAATCTTAGCCAACATACGACCATTATCGTATGCCTACTATAGCTACCATCCAAACAGTGGTGACCACCATAAGTGAATGGCAGGTTCTACAACTAAAACCGTACAGGTTTTCGTATTGGATGAATGGATTTCCAACAAATGGTCTGCCACAAGGGATCGCCTCTGGCGGGACGTCCCGAGAACCTAACGTTACCGTTAGATCTCTGCCAACACAAGGCCGGGATACCTTTGTAACTAGGTAACACTACACGAATATGCCATCCCCCAGTCCCTTTGGACCTTTATCCGAGCGCTCGATAACCAATATCACACAGTAATAAATATAGTGTGTCAACATGAGTAAGTATATGGGCTCCATACCATGGTACCACCCTTTCTAGAAGGAAATGACATACCCTAAAGGGCGCGACCCTCATAACCTTGTCGCATATTCCTGTTTTGACCATTTCCGGGGAGTGAGGTCTGACGAAGTCTCGTCCACAAAGCTACGCTTTTTCACAAAGCCACGCCTTTTCACAAAGCCACGCTTTGATCAACAAATGATCAATAAATAATCATCACACAGCAACACTCAGCATGCCACATTACCAAATTAGGAGTATATCGCTGATAACCTTCAACTACATAACCTCTGAGCTCGTACGTCTCAGAGAAGAGTATTAAGCTAAGAGAATAAATTCTCCGCCACCACAGAAATGTATTTGAAAGAAATCCTCTTTATATCTCAAAGTGTAGTGTCAAACATACAACCATACAAGTCTGTTCTGGGTTCGAACAGAACCGAAGGCACTTCCGAAGAAGTCCTTGCAATCCGGGTATTCACAATCCCGATCGGACTTCCCATCACTTAGGAAATCTCTATACCGGCGCGACTCAGTGCAGAGACAATCGATAGGTCATCCTATTGCTCTCGTAAATACCCGGTCTTCACCACCAGTCTTCAATGCTATCCATATATGTCGTATCACTATTCAGAATGGGTTATATGACACAAAGGTCCTCTTCCGGCTAAACCGAATAACGAGCGCAATACTTAAAAATCATATGGATACAGGGGTCTCAGTTAAATCACAGCTTAAAGCCCAAAACTTTTCATTCGAATGGTTAAAACAAATTACCATTTCCAATCTTTTAAACAAAAAGATTCATTTCAAAAACGTTCAAGGGTTTAAACAATTTCCACAATTTAATCTTTTAAACAAAAAGATTTAGTTCACAAAGTTCACCCCGTTCATAAAGATCCATTTATGGATTTCAAAACAAATACCATTTCAATTAACTCGTTAAATCTTTAAATCAAGATTTAACTTATAGCTTTCAAACTCGTTTCCAAAGATTCATTCATAGCCTTTCAAAAACAATTCCAATTCAAGTTGGATTAACTCATTCGGTCTTTGAACCAAAGACTCATTTCATAGTTTTCAAAACATTTCGATTCCATTTCAAATTTGAAACCTTTTCAACACAATATGGAAATCCTTTCTTTAAAATAAAAGCTATTATTATTTGAAAACAAGTAGTTTTCGTTTCGGAGAAATTCGATCTCATTTATACAAGTTAAATCTTTGGGTTAATTCAAATTCCCAAAAACAACACTTTAAAAATGGTTTAAAACCAACATAAACTTGTATACCATTTATATCATAAATACTGAATATGGAATTCAATTTCAGATATTGAATTCCAATTTAAATCAAATTATTCAAATTTCAAAACTTAATCAAGTTATTCAAAAATAAATTTCATCTTTGAAATTCCATTTCAAAAGCTTTTCATTTTAATCCGATTCCATTTCAAACCATTTGAATTTAAAAATTCAAATTCAAAACTATTTTCAAAAATTTGTGACTTAACCGATTTCCTCGTGAAATCCATATTTGTGTGTGTAAGGTGTAGTCCAGGGGTTATACACAATAGTGTAACATCCTTCAATCATCATAGATTAAAACACAAAAATATAGTTGATAAGCGGTATAAATTATAACGCTTATCGTTCTTTCACAGATCACAGATATATATAACAAATAATAAATTACATCACAGATCACAACACAAATCAGGATATATCACAAAGCATTAGATATCAAGGGTATCAAACAATTCAACATCCAATATAATCCAAACATCCATAAATAGGGTCAATTTTTTTATCTGATGGGTTTAAATCAGATTAAGTTCTATGAATAATTTTGCTGGTCATGGTAAATTAATAATTGATTAATTACAAAACATTTAACAAACTATTCTTTAATTAATCATTAATTAACCCTTAGTTAATAATTAATCCTTAATTATTAATTTTAATTAATTTGCAATTACTAAGTAATTACTCCTTAATTAATAGTTAATCTTTAATCACTTTTATCAACACTTAACATCTTTAGTATATTACCTTCATTAACTAATAATATTTCTTTAATTACCTTTAATTTATTTCTAATTATAAATTTATTTAGTGTTAATAGTAACTTAATGAATTCTTAATTACAATTTTATTAATTCCTTAATTAAATTAATTTAACTCAAATTAATAAGTTTATACTTATAATTATTAAGCTAATTAGTGCAAGGCATTAATTATTTATCCTTTAATTAATCATAAAGTAACCCTTAATTAATTCTTAATTAATTATTTTTAATTAATTACAACAACTAATTAATTACTCCTTCAATTAGTATTTATTTCTTAATCACTTTTATTAATTACAAATTAATTACCTTAATTAATTTATTACTTTATCCTTAAATTAATTGTTGTTTAATCACTTGATAAATCAACTTTAATCATTAATTAATATCCAATTAATAAACTTTGATCTACAATTTAATCATTCCTTACGTAATTAATTAACCTAACCCTTAATCAATTAATCCAAATTATGAATTAATTACATAAATAAATTTTCCGTTTGAATTAACTCAATAATTAATGAATTACTAATCATCCTTATGTCTTAATTAACTTAAATTAAAATTTATTCTTAGTGATAGTTTAAATTGTCACTTACAAATATGTTTGATAACATATATTTTCAATTTTACTTTTAAATTTCATTATAAATTTAAGATTTAAAATGAACCCTTATTTATCTTTAATAAAGTTTAAAACTAATTTTCAAGTCCTTTAATTACTTGTTGAAGTAATATTTTTTTATATTTTTTTTAAACTGAAATTCAAACTAGGCTTGAATCAGGTTAAAATTTTAGATTTAAAACTTGTTTAAATCTTTTACTTTGCATTTAAACTTCATTTGTTTACAAATGTTAAATACCGACAGGATTAATCTTGAAATCTAAACTACCCGAGGCCACTGCTATTTGCTTCGAGTTCCACCCTGCCATAACAAACCCACCATTTACTTCGAGTGAAAATTCAAGTCAATTACGCGCACCATCCCTACTTCTTCCCCCTACTACAAAATTTCTAGATCACAAAAATTTGTGCACGGTGCATGTGCACGGTCGCCGTGCGACGCTCCGGCCAACCCCACATCATCGAGCAAGTCGACGATGTCGCCTTGAAGCCCCGCGACCACCCAAATGCATGAGAAGATCATCGAATCAAAATCGAGCTATTTTGAGTTGAACTGGAACCCAACTTCATCAACGAAATCACCTCGTGCCACTGATCCCCGCCACCGGAACTTCGCCACCTCCGACCACGTCTTCGACAGCTCCCACACTAGCCTCCCCCTTAGTGTCGTTACACTCGATCAACTATGGAAGAATCGGCGATCAAAAGTTTAGACCCAATTAAAACTAGGGTTACCATCAAAAATGATCGCCGTCGTCACCACAATGGCTCTGATCATCCTACAAGCATTTTTCCCAAACTTCTCGATCACCCCTGCATCTCCAGTTGAGATCCCGACATCTCCAGTGCCCTCGACCATCATAATTACCTCAAAAACCAATCTCTGGTTAAACTTAAATTTCACATCACATTCCCGACTAAAAATCATAATTCAACTTTTAAAATTCCTAAATTTCGAAGATAAGTCAGACCCTATAAATGAATACGAAAATCACCATGTTTGAATTTGATCTATTTTCGGGTTTCCACTGTATTTTTTTTAACTTACAGTATATTTATCAATTGTAATTACTGAATTTTTATTTTTAAAAACAAGAATATACTGTTATTAACAATTTTCCTTTAGTAACCAAAGTCAAATATTGCTCGTTTTGAGAAGATGGTAATTGTTTTGATGATGATGATGAATCAGTCACAAATACAGAGCTCTATATCATCACACACACACACTGGTAATTCAAATAGATTTTCTTACATAGATTAAGATAAAATAAGTCATGCCATCCATATCCTAACATAATCGCACAAAATCATCACATACAACATGTAAACTGTTTAAAGAAGAGTTTACTCACAGCGTTTCTAGAAATAAAATGCACAGAGCTGCTATGTGGAAACTGGATTGAACTTTGCTTGCTGAAACCCTTTTTTTTCTCTGGTTGTATATTGATTGTTTGATGTTTTAAATTGAATGTTGTTTAGGTTTTTAAGATGATGCTACTTCAGTTTTAATGATCGAACTGAGATATGAAGCTGATATATGTAAAAGAAGTGTACTGGTGATGGTTTTACAGAGTGATATTATTTTGTACAGGTTAATTATATTGTACAATAGGGTAGAGATTTTCTTTTTCTTCTTTTTGTACTTAGGAATTGTTTATAATCTTCAAGTCGGAGATTTTCTCCCTGCTTGGGGGCTGAAATCTTGTGTATTAGAGAATTGTATTAATTGTTATTGTCTTCTACTTCCTAGTCTCCTTATACAAGCTTAGACTTATCTATTTTTCTTGCTTGCTTTACTTGTTGACTTCGGCTGAAGCTTTGTTTTGTTTATTTACTTACTCTTTATTTGCCTGCATGCTTGTTTCATTTTTATTTGAGTGTATTGTATACTGGTGGCTGATGTAAATCTATTTTTGGGTGCTAGAAGTATCTTGCATTAATTACCATTGTACAAATCTACACTTATTTAATTTGTTCATACTTGAGTATATATCTTTGCATGTTCAACATGAACATATTTTACTGTCTTCATGCTTTTGTTTTATTTATTTTTTCTCCCAGGTCTTTGTTTTGTTTTATAAACTAGTACATATCTTTCTTTTCTCATGTTCAACCTGATTTTGTTTTGTGAGCACATTTCATATATATTCATCTTTTTATTCATGTTAACACTCTGTATTTCATAATTTATCTTTTATAAATATGTTGTTTGAATTCTACCTACGTATATTTATTTATTGATTTTATTTATTTCTAACTTCAATAGTTAATTTAACTTACATATTAATTTTCAACTTAAATACTTATCATCTTGTATTCAGACATATTACATAGATATTACTTTATAAATCCTATCAATTTACCACTTATTACTCAATAATTTATTCAAATTTTAAATTAATTATCAATTTAAAATTAATTAAAATTCGGGATCGTTACAGTTTGGGTGAGGATACTTTAAAATTGAATGGATGAATGAATAATCTATTTAGTTTCGTCAAAGACTGTTGAGTAAAGGGTGCACTTGATAGTTTATTTTTCATTCTATACAATATAAAGTTTTGAACCCAAACAACTGTTTGCTTTATTTGAATGAATGATTGAATTGTGTTGATTTTGTATGAAGGTTGTATGATGTTTGTTGCAATTGGTTGTTGAATTGATTGTTTGTGTGACGCCCCACCTCTATACCCACGCTAGCCAAGAACATTACTGTGAATGCTGTCAACTAGCGCGGAGAATAAGGCTGTTGAGGAGCGACCATCCATGTAATTGCTTTGTGCGAGCATCGATATGTCAGATAGTATAACATGCAATTCTTTTCAAGTGGAAATCCAACATGCCGACACAAACTCAAAACTACTACACAGTGGTTATAATATCTTCGGAAACAAATATAGAAATAAACATAACATAAATCAGTCACAGACAATTCATATCACAAAGGCGGAAATAGATATGAATATTACACATAAAAGTGTATATCAGAGTAGTGGTCAAAAGATCCACGATAATACAAAAGAATAGCAACACGTGCTATACAAAGGAATACAACTATGAGTCTATATCTCAAGTGTATACAACAAAATAAACTACTAATCTAAGTAGTTTGCCAAAAGTCAGAGTAATGATCCTGGATGAGAAGTCAAGCAGAAGCACCTGTAACATCTCGGTCTGACCTGAGTATTATTTAAGAAGAAAATAATAAACGGATCAGTATAGCTATAAATATCAGAAGAAATGATATAGAATAGGAGATATGACATAAACATATAATAATCACAATGCCAAGCTGTGATAAATAAGTAATTGAAAATCAACAAGAGATTAATCAATATCACAATAACCTGCTCAAGATAAAAAGGAATGTCATACTCCTGATTTCATTCACCAAGCCACAATAAATGACATATGTATATCCATGCCAATCGTAAAAGTTGGTGAAACACAAATTCCAGAAATCAACACACGAAATCCAAAAATCACAATAGAAAGGATGGCCAATCCCAGAAAAATGAGCCGGAGCTCCTCCAGACAAGGTATAGTCCCCCATTGCGGACATTGAGCCGAAGCTGCTCCTAGTGAGTCAAAAACTCCTCTTGACAGGGTATAGTCCCCCATTGCCGACATTGAGCCGAAGCTCCTCCTGGTGAGTCGAAACTCCTCCTGACAGGGTATAGTCCCCCATTGCGGACATTGAGCCGAAGCTCCTCCTGGTGAGTCGAAACTCCTCCTGACAGGGTATAGTCCCCCATTGCGGACATTGAGCCGAAGCTCCTCCTGGTGAGTCGAAACTCCTCCTGACAGGGTATAGTCCCCCGTTGCGGACATTGAGCCGAAGCTCCTCCTGGTGAGTCGAAACTCCTCCTGACAGGGTATAGTCCCCCATTGCGGACATTGAGCCGAAGCTCCTCCTGGTGAACCGAAGTTCCTCATGACAGGGTATAGTCCCCCATTGCGGACATTGAGCATAAGCTCCTCCTGGTGAGCCGAAGCTCCACAAAAAAAATGAAGTATCGTCCTCGACATGGACAAAGAGACATCGCACATTGCTAGTCTAAATCAAAAGATGATCGTCATGATCAATGAGAAGTGTCAATTACAATAAGTTAGTAAATATATGAGCTTAGCTTCATGTCCCATAACCACTAGCTTAACTTAAATATTTACGAACAAATTGTAGATCTCCACTAGAAAATTGTCACAAGAGTTTCAATCGAACAAGTCCAAGAATTAACCAACAAAGTGAACGCAAGCGTTTCATACCACTTGTTTTACTAACTCGTTTAATTAGATTTCTCATACGAGTGAGGTAAAGGTTTGTATATACTAATAGATTGGAAAACGGTTTAAGAAAACGAGCTTTGTAATAAAATAGTGTTGAAATCATATGAAGAAAGAGTTTTGATATTTACTACTAGTATAGAAAACCTTTATATTTTTAAAGTGACAAATCACAAAGAAGATTGTAAGAACAACCAATTACTAAATTCACATTCGAAGACGTGAATAAAATCCAAAGAAATCGATATCAAATCCATAGAAATGGATATTTCCAAAAAGATCCATAAAAAGAAGTCATCAAAGTCGACAATAAGTGATAACGATTAATAGGATCGCTAAAATTGATAAACAATGGAAATTCACACAAAACAGCCTGAATAGGCAAAAATAAACATTTCCAGACATCTGATTTGGAATCCAGACGTCTGGATTTGTTCTCTGGAAATAACCCAGAGAACACTCAGACGTCTGAAACCTCAAGTCAGACGTCTGAGACCTATCCAGATGTCTGGTTTGATGGTTCAGACGTCTGAAAATAGTCTCTGGCTTTTTTTTATAATATGCGTGCATACATATTTACTTTCCACGTCCAAACCAGACGTCTGGACTTGGTTACCAGACGTCTGGTCACCTGGTCTAGGCAACAATTTGCCTAGGCCAAAGTGGCCAAAACGTATCGGGAGCGATCGGACGAGTAACGACGACTAAGGATTTATGCCTAGCGACAACCCGGCCTTATAGGCTCTCCGAAACACCTCTTAAAGCATGATCAAACATCAAAGTTATGATTCTTAAAGATTTGACTACAAAACACCAAAAATTGGAATATTCACAAAAGCAATCCAAATCAAAATCAAATGCACATGAATAAGTGTTAGGAATTCATACCTAACAATCAAAGATAATTATAAGCATAGATGTGAGATTAAAAATCTCACCTTTGAACCCAAATCTATGAAGAAGAAGCATTGAAAGCAAATGGAAATCAACCACACTTCAATCTCACACTAGAAGCTTGAATCTAAGCTTAAAAGAGAAACATTTCCTAAATTAGGTTTAGGAAATTTCTGAAATCAAAGAGAGAATGAGTTGGAGAAGAAGAAGGAGATGCTTACCAATGGGTTCTCATAGATTTTGGAGCAAGAACTTGGATTTTGCAAAGAAAGCTAGGGCTTGGAGTTTTAATTTCCACTCTCCACCTCCATTATTGCTAAAGCTTGAAGGGTTAGGAATTAGAATGAAGTAATGAAGAGGAGAGGGGTTGGGACTGAATACATAAGTGGGCTCAGCCCAAACTAAAACCCTAAGTGAAAAATAGCAAAAATCAACTTTCTCCAAACATATCAAAGCTTATACTCAAAAAGGTCGCAAACGGCATTTTAAACTCAATGGGAGTGGTCCCGAGTCCTAATTCGACCGTATGCAAAAAGTAGCTTTTCGGACTAAAATCCGACTAATGATAAAATATTTAAATAAAATATTTAAATATAAAATCGATAAATATGCGGGTTGTTACAGTTTGTTTGTGGTTGAACAACTTAAATATTCATTTTATATAATTGTAAACCCTTTTGGATTATATAAGTGAAATGCACGTTCTGTAAGCAATTTCTACTGCTTTTGGTTCCATAAATAAGCGTTAATTGCCCGACAAATAGGTACGTTTTCGGATTACGGTTTATAGCGTTATATATTATTTTCCCGCGTTGGGATATATATTATTTTTAATTATACGTTGTATATTGTTATATTTGATATTACTATTTTCTCCCGAGCCTCTCCATACAAAGGAGACTCTGCCGAAAATTTCGTAAATTTTGGACATAGAAATATTTTGTAAATGTTTTCCAAACTTTATTAATTTGAGTAATAAAAGATTTAATGGTTATAAACTAGTATATTTTATTTAAAGTAAGTAATTTTGTAAATTTATTATTTATAAATATAATATTTTAAACAAGATATATTGATTTCTTAATTCTTCTTTACCCTTCTTTTCCTTTTCAGGGACGAAAAGTTTTGGGTGGGGAAGAGTGTAACGACTCGTAAAATTCGATGATTTTAAAAGAGTTAATTTAATAGGATTTCTAATTTAATTTAGAAAGAAATAAAAGTCTTAAAGTTTATATTGGAGCGAATGTAGAAATTTGATGAAGCAACTGTAATTAAATGTTAACAATTTAATATTTATATGGCAATAAATTAAAATTGAGAGGTATTTAAGAATTTAACCCCATAAGTTGATGTGAATGTGTTAAACTTGAAATTTTAAAAGAGATGATATTTATAACTGAATTTTTTTCAAGATTACGATTAAATGAACTTTAATGTTACACTAATAAGATCTAGATAATAACTGAAATTTATGAATGTAACAAAATGAATAGAAATGTTAATTTTATTTCCTCAGTTAATAATTGATGTAATAAAAAGAATGAAACAAAGATAAAATAATTAGTTAGGATTTTAATTTTTATTAATATGTAAAATTGAAAAAAATTCAATATAAATTGAAATATAGTAATTAATATAAATAAAAGACTAAAATTGGACAGTATTAATGTACTGAAAGACAAACAAATATTAACTATGTTATTTGTGTAATTAATGGATAGGAATACCAAAGGCTAATTGTAATAAGGGATATAATTGAGGAATATAAGTGGTAGAATAATAAAAATTTATGATTTTATTTTTGTTAACATATGTTAAGAGATATGTTTATGATCTTAATTTGAACTTCTACTAATAACATGTATTACAGTAAGAAAAAAAATGATAACATATGTCAGGTGTATTTAATGACATTGTTTGAATGTAATTAATAACGGTGAGTATAATAATAAATGTTAATCATGATTAAATTATGTGAATGTTATTATTAATTATTTAAATGCACGAATAAAAAGTTATGCAAATATCAATATTCAATACCGGCACACCTTTGAAACAAGGTTTTAAATAAATAACTACATTGATGTTTTATTTTGTTGGAAACCTTATGTACTATGAATGCATGCTAAGGTCAGCCAACACATGGAGAAAATGAAAATGTTGATTGAATTAAATAAGAAAGTTAAATGAGAAGAATAGAAAAAGATTCTTTTACCCTATAAAAAAAATCTCCTCATTTTTCTTTCCTTTTTTATAAAATCCTTCCTCCTCCTCTCTAAAAAAAGGGCTGCCATCATCTTCATTTAAACAAAATTAACCAATAACAATTTAATGTCAAACATTAAATTAAATAAAAATAAAGGTGATTCATCCAGCTCTTGCAAGGGTTGCGTGTGGGTCTTGACGATCTGAGGAGAAAGTACAAATCAAGGAGTGAATTTTGGCTAGATCTAAGAGGTTTCTTCTATTTAAAATGTTATATTAAGTATAATGTTATTATCATAGTTTGTATGTATATGCTAGTTCCTCATTTGTTTTGAAACTGTTATGTTATTTGAATTTTTTGTTGAATGAATTAATTTGATAAATCAAAACAATTTTTTTTTGTATATATATTAAAAGAATGTTTTAATTATAGATCCATGTTTTAAACTCTTAAACCAAATTGCATTTTTTTTAGATCTGAAAGTTTATATACATATAATTTGCATTTGTGTTGAAACAGAAATATTGTATACACATATTGTCACTTTATTTGACTTGAAAATATCATGAAATTTGAATACTTTGTTGAATAAATTATTTGTTCTTAATCTAATAAATTATAATAGAAGTTTACATATGCTTAACAATTTTTCGATGATAAATCTAACCTTTGATTTTGATTACAACAATATTTAAATTTGTTATCTAATTTTTTATCTTAAATGTCCTTATTTAAGGATCTTAAAGGTTTGTTACTATATTGCTTAATTTGTCGTGTTCCACTTTTGTTTTGTTAAAAAATTAAATAAATTTCATTAAGATAAAAAGGTTTAATTTATATGTATATATGTATTTTTAACTTCAAGTATACATAAGTTTACAAATGCATTAGGCAATTTAATGTGGTATGGAAGTATGCTTGAATTAATTAATAAGCTTTGTTTAATCTTTATACACACATGTATGTGTGTTTGTGTGCATGTGTATACATATAAACATTTAATATTTTAATTTCAAATTGCTAAAGCATGATTTAATTTTTATTTTTATTATCAAATAATTTAAAAGTGAGGTAATATTATATACATATTAATTTATTGTTTGTTGTTTATGTTTTCTAGTCATAATACAACTTGCATGATAATTAAATGTCGTATTAATAAAATTGGCTAAAGTGGGAAAGTGGAATTAATCAATGTCGTCACCTTTTATCTCCTTCCCTATTAGATCCTTATGTGATTGCATCTACATTTTTCTTGTTTATTCCTATATATTATCACCAATTAATCGTACTTGATATATGTTTAGCAATTTTGACACACGGTTAAAGTATGAATATATATGATGTATTCAAACTTTTCTGTATCTAGCACTTAATTAATTTAGAACCAAACTAATAAAACGTGACATTTATTTTTGTCCCTCCACATTCATTTCCTAATTATAAATAACCTACATCTTTTTTTTTCTTTTACATTTTGTTTCTCCTAACACCTCATATTCAAAAGCTCTTATTCTTTCAAATCCAAAAGCATTCTTTTATAAAAATGCTTTTTTTCATTTTTCATACACTTCCTGTTCTCATCTTAGTTGCTCTTCAATCTTTTCCTGAAGCCTCATCTTGAGAAAACGTAAGTATTAAAATTTGTTTATTTATATATATTTTTAACGCGTACTAATTTTTATTTTAATAATATTTCTTGTAACATGAATATCTTTTGCATATAAACTTTGATTCACGAGCGATTTCTTCTGTTGGATTCAAATCTATATTCCAGACAACATGAAATTGATTTAGTTGAATTTGGGGATTGTTGAGTTTTGCGCTTCTGTTTGGATTTTTATGGGCTAAAATCAAAGGTGAGTGTTTTAACCCACTCACAACTTCTAAAATTTCTTATGTTTGTTAAATTAAAGTGATTATGCATTTATTTATGATTTTTTTGTATATTTATAATCATCATGTCAGTTAATTTCATTTATTAAATTAAATTGTTATTTAATTTATTTTTGAATATAACTGCCAGTTAAATACCTATTATATATATTATCAGTTATCTGTTGATATTGATCGATTGTTTTGGATGATGATTATGATGGATGTATGATTTATGATGGATGAATGGATGTTGTATTTTATTTTTATAAACTACAAGTTATTATGCATTTTTATTGATTCGGGATTGCGGTTTGAAATGATATATAACCGTAATTTTTATTTTTTAATTACGGATTAAAATGATAAACATTCGTATCACCTGACCATAGGGTAGAAAATTATATACAGACACCGCGGTCTATATATATATATATATATATATATATATATATATATATATATAAAATATGTTCAAATGGTTTTTATGGTTTTTAAAGAAATATACGGATTATATAAATATTGATTTAGATGTTATATAAACGTCAAATTTATTACTGATTTTAGCTATATATAAATAGGCTTGAAATATAAAATAAGCCTAATAATAAAGTTTGATTATTTTATATAATAAGGTTTAATGAATTTTGATTTTAGATATTATATAAATATTACTAAAATGCTTGAATTTAAGTATGTATAAGTTAGTTAAATAAAAATTTATTTTAATAATAGAGTTTGATTTTTTATTAAAATAAATGTGAGTAAGTATTTAAGTTTTATTTTAATATAGAGAGTATGATGATTTAAACGAATTAAGGTTGGGAGATAAATTGGAGATTTATTTGGAACTGAATTTATTTAAGAATTAAACTCTAAAAGGTTGATGTGGAATTTATTAAATTGAAAATTTTAAAAGGTATAATTATTATAACTGGATTTTGGGGTCTTGGTGAATAAAATGATTATTTCAAGTATAAATTAATTAAAGAAAATATTTATTATTTGAAATTTGAGTTTTTTTTAAAATAAAATGGATTTATTATGTAAATTATTTCAAAACTAAATAATAGAAGATTTGATTTTTGAATCTAGATTATCAAATTTAGTTTAGGAATTTGGAATATTAAAGCATTGAAATATATGAAATTTGAAATGGTTTATTTGAGGATTTAAATCTGTATTGGGATTGATTTTGAAACTAAAGAAGCTAATTTATTATATAAAGTAATTTAATAGTAAACCATTTAAGTATTGGAAGTTATTTTTCAAAGCTATGAATTTCAAGGTATTATGATTTGAAAGTGCTATGATTTTGGGAAAAGGATATTTTTGAAATAAAAATGATATTATATCGATTTGGGATTTCTTTAAAATGATATCATATTGATTTGGTTTTTAAAATAGAAATGATATTGTGTTTATATGGTTTTGAAACGGATATTTTATTCTGGTTTTAAAATATAAATTATTTTGAAATAACCGCGGTGTTATAATAACGTTTGGTTGTTGAAGTGACCGAGATCGGAAGTTGTCATACTCTCTGCCAACCCCGAAAATCACTTTAACAACCATGTACGCAGTGGAGATTCCAGAATGAAGTAGGATGGCGGCGGCGTTTCCTTTGAGGTAAATACGTGGACCCAAATCCCGTGAGTTGGCATAAGATGGCTAAAACAAGAGCGATTCTCGGGACAATTGAGGTAGCACCTTTGATCGGACACATCCCTTCGATTTTATACTTTGACTTTTGGATTGATTCGGTGGCCACTTTTGATTATTTTTGGGGGTGTGGCTCGAGGTGGGCGGTAGCTGCTGCTACGCGTTACCACCAGCCCGAATGCGTAATTGGTATATCTACCCTGGCATTTCCTAGTTGTGCCGTGTCACCTACCCTAGCACGCCTTATACGATTTTCGTTTTGTACCATACCTATGGAGTGCCCTCTGACGACTCCCAGTACGGGAGAGATTACGGTACTGTATAGACTATGGGAATATATTATGTGTTAAGATGAAAAATGTAAAGCCTTAACGCTATTTAAGAGTAAGTTTATTTTACAATTAGACACTATTATAATAGCGAAATATACTACATAGTAAATAATTTAAGGGATCCTTAGGAGATGTAAATCCCGAGCATCTCTTAAGTTACTGCACTCATATTTATTCCTGTTGATTTAACTTACATAAGATCTTTTAGTTCTGACTCGAGTGTTTTGTTTTTTCAATTCGCTCGGGTCAGTCCGAGCGTTTCAGGATTTGAAGATTTTAGCTCTGGAGGAAGAAAACGACGATTAGTAGTACTATTATCTACTATATTATTCCACTACACTATTGTACTCCGCTGCATTGATATATTTATTGGTATGTGAAGTCTGATATTTATTGTACAAAGAATAATCAAATGTTTTGTAAACAGTTTATGAACTGATATTGATTATTATATTTTATCCTTTCCGTTGTGAGATTCTGTTTTGTTTTTTTTCCTCCTCTGTTTTTCTTATTTACCCCGTAACAGTCCACCCTTCTGTATGGTTTGAATTGGCACGTGTGTCGATTTAAAACATGCGCAAAGGCGGGATGTTACATCATGCTTGAAGCACTTCACACTTGCAAGATTCTTTGGCATTGGACACTTTGTTGCATAGTGCCTCTTCTGTCCGCAATTGAAACAAGCAACCGCTTCACTTTTTCCCTTTAGCACTCCCTTCTTGCCTTAGTATATGGGGTGAAAATTTTCTTCTTCACTACTTTGGGTTTTGTCTTTACTCTTCTCTGCTCCTATTACATCCCATCATACCTTATAGCCATATCAACTATAATACAAAAGGGATGCTGAAAAAGCCGTCACCTTATGGTCAAGACCTTACTTCAATCCACTAATGAACTTCTCATTTTTCTTCGTTGGAGTATTTAATGATCTCCCTACCATACTTAGCCAAAGAGCTAAACTTCTAGATATACCCCTCTAATGTAAGGTCACCTAGTTTTGGATCAATGAATTCTCTCAATAGCATACTCTGCTGAGACTCTGATATGAACCGAGCCTCAAACCTTTCTTTAAAATGCTCCTAGGTAATCTCCTCCTCTGGGGTCTCAGCAATTACTATCTTCCACCAGTCTAGTGAATCTTCTTGTAATATCCTTGATGCTAGTCTTCTCTTCTGCACATTATTCAGCCCTAAGTCTCTAAATATCACAAATCCTAAGCCAATTTTGCACTTCAACTACGGGCTCCTTCCCCGTAAATGTCTTCCCTTCCAAATTTGTAAAATCTTTGTTCATCTTTGAGAAGTCCTCTTTCACTGCTGTAGGTCTTGGCTCAACAGCCTTCGATGCAGCTTCCCTCATCATTTGAACCATGAACTGCCTAAACAAGAAATTACATCCATGCCTGCCATATTTATTGGCCGCGCAGCTTCCACTCCTACCGCTTTTAGGATTTCTCTCTCATTCCCTCAATTAGTCTATATACTATAGCCTCCCTTCTTATGCTTGCCCATCCTATCGTAATTCGACCACTTCTCAAATCCATCTTCTTTTCCTATTAAGCAAGTCTTCATTAGAAACAGAAAGAAAAGGATGAAACAACAATAGAAGGGTAGTTATATCTTCATATGCATGTATACAAGAACATAAAAGTACAATATATATAGTAGTGCATTCCCTACCCAGTATGTTCATTTTATTCTAAGTAGTACTCCTATTTTTTTAGCACGTATTACTTAAGTGTCCCCTAACCTACACTCTGATACCAATAGTAAAACACCCTACTTTTAGACTCGAAAATAAACGTCGGAGATGTTACAATCATCACTAGAATTATTTTCAAGTGACGGAAGTGAGTTCGATATATTCAAATAAAGTCTAAATAAACAAAATAGCAAAATATTTTTATTACATAGGATACGACTTAATATTCATTATATATATTTTTCTCCTAAATTAACCACAAAGTTGTGCCCATGCAGAGGTCAAATAACGATAGAAAATAACATGTAAAGAGTCAAGACAACATATGATAATGCCGCTTGGACTTATTAAAATAAAATACATAACATCTTTATTAGCTAAGAAAGCCTCCTACTCCGTCTTTAATTTGCATCATGCGGCTCCTAGTATAAACCTGCCTAATCCTATAAACTCGTCATACTCAAATAATTACCTATGAGTTTATCGTTAAACCAAGAATAAAAACACGGGTTTGACATAATGTTGGTGTGATTAATACTTACCTAAAGCAAACATATAGTGAGATCATGTTGTACAACACGTAATAGGTTTTACTCTCACTATCCACAACATCATAATTGAAATAATCATGGTTAAAGACATATGCATCAATTACTGCACCCTATTATTGTGTAGTATCTACAAAAAGGCATCCCTATGAAGTTCCCATCTACTAGTATGCCCCAGCGCAGTCCCCGTGCAGTTTCCATCTATTATTGCGCCCTAACAGTCCGCATGCAGTTTCCTTCTACTACATCGCGCCAGTGTAGTCCCCACGTTGTTTCTATTTTAGGTTTGACTTTAGTCCGATACTGCCTAAATTCAGCCCCTATGGTACCATTTAAATTCATTCATTAAATTAAAACTACATAGAATCACCCCCTTTTAGTATTTCTTTAGTTAAAATTTGGACTACTATGACACAACCACTCGCAGTCCATATTTGTTATTCATTAAACTCGAGACTACTATGAAATAGGCACCTGTAGTCCATATTTATTATTCAGTTCTAGACTACTATGAAACAACCACATATAGTTCGTATTTATTATTCATTTAACTTGAAACTGCTATGAAATAGCCATCCATAGTTTCTTTGAAGTTGAATGCCTCTCTTTATCTTCTCCAGGTATGCATTCGAGTGAGCGTCCCCACTTAATGTCAATAGCTCTTCTAAGACTCTATTCTAACATATAGTTCTTCCTTCTTACTAACCCTGACTTCCTCAAGCCTCACCTAATCTTCTTATATTAGGTTTCACTTGCACCTTACTTTGGTGCAGTATACATTGCCCTGGTGTAGTATATAGTCTTTACTTATTAAATGTATGCATCCAAATTGCAGCGTAGTATGTCTCCTATATATGATGACAGAGTATATCTTATACAGCATTAAACAATTGCAGCGCAGCCCATCCCCACGAATTGCGAGGTAGTACCGCTCTTCCCTGAGAGTCTTTGGATCCCCTTGGAAAATCACCGCTCGATCCCTGTA
Organism: Allium cepa; assembly: GCA_030765085.1. NCBI lineage: Eukaryota > Viridiplantae > Streptophyta > Magnoliopsida > Asparagales > Amaryllidaceae > Allium > Allium cepa. The sequence continues at coordinate 833,587,993 of CM060931.1, forward strand.
CGCACAGTTCTCTTATAAAATGTTAGACCACAGCCTCAACACCGTACTAGACAAAGTATAATATGTCTATTACCGCATTTACACGTGTCATCATCTAATATGTTAAGACTCCACATTCTGTTATTGATAGTGTCTTTTATTCATTTTTGCAGCTTTGGTTTGGTCTTGTCCCTTTATTTCTTGGTGTATTTATAAATTAGAAATTCCCTGCAAAGGCCCCCATTCATCAGCGTAGTTTCCCATCTACATTAATTAATTTTCTGCTTGGAAACCTTACAAAAATTCTAGAAAATTCATAGCTAACTCTATTACAAACTTTATTCTCTATTTCTATTTTCTAGGTATTTTCTTATTTACTTTTTGAGTACTTTCCTTCAAAAATTCATCAGAGGTTATTTTAACGTTGAAACCTCTCAACTAAAAATAAAATCCCATTTCTAAAATCACGATCAGAACCTTATATTGAATTTTTCATAGCATTTCAAAACCATTACAGTGAAAAAATACATCTAAACATCTTATGTTTCTCCTAAAACCTTCATTGAAGTGTTATTTGCCTCTTATAAACACTAATCCATATGAATCTTATCATATTAGCTCAAAACCGAAATTAGTCATATGAAAACTGTAAAAAGGTTAAGTATTACTCACCCAGGTCTTTGAAATATCTTGTTCTAATCTTCTTACTCCTTTAGATTGCGTTTGTGTTTTCTTCTCGTTATTTTCTCTCTTTAGGCTACCACCATTTATTTACATCTCAAGCTTTTTCTAGTATAATGAAATGAATGAATCAAAAAGAGTCGTGCTTATTGTCCCAATATACTTTAGGCTTAGACCCACATACTCTTTTTCATTAACTCTTAGCTTACCTTGGCCTTTTAATTGATTAATTAAATTTATCAATAATTACAGGTCGTTACATGTATATGCTATTCCTTTTGCATATGTATGTTATCACTTGCATGTGTGCATACCGGTGATGGGGTATGTGCACTCTAGTGCTTGATATTGCGTTGTCATTATGGACTATCTAAAGGAGGAAGGAAGGAACATAACAACCTATATTTTTGAATGCTTGGTAAATTAAGAAAAATTGATTCGATTAAGAGATCAATCTAATACGATTTGGAATTGAATATGATGAAATGTCAACTTTTAGGGCTAAACAAATTAGGAGTTCGAAACTCCTCCATTTGGTCCATAATGTTATTTGGACGAATTTTGAGTATAAACATCGATATGTTTGATATTATGGATTTCAAGTTAGATATTGGAAGTCGATTTGCAAATGACCAAAATGATAACTTTTGGCATAGACTGAATTACCCAAACCATTTCCATTCTGTCCAGATTTCCTTTTTAGAAAAGGAAAACGCATAGCACTTATATGTTTGAAGTTATGGATTTTGAGTTATGAAGAAAATAAGTTCTGATATTTTGGAGGGAAAATATATTTGGGCCTAAAATCCAAACACACACCTTTAAAGAGATGCGGCCAAACCCCTTCTTTTTCATTTTCCTATTCAAGATATTTTGTCCATAATTTTTCTCTTGTCCACCAAACAAAATTTCTAAAATCTCACTAAAATCATCAAATTCAAAAAGGCAACTCTCTACAAACACTTATTGCCATAAGCGATATTATGAAGTTTGGACTTTGGCCATGGTAGAGAATGACAGTTTTGGTGATGGGTTCCATACTAAGAAGAGAGATTTCTTATTCTTAACTGAGCGGGATAATTATCTTATTTATGATTTGCGTACATACATAAATACATACATACATATATGTATATGTTTTGATTTGGATATGTTGAATTTGTAGTTATGTATACTTTGGAGATGAAATGAGTTGGATTTAGGTTCACGTGTAGATACATACATTTATACATACACACAAGTGTGTGTGTTTATGCACTTTGATTCACGTATGTTGAATTTGTAGTTATGTATATGATTAGGAGATGAAATGAGTTAATTTAGGTTCACGTGAATGAGCTGAATATGATTACATCACTATTATGTTGATTTAAACCTTGTACTTGATTTAGTTATGGTTTTGAGACTATTCGGTTATTATAAACATGATTTTATGATTTATCTGTTGATATGAAACTTTGGAAACTATATTTGGAACTGGCAGTAGGCTAGAATTCATTTTTAAAGTTAAGAATTGTTTATGTTACTGATATAAATGTAGATTACATGCTTATGTTCCTAATTAGAAGCTAAGTGTATGGATTTTTGAATAGTTAGTAAGGTAAATAGATAATTTTGGTAAGTTAGATTTTATTTAAAAATAAGAGTTAAGTGATATTACCCTTAATAATGATTTATTAAAATGCAAGTTAATAACTAGTTAGCAGATGAATTTTTATAAATGAGATTAAGAAGTTTGCTAATTTAAAGGGTAAAGTTTATTTAATTAAACTATTGTACTTGATATTAAGAAAAAGGAAATATTATTTATTAATTGCATGTCTTGAAACAACAATTGGAAAGGTGAAGAGTTATAACCCAGTTTGTTGAGCTCTCAAAGTAATTGAAACAAAAGAACGAGGGAAAAATGACGTTGAATATTTATTTGAGTTGTATGAATTTAGTAAACTTAGATAAAGTATTTATACTTTGAAATATCATTAAATACCATTTAGAGGAAGTAGCGAATCATTTATTTGATTTTAAAAGAGTTGAAATGCATTTTTATTAAATAATTATGTATGTGTATGTATTTGAGTATGTATGCATATCTGTGTATTTATGGAATAATGATGAAATTAAAACGATAAGAAGTGGGCTATAGTGGGAAGATGGTATACACGCAAGCATAAGTTTCGCCTTAAGCTAGTAGCATTACATGTTAATAGATTAAGATTGAACTGTAGAAAGAATATGTATGTGGCATATGTGTAGGTGTATATGTGTGTGTATACTTGTGTTTATATGAAAAGTGTATACATATTTGTGCATGGGTGTGTTTTCTATACATATTAAGTTATGCAGAGATGTTTTTATTGATATGAATGTTGATGTGTGTGTATGTGTACGTTTTTACACAAGCATGTATATATGCATATGAATATGTATGTTGAAGTACATACAAAGATAGTTAAGTGACTGTATGTTTTGGTTGGATTTTTGGATGTTGTATGTGTGAATAATGGGTTTTTTTCATGAAAGTTTTTGTCTCATAACATCGATATGAAGTAAATGCATTGCGGAATGCATTTCCACTTTCGGTGATGATTAGGTTTTTTTGAACTACTTTACTATTGTCCCTAATAGAATTGCGCTGCGCAACTGAATGTTGTACAACACTAATGGTTAATTCATAGCCATTTGATGTGGGGTAGCATTGTACGAAACACATGGTATACTGTATGTTGTATCTGGAACTTGTGCAGTTCCTTGTTGATATAGCTTAAGGACGCTTCTTGCTTGTACTACGTGGATCCCTTATGCTTAAGAATATATGCACCTCTAGCATGTACTGCACAACCAACGTTGTTGACTGAGTTGTTAATTTTTCTTTACTTTATTTAATTATATAATTTATGTGGAGAAGATGGGTGTAAGTGACACTTACCACCAAAGTCTTTGCTGATGTGTATCGAAGTAGATTTGGAACTTTTTATCTGTCTTTTCAGTAGTCTTGTCAGTTGCTTTTACATTAAATGCTATTACAATTGTCATGCTTCAATTTTTTTCTCATGTCTTTTCATTATTTGGTCATAACACATCATATTGCAACGATTCCTTTCGACATCATTATTCTTCAATGACTATGATTGGAGTGTCCTCCTCCTATATAGAAACCCACCTTCCTCTTTCATTTTTTTTCATGCTTTCATAATTTGCAATGAAACATTTTTCACCGTGAACTATTTTCTACGATCGCCTTCATCAACCTGACCTCCAATTCAGTAAATATGTTTCTTTCTTGTTTTCTTATTTTCTTTTTTATATATGTGGTTGTCGCAGGTTTTCCTTTGTGAATTTATCCCAATTTTCCATTACTTATCGTATGTCTGATCGAATAAACGCCTTTAAAATAAAAACCCTTCTTCTTTTTAATCCTATATAAAAATTAAATTTTTTTTGAGGAGTAATATGCATTATTTAACAAATAACATAAATCTTTAAACAAAAGTGAGTTATGATGATGACCTTTAGATAGAATTCGCAGTCTAATTTTTTGCTTATTTTTATTTTTCTTTAGTCAATCATGTGCTGCCTCAAGTATCTATGACGTGCCTTGTGCTTCTCACAAAAACATCATCTCTATAACTACTTTAGGGTGTGCATTTAATCGTGTTAACCGATCTTAACCAAATCGTATTAACCGATGAAATCAGTTAACCGACCGATTTTAACCGACCATCGGTTCGGTTAATGGTTACCATATAACAATTTTCGGTTAACCGTTAACCGAAAATAAATTTCCTCATTTACCTAATTGGACATTAATAATAACCCGACCCACCCAATATCGCATGACTATAACCCTAATTTTTTGTTCATGTCCGCCACTTTCTGCATTTATCTCGTTGTTAGAAAAACCCAGATCTACAAATTTCGTCTCCCCCAAAACCTTCCAATTTCAGATCTATCAACATGAAAAACCACAGAGGCAATGTTGTGATGCTGGTGTTAGGGTTAATGCTCAATAGCCAAAGCTATTTGTGGGTATGATTCTCATTATCATTTTTACATAAGCTCTTGCTTTTTATTGTTTACTAGATTCTCCATTCATGTTGTTTAGATGCAAACCGACTAATTATTATGAATTCTTATCCATGAAATTCTTATTATCTCGTAACAGTTGATCATCTATTTAAGCAAATTAGAGTAGTTGGTTTTGAAAAAATTGCTTACAAACTTCTATGAATAACCTACACAATCAGCTTAGTATATAATTCAAAACCTTCTTTAAGCATTTGTTTTCTCTGTAGTTATTTTCCTTTTATCACATTTTCAAGCAAGATCATTGTAGCTAAAAAGGTATTTGGCTTGGTTATTTTGGAGACTTTTAAGTAAGACCAGAATTTTATAGCATATGGGTTTTATTGTAAAAGTAAGACCTTCTAATATGAATTAGATTGAGTGTTTCTTTTACGAGGTCAAACTGAGCTTGTTAACAACTTTACCTTGCATGCTATTGAAAAATCGATGGAAGAAAATGAGCAATGGTTGGTAACTATTCAGTGATGCAAAATCATAGTAGTTATTTGGTTATTAGTTTAATTAAAGGTAAATTTCCAAATAGATGCAACTAAATTAAAGTATATTTAACATAAAGTTTGTATTATTTAAAATACTAAAAAAATATTTTAATGAAATACACAACAAAAGTAAAGGAAAATAGATAAGTTCAAAGTACTTAAATTAAGTCTTTTTACTCATATATGTATTGTAAACTATAGATGATTGTTGGCAATCATATTTCCATTGACATAATATTATGTTTTGCATCATATCTTCCCGCAGGATGATTGTTTTTGTTTCCTGGTAAGTCCACACGTGCTTGCTAATTTGGTTGTAATTCCACAACTGATGGTGATATAGAAATTGTTCCTACCTTGGGTGGTTCGGGCATGCATACATGTCAATAAGCAAACATAATTTTGACACATATGATCATCAATAATCAGATTCATATTACCCTTTGAATCCATCAATTTTAATATATACGTAACGAATTTAAGATACTAAAATTATAATTTTGACAGATATTATTATAAACTAAAACTAAAACATTGTTTCAGGGAAATATACAGAATAAATAAATGTAAACATCCCAGAACTAGCGATATATATGCAATCTTTATTGCTAACAAGCACAAAGTTTTCACTAGTTCATATCCATATTAGTATTCCATGGCTGCTTGTACTCAAATAGTTGCATCTGAAAATAGATCACATATGAGTCATAATATTATGTGTGTGTGGTGTATATATATGTATGTATCAGTCTATACCATATATTATGTATATATATGAACTGTTATATACCATGTTTGATATATGAACTATTATACTGATATATGGTGTATGATTTATAATATATGAATTTAATAAATATTATGAAGTTATATGAACACACATGCATGCAAGCACGCGCACATGCATGCGCATGTGCGAACGCACACATATGAACTGCATAAGTAGTGATATAGTGACATATATATCAGTGGTCCAACTCGGTTCTCATGAATATGTATGCATAATAGTAACATATATATATATATATATATATATATATATATATATAAGGAACTGTTAGATATCATATGTTAATTTTAAACCAAACACACACACACATACATCCCCCTCCATATATAAATTTTAGGAACTATTATATACAATTTTATGAATACACACACACACACACACCATATATCAATTTTAAAAACTGTTATATATATATATATATATATATATATATATATATGTGTGTGTGTGTGTGTGTGTGTGTATATATGCAATTTTAACTGATATATGTTGTTGCATATATAAGGTATAGACTGTACATGGTATATAAACTGAATATACAATTATAAATGCAGGAATTGTTGTATAGAAACATGTATATGGTATAAATGGTTATATAGGAATTGTTATATACAATAGTAATATACATGTTGTATACAGTCTATACATGTCATATGAACTAGCTAATTGCAATATATATACCAGCAAAGTTGCCATAGGGGTTGGGTCTTACAGTTGTTATATACGACTTGAGAGTTTTAAGTTTGAAATAGTTTGGCCCTAGTGATGAGAATTCAACTATCAATGATGCTTATCAATATTTGTTTGTGGTCTTGTTATGCAATCATATGCTGATATTCAGGTATGCACAAAATTAGAGACTGCCAAGATGAGAAATATGAATATTAGAAAGAAAATTTTGATCTGAAACAGTTCCATATCCAATAGTTTCACTGTTGGCTAAAGAAATATTTATTAAAATTAGGCATATCCCAATAAAAAATTAGTTGGTCTTATGAGTTGAATGGAAGAAGCAAAACACGCACTTAGGTGCTGGAATTTGTATATCAGCCTTCACTAGTAATTAAAGTTGCTATGATTTGCCTTATATAATATATGTTTTTTCTCCAAAAAAGCAGGATATTTCTAAAACTTACCCATCCATTTATCAATAATCATAAATAACCAAACAATGATTTTTACCATGATAAACGGATTAACAATTAACCCGTAGCCGTAGGCATATGCTTCCATGTTTATATGCAACTGAAGTTATATGAACATGTATATATGCAACTGAGAGTGAGAATAAGTTATATTTATATTGCTTTAGTTAGGATTGTCACACTAAGTAGGTTGTTCACTCACAATAGATTTACACATTTACACTTGTATTGCTAAATTATTATATTTTCTTTTGTTTGGACAGACTTAGATAATGGAAAGTGGAGACAGAAATTGGAGAATGGAGACTGAAGTTGGAGACTGCAGAGTTGAAATTAACTTTATAATTGTTGTATTAATGCAGTCCTATCATCCTTTTGGACTTTGGACTGAATTACTAACGTAATGTAATCACTGTAATTGGTTCTTGTATTGTAATGTAAGAATTGAGAGTGAAAATTGAACTACAGAAGTGAATTCAGAAACTGAAGTGAAAAATGAACTGAATGTACAATGAACTGTTGTTGAACTGTAGTCGTAATTAGCTTAGTGTCGATGATGTATGTGGTGTGATCCTTGTTACTATTACCATTTGAGTGAATATATGTCGTTGTTTGGTCAGTTAACTGGTTTATTTAATCGATCAATCGATTAATATAAACGGTTGACCGATTAAATTGATCAGTTAACCGATTAAATAAGCTGGTTAACCACGGTTAACTTTAACCATTTTGGTCGATAAACCAAAACCAAAATTAACTGATATTGGTTAACCTAACCGTTCTACTTTTAATCGTTAGCCGAAAAATTTAACCAATTGAATTGGTTAATCGATCGCGTTAACCGAAAAATTTAACCAATTAAATTGGTTAATCGATTCGCTCCCTCCACACTACTTTGATGAGTGAAGTGTGGATGTCCTAAACACCTTTGGCATTTAAGACGCTTAACTTGAGAATATTATAATATCTCATATCTTCCATTACCTATCATATCTCTATACACTATTCTGATGAGTGAAATGTGGATATCTGCCCCCAAATTCTATAGTCAAGGGATGCTTGATAACTTGAGAATAGCCAACCCAGTTGGCTCTAATTTCATATTACCTTCTGGTATGCACATATGCTGAGCACTTGGCTACTAATCCTACTTTCCATGGGCTTCGCTTACTATATTATTTATGGAAGCATACCGCCCTTGGTTGTTTGCAATCTACCATACCCAGGTCAAGAAATATGTTCTTCACACTTTCCTTAGCAAAACCCATCCTTGTTCAGATCAATGCTTCTTTATCTCCAATGGTAATGGGTTCTTTTCTTTTTTTCATGATATCAGCATAACCTCCTTTCTTTGCCTGCTTCCTTTTATTAACACAAAATGATCTATACTAACTTCATTCTCCTTTACTCTATTTAGCTCCTTTTCTTGCCTTATCCAAGGAGGAGAGGGACCTCATGGGGAGCGAAGGACGTTGGTATATACCTTGGATGCTGGCGTCCCTAAATGTTCAACATATTCACTGGAACCTTACTGCACAGGCATAATTTCCTCCAAGAATCTCACATCTTTTCTTAATCTATGATTGCCTTTGTGCTCGATCATAGTTTTGAAGGGGAGGCTAGCAACTCCACCCTCATGTTTGAGTAGGGTATATAGTTCAACTTTATTTTATTTTATATATGCCTTCTTACGAAGCAGTTTATTATTCTTGTATTTTCTATCATTTGCTTATTTGTTATTTACTAAAATTCACATGCACCATGTCTTAATAGCTAAAGAGAAGGTGTAACGACCGACTTTTTCATACAATTTAAGCGGACAATCAACCATGCTGACCCACTCAAATTGAACGCAAATGCGGATAGGTAGGGAAAAGAAAGAAGAAAGAAGTCATGAAGAAACTAAATAACACAGAATCTCACAGCGAAAAAAATAATCTATAATATAGATAGATCTTTACAAAAGGAAAGAACTTTAATACACACACACGCGCGCACGCATACACATCAATCAGAGTATACTAACCTGTTTTAGCCCAGACAGTTATAAGTCTGTCCTTTCAACTGCTGATAAATACAACCAATAGAAAATACACCAAAACACAAAGAAATATATAGATACGTCTCGAACCTCCATCTCATCTCCTGACCTCCAATACATCCAAAGAAATTTGTAAATATGCTCGATCCTACCCAAGGATTATAATAAAATAACACTCGAGCCAATCTGAAAAACCAGTGTGAGAAAACACATCCAACTAGATATTAAAGTGATAAAAAAAACTTTGAAATCAAAAGTATCTCGTAAGACCATGTCGTGCATAAACACAAACATGTTTTTACCTTACGATAACCAAACAATTTCATATGAAATTCTCTGATATAATAATAGCGTCTAAGATACAAATATTACATAATCATAGCTGAAATTGTTACATTAATTAAACATCAGCATATTTGGTTCTAGAATCAAAACTGCAAAGGCACGCATTAGAATTGAATTTCATACTATGACAAGGTAAGGAACTACCTTCCAATGGTACATCTCTAGATAAAATGCACCGGTGTATCACAAGAACATCTTGTACCCCTTCCACATAGAACTGGCCTACTACTTGATTAGTACTACCGAATATGATCACCCCTTTTGTTAATGGGGCTCGAAGCATACATGAGTAAATAGTAATCGATCTGGATTTGGAATGACCATACCCTTATGGAAGCGATCCACATGGCTCTGCTGCATGCCCGATTTTTATCATTTTCCAGTTAATGAGGCTTGAGGCTATGTCTTACCTTTATATAGCACTTTCCACTTGGAATGCTACATTGTCTTCCATTCGATGACACAATGTCAGCATTCATCGACACAAGTTGTTCAGGATATGAACAAAGCGAAGCACTACTTCTGTTACTTCCATTTTGGAATCACTCTTAGGATTAGTAGCAAGCAACCTCGCACTTTAATGAGCTCCATCTTCAATTCCATCATCTTTAAGATATCTTCACTTCGAAACCCTTGAGTTGGATCGAAGTGGTTTTGGGATAACATATTCGATTCCGGTCTATTCGAAACAACATTCGATAGCTTCTGGTAAACTCCACCCCAGTTCTTTAGGAACTAAATAGTTAAAGATAAGGGCGGAGGTCACACCCTAACCATTAGTGGATGTATTTTGTTATCATTTGTCCTAAGAGAACGAAACGAGATTTATACTCAAAATATAACATCATCGGAGTGCCATATAACTCACGCGTTTCTCTTAGATATTTTCAAAGTTACGCTTTGAGTCCAATTTGATAGTCGGTTATTTAACTATCCACAGATACACATCCAAATCAAGGATTTATTTCATAGGGAAAACAAACATTGGTTAAGCACATAAGCAAACACTAAGCTCTTAAATTAATCTTTTGGTTAAATAAAAATCATTTTGTAAATACTTGTATAAAAATACATTTACAAAGATATATATACAAATCCCTATATTTACAATACTTGGAAAAATATCATATACTTATCTCAATGGTATAAGTATATTCACAAATGGAGGAAGATTTCCTTTTTACACAATTCTAGAACCATTTATAAATTCCTTCATAAGTTCTCTAAAACCCGTTCTTAATCCAATTCATTAATCTCTGAAATCATTTATAAAACTCCCTTTTATACATTCCTAAAATTATTTATAAACCTTTTATAAATCCATAAAACCATTTATAAAAATCTTTTTCATAAATCTATAAACCCATTCCAAAAATTCTTTTATAAATATCTAAAACCATTTATACTCTTTTTACCCTTTAACTAATCTTCCTTTAAGTTTCCAAACCGTGTAATAAAATTCCTTTATAAACCTAAATCTGTTTATAAAACTCTATTTATAAATATCAAAAACCTTTATGAATACATCCTTATCATTTACTTTAAAACACTATTACACAATAATAAACATTATAAATAAATAATTATGACAACCCACATTCCGGAGGGTTTAAATCAACAATAATCCACACATGTCCAACATAAACAATCCGAAATATAGATAATCAATGGGGTCAATTAAGAAAAATAAGAAAAGAAGAAGAAAACAAACACAGAATCTCGTAATGGAACGATAAAATGTAATAATCAAATAAACTGTTCATGAAGCTGTTTATATTATATATTTGATTATAATTTATACAACATTTATCAGAGTTATATATATAACAGGGATAAATAAATAATGCAGAAGAATAACATGATGCAGGGAATTATAATAGTAATAATGTACCAATTCTTCGTCTTCGTCCTCCAGAAAATGATCTTCGGTGCGATGAAATACTCAAGGCTGACCCGAGCGTAATGAAAAGAAAAAACACTTGAGTTAGAACTAAAATATTCTTATGTAAGTCAAATCGATATCGCATATAACATGAGTGTAGTGGCGTCAAAGATGTTTACGGGGTTTCACATCTCTTATCCAGTGTATAACATGTGCATAATAACTCAAGAGATGTTACGGGATTTTCCATCTCTTAAGGATCCATCAAAATATTTATATATAGTAGAATACGCTACATATATAATGTCTAATCAGTAAAATAAATATTTTTCTTAGTGTTAAGGCTTTACATTGACCCCCCTTAACTCGTTTTTAAGCATTGTTGTACAGTTTGCATATAAAACACCAGTAAACCGTCGATGAATAGGGATGCACTATGATACGATAACACTCAATCAATATCTTCGTGGTCTCGTATAGGGATAAAAGTATGACAAGGCATGCGAGACAATGCCCAAGGTAGAAAACTACCCGTTCAGGTCGTAGGGCTGATGGTAACGCATCATAGCCATGACCATCCACCGTGTCCATCCATCCCATATCGAGTCAAAGAGAGGCTATTCCAAATCAAGGTACACCAATCGAAACCAACAACAAGAGTAATAATATGGACCAAGTCCAAGAAATCAAAGAATGGATGTCCACTAGGGGTAGTTAGCCTACTTGGCCCTGTCAAGCCGTTCTGTTTTAGTCGCTCCAAATTGGCACAAGTGCTGGTCTATCCATCATTGTTCTCTTTCTTCAAGCCCAGTAAATGACGCCAAATCCAATCATTTCATTCTGGAGTCCCCTCCGCGTACACATTTGTTAAGGTGGTTTCAATATTGACAAAGAGTATGCCAATAAGAGGCCCCGCTGTCTTTAACAACCAAATGTCATTTTACACATCAGTTGGTACTTTTACATTTCGAAAGCAATTCATACTTGATATCAAAATATCATATTCGCTTCAAAATCGAAATCATCATATTTACTCTAAATATACTATTTCAATTCAAAAATCATGTTCGTCTTAGTATCTCGATTTTGGTTCCACTTCAAATCTAGTTCGAATTTCCATTTGATTTATAACTTAAATTTAACCCATTTCTTATTTAAATCCAATATTTAAATATAAACATTCCGCTTTTTTGACCAGTTTGAATTTTTTTAAGAAAATAGTTTGAATAGTTTTAAAATAGTTAAAATAGTTTAATAGAAAATAGTTGAAGTATTGAAAATGGTTTATATAGAAAAATATTTTGGAAAATCAAAATAATTTGTATATTTAAGAAGATAGATTTTAAAAAATTTATATTAAAATAATGTATCTGAAAATATTTCCAAAGTCAAACTGATTCAATTCTAAATTTTCTAATTCAAATTAACTTCAGTTTCCATTTAAATCTATTCAATTCCAATTTCAATTCGAATTAACTTCGATTCCAATTTTAATTCAAATCAATTTCATTTTTGATTCCAAATTAATTCAATTTCGATTTCAGTTTAATTTCAATTTATATCAATTTCGAGCTCGATTTTCAAAATATAGATTCAAAACACTTAAATAGAATTAACCTTTAGTATTCAATTTAAAATCCCAATCTTCAAATATAATTCAATTCCGAGCTCAATTTTGAAATACGTTTTACATTACTTTACTTAGAAATATTCAAATTTCGAATAGAATTCTTATCTTTTAAAACAAATCAATTTTGAAATTCAAATCATATTTTGATTATGACTTCAAAATCTCAACTTTGATTATTAAATAATTCCTGTTTCCAAATTTAAATTTTAACACTTCGAGCTCAAGTTCGAAAATAATTCGATTTCCATTAATCAAATCATTTTAAATACTTCCAAATCGAAAAATTTCAAAATCATTTAATTTAACCAAATCCGTGTCCATATATAATTTTCTATCCTATGACCAAGTGAATCAGTTATTTCAATTTAATTCATGGATGGGTATATATCATTTCAACCCAAAATAATTGTCATAGGTGTATATCATTTCAATCTATTTCTTAATTTATTCGAAATAATTCAATTTACAGTTTTATATACTATAAATAATATACAGGATGATACAAGATATATCAAAATAAATAAACGTCCAAGTCATCCAAAATATCAGCCAATAACATCCATCGCAATCAATCATCCAAATAGTCAATATAATTCACAACAATTTCTTAGTTATTAATATTGGTATTTTACTGGCAATTAAATTCCAGTTTTAAATTTAACTGTCAATTTTAATTTTTAACAGTTAATTCAAATGAAAATTTCGATGACAATTAAATTTATCAAACAACAATCAATAAATTTGTTTCACTTCATAATTTCAAATTTAACTAGCATAAAAATATTTTAGTACTTATGAGCGTTATAAAATACTCACCTTTTATTTGATACTGAAAATATTTCAGCTTCAAATAAATTCCACTTCGATTCCACACCAAAGCCTTCGTCAATACGATTCCAATGCCACTTGTTTCGTCTAAATCGGATCTCATATGTGAAAGATATGCATTTTTAAAGATTTTAGTACAACTTATACAAATCAATTTCTTATTTTAATTTTTTCTTTTATTTACCCAAAAAAAATCTGGTTGTTGCTTCCTTAAACGAGATCTGGGCCGTTCGCCCGCTAGCAACAAATCTCAACCAAACGTTGCTATTCTTCTTCTTCGTTCTTCCAGTCCCCAAAGCAGCGTTTGAACCATAGCCGCCCATCTATTATTGACCATTGCTTCACCATCTCGACGCTTAGAGTCGATCCAACAACATCACGTCGAAGACCATCGCAGCGTGCACCTACGACCATATTATTGTCGAGCTCGACCACCCCTACGTGACGCAACACCTCCACGACGCGCGACCTTCACGAGCCGATTCTGGCGAATCAAAGCCACCATCGACGATCGCCACCGTTCATCTCGTAGAGCTCGACGATGTTGGAAGTTTGGTCTAAAAGTTCGCAGATGGGGAGGAATCGAGGGAGGAAAGTTACTGAATTTCGGCCATTAATGACGGCTGAGTGAATTTAGGGTTAGGGATGGAGAGGATTGCGTATATAAACGTGAACATATCATTATATTATTATTTTTACTATTCACATGCTTTTCTGAATGAACTCCAAACGAAGCATGCCGTCTGGCATTTATAATGTTTTACCCCTTTTTCGAACATAATAGAGCAAGTTTCAAGGCCTAATTCGATTGTATGTGGAAGATAACTTTTCAAATCGAATTAAAATATTAAATTTTCAATATTTTCAATGCGTTTCTATCCCGCATGACCAAATGATAAGTCCAAAGGCTACGAAATTTAAAATCCGATAATAATACACTATACGGATGCAATGGAACTAGTTTCGTCGAATTTCAAATTTTACACTATTTCAAATATTAAATTTCAATATTAAATTAATACATCAAATTTCAAATTTTAATTTACCGATTTTAATTCCATTCAATGTCCACTATCATCACTCTAATTCAAATAAAGTTTAAATCAACTTAGAAATCATTTCTATTCACATTTAACTCTAGTTCCACATATTTTCCCAATTACAAATATTAAATTTACCATTCACCAAATCCATTTAATCGCTATATTGGGAATTTTAAACCATTTCACTAATTCAACCAAAATCTCCATATTCAAAATCAATTAATATTTCAAATTCAACATTTAAAAATAAATTAAACGTTCAAACCAAACGACCAAAATTCTGGGTCGTTACAATAATAATGAATAATTTCAAAGACATTATTAATAAAACAATAATAATTAATCTTCAACCTTAGTATAAATAATAATAATCAAAATCATTATTATTAATTTCAAACCATAATAATTATTTAAAGAAATTGACTTTTCAAGATATTAAAATATCGATAATAACTTTAAAAACGATATTAAATATAAATAAATAACTTTAAAAAATTATTAAATATAAATAAATGATCTTTAAAACAATATTAAACGTAAATAAATAATCTTTAAAAAACATTTCTAATGACTTAGAAAAGACATATAATAAATTTTGAGGAAAATAGAAATTAAATCCTTTTAAAACAAAATATTTTCGAAAATCTCACATTCAAATTTTAAATCACTCGCCATCTCAAAAACCATTTCCAACTCAAATGGTAATTTATAGTATTCCAAAATACTAATCTAGGGTCAATAGCTACCAATGTTTAATCAATATCGATATTGATTTTCTATCACTAC
This sequence comes from Allium cepa, assembly GCA_030765085.1. Taxonomy (NCBI): domain Eukaryota; kingdom Viridiplantae; phylum Streptophyta; class Magnoliopsida; order Asparagales; family Amaryllidaceae; genus Allium; species Allium cepa. The sequence continues at coordinate 833,603,705 of CM060931.1, forward strand.
AAGATTTAAGTTTTGAACATATAAAAATGTCATAATCATTGGTACCAACAATCAAGTTTAATATCCAATAATTCATATGATGGGAGTATTATTGAAACTAAAATCAATAATTGCAAGGAATCTTGTTGGATCCCTCCAATCTATTCTCCTGCATCACAAACAATATATAATTATGTAATATAGGTCATCCGCTACTAGGCGGGTATGTATCAAAGGCCATCTGCTCCAGGGGTGGAAATAAATCCAAACTAACTGATAAAAAAGTAAGTCATTCAAACATCCAATCTCAATTTTTTTCAACTATATAACATAAAGGTTAACCAAAAAGGTAAGTTCAACTCACCGAAATTTCTATTGTCGCCAAGACATCCCAGTTTGGAACTAAAATCAAACAACGTCCAGTTTTAGCCTAAATTTCAATGGTCCCCAAATCCAACCAAACCAGTTCCATCGTGAATCCTTCGTCATTACGAGTACAACGCAAAAAGTTTCGCCTCGATTGGACTTCATATGTACAAGATATACAATTTTTAAGCTAAACGATCTTAATTTATAATAAAATCAATAATTACTTTTATAATTAATCTAATTATCATTATTAATTTAAACATCATCTTATCCAAAAACACTCCCGCCTAACCCAGACTCTCTCATCACCATGTCAACCCGATTCCTCACCATTTTCTCCTTCTCCAATCCCCTAAACCCCAATCTGACACCACCATTCATCTCTCCTCCAAAATCTCTACCCATCAGTCACCAACACGAACCCTCCGATCACCATAAAAAAACGCGACATCTGTAATATCTCGGAATTTTTGACAATATCAATTTAATAATCTATATTAAAAATTAAATTGATATTGATAATATTGTTAATAATAATTTAAATTGATTTAATAATCTTCTTCAATAAATATTTAATTGGTTATTTTATCTTTTAAAGATAATAAATTGGTTTCTATTTATAATATAAATATATAGCTTATATTGTAAATAGATTAGCTTTGTTTTAATTTTAATAAATAAAGCATATTTTCTAATTCTAATATTTTTAGTAATTTGAGAATTTGTTTTTATTTGATATAAAGCTTTTCAAAGTAATTAAATAAATAATCTTAGTTTAAATTTAGTAAATGAATCTTGTTTTAAAATTCTAATTTATATATTAATAATTTGGAAATTTTGATTTAATTTAATATTAAGTTTTCAAAGCTATTTAATAAATAAGTATATGATTTTAAAATGTTAAGGAAGATGTTTAAATGTTTAAAATAATTTTGGCTTAAGTTTTACATTTAAATGAATTGACAAAAAGGTTTGTTTTGTTTCTTTTTAAAATATAGCTTAAATAAAATAAGTAATTTATTGATAAATAAATAATTTCTTTTATAATTATTTCAATTTAATAATGAGTCATTTCTAAAAATAATATTAATAATGTATTGTTTTACAATTGGATTTTGCATAAAAATAGCATTTGTTATTTCAATTTTAATTTGTATATATAATTTGATGTGCATAAGTTTTATTTATAAGCATAATTTGTTTTTATTTCTTTTAAAAATAGGACAAGTGTTGTATTCTTAAGCCTCTTATAACAAATGTTAAAAGATTAACATATTAAGTTGACAAATGTTGAAATTTTATACAAGTGTCACCCCTTTATTTTATTTTCCTTAAATTTTTATAAAATTTTAAATTGGTTTATATAAACCTACACCTTCATCTCTTTCTTTCTTCCTTTTCTCTTCTCAATTCAAAAGATAAGAGAAGCTTCAACTTGCTCATTTCTCATAATCCCTGGAAAAAAATCACTTCCTCTAAAATAAAATAAAAAACCTGTAGTTCATGATCAAATGAAGATCTGTAAACAAATCTGAGATATGAAAACCCAAATTCAAAGCTTTTTCAAAATCTGTAAACAAATCATGTTCAAACCAAAATCAGTTTACAATTGCAGATCAAACTCCTCTTCAAACTGTAGCCTTCCAATTCACTTCAAAATGAAACCTGCATTTTCAAAAATACAAATCCCTGCAATTTCAAATCTGAAGCCTTCACCTCTTCAAAATCAATGCACCTGCTATTTTCAAACAGAAAGCAAGGCATTTTTCTTTTCAAACCTGTAGTGCATGTTCAAAAAGCATATGCAGATCTTCAAATCATTTACCTGTAGATCAAAGCCTGCATGCAACTGCATTTCTTCCTCTGGAAATCAAACCTGCGTTTCATTTCAACCTGAAATCAATTCTTGCAAGATCATGTCCGCATGCCACCTGAAATCAAAAGGCAACTTAAGTTTTAAAGTATCAAAGACTTCCTTCAAAAACCAGAAGCAAGAACATTAGTCTTCAGCAAATTCAAAAGCTACCGCAGTTTTAAAAGTATCAAAATAAAGATGTTTTTAAAATCTGGGAAGATCTGTCATTTTCAAATAGGTGAGTAACTTTTAAAAATTTAAAATAGAATTAGGTTGCATGCTAGTATGGTTGGATATAAATAAGTATTGCATGTGTATGGATAGAAATCTGATGTAAATATTTATGTGTATGCATGCTGTTGTGTGCTCTACTATGTTCCCAGTTCCATTTTTCATTTAAAAACCCCCTACCACTTAATTTAATTTGTGATAGTATCTGATTTTTTTAAACCAAGGTTGTTTGCTTATCATAGATTAAGAATTAAAAATTAAATTAAATTAAAACACAGTCTGTTTGCCTCTGGAAATATTGGAATATCAGAGCATGTTGATTTTAACCAAAATTCAAACTATGTAAATTGGTAATTTAGTATTATAAATAAAAAGCATTAACTAAAACATGATTTTAAAATCAAGAATCCAGATTTTTAGATGTAAGATAAGGGTGCAGTTTGGTATTGACTGGAAATGGGATTATTAGAATTTTCTGGTGATCTATGAATCGTGGAGGCTCGGGTTTCTTCCAGGTGATGGAGAATTGATCAGAGAAGCTAGGAAAATTTTGGATGGTGATGCAATTCTCCATGGAGGTTGCTACTATGAATTTTCTTCTGGCAGCCCTAGTTTTAACTAGGTGGAGAGTTTTGATTGCCACGGCTTGTAGGGTTGTTCGAGTGTTCTGAGTTTTTGGGGATTGATAGTTGGATCGTGGTTGAAGTCGAGGCCGGAGTGGCTGACCTTCAAGTGGTCGGAGCGGCAAGATTGTGGTGTTGACAGGTTTTGAAGGGGAACCTGATTGTTGTTCCAGGTTTGAAATTAGTGTTCGATTTTGATTTCAAGAGTGGTAGTTCGATTTGGTGATCGTGGTGGGTTGCTGAGGTGTTCTCTGACGTGATGCGATCATCGTTGATTATCTACGGTGACTGAAGCCACCGTGCATATGCGCGGTGTTGTGTTTTGTCTGGTGAAGTTTGATTTTTGTTGTTTCAAGATGATGTCAAGTTGACTCGAAGTAGCCGATTAATTTGCTCGGGTAAGTATGGATTTAGACTCGAAGCATTTTGGTGATTTTCTCGGGTGTTTCTGTGTTTACAGGTTTTTGAGAAACCTGTTCTGTCTGTTTTTTTAATTGAAGATTTAAATGAAAGCTAAAGTTTAAATCTAGTTTTAAATCCAAGTTCAAAAATTTTAGAATTCATGTTTAAATTTAAATCTCAGTTTTAAATAAAATAAAGTTTAAACTTGAATTTATTTAACTACTTTATTTTGGAAAGTAGTTTGAACTTTTAAAAAATAAAGTTTTAAAAATATGAGCAAGTTTTAAAGTAAGGTTTAAATCTGGAAATCAAAGATTTGAAAATGTATTTCAGTTTTTGAAATAAAAGGAATTTTAAGTTTTGAAAGATTTAAACAAAGTGTAAATTTAAATTACTGAATTTTGAAATGAATTTAGTTTCAAACTCTTATGAATTTCTTTTATAAGACAAGCACTTGTTTGCCTTGTAATTTAAAAAGGTTTAAATTGTTTAAACATTTTTAAGTTAAATTATACTCATTTTAAATCTTGTGTTTGAAATGAAATTTAAAAGTAAGTTCAAAAGTAAATTGATTTCAAATAAATTTGTTAATGACACTTTAGTCATAATTAAGAATGTTTATCTTAAAATTTAATGAAGATTGATGATTTGAAGTTAATTTGATTAATGAGATGATTAAGTAATAATTAGTTAATTTAATTAATTGATTAGGAATTAATAGATAATTGATTAAGGGTAATCAATTTATAATTAAGATCATTAACTAGATTATTAATTAATGATTAAAGATTCATTAATTAAGCAATTTAGTTAAAATCAAGGTTAATTAATTAAATAATTAAGGATTAATTAAGTTACAGTTAACACTTAATTAATTAAATAAGTAGAGTTTAATTAATGGATAATTAGAGATAATTTAAATTGTAATTAATAATGGTTAATTTAAGTTAATTTCTTAATAGAGGTAATTAGAGAATGGTTAATGAAGGTCACTAACCAGGATTATTTAACAATTAATTAATGTGGTTAATTTTTAATAATTAATTAGATTAATTAATTTAATGATAATCATTTGTAAATTGTTTAAGTGTAATTATTTGATGGAAGTAATTAAGAAATTAATTACTTAATGTAATTAATTTAGTTTAATATGATTGTTTAAATTGATTAACTAAGTTTAATTAATTTAAACACTTGATGTTTTGATGATAATTACTTAATGTAATTAATGGATTGGAAATTACTTAGTGACGTAATTAATTGGTAATTACATGATGTAAGTAATTGAAGATGATTTAAGAATGGAAGCAATTTGGAGTATAATTACTTTGTAATTAATCAAGGGATTAATTAATAAGTTAATTAGGGAATAATTTATTTATTTTAATGAAGTAATTAAGTTAGTTAATTACTGAATATGGTTAATCAAGAGGGATTAAAATTATGGGTTAATTACTTAAGGTAATTAATTTAAGAGGATAATTTATTAAATATAATTAAGGATCATTAATTAATACAATTAATGATGTAATTAAAGTTGATTAATTAAGATTAATTAATCAATGATAAGTGATTAAAGGTAATTAATTAATGTAAGTAATTAAGGTTTAATGTAATTAATTATAGTTAATTAATTGAAGCAATTAAAGGTTAATTACTATTTTTGGTTAAGAATAATTAATTAGTGAAATTAATTAAAAGATAATTACATGAATGTAATTAAAGGATAATTAATCAAGGTGATTAATTAAGGTGATCAATTTGAATGATTGATTAATTGATTTGTAATCGATTAAATGGTTAAGTAAGCGAGATTTGTATTGATGAAGTAATTAATTTAATTTATTTTAAATTAATTAAAAATAAAGTAATTAATTTAATTCTCTTTAAATTAATTAGAGATGGAGGTAGTTAATTTAATTCATTTTAAATTAATTATAGTATGATGAAGTAAATCTTTGCTTATGTATGAATGTGTGATATTGATTGCCTTGAATGGTCGTGATCTCAGAAATGAGATAAGTGATGTTGTGTGATATAAATGCTTTGGTTGCATTGTGATATGGATTATCTATTTTGATGATAGTATGGATTATCTGTTTATAATGATAATGTGGATTACCTGTTTATTATGATAATGTTGATTATCAATTATGTTTTGTGAGTTATCTATCTGTGTTGGATATCCGAAAACCACATCGATCCAATGAACGATAGGTCGTGAATCTCAAGTGAAGATGAAGATTCAGAGTGCAAGGGTTATTGTCGTTAACTCTGAGGGTGATTCCAAAATGAGTGTAACGAGATAATGCCTTCGGTTTCGTTCGAACCCGGAACAAACTTGTATGGATTGAATGCTTTCATAACATCGTCAGGTGGACGATGAGCATTCTAAGTGATGTGTTCATTAAAGCTAATCGTAGCCTCAAGCCTCGTTAACCGGGAATGGCCAAAACATGGGAGGTGCAGCAAGGTTAAGTGGGTCATGCCCAATTAGGACGAGATCTTCCCCTGTCTAAAGGTCCCTTTTTATTCGGCTGTGTGGGCGGTTGCTAGTTACAACTACGGGGTTGTCTTGTTCGAAACTATTCAGTAAGGAATGGTTCCGGCCTTGTGCTGCAGGGGATTGAGAGTGATCCTCGGTACGTTAATCTAGGCCACGTACTGTGACGGGCGTTACCCCGGTAGCCCTGCCATTGTATGGAATCCAAAATCCAATAAGTGCCCTCGGTTTTGATTGTATTACCCACTTTGTGTCTACTAGCTGGAATTTAATAATGTAACAATTTTGGCTATTTCTTATTTATTTGAAAACCCTAGACCTATTATAATATCATCGGATTTTCTATCAAATGCTTTGGTTAGCGTAAGGTAAAAACTTTTCCATGTTTATGTGTGGGAAGTCTTACGTGGTACCTTTCTTTTCAAAAGATTTTTTTAAAGTTAAGCAACCTTAACCTGTTCCTCACGCCAGACCCATGTCTGACCCGGAGTTTATCTTCTATTTTTCTTAAACTCTTGGGTACTCAAATTTTTACGAGCAGCCAAGGGATTCAGGTTAGCTTTGACGAATTGTGGAGGAGCAATGGAGCAGGAGGCTTCTGCGTGTAGATATATAGTATTCCGCTGTGTTGGTTTCTCTTAGTAGTTTCCTTGTGCTGTATTGAGTTGTATAACTAGACATGTGTTTATAACTGTCTAGTATGTGATGTGTAATCTGTGTAACTCTGATAATGATTGTAAACTATGTAATATTTATGTTATTAATATAATTTATTCGTTCGCTGTTAAGATTCTGATGTTGTTTCTTCTTTCTTTTCTCTTTTCTATCCCTTTCTTTCTTCAAGATGATACGATTTTCTAGGGTGAGAAAATCGGGTCGTCTCACTTGTATCAGAGCATTAGGTTGAGTGAATACCTAGGCTCTGGAATGGTGTCTATCTTGAGAGAGCGTATTAGTAATTTTAAATATATATATATATATATATATATATATATATATTTATTTCTACCTATCTGTTGGGTTACCTGTTCAGGTTTCCCGATATAAGTTATAAGGGTAGATGGGGTAGTGGTGTGTGAAACACGACTACCATTGGTTGGAGTTTGAATGTTTGAGGTTAGAAGTGGATCTGTTGAGACTGTAGACCTAATACCGTCTCGAGTGAGCTTTGTAGTGATGAAAGATTTCATCAATCTCTATAGGAAACCTTTAAGGTTCAGAGTCGATTTTTGAAGTTTGGATCTGTTGGTTGAACAGAAACGAGTGATGGTATCTTGATACCTCAGGGAGTAGTAGCTGCGTGATGAGATGCAGTGACTATGGATGTTCCCGAAGATGTTTTCTTTGGAACAAGTTTAAGGAAGTGTGTCTGCTTCGGTGTGTGGCTGTGTTCAACATGGTGTTTCTGTTTGATTTGAGGTCCGAGTTTCTCGAAGAATTTTGGATTATGAGATCTTTGGCATCTGTGTCAGCAGTGCAGCTCGGAGTGTTCTCTGTGTCGGCAGGGAGTCTTCTGGCTGAGCAGTTTTTCTGAAGGAGGAATACAGAAGCAGCAAAGTGGACCCGTTTCTTAGGTGGATTGGCTAGTTAAGTGTAAGCTGTTCCATTTGGAAAAGGGAGAACAGTTTTCTTTGGATATTAGGTTGGGCTGATCGCAAAAGTGACTTGCGATTGTTTGAGTGTTCTCTGTGATTATCAGAATTTTTCTGAACATCTTTAGGGAAGTCAGAGGTTTGACCGAAGCTGGAGATTGAGTTTTCTTATCGACTAGATTTCCAAGAGTGCTACCGGTGGTTCAGCTTATTAGAAGGATGATTCCTAGAGATACAGTTTGATGAAGCAGCTCAGGTTTTAGTGGAGTTTCTGAATTTTCTTTATGGATCTGATGAACCATATTTCCGGGATGTGTTATCCAGTTTGTGCTCGTGTTCTTCTTCAGCATTTTCATCTACTTCGGATCAGAGTTGTGCAGCGGAAGCAGTTTTGAAGTGTATCTGCTTTTCTTTTCCGAATAGGAGAAGTTGTTGTCTTCTGTTGTTTGAGGAGTAGAGTTTGTGTTTCTTGATTCTAGTTGATCTTGAGGAGATCATTTTGTTGAGTTGATTGGTCTAGTTTGTTTCTAGAGACATCAGCAAGGGATGAGCTGATCAGTAAGGTTGTAGGCATCCCAGGATCGTCCAAAGAGTTTTGAGGATAAGAGTCGGAGGAATTTGGATTCCGAAGTCGGAGATTTGATTTGGATAAGTTTTCTCCGATCGAATAGAAGCTATAAGATTGGGTAAGGCTGGGAAGTTAGCTCTGAAGTGTTTAGGATCTTTTATGTGATCTTGGAGAATAAGTGATTGATCTACAGGATTGGATTGCCAGTTTGGATAACTGGGATTCGATGAGTTTCACGTATCTCTGAGGGAGTACGTGTATGATCTATCTCTGGTTATGGAACCAGCAGTTCAGGAGTTTTGGTTGTTGAGTCAGACTCGTATGTAGTCTGATATCCTATCTAGTGCTGTAGATCTAGATGTATAGGAGCTCTGTAGCTTATTAGTATTGATTGTTTGGATTTTATAGAGCGAGTATCCCAGTATATACTTGGGGAAACTCGAGGAAATTATATCCCGAATTTTGTCTGGATAGTTAGATTTGTTTGATTGGATGAATTGGTTGTTTTGGTTGTTAGCATATGTTTGACGTATGCTTGTGTTTAAAATTAAAATCTTTAATGACATTATTAAATTACCTTTGTTTTAAATTTCGAGGACGAAATTCTTTTAAGGGGGAGGATTGTAATATCCTAGAATTTTTGACAATATCAATTTAATAATCTGTATTAAAAATTAAATTGATATCGATAATTTTGTTAATAATAATTCAAATTGATTTAATAATCTTCTACAATAAATATTTAATTGGTTATTTTATCTTTTAAAGATAATAAATTGGTTTCTATTCATAATATAAATATATAGTTTATATTGTAAATAAATTGGCTTTATTTTAATTTTAATAAATGAAGCATATTTTCTAATTCTAATATTTTTAGTAATTTGAGAATTTTTTTTATTTGATATAAAGCTTTTGAAAGTAATTAAATAAATAATCTTGATTTAAATTTAGTAAATAAATCTTGTTTTAAAATTCTAATTTATATATTAATAATTTGGAAATTTTGATTTAATTTAATATTAAGTTTTCAAAGCTATTTAATAAATATGTATATGATTCTAAATTGTTAAGGAAGATGTTTAAATGTTTAAAATAATTTTGGCTAAAGTTTTAAATGTAAATGAGTTGACAAATAGGTTTGTTTTGTTTCTTTTTAAAATATAGCTTAAATAAAATAAGTAATTTATTAATAAAGAAATAATTTCTTTTATAATTATTTCAATTTAATAATGAGTCATTTCTAAAAATAATATTAACAATGTATTTTTTACAATTGGATTTTGAATAAAAATAGCATTTGTTATTTCAATTTTAGTTTGTATATATAATTTGATATGCATAAGTTTTATTTATAAGCATAATCTGTTTTTATTTCTTTTAAAAATTTATATACATATTAAATACTAATTAACAAATTAATTAGGCTTAACATATATATTAACATGTAAATTAAATACAAATTACTTTTAAATAGGACAAGTGTTGTATTCTTAAGCCTCTTATAACAAATGTCAATAGATTAATATATTAAGTTGACAATGTTGAAATTTTATACAAGTGTCACCCCTTTATTTTATTTTCCTTAAATTTTTATAAAATTTTAAATTGGTTTATATAAACCTACATCTTCATCTCTTTCTTCCTTTTCTCTTCTCAATTCAAAAGACAAGAGAAGCTTCAACTTGTTCATTTCTCAAAATCCCTGGAAAAAAAATCACTTCCTCTAAAATAAAAAAATAAAAAACCTTAGTTCGTGATAAAATGAAGATCTGTAAACAAATATGAAACATGAAAAACCCAAATTCAAAGCTTTTTCAAAATCTATAAACAAATCATGTTCAAACCAAAATCAGTTTACAATTGCAAATTGAACTCCTCTTCAAACTGTAGCCTTCCAATTCACTTCAAAATGAAACCTGCATTTTCAAAAATACAAATCCCTGCAATTTCAAATCTGAAGCCTTCACCTCTTCAAAATCAATGCACCTGCTATTTTCAAACAGAAAGCAAGGCATTTTTCTTTTCAAACCTGTAGTGCATGTTCAAAAAGCATCTGCACATCTTCAAATCATTTACCTATAGATCAAAGCCTGCATGCAACTGCATTTCTTCCTCTGGAAATCAAACCTGCATTTCATTTCAACCTGAAATCAATTCTTGCAAGATCATGTCCGCATGCCACCTGAAATCAAAAAGCAACTTAAGTTTTAAAGTATCAAAGACCGCCTTCAAAAACCAGAAGCAAGAACATTACTCTTCAGCAAATTCAAAAGCAACTGCAGTTTTAAAAGTATCAAAATAAAGATGTTTTCAAAATCTGGGAAGATCTGTCATTTTCAAATAGTTGAGTAACTTTTAAAAATTTAAAATAGAATTAGGTTTCATGCTAGTATGGTTGGATATAAATAAGTATTGCATGTGTATGGATAGAAATCTGATGTAAATATTTATGTGTATGCATGCTGTTATGTGCTCTGCTATGTTCCCAGTTCCATTTTCATTTAAAAATCCCCTACCACTTAATTTAATTTGTGATAGTATCTGACTTTTTAAACCAAGGTTGTTTGCTTATCATAGATTAAGAATTAAAAATTAAATTAAAACAGAGTCTGTTTGCCTCTGGAAATATTGGAATATCAGAGCATGTTGATTTTAACCAAAATTCAAACTGTGTAAATTAGTAATTTAGTATTATAAATCAAAAGCATTAACTAAAACATGATTTTTAAATCAAGAATCCAGATTTTTAGAATTAAGATAAGGGTGCAGTTTGGTATTGACTGGAAATGGGATTATTTGAATTTTCTGGTGATCTATGAATCATGGAGGCTCTGGTTTCTTCCACGTGATGGAGAATTGATCAGAGAAGCTAGGAAAATTTTGGATGGTGATGCAATTCACCATGGAGGTTGTTATCCCATTTTTTGTCAAAACTGGAATATCAACAAATTGGCAAGGAATGATGGAGATCAGTTGGAATCAAGGCTACGATCGATATCGCCAAAATTTGGTTGAGCTCCGATCGGGACGAAATTGATTGGAAATGATGATAAGGACTAGGAAAGGCTATGTTTCAAATTTCATGTTAATCGGAGTTCGTATGAAGGAGATATAACCAAGCCAAATGAAAGGAAGCACTGCCGAACCATCCATCCTCCACTCCCAAGCACTGCCGGTCCAAAGCAAACCCTGTTCCATTACCTGCTGAACCAACTCCCTGCCGAACCAACTCCCTGCCGAACCAACACACTTCCCACACCTTGGCCGGACCAACCTCCACTGGTCCAACTCCATCCCCATGCACTGCCGGTCCACTCACCATCGAACCAACCTCCTGCCGAACCAAACCATCTACCACCTACCACCAAACCAAGGCGTACCGGACCGACACTACTAGGCCAGATTGCATCAGCCCAGGCCCACCAGCAGCTATATACATCCAGGACCCCTGCCCCCAGCCTCACTCTATAAATAGAGGGGCAGGGGGTACCACACTGGCAGACAAGTTTGAGAGCTCAAGCACGGATAGAACTTTCAAACAACTTTCAGTTACTTGTAATCAAAGCTTTGTACTTGTAATCTGAATAGAAAAGGAGAATAACATATAAAGTGGACGTAGGCAAGTTCTGGCCGAACCACTATAAATCTGTGTGTCTTTTACAGTTTAGTCCCTGCTTTTTTCATATTTGCATAAATCATCTAAATCACTAAGAGCAACTTAAGATCGACTAAATCATACGACTTGGAGGTGTTTGCCCATTTTTTGTGCAAACATTTTTGGTGCTTTCACTGAGAATTGAACTCAGGAGCGCTTTAATCATTGCCTCGCAAAGATTTGTTGAGAAACTCTCTTTAAGAACCAGAAGTCTATTCGAGATTATGGCTCTTGGAAGGAAAACAAGTAGAAGACAGAGACCAGAAAAACGTCAGCACGAAGGGAGTCAAGGGGCTTCCTCAGGAGAGAACCAAACTTCAGTATTCATCACCAGGGATGAGATGGAGACAATGATGAAAAGACAAGAAGAGTTGATTCAGAATTTGTTTCAGCAGATTGGGCAACTTGGAGCACAGAATAGGGAAGCGGATGGAGTTCGAAACGGAGAAGGACCATCCGGCATGGCATCTGGATTAGGGGGCACACCCATGGAGAACATAGATCCAATTTCGGAGAGAGAAAGAGGAGCATCTGCACAACCTGGGAGCAGCAGAGGAGTGAACACTCAGTCAAGGGGGCAGATCCTAGAATTCCCTCATGGACGCGGGGGGCAGGTCGAAAGTAATGAACAAAGATTGCATCTCGGAGACAATGACAGGTTGGCGGAGATGGTTAGAAAAGCTATGAGAGGCGATTTGGTAAACAAAGATTTGGAGGATGTTAATAGGAGTCCTTTTTCTCCAGCAATCAGACAAGCTAGGAACCCACCGGATTTCAAGTTATCATCGCTGGACATGTATGATGGGAGAACGGACCCACGATTCATCTAACGAAGTATATGAGGCATATGGAAGTGCTGGGGGCATCAGAGGAGGTTATGGCCCGGTGCTTTCCATTGTACTTGGCGGATATTGCGGCATTGTGGTTTAGACAATTGGAGAATGGATCCATCGGAACGTGGAATGATTTAATTGAGAGATTTATGAGACAATTCAGAGTCCACATTACAAGACCCAAGAATGTGATGACTTTGGCAACCCTAAAGCAGAAAACCGGAGAGACTTTGAGGAGTTACCTAACGCGATTCAATGCGGTAGCAGCTTCGGTGGATCGACCAGATCCATCCATGGTTATGATAGCGGCTGTGTCCGGGATAGCTGACGGAACAGAGTTCAAAAATTCATTAACTAAGGATCCACCCGTGGATCAAGGAGAATTCTATCATGAGGCGGAAAAGTTTCTACGATTGGAGGATGCGAACGCCGAAAGAGAAGAAGGAGAAGGAATTGATATTTATGCGATCAAAGGAGGAAATCCCCCTGAGAAAGGCGCGGAAACTAGTAGAGGTAAAAGAAAGACTGAGAATGACGGGGACAGGTCAAAGCGGCAACGGAGGGAGCCACGATTCACCACTTACTCTGAGCTGAATGAGAGTGTGGAACGAATTTATCAGGATACTAAAGAGCGACATTACAAAGGGATCCAACTTCCGACGAAAGAAAATCAGACAAGTTTTGTGTATTTCATGAATTAAACGGCCATAACACTAATGATTGTAGGCATTTGAAGGACGAGGTGGAAGGGCATATCAGGAACGGTATGCTCCTTCAGTATGTGAGGAGGCGAACTCCAGCAGTGGAGCCAGAGCGACCACCGTCTACATCGGCTAGAGGTGACCCTGGATCAGGGCACCGTTTGATTATCCATTGATTACTTGATTAAAATAACGATGAACAAGTTGTAAACCCCTTACTAACGCGGTCAAATCATTTACACATGTGAGCGATCGCGTTATAGTAAGAGTTTACGCTTTAACATCTTCATTTTGCGTTTTGCTTTGATTTTGATTTGAACATTTAAATTCTGCCTGTTTGGACATTTCTGCTGTAAGGTTCATATGATTATTGCTTTAATATTTACAATTCTATGAAAAAAATCTACTTGTATGCCCGTTGGATCGCGAACGGTCCACGAGCACCTCTTGCATGGCAGTGAACTGCCGAAGTCTTTGATTCGGAAACTCCCCCAAACAATAACTCCGACACTGATAATATTAAGTCCCCCCCCGGGCACACTCACTCGCCTCGAACGGCACCCGACCTCGAACGGTCACAACTCGCCTCGAACGACACCCGACCTCGAACGGTCATAACTCGCCTCGAACGGCACCCGACCTCGAATGGTCACAACTCGCCTCGAATGGCACCCAACCTCGAACGGTCACAACTCGCCCCGAACGGCACAACTCACCTCACCTCAAATGGCTCGATCACGAATGGTCGTCATTTGAGGTCTGCCACTTGACCGCGCACGGTCACACTTCACCTCAAATGGCTCGATCCCGAACGATCGTCATTTGAAGTTAGGCGCTTGACCATGAATGGTCGCACTACATCTCAGATATCTCGATCCCGAACGATCGTCATTTGAAATTAGGCGCTTGACCATGAATGGTCGCACTTCATCTCAGATATCTCGATCCCGAACGACCGCCATTTGAGGTCACATAAAACTGTAAATTCCTTTGCAGGACATCAACAGGATATGAACATCCAGCTCATGGCATTACAAAACACGCCTTCCTATCACAAGGCATGTTTTGGGGGGCAAAGTGTTATCCCATTTTTGGTCAAAACTGGAATATCAACAAATTGGAAAGGAATGATGGAGATCAGTTGAAATCAAGGCTACGATCGATATCGTCAAAATTTGGTTGAGCTCCGATCGGGACGAAATTGATTGGAAATGATGATAAGGACTAGGAAAGGCTATGTTTCAAATTTCATGTTAATCGGAGTTCGTATGAAGGAGATATAACCAAGCCAAATGAAAGGAAGCACTGCCGAACCATCCATCCTCCACTCCCAAGCACTGCCGGTCCAAACCAAACCCTGTTCAATTACCTGCCGAACCAACTCCCTGCCGAACCAACACACTTCCCATACCTTGGCCGGACCAACCTCCACCGGTCCAACCCATCCCCATGCACTGTCGGTCCACTCACCACCGAACCAACCTCCTGCCGAACCAAACCATCTACCACCTACCACCAAACCAAGGCATACCGGACCGACACTACTAGGCCAGATTGCATCAGCCCAGGTCCACCAGCGTCTATATACATCCAGGACCCCTGCCCCCAGCCTCACTCTATAAATAGAGGGGCAGGGGCACCACACTGGCAGATAAGTTTGAGAGCTCAAGCACGGATATAACTTTCAAACAACTTTCAGTTACTTGTAATCAAAGCTTTGTACTTGTAATCTGAATAGAAAAGGAGAATAACATATAAAGTGGACGTAGGCACGTTCTGGCCGAACCACTATAAATCTATGTGTCTTTTACAGTTTAGTCCCTGCTTTTTTCATATTTGCATAAATCATCTAAATCACTAAGAACAACTTAAGATCGACTAAATCATACGACTTGGAGGTATTTGCCCATTTTTTGTGCAAACAGAGGTTGCTACTGTGAATTTTCTTCTAGCAACCCTAGTTTTAATTAGGTGGAGAGTTTTGATTGCCACGGCTTATAGGGTTGTTCGAGTGTTCTGTGTTTTTGGGGATCGATAGTTGGATCGTGGTTGAAGTCGAGGTCGGAGTGGCTGACCTTCAGGTGGTCGGTGCGGCGAGATTGTGGTGTTGACAGCTTTTGAAGAGGAACCTGATTATTTTTCCAGGTTTGAAATTAGTGTTCGATTTTGATTTCGAGAGTGGTAGTTCGATCTGGTGATCGTGGTGGGTTGCAGAGGTGTCCTCTGACGTGATGCGATCATCGTTGATGATCTACGGTGACTGGAGCCACTGTGCATATGCACTGTGTTGTGTTTTGTCTGGTGAAGTTGGATTTTTGTTGTTTCGAGATGATGTCAAGTTGACTCGAAGTAGCCGATTGATTTGCTCGGTTAAGTATGGATTTAGACTCGAAGCATTTTGGTGATTGTCTCGGGTGTTTTTGTGTTTACAGGTTTTTGAGAAACCTGTTCTGTCTGTTTTTTTTTTAAACTGAAGATTTAAATGAAAGCTAAAGTTTAAATCTAGTTTTAAATCCAAGTTTAAAAATTTTAGAATTCAAGTTTAAATTTAAATCTCGGTTTTAAATAAAAATGAAGTTTAAACTTGAACTTATTTAACTACTTTATTTTGGAAAGTAGTTTGAACTTTAAAAAAAATAAAGTTTTAAAAATATGAACAAGTTTTAAAGTAAGGTTTAAATCTGGAAATCAAAGATTTAAAAATGTATTTCAGTTTTTGAAATAAAAGGAATTTTAAGTTTTGAAAGATGCAAACAAAGTGTAAATTTAAATTATTGAATTTTGAAATGAATTTAGTTTCAAACTATTATGAATTTCTTTTATAAGACAAGCACTTGTTTGCCTTGTAATTTAAAAAGGTTTAAATTGTTTAAACTTTGTTAAGCTAAATTATACTCATTTTAAATCTTGTGTTTGAAATGAAATTTAAAAGTAAGCTCAAAAGTAAATTGATTTCAAATAAATTTGTTAATGACACTTTAGTCATAATTAAGAATGTTTATCTTAAAATTTAATTAAGATTAATGATTTGAAGTTAATTTGATTAATGAGATGATCAAGGAATAATTAGTTAATTTAATTAATTAATTGATTAGGAATTAACAGATAATTGATTAAGGGTTAATCAATTTGTAATTAAGATCATTAATTAGATTATTAATTAATGATTAAAGATTCATTAATTAAGCAATTTAGTTAAAATCAAGGTTAATTAATTAAATAATTAAGGATTAATTAAGTTATAGTTAACACTTAATTAATTAAATAAGTAGAGTTTAATTAATGGATAATTAGAGATAATTTAAATTGTAATTAATAATGGTTAATTTAAGTTAATTTCTTAATGGAGGTAATTAAAGAATGGTTAATGAGGGTCATTAACTAGAATTATTTAACAATTAATTAACGTGGTTAATTTTTAATAATTAATTAGATTAATTAATTTAATGATAATCATTTGTGAATTATTTAAGTGTAATTATTTGATGGAAGTAATTAAGAAATTAATTACTTAATGTAATTAATTTTGTAAAAGTCGGGATTTTCGTCTCTCGAAGGTCGACATCAATACGTCCACTGTATCAACTGCCGAGAATTCGAAGGCCGAAAAACCGAACCCTTAGGGTTTAAGAAGAGGTAGAAGATAGAAGAAGAAAGAAAGAAAAAGCAACAGAAACGATATCATAATCTCACAATCGCAGCGGAACAACATATAATAGATAAATGAATATCTTTAAACAAAGAACTATATCAGTTATTACATTACATCACGTTATCAGAGTTTACAACAACAAACAGCGGAAAAGAAATACTATATACTAGTTGATACGCCATGCCATCCAGCTTGCCTCTAGATCTCTACAGCAACTCCTGAATTCCAGAATGACCTGATAACCTGACTCTAGATCGTCTGTGTAGAAATTGGTGGGCACCCAGAGTTTAGGAAGGAAACAATAAACTCCAGGTCAGTCATGGGACTGGTGTGAGACTTAAAATAATTTATCTTCAAAAACAAATAAAGTAATATTTTAAAATAGATTCTCAATGCTTTTGAAAATGTAACTACCATAAGGCCTCCCGCCACACACACAATGCAAACGTAGAACTTGGAGGAGATTTCTCCTTATGATAGTCAAAGATGCTTACTACGTAGAGAATTTCTTTGATATTATTACTATAAGTGCAAAATGTGGAAACCATTTCGAAAGTAGAATATAAATCTTAGCCAGCATAGGTACCATTATATTATGCGTGCTATAGCTACCTCCTGAGGAGGCAGGTTATACAATTTGCAATCGTAAAGGGTTCGTATTGTTTCTTTGGATTTTCAACAAAAGGCCAAGCCATGGAACTTCCCATTGCCACATGGAAACGCCTCTGGAAAGAAGCCCCGAGAACCTAACCGAATCTCTGCCAACACAAGGCCGGGTTACCCCAGCTGGGTTACTACTGACACGAATATGCCATCCCCCAGTCGTAACCGACCTAAATATCGGGATTCACCAACAACCACAAAATAATAAATTTGCAGCAACAACAAGTTAAGTATCAGGGCTCCATACCATAATACCACCTCTACCCAGAAGGAATGACATACACTAAGGGGGCGCTATCCCCTAATAACCTTGCTGCATCTTTCCTGTTTTGACCATTTTCGAGGTGTGAGGTCTGACGAAGTCTCGCCCATAAAGCTACGCTTTTCATAAAAGCCACGCTTTGATCAACAAATGCTCAACAGCACTTCATATGCCACATTATCAATTTGGGAATGTATCACTAGTAACCATCAACTACATAACCTCTGAGCTCGTACGTCTCAGAGAAGGGTGTTAAGCTAAGAGAATAAATTCTCCGCCACCAAAAGAAATATATTTGATAGAAACCAGCTTTACATCTCAAATTGTAATATCAGACACACATCCATACAAGTCCATTCTGGGTTCGAACAGAACCAAAGGCACTTCCAAAGAAGCCCTTGCAATCCGGATATTCACTAATCACGACCAGACTTCCGATCACAAAGGTTGATAATATCTCTATATTAGAGATCAGCCGATGCAGAAACATTCGACGGTAATCCTTCAATTTTCGAAAATACCCGGTCTTCAACACCGGTCTTCAAATGCTATCCATTACGACATATCATTATTCGGAATGGGATTTATGACTCAAAGGTCCTCTCCCGGCTAAACCGAATAACGAGCGCTTATTTTCAAAATAAGTGTAGCATTCAAATTCAAGCAAATCACACAAATACCCATTTAAAGTTAAATATTGATAGTCGGTTATTTAATTGTCAAGGCCAACAAACAAATATCCAGCACCATAACAATCACTAGGCCCTTTTTATTAATCTTCCATAAATTAATAACTTGCCAGATATTCACTTCAATTTATCTTTAAAAAGATATGTTCTCTAAACCATTTCAATTTCATATTGGAAAAGCAATTCCAAATACTTATTCATTTTCAATTTATCTTTAAAAGATAAAAACCCAAAACATTTCACTTCATGTTGGAAAACATTTCCATACTTATTTAACAGTAAGTAATTCATAAATCTATTTATTTTCAATACTTAGAAAATATTCAATATACTTAAATCACAGTTAGTATATATTTCATTCTTTAAGGAAAACATTGTCTTAAACACATTTATTTGAGTCAAAACGAATGTTGCGCAATCGTTACGACAACCCAAAATCAATAGTATAGGGATTCGACATTTAGATAGATATATAAATCCTAATACGATATAAAACATTTCCTTTCGAAATCATTTACTATAACAACAGTGTTATAGTCCACCATTTCCTTATTTCTCGAAAACGTCTATCTCAACAATGAATGTTGAAATCTATGGTTTCGATAGTTAATGCACTTTAAAACAACTTCAAATCGTTTTAATTCTATTTAAAAGATCACTTTCTAAAACATTTCTTTAACATATTATTCACTGTCCAAAATCGTGAATATAAATCGTTTACCAAATCCAACACTTCTACATATTCAATTTAAAGGATTATCCACTGTCCAAAATCATGAATATATCTCCTTTAATAAGACATAATAATTAACTTATCAAAATAAGTCGATTTCAAATTTATAAAACAAGGTTTATAAATTCCATTGTTATATATTTTATAAAAATTTCAAATTATAAAATTTCTTAATTAACGAATTCTATTTACAGGAAAATAGGCACAAGGAAAAGTTTACAAAAAAATTTAGTTTCAAGGACGGTAAGTTTGTTTTTTAGTCTGAAGGACACTTTATAGTTTAAACAGAAAATGATAGCTACATCTATCATTCTGTGATTTACACTACAAAGTGTCCTTCAGACCAAAAAACAAACTTGCTGTCCCTGAGACTAATTTTTTTTCCAACTTCTTCCCTGTGCCTAAAAACCCTTTCTATTTATATCTCATTTTAAATGCCAAAATCCAATTTATTAGTTAATTACTTATAAATATTTCATTTTACAAAAATCTATTCATTCCATAACTTCCCAATTTATAAATCTATAAATTTCATTCACTTAGGAAATCCATTTATACTTCATCTTAACACTTATAAAAACTCGTTTTAAAATCCCAATATTTTAATTTATAAATATCAATTTTATAAATCTTTTATATAAACTGTTTATAATAATTCAAAAATCCCAATTTAAACCATTTTACAAATTAATCAACTACTTATTTCAAAAATCACATTTCGGTTATATTTCACAATTTTTTTAATTTTTATAACATTAAAATCATAACGTTTGTTTTTTAAAATGAATCAATTCCAAAATTTAACAAAACGTATACTTTCAAAAATTACTTTAAAATCCTTTTAAATTCAAAATCGTTACTTTAACATTTTTAATTTTCCAAAATAGGCCCAATGCTGAAACAGCAGTGTTAACTCCGCTTTGAAAATAACCTCACGACCTAAATCAAAATGTGGCGACCTATCGACTTAAGGGTTGAACGACCTAACTGCTTAAAAGATGGACGACCTAACGACTTAGAGAAGTAAGCGACTTAACGACCTAAAGGTGGCACGACCTAAAAGGTGTAACGACTCAAGAGGTGAAACGGTAGAACGACCTAACAACTTCGAGAATTGGACGACCTAACGGCTTACAGGGAGCCACGACTCAGCGACCTAAAGTAAGAAACAAGTTAGCAATCTAACAGGCAGCGACCTAACGACCTAAGAGGTCCGCGACCTAGCGACCTAATGACCTAATGATCTAATGGGCTATGTGACATAGTGGGTTAACGAGTTAGCTTAGGTCGCTACATCGGATATCTTAGCGCTATAAGGTTGCCAACCATTCCCGTAAGTCATCCACGACCTAGTACTTCATCCAAAAGAGACCAATGTTACCAGGAAGGGCCGAAGCTTTCCTTTGCTAGGTAGCTCACATGTGGTCTATGACTTATCTTAACTCGTTATCTTCGACCTACGACCTACTTTAGCTCGCGACCTTCGACCCACGACCTACTTTAAGTCGCAGCTTCCGACCTACGACTTATGATCAAAAAACTCCTATAAATACAGCGTGAGCTCCAACGTTCGGGGGATCTTTTTGGCTCATTCTCGAAGCGCCAATACTCTGCCATTTTCTCAACTCGAACAGCACTTCAAGCACTCCAAACACCAAAGGCATTACGACAAACTTCAAGAGAAAATCTACATCATTCGACATGGATTCGGAAGATTATTCTACATCGAAGTTTGAACTACTAGTCTAAAGCGTGTTGTAATTGAAGGAAGTTGTATAAGTTGTATTTGAATCAGCAATAAAGAGAATTAAAGTGGACGTAGGCTTGACTATAAGCCGAACCACTATAAAAACTGTGTCTTCTACTGCCTTTCTGATATTTGCCTGCTTATTTCTGATTCCCGTATCATCGGGTGGTGCTTTCACACTTGCTTTACTTGCATCGGGGTGTTAGCGTCAGATTTTTACGTTAACATTTTTGGTGCTTTCACTGAGAACCCAATATAGGATACTATCATCATAGCTTCACAGAAATTTGTGGAAAGGATCTCTCTAAAAATCAGAAGTTTGTCAGAAAAATGGCTCCTGGAAGAAAGCGCAAGTCTGTTAGATCCGACGATGTTCGCGAGGCTACTGCCACTTCTCCTCCTTTAAGTCAAACAACTCCAACTGTTGGAGTAACGCGAGCAGAATTGGATGCTGCAGTTTCTGGGCAATATCAGCAGATGGAAGGCCAAAACAATCTGATGGTGGAAAGGTTGAACACTTTGCTTGGGGCTAACCGTCAACCGGTGAATAACGAACCAAACTTTGCTGATAATGTTCATGATGTGGAAGAAAGAGATGTTCCTCAAAGGGCAGCTGGCTCGGTTAAAGACACACCTCCCCAAGTTGGAGGATTAGGACAACAGCCAACTATCCGTGAACGCCTGTCAAGGCAAACTTCTGAAAAGATGGCCGATGCCTGTCCTGCTGAGCCCCTTAATGATGAGGAATATTTCTCAGGGATGGTTCGACAAATCATGAAGGAAAGTATGCAAAGGGAGGAAGACAAAAAAGAATGGGGCTTTGCTCCGAGCAAGACTCCATTCACTGAAAGGATTTTGAAAGCAGAATTTCCTAGGAAGTTTGTTCCTCCTACCATACCGGCTTATAAGGGAACGAGCGATCCTAATGAGTTTCTGTATAAGTATGATTGGCACATGACGGGTGCCAGAGCTTCTGATGAAATCAAATGCCGGTATTTTCTGGTATACCTGGAAGGAGTTGCTCTACTTTGGTTCACAAAGCTGCCGGTCCGATCGATAGACCAATTTTCTGATTTGACTCGGAAATTCAAGGAACAGTTTCGATTGTATGCGTCAAAGGCAATGGATGTAATGTCGCTCTCTGGCCTAGAACAAAATCCTGGAGAATCTATCAGATCATTCTTGAATCGCTTTGACATAGCTTTGGCCGAGGTGGATAACGTAGAGCCACGCATGATCCTGACATACTTGATGAGGGCAATTGATAAATCAAGTGAATTTGGAAAGTGGTTGAAAATGAAAGAACCAAATTCGCTTGACAAGTTTTATAAGAAAGCCGATGAATTCATGCGCTTGGAAAGCCTCCAAGCACCGGCTAAGATGGTATCGACAGGGCCTGGAAATAGTAATGCTGTTCTGAATAAGAAGGAATCTGGAAATCAGAAGAGGGGGAACGATGGCCAGAAGAAGCAAGGAGATGCAAAGAAAGGTCGTCCCTTCAACTTCACCCCTCTGACTGATACCCCGGAAAACATCTACTTTGCAAACAAAGACACGGTCGAATTCCCCGCACCAGCTAAGCAAAGAGTTAATAGGAAAGCTGAGAAGAATGGAAGGTTTTGCCGGTTCCATAACCAACCCGGGCATGATACTAACGAGTGCCGTCACTTGAAGAAGGTAATTGAGGAACTATTGAAGGAAAACAAGCTCCAGCAATATGTAAAAAGGAACAAGAATGGCCCAACTTCGTCAACTCAAGGACAACAGGTTCCTGTTCATCGTCCTAGCTCAAGTGAAAAGGCGGCAGCACATGAATCAGAGAGGCCTGTTATAAATATGGTTATAGAGGGCCCTCACCCAGCTGGCAGGAGTTGGGGTGAGATGGAAAGATACGCCCGTGCTTTAAAGTATGCATCGGCAGATGAAAGTGTTTTTGTGTTAGAAGGTGCTGCACCCCTGAAGCAGCATAAAACTTTTAATGATGACATTATATTTAGTACTAGGGATTCGATGGGTGTTGAAGCTCCTACCATTGATCCTTTGGTCATCTCCGCTGGCATTGGGCCAGCTACTGTGAAAAGAGTTCTGGTTGACTGTGGAGCTTCGTGCAACATTTTCTTCAAGAAGACTTTTGATCAGATGAAGATTCCAATGGTTGACGTTCAAGCTTCATCACTAAAGATTGCTGGTTTTACTGGGGAGCCGAAACAGCCAATCGGGACTATCGATTTGTTCGTAGAGCTTGGAGAGGGGCAGAGAAAAGTGGCTCGAAAACAGACCTTTGTTATTGTTGAAGAATTTTTTGCCTACAATGCCTTCCTAGGCCGACCAACTCTGGCAGCATTTAAAGCTATTCTTGCCCCATGGTGTCTGACCATAAAATTCCCCACAGATAATGGAGTCGGTATGGTGAAAGGGGATCAGAATGCTGAACGAGAGTGTTATCTTATAGAGTTGCGTGAAACAAGGAAGAGAGAAATGGGAAAAGATGCGGCGGCCCCAGTCCGCATCAAAGAATCAACCTTGTAGCAATTACAGGGTGGACCCTGCACAGGCGAACATAGCGGTGCACGAAGAGAGATGGATCCCAGAAAAGCCAGTGCAGGGGAGAATAGAGTGGTACCAGTTGAAGTGACAGTGCCGGTACCTGTTGACCCGAAAGACCCGAACAAAGTGTTGAATGTGGGTTCGCAGCTTAATGCAACGGTTCAAAATGTTTTGATATCATGAAAGCAAATCTGGATGTATTCGCTTGGACTCATGCTGATATGTGTGGAATATCTCCAGAAATTGCAGTGCATACCTTGAATATTGATCCAAAGTTTACACCGGTAAAGCAGAAAAGAAGAACTCAAGGTCCTGAAAGGTCAGCAACATTGAAAGAAGAAGTTGATCGGCTCATGGAGAATGGTTTTATCAGGGAATCTACTTATCCAAATTGGGTCTCAAATCCTGTACTGGTTAAAAAAGCTAATGGAAAATGGAGAGTGTGCATTGACTTTTCAGATCTAAACAAAGCCTGCCCCAAAGACCGCTTCCCGTTACCCAGGATTGACCAATTGGTGGATGGAACGACGGGGTATGAATTGCTATCTTTTATGGATGCCTACTCTGGATATAACCAGATCATGATGCATGAGCCAGATCAGGAGGACACGAGCTTTATCACCGATGTTGGTCTTTACTGCTATAGAGTCATGCCTTTCGGACTTAAGAATGCAGGGGCAACTTACCAAAGACTTGTTAATGCCATGTTTAAACTGCAGATTGGCAAGACTATGGAAGTTTATATCGATGATATGCTGGTAAAATCAAAGAAAGCAGTGGACCACATGGATCACTTGGCAGAGATGTTCTCAATCCTCTGAAAGTATGGTATGAAGCTTAATCCATTGAAGTGTTCATTTGGGGTAGAATCTGGAAAGTTTTTGGGTTTCATTGTGAGTGCAAGGGGCATTGAAGCTAATCCTGCTAAGATAACTGCCTTAAGAGAAGTCAAAGCTCCTAGAACTAAGAAGGAATTGCAAAGTCTCAATGGAAAAGTTGCAGCCTTGAGTCGGTTCATTTCCAAAGCTACTGATAAATGCATTCCATTCTTTGATGCTCTAAAGAAAGGAAGAAAAAACTTTGACTGGACTCCTGAATGCCAGAAAGCTTTCGATGAGCTGATTCGTCATATGGAAACGCCTTCTATACTTTCTAAGCCTGACAATGGTGAAGATCTTTTTGTATATTTGGCAATCTCGTCTCATGCCCTCAGTGCAGCTTTGGTACGGGAGGATGCGAAAATTCAGCGCCCGATCTACTACATCAGCAAGAGATTCACTGGGGCAGAATTGAGGCCATATTTCCAAGCTCATCCCATCAAAGTCCTCACCAATCAGCCCTTGAAGCAAATCCTGTTTCGTCCTGAGACTTCGGGTCGTCTTTTGAAGTGGAATATTGAGCTCAGTCAATATGACATCACTTATCATCCCCGGAGAGCAATCAATGGACAAGCTTTGGCAGACTTCATCATAGAATGTACAGACAAAGGTGATAGTGAGGAGGTGGTAACCGATAATTACCTAATTCTATGGAAATTGTATGTTGATGGCGCAAGAAACGATTACTGTTCCGGGGCTGGGGTTGTGCTTAAAACCCCCGAAGGACGGTCACTGTGTTATGCATTTAGATTAGAATTTCCTTCGACTAATAATGAGGCAGAATATGAAGCTCTCATTGCTGGCCTGAAGATTGCTAAAGAACTGAACATCAAGGCATTGCAGATCTTCAGTGATTCACAGCTTATTGTGTGTCAAGTCAGGAAAGAGTTTCAAACCAAAGGAGGAAATCTGTCCGCTTACTTGTCAAGAGCCTGGGAGCTTCTCGAGGACCTGAACCATTATACGATAAACCATATACCTCGGGAAGAAAACATGAAGGCAGATTCGCTCGCAAAGTGTGCAAGCACTAGTGAAGCTCAATTATTGGGATTAGTTCCTGTGGAAGTCCTGTCTACTCCAAGCATTGATGAAATGGATATTGACTGGATCATGACTATATCAAAGGAGCGGGAATCATGGATGACTCCGATATTGAAATATCTGCGCGACGGTTCTCTACCAGAAAACTCAAAAGAACGGCAGAAGTTGTTAAGAAAAGCATCCAGATTTGTAATTCATGATGGCCGATTGTATAGGCGGGGATTCTCAATGCCATTACTCCGATGTGTGACCAAGGAAGAAGCTGAGACAATTCTAACCGAGGTACACGGAGGAGAGTGTGGAGATCATTCAGGTGGTCAAACTTTAGCAAAGAAAATTCTCCGTTATGGATATTTTTGGCCAGATATTAATCGTGATGCCGCGAGTTACGTCCGAAAATGTGACCGATGCTAGAGAATTGCAAAAATCCCAAGAGCACCTTCCACTGAGATAACACAGATGGTCAGTCCGTGGCCATTTGCTATTTGGGGAATAGATCTCATCGGGCCTTTGCCAACTGCAAAATCCAGAATCGATATGCTATTGTTGTTGTTGATTAATTTACTAAATGGGCTGAATCTGAACCCTTAGCTACTATTACCTCTAAGAAAATGATAAACTTTATAACTAAGAATATCATTTGCAGGTATGCTGTGCCTCAAAAGATAATCACAGACAATGGAACCCAATTTGAAAGTAAAGAGTTCCGAGATTTTGGCAAGAAATTCAAGATCCAGAAAAGTTTCTCAGCAGTGGCTCATCCGCAGGCAAACGGGCAAGTGGAAGCTGTAACGGCCCGCAAATCCGTACCCCTTGAGTCAACACTATTCTACAACAATCAACTCAAGTTGCACAGAAATACGAACCATTTGGGTTTAAGAAGAAGAGGTAGAAGAAGAGAAAACAAAATTAACATCAGAATCTAACCATCGCAGCGGAGTAAAATATAATAGATAATAAATACTCTTTACTCAAACATCAAATATCTTTGTTTATAAATTACATCATCAGAGTACATCAAACACAGCTCAACATCAATTTCATACAAATGGATACACAACAACTCAACACAGCGAATATATATATATATATATATATATATATATATATATACAAGTACGAGATTACATATAGTCATCCAGCTCGTCTCCTGAGCTCCACAGCATCATATCCTGTATCCTATAATACTCGATCTGACCCGAGCATTACAGTTAAATAACACCCGAGTCAGTCTGGAATACCAGCGTGAGAAAATCACACCGAATTGATTTATTAAAGTTTCAAAAATCCTTTGAAAACAAAAGCATCTCGTAAGACCACGCCACAAATAAACATGTCGGGTTTTTACCTTACGATGGCTAAAACAATTTTTATAGAAATCCTCTGATATTATAATAGGGTCTATATACAAATACTTATAAAATAGCCGAAATTGTTACATTATTAAATTCCAGCTACTAGCCACAGAGTGGGTAATACAAACAAAACTCGTACAAGGCTCGTAGGGAGAATGGATTTCCAACCAATGACTAGGCACTGGGGTACCACCTGTCACAGTATGGGGCCTAGATCACCGTACCGAGGAGTACGCCCGCCCCCCTGCAACACAAGGCCGGAACCATCCCTTACTGGACAATCCCGAGTGATATCACCCCGCGGTTGGGATCAGCAACCGCACCACTAAGCCGAAATAAAAAGGGTCATCTAGACTGGAATGACCTCACCCTGCTTGGGTGCTACCCACCTAGCCTTGCTGCATAACCCCTGATTTTCAGTCATTCCCATTTGATGAGGCTTGAGGCTAAGCGTTACCTTTTTAGAATACATCCCTTAGAATGCCCATCGTCCACCTAACGATGTTTCGCAAGCATTCATCCATACAAGTCCGTCCCGGGTTCGAACGGAACCGAAGGCACTATTCCTACTACATCCATTTTGGAAATATCCTCAGGATTAGTAGCGACTAGCCCTTGCACTTCACTGCTCCATCTTCGAATCCAAAATCGTTTACACGAAACGTACAAACCAGATCGAAGTGGTTTTCGAGAAATAAATCTCGATCTCGGTCTCTTCGAAACGATCAACGCATTTGTCCAATATTGATAGTCCGTTATTTAACTATCAATTATATTCACAAAACAACCACCAACCAATAAATAATTTTCCAAATTATTTATAAATCTCAAAAATATCTTCACAAGATATATTTCTATTTTCAATCCTTTGAAAACAGTTTCGAAACCATCATTCTTTTCAGAATCAACTTTCCCAAATATTTTATATCTCCTCTGAAACCACCAAGCACAAAAATAGATTTTTAAAATAAGTTAAAACACTTTACTTTGAAATATATACTTTAAAACACTTAAGATAAAACTACTTAAATAATTTGTCAAAAATGCATACTATATGAATTTGAGAAAATAAGGTTACTTTATGAAATATAAAACCAGGTTTCACTTTTAAAACAAATACTAAGTCACTTTTAAATAATTAATGCTATAATATATTAAAAGGAAATACTTGCTTTAGAAATTAAATATTAGAAATAATAAATTTTACAAAACTTGCTTTCTTTAAAAACAACTTTAAAGCATTAATTTATATTTACAAATTTACTTTTAAAAACGTGTACTTGGCCATCCAAAGAGAATTCCAACTTCAAGCACTTAAATCAATTTCCCGAATTGATTTCCAATTCATTCTATTTGAAATAAATTTCTTTACTTGCTCGGTTCATTTCAAAATTCATTAATTATGGACTTTATTCTTTATTATTATTATTTGCTGTTTGATTTTAAATCTTTAACTGAAATATACAAATTTCAGGCTTTTTCCCATTTTCTTCTTTGTTCCTTTCAAAATTTAAATCTTAAATTTAAAATAAATGTTCTGTTCTTTTAAATATTAGCATTGGAGTTTACAATTCATTAACTTTCTATTAATTCAAAAATCTCCTTTCTATATTCAAGATTTATTAATAGAATTCTTATGTCACTTTATTTTATTTTTATTTCATTCTTAAATTTATTCAAATTTCCATAATTATTTTACTTACAAATTTACTTCCTTTATTTTCTTTCCAAAAATCCAATTCTATATATTTGGATAAAACAGAGTACCAAAATATTCGAGCAGACGATAACATTCAATGTTCTAATATAATTCATCACGGAATATCAATCAATCACAGCAGTGGATATTAAATAATTTAAATACATGTTGAGGGATCCAGTTGGATCCCTCCAACCTGTTTTTCCTGCATCCACAGACGTTAGCACAAAATAATGCATCAATTCCCAAATATAGCATACAATAGCACATCAAACAATTCAACCATTCAAACAATTATTTAAATTTAATCATTTAAATTTAAATTTCAACTGAGTGAGATTAACTCACCTTTGATTATTGAAATCCCAATCCAAATCTCGAATTGTTTTCTTCGCGATCCTTTAACCTTGTATAAATATTCATATGATTAATATTTGAACTAAGCGAAAAATTAATTTCCATTTAATAGAATTTTATTTAATCTAATAATTTAAATTTAAACTAATCTTTTTATAAAAATCTTTTAGTAACCGAAATAAATTAAATAAGCTAATTAATTACCAAATCATTATTTTATTTCTAACAACTTCCTTTTAATAAAAATGCTTTCGACTAAAATAATTTGATAAGCTTATTAAATCAATTTATCTCCTCTTATTTTCTCTATTAAAGTCTTCCAGTGACTAAAATAAATCATATAGGTTAATTAAAAAAAAACTTGCCTTACAGTTTGCAACAACAAAAAGTTTAATCAACTACAAAATAAAATAACATAAAATAGAGTTTACCGAGAAATCGACCGTCGCCACTCTCATCCCAAAATCACGGTTGCCATGAACTGCTCCTTCCCCTCACTGACGCACGCCCACCAGCCAACTTCTAAAGCCAGACACCACTGCCACTCCTCGAAAGCCGCGCCTTCCTTTAGCGCCCACACAATTCCAATCATATGCCAAATGACGAACGAACCCTAGCCTTACGAGCGCGTTTCACGATGCGTCGAGATACAAATTCCCCCTCCCAGCACTCGCGACTCGAAACCCTAACCCGAAGACGCGAGTCCCCTCTCCCCGTTCCTTTGATGGCGCGCTCGAGTATTACGCGATTCAAGGCGAAATCGAACTCGAGTTGAAGATGGGTTTTGGAATTATAGAGGAGAGGAATGAACGATTGAGGCCAGCGGCCATAGATTTATTTTTATTTTATAAATTCGAATGGGTTTCGATTTTGATAACCGAAAGGAAAGCATCGACCACCATTTTTTTTCTTCTGAATAAACGAAGGCTCGAGTAAAAGGGAAAACGAGGGGAACGAAAGAACATGATTTGGACGTGAAAAGATGGGTGGCGTATCCGAGAAGCTTGATTTATTAAATTTAATTTCATTAGATTATTATCAATTAAATGTCCTGCGCGTTTACAAATCGTACACTCACTTACTAACTCCAACCAATACGAAATTTGAAATCCGATAATAATTCAATATTACGGATCCAATGGTACTGGTTTCGTCGAATTCCGAGACTGTGCCTCGAAAGACTATTTTAAATTCAATTTAAACGATATATTTTTAAAGCTGAACAAACCACTGTTAATTTCAATTTTACAACTTCTATTATCCTCAGTAATACGAATACAAATTTTATAAGCTTTCAAATTATGTTTAATAGGCTTAAAATTCTGGATTCAACATTTCAACCAATTTTAAATTATTTAAATTCAATTATTTAAATTATCAAATAAATTGTGATATTCATAATTCAAGTTAAAAATTATCCTTTCAAATATTTAAAATTAATTAAATATTCCTATTTCAAACACTCAAAAATTCCGGGTCGTCACATTCCTCCCCCCTTAAAAGAATTTCGTCCCCGAAATTACTAGTTACGAAGAATGATCCATAACCCATTAACTATCTTCTCAACTCCAAATAGTTTTTATCAATTTACCAACAAATCTTTTTATCAATGATACACTAATCCTTTTCTTAACTTTTCAACTTAACCATAAGTCTCAAACCATATTACTTATTTAACAATTCAAATTCAAATTTAAAATCGAATTTGAATTATCAAAATTTTCTAACTCCCTAAATTTCCGAATTTTTTTGCCAGCGTCTCCTTTGCGCGGCTAGCTCGGTACTACTACAAAAATGGCTCTACGGCCTCCCAAATCCAAAAAGAAAACAAAAAGCCAAGTGGCTCAATCCAAAATCCCAATCAATTTCATACCAAATTTAAATACATACTTTTTTGTCGAGCATTCCAAATTTCTCTTCTGAAATCAAAATCAATTCTCTTTTCTCTTTATAATACCTGCATATCCTGCTTAGCACTAATATCCAAACACAACTTAACATTTTATTGACTTTCTTACCAATGTCAATATTTATTAATCCAAATATCAACTTAGAATGTATTTGTAATATTCCATTTCCAATTAAGAATGAACCATTTCATACTTAAGTTAGTATAAGAATTTTATACGCTTCTGATATTTATTTTCATCTTACCACTTCAGTTTATATCTAATTCTAATCAATACGATTCTTTCATTTCCATATGAATTCAATTTATTTTTAACTCTGAATATATAAATTTTATTTGTCATTTATTAATAATTCATATCATTACTTTAATTAGTTTCATTTACTAACTTATTTCAATTTTCAGTTTTTAAACCGTTTAGCCGCTAACAAAATTTTTCAAAAATTTTCTAACTCCCAAAATTTTTGAAATTTTTTGGCAGAGTCTCCTTTGTACGGAGGAGCTTTTGCAATTTGACAAAAAAGATAAATATATATACATCGACCCACCCGGTCGGAAAAACCAAAAACAGTTCATATTTCCTATTTTAATTGCGTAGGCGTACCTTATTTAGCATTTTAAGCAAGCGGCTTATTATTGTTAGCAAATAGCACAACCAAATCCAGCCACACGGCTTCCAAGTACCTGTACTTACTCAATTTAAACATGTAAGTGCCAAATATATGAAGTTTACTATATTTCACTTAGATGCAATGGTTAAAACATATAAATTCTAAAGAAATGCACATCCAACATTTTCCGTAAGAATTTTTTTTTTACAACTTTCATAGTAATTCAACTATTTCAATTAATTTACAAACCATTTTCATTCAATTTGAATGGTTTTCAATCCATTCGTATACCACTTCATCAATTCAAATGGTTTAAAACTCAATCGCTTACATTTAATTTATTCTTAAGCAAACTGAACTCATATTTAATTCAATTGCTTTCAAAATCAATTTATTTTACTTCTATCAACTCATAGAATTTTAATTACTTCCATTTACATCAAATAACAATTAATTCTATGCAATTTGACGAGATTTATGTGAATAAATAAGTATTTATGTTTATAACCAATTTAAATTGATTTCAACTCAATTTATACTTAATTCTATTCCATTTTCAATTTATTCACAACCCATATACTCTCATTTTCATTGCATATCAAATTTGAATGCATTCACTTACATTTCATCTTATTAACCAACCCAGTTCATTCAAAACCATTAACAACTTAGGTTCATCTTCATTACCAATTAAATTTTCTTTTTATTTTAAATCATTCAGAACCATATATTAAACTCGACACATTGCATTCCACATTTGTTTATTCCAAACTATTTTATTTAGCTCAAAGACAATCTAAGCTATTTCATTCAATGACCATTTTTCAACTTATTTAAACCATACTCCTTTTGGTTCTTATTTATCCCATCCATTCACTTATTCAATATAATTAGTTTATCCACTCAATCTATTATGAATTTTCATAGCCTTAAATATTATTTTCAACCCACCAAGTACTATTTCAATCCAAATTTATTTTTACTTGATTCAAATTCAATCCAATATCCTTAAACTTGGTTTAAGTTGAATTAAATTCAACTCTCTTCCATCTATTCAGCTTAAGTAAATTTACTTCAATTTATTCAAATTTTATACTTAATCTCATTTTCATTTTACCAGCAAATTTTACTCTTCTATACTCAACTTAACTCAATTGATTCCAAGACCATATCCAATTTATTTCCACATATCTGGATTTTATTCTCAATACAAACCATTATTATTCTAATCCAATTTCATTTTTATTCGATACATTTCAATTATATTTAATTTGTTAACACTTCAAGTTAAAATTTTAATTTATAACTCAAGTTTGAATCCACTATCCATTTCACTAACAATTCAAGTCGAATTGGATTTATAACTTGTGTTTTATTTCCAATCTTCATTATTAATTCACAATTCAGCTTTATATAACATTTCATTGACCAATTTATTAACAAATTAGTTCTCTCCTATTTATAGTTCAATAATTGATTTTAAATCCCAAATATCACTTATTAATTTTCTTGGTTCAATTTAGTTAATAATTCAAGTTTGGATTTTCTTTTCATTATCCAAAACATCAAACAATATTTATTTTGGATTTTCTATTCCACTTTCAAAATTTATAAGTCACAACTTATTACTTACTCAATTCCATCCATTATAGGCTTGAATATATTCATCTTTTATTTTTAACTCAAGTCTTCTATTTATTTATAGCCCAAGCATATTTTATTTCTATGGATTTTAATTCTCTTACAAGTTATTCTAATTTATTAATTTCAATTCCAATCCTTATTCAATTTATTTTTCATTTATTTAAGTAAGAATATAATTCCATTAATAGTTCAATTAAATTCTTATTCCAATCCAATTTTATTTGAACTCAGTTTTATTTAACCCAATTCGATTTCAACTTAATTCGAATACAACTGGATATTATTTCAGCTTATTCAATTAATTTCTATCCAGTCAATTTTTTTTCCAAATCCAAGTTAATTTCATTTTCAACTTTTCTCTTTAAATTTAAACTCCAACCCTCAAACCTTATATTCCATTCCTGATTTGAAAATCATCTCAATTTATAAGCTTACAACCCATCCTATCAGGATTTTAAACTCCCGGCTTTGGTTTCAAATCATTTTGAAATCTCCAACATCACACATCACATTTCTCAAAAGCCAAACCAATCCTGGTTTTATTCCCAAAAAATTCCCTTTGAGATTTTCAAAAACAAACAGGTTTTCCTGTACAAATCAATTTGGTAGCAATTCATCACTTAGAAACTCAAAAATGAACATCGATGATGCTGTAGTCATCACCGAAGTCATTCTCCAGTAACTGAAGTGAATTCAATGCTAAATCCCTTCCTAAAATTTATTTGAAACAATTTCCTTTCAGAAATACCCCAACACAAAAATGCTACAATTTATTTTCAAAATACTTCCAAAATTTCCGGGGTTTTAAAGTTTCAAATTCTATTTTAAATTCAAATTTAACTATAATGAATTTGTATAGTTTATGCTTATATAAATTCCCATTTGATTGTATTTCAATTCATAAATTACATTTATAATTCATATTTATAAATTTCATTTTATAATGAATTTATTCCCCTAAATTTTAGTTATATTTCAATTTCTATTTAAAGTTTTACTTAACAATGATAATACTTTAATATTATCATTTCTAACATCCAA
Organism: Allium cepa; assembly: GCA_030765085.1. Classification (NCBI taxonomy): domain Eukaryota; kingdom Viridiplantae; phylum Streptophyta; class Magnoliopsida; order Asparagales; family Amaryllidaceae; genus Allium; species Allium cepa. The sequence goes on from CM060931.1 coordinate 833,637,847, forward strand.
GCAACCATATATTAGCTAAATAGGTTTCAAAAACTATTCTTTATATCAAAATATGTTTTTGGGTAAAATTATTTCATTTACCCATATTTAAAACAATATCATGTCGATTGTTCTATTCAAGTGTTTAGAAACCCCTTCAATACAGTTGCGCAGACTGTGTCGACAAAGGTTCATATGCCACTCAATAAACCAATCAACACCATATTAAAACAATTTATATTCACTAACAAATACGCGCTCATATTTATTAATACGCTCAAACTCATTATAGAGTACGTCGGACTCTATTTTAAATGAGTAATTCCCACCAGAGCCAAGGCTATCACTAACCTAAGCTCTGATAACAACTGTAACGGCCCGCAAATCCGTACCCCTTGAGTCAACACTATTCTACAACAATCAACTCAAGTTGCACAGAAATACGAACCATTTGGGTTTAAGAAGAAGAGGTAGAAGAAGAGAAAACAAAGTCAACATCAGAATCTAACCATCGCATAAATACTCTTTACTCAAACATCGAATACCTTTGTTTATAAATTACATCATCAGAGTACATCAAACACAGCTCAACATCAATGTCATACAAATGGATACACAACAACTCAACACAGTGGATATATATATATATATATATATACAAGTACGCGATTACGTATAGTCATCCAGCTCGTCTCCTGAGCTCCACAGCATCATATCCTGTATCCTATAATACTCGGTCTGACCCGAGCATTACAGTTGAATAACACCCGAGTCAGTCTGGAATACCAGCGTGAGAAAATCACACCCAATTGATTTATTAAAGTTTCAAAAATCCTTTGAAAACAAAAGCATCTCGTAAGACCACGCCACAAATAAACATGTCGGGTTTTTACCTTACGATAGCTAAAACAATTTTTATAGAAATCCTCTGATATTATAATAGGGTCTATATACAAATACTTATAAAATAGCCGAAATTGTTACATTATTAAATTCCAGCTACTAGCCACAGAGTGGGTAATACAAACAAAACTCGTACAAGGCTCATAGGGAGAATGGATTTCCAACCAATGACTAGGCACTGGGGTACCACCTGTCACAGTACGGGGCCTAGATCACCGTACCGAGGAGTACGCCCGCTCCCCTACAACACAAGGCCAGAACCATCCCATACTGGACAGTCCCGAGTGAGATCACCCCGCGGTTGGGATCAGCAACCGCACCACTAAGCCGAAATAAAAAGGGACATCTAGACTAGAATGACCTCACCCTGCTTGGGTGCTACCCACCTAGCCTTGCTGCATAACCCCTGATTTTCAGTCATTCACATTTGATGAGGCTTGAGGCTAAGCGTTACCTTTTTAGAACGCATCCCTTAGAAGGCCCATCGTCCACCTGACGATGTTTCGCAAGCATTCATCCATACAAGTCCGTCCCGGGTTCGAACGGAACCGAAGGCACTATTCCTACTACATCCATTTTGGAAATATCCTCAGGATTAGTAGCGACTAGCCCTTGCACTTCACTGCTCCATCTTCGATTCCAAAATCGTTTACACGAAATGTACAAACCGAATCGAAGTGGTTTTCGAGAAATAAATCTCGATCCCGGTCTCTTCGAAACGATCAACGCATTTGTCCAATATTGATAGTCGGTTATTTAACTATCAATTATATTCACAAAACAACCATCAACCAATAAATAATTTTCCAAATTATTTATTAATCTCAAAAATATCTTCACAAGATATATTTCTATTTTCAATCCTTTGAAAATAGTTTCAAAACAATCATTCTTTTCAGAATCAACTTTCCCAAATATTTTATATCTCCTCTGAAATCACCAAGCACAAAAATAGATTTTTAAAATAATTTAAAACACTTTACTTTGAAATATATACTTTAAAACACTTAGGATAAAACTACTTAAATAATTTGTGAAAAATGCATACTATATGAATTTGAGAAAATAAGGTTACTTTATAAAATATAAAACCAGGTTTCACTTTTAAAACAAATACTAAGTCACTTTTAAATAATTAATGCTATAATATATTAAAAGGAAATACTTGCTTTAGAAATTAAATATTAGAAATAATAAATTTTACAAAACTTGCTTTCTTTAAAAACAACTTTAAAGCATTAATTTATATTTACAAATTTACTTTTAAAAACGTGTACTTGGCCATCCAGAGAGAATTCCAACTTCAAGCACTTAAATCAATTTCCCGAATTGATTTCCAATTCATTCTACTTGAAATAAATTTCTTTACTTGCTCGGTTCATTTCAAAATTCATTAATTATGGACTTTATTTTTTATTATTATTATTTGCTGTTTGATTTTAAATCTTTAGCTGAAATATACAAATTTCAGGCTTTTTCCCATTTTCTTCTTTGTTCCTTTCAAAATTTAAATCTTAAATTTAAAATAAATGTTCTGTTCTTTTAAATATTAGCATTGGAGTTCACAATTCATTAACTTTCTATTAATTCAAAAATCTCCTTTCTATATTCAAGATTTATTAATTAGAATTCTTATGTCACTTTATTTTATTTTTGTTTCATTCTTAAATTTATTCAAATTTCCATAATTATTTTACTTACAAATTTACTTCCTTTATTTTCTTTCCAAAAATCCAATTCTATATATTTGGATAAAACAGAGTACCAAAATATTCGAGCAGACGATAACATTCAATGTTCTAATATAATTCATCACGGAATATCAATCAATCACAGCAGTGGATATTAAATAATTTAAATACATGTTGAGGTATCCAGTTGGATCCCTCCAACCTGTTTTTCCTGCATCCACAGACATTAGCACAAAATAATGCATCAATTCCCAAATATAGCATACAATAGCACATCAAACAATTCAACCATTCAAACAATTATTTAAATTTAATCATTTAAATTTAAATTTCATCTGAGTGAGATTAACTCGCCTTTGATTATTGAAATCCCAATCCAAATCTCGAATTGTTTTCTTCGCGATCCTTTAACCTTGTATAAATATTCATATGATTAATATTTGAACTAAGCGAAAAATTAATTTCCATTTAATAGAATTTTATTTTATTTAATAATTTAAATTTAAACTAATCTTTTTATAAAAATCTTTTAGTAACCGGAATAAATTAAATAAGCTAATTAATTACCAAATCATTATTTTATTTCTAACAACTTCCTTTTAATAAAAATGCTTTCGACTAAAATAATTTGATAAGCTTATTAAATCAATTTATCTCCTCTTATTTTCCCTATTAAAGTCTTCCAGTAACTAAAATAAATCATATAGGTTAATTAAAAAAAACTTGTCTTACAGTTTGCAACAACAAAAAGTTTAATCAACTACAAAATAAAATAACATAAAATAGAGTTTACCGAGAAATCGACCGTCGCCACTCTCATCCCAAAATCACAGTTGCCATGAACTGCTCCTTCCCCTCACTGATGCACGCCCACCAGCCAACATCTAAAGCCAGACACCACTGCCACTCCTCGAAAGCCGCGCCTTCCTTTAGCACGCACACACTTCCAATCGTATGCCAAATGACGAACGAACCCTAGCCTTGCGAGCGCGTTTCACGATGCGTCGAGATACAAATTCCCCCTCCCAGCACTCGCGACTCGAAACCCTAACCCGAAGACGCGAGTCCCCTCTCCCCGTTCCTTTGATGGCGCGCTCGAGTATTACGCGATTCAAGGCGAAATCGAACTCGAGTTGAAGATGGGTTTTGGAATTGTAGAGGAGAGGAACGAACGATTGAGGCTAGCGGCCATAGATTTATTTTTATTTTATTTTTTCGAATGGGTTTCGATTTTGATAACCGAAAGGAAAGCATCGGCCACCATTTTTTTTTTGAATAAACGAAGGCTCGAGTAAAAGGGAAAACGAGGGGAACGAAAGAACATGATTTGAACGTGAAAAGATGGGTGGCGTATCCGAGAAGCTTGATTTATTAAATTTAATTTCATTAGATTATTATCAATTAAATGTCCTGCGCGTTTACAAATCGTACACTCACTTACTAACTCCAATCAATACGAAATTTGAAATCCGATAATAATTCAATATTACGGATCCAATGGTACTGGTTTCGTCGAATTCCGAGACTGTGCCTCAGAAGACTATTTTAAATTCAATTTAAACGATATATTTTTAAAACTGAACAAACCACTGTTAATTTCAATTTTACAACTTCTATTATCCTCAGTAATACGAATATAAATTTTATAAGCTTTCAAATTATGTTTAATAGGCTTAAAATTCTGGATTCAACATTTCATCCAATTTTAAATTATTTAAATTCAATAATTTAAATTATCTAATAAATTGTGATATTCGTAATTCAAGTTAAAAATTATCCTTTTAAATATTTAAAATTAATTAAATATTCCTTTTTCAAACGCTCAAAAATTCTGGGTCGTCACAGAAGCAGTGAATAAAATTATCAAGTCAACCATCAAAAAGCAGCTAGAAAAAGCAAAAGGTGGTTGGGTTGATAAGCTGCCACTAGCACTATGGGCATATAGAACTACCCACAAAACTGCGACTGGGCACACACCATTTTCATTGGCATATGGATTGGAAGCAATGATTCCAGTGGAAACAGAAATCTCTTCGCACAGAAGAATCCATTTCAATCAAATCGAAAATGAGAAGCTGCAACTTGAAGCCCTTGACTTCCTTGATGAAAAAAGGGAAGAAGCTGAGCTCAGAATTACGGCTCATCAGCAAAGAATAGCCAGACACTTCAATTCCAAAGTTCGCCGACGCAGCTTTGAAGTTGGGGATCTAATCTTAAAAAGGATTATGACACCTACAGGCATGCTTGGACCAAACTGGGAAGGGCCGTATGTTATAGGCCAAAAACTTCTTGATGGCACATTCAAACTTGTAACTGTCGAGGAGACCCAATTCCAAGAGCTTGGAACAGCAATCGTTTGCGTCCATATTTTACTTAAAGGCTCTAATGAAATATTGTAAAAGAATGATGAATGTATGATTCTTGTATTGAAAGCCGTTGTAAAGCCAGTGCAAGTGAATAATAAGAACTATAAAGTGGATGTAGGCCCAGTTCTTGGCCGAACCACTATAAATCTTGTGTTCTTTACTATTATAAACTGCTTTGTTTTATTTTGACATATAAAATACGTCAATTGTGTTACTAAAATGTCGATTTAATATTGCAGGCCATAAAAACAAAGCTTACCCATCGCAAGACCAAGCAATCCCCGACATCACCCAACAAGCAAACGCTAAGTCGTTCAAAATTTCCGTACTCAAATCCTACGGAAGAAGTGCTTCAAACAAAAAGTTAGTGATTTTGCTGGAAGTGGACCCTTGCTAACCAACTGTGGATGTTTGTACAAACAAGCATCCAGCTAAATAGCCTGTGTCTGCCACCACCAACTCGCTGAACTATGAAGTATATTTCTTTGGATAAAGGAAATTGTTGGCAACTAAAAGGGAAGTGTATTTGAAAAAGATAACGGGGATCGCCGATATGAATAGATGGCAAAGAGACATGGGCGAGCAAGCATCAGACAACAAAAGACCTCTTCGGAGGCACAAGCCCTCTTCGGAGACACAACTCTTCAGAGGATAAAGACCTCAAATGGGGCATGCCAGAAGACTTTATCAACAAAAAAGATTGGTATGGAATGACCGGGAGTACCTTCCCGACTGGAAGGCAAGGCGCTTGTTCACTAGCTGAGACAGTTTGCGCAGACAAGCGTCCAAGTAACTTGCGTCCGCCCCGTGAATCCATACGATGATCGGAGGCACCTTCCCAAGTGGAAGGCAAGGCGCTTGTTCACTAGTTGAGACAATCTGTGCAAATAAGCGTCCAAGTAACTTGCGTCCTCCCCGTGAATCCGGCCAACCATGAGGAAGAAACTTCCAGGCATACTCGGAGGCACGCATTCCACCGAGGTTTGAAATAAAACTTCACAAGTGCTGGAATGTGAAAAGCCCTCTTCGGAGGCCCATTTCACCATAGTTGAAATGCTAAAAGACCTCGAGCGGGCCTCGCCAGAAAAAGAGAGTTCTTTCTCGACAGAAAGTTGCGGACTGATCGGTTGCACAGAACACTTGTGTCCGCCCCGTTAATCCATCCAACTAAGAGAAAGAAGATCCAAACTTCCAGGCAAAAGCCCTACTCAGAGGCACACATTTCACCGTGATCTGAAATAAAACTTCACACGAGTCGAAATGTGAAAAGCCCTCTTCGGAGGCCCGCTTCCCAGCGAACAGGGAAAAGATAAAAGCCTCTCGCAAGAGGCAGAAACAAAAAGACCTCTTCCCAGAGGCACAATCAAACAAAAAGACCTCTTCCCAGAGGCACAACCAAACAAAAAGACCTTTTCCCAGAGGCACAACTAAACAAAAAGACCTCTTCCCAAAGGCACAAAAAAAAAACTCTCTTCGGAGGCTCAAGCAGGTTGAAGCCCTTTTTTGGAAGGCCCACTGTACTATGAAGTAAAATTCACTTGCTAAAGCAAAAGTGACTTTTTCCAAAAGTGAAGTGTAAAAACTTCGCACCAAAAAAAAAACCAAAAAAGAGAAGACTCCTTCAATATGAAGTGCATTCTACTAAATTAGAAAAATATTTTCTTGAAACGGAAATATTATCCTATAAAGTACAAATGCAAACCTCCATATGGAAGGGTTGTTCTCTAAAGGAAGAGTACAAGTCTTCTTGAAACAGAAGAGTTGTTCTTCGAAACTTTGCCAATATGAAAGAGATTGTAATAAACCATGGTATGGGGGCAATACAGTATAGTCATCACAAAAATAAAAACAATGCTCAATAAACATACCATAGGTTTACTGCAACCTCACATAAAGAGGATAAAGAAACTTGCATGAAAGCAGAAAGTAAAAGCGTTCTCAAATACAGACAGAAATTTGTATAAGTAAAAGAACAATTTTATTCCATACTATGAGAATTTTATACATATGAAGGTTTCAAAGTAAAAAAAAGCGGGGACTGGTACCCACACAATCTCCAGTCAACACAAGCTTATATACAAGCAAAAAGAAAGAGCGAGATAAGAAGCACAGAACCAAAGCCATCATTTCTTCTTCTTTCCACCTTTTGTGCTTGCGCCTGGCCGGATGATCAACTTGTTGGGCCGGCTTATAAGAGTAGGGGAAGAAGGAGAAAGGGGCACAGTGGGACCTTCTTCTGTTTTTTCCTCACCGGCTGAGGCTTCCTTCTTCTTCTTTGAAACTCCACTTTTCCCCCTCTTCTTGGAGGAAGACCCACTTCCTGAAGTGAAAAGTGTGGTTAACGGCATATCGTCGGAACCAGTTGGTTTCGGAGTCTTTTCGCCCTCTTCGGGTTCTTCTCCCCTATGTTCTTGAGAAGCAATGTGATCGTCCAAGTCTTGGAGAGCTTCTATTTGCTCCTCTTGTGATCCCGGTTGAGAGGCAGAAGGAGGAGTGACCTGCAGAGACAAGGGAGGAATAACTGGAGGAGGGGAAGTCTGAACAATGCCCAGTACTTTCTCTATAGGAGAAAAGAAGTTAAAATCAGTAAAGAGAGGAGATAAAGGCTCGTTGAGATTCAGGAAATAATCAAGAAGCTCATCAAACTCATATGAAGCAAATGAGCAGTCTATTTGAGCAAGATCAGCATTAAAGTTACCTGGAGAAGTTGGCTTTCTAACGTCAATTTCATAAGCTTGTGCTTCAGTGCTTTCTTCGCCTTCGCCTCCGCCCTGTGCGCTTGTAATCTCAGTTACGACTTTAGCTGTGGGTGGAGAATGGGAACCGGAACCCATGATATCAATGTCGGCCGAAGTTGAAGGAGGGACAGGGGCAGTTAAAGGTGCTTCTTTCTCTGGATGCTCCTCTCCCATTGTTTCGGCTCGTACTTTAGCAAGCTGCTCCTTTCCTCTGGCAAGAGCGGCACGAGCTTCGTCATCAAAGTAATGCGCCTCAAGTTCATCTTCAGAATAACCGGCACCTTTGAGCATATCCATTACTGCTCCCACACTTCAGCCAAAGTGATTTCGTATTTAGGCCCCAAAAATGCAAGGCTGCCACGCCCCAAGACGCTTTGGACATAAAAATCAAACAGAGTAGAGCTGATGTTGGCTTTTATCTCTTCATGAGATTGTTCAGCGGCTCTCTTTCCAGCCATGGCCTCATCACGTTCTTTCTCGTTTTTTAATAGTTGAGCTTTCAGCCTCATGATTTCTAAGTCCTGGAGTTAGCTTTCTCCCGTAACTCTGCAAAGTCAGCATGATATTTTTCCACCGTCTTCTGTGTAGCTTCAAGACGGGTTTCGACATACCGTTGAGCGACATGGGCATCTCGAACTTGCTTCTGAAGCACTTCTTCCTTTTGAGTATAAGAGGTGGAAGAGGTAGCAAGCTCGTGCTCAAGTTTCTCGACCTCCGCCTCAAGCTTTTCATTGTACTCAACGATGTTTTACATTTCGGTGTTGTGCTGATCAAGAATTTTCTGCCATTCAGACTTGTCGTTCTCCATGAAAGTGCGGTGTGTATACGAATGCACGTGCTAGTATAGTACACACGGATCGTGTAATATGGACTATAATATAAATGCGGAAATAGATGATAATAGCATAGTAAATAAAAATAGAAAAATCACACCAGAGATTTTTATACTGGTTCGGAGCACCGTACTACGTCCAGTCCCAGACTTCTATCTGGGTTTTCACTATTAACTACCTCGCTTCACCCGGAGGAACAGGTTTACAACACCCGAGCAAACGAACGGGATTTCACGCCTCTAATACACTGAGGACTTTAACACTTGCCTCTTACAACACAGAGGACTTCAACAAAAGAACAAATACAATTGTTGTTGACAACTTGTGCTCTTGAAAACACGGATTTGTCACTAGTAGTACACCCTTCCTATAATCTTATCCTCAAAGTATGCGAATGATGTTTTGAAAAGATTAAGGAAAGTATATTACTTATTGAATCAAAAGATATGAAATAGTTTCAATGATTCAATAAATAATTGAGAGCTTTTAGAATGCAGGAGTATGTAGAAAGTAAGAGTAGAGATTAGAGTAAAAAGCATATACAATCATGTTGTTTTAATCAACGAATTAGATGAGTTTATATAGAGAAGAATGGTTGTAACTCTTTGTGAGCAGTTGCCATTAAGAGATATGATCTTTGATGAAAGGTAAGAGATGCAACCTTTGGAGAAAAGAAGTGTCTTTTGGAAAAATTGCTTTCTGTTTAAAAACGGTCGACAGGTTAAAAAGTGACCAGTAGACAGGAATTCAAATATATATACGTTATGTGCATGTGTGCACGTTCAGTGTGCAAATTATGCAGGAACGGTCGACCGCGTATATTATGACCGGTCGACCGGTCCCTGTAAAGTTGCACACTGAATGTGCAACAACAATTTAGTCGTATATATATATATTGATTTCCTTGAAATGCATGATTATTTGAGGATATATTTTAACAAGTTTATCACTATTATAATATCAAATAATCAACCTACAATCTAGAGTACCATATGTAGCTCTTTATAGCCATAATGACCTTGTTTTGTCGATCGCCTTTATTTATTTGTCAGAAATCAAAACCTTCATAAAACTTGTGACTCAACATTCTCCCCCTTTTTGATTGATGACAATATATATCTGCAAATCTGAATCTCCCCCTGAGTATGTGATCTCTTTCTTTGAATTCTTATATATGTACGTTCCTGCAAACAATTGTTAGCCCTTTCTCCCCCTTTGTCATCGACAAAAAGGAGTAATAGATACTAGAATAGTAGAGAAGTGTAATTAATATGATATGCATAGCAAAATAAAACATTAACACATCCAAAACATAACAGAGTATAATACAGACCCTAATGTCAAACCAAAAATAAGAATAACGACACTATTTAGTACAAGTGTCGATGAATGTTTGTTAAAGTGCTAAACCATAATAGAATCTAAGATGAAGCAGATCGTATCTCCTCTTCATCATCATCATCGTCGTCATCATCATCATCTTCTTCTTCTTCCTCATCATTGTTCCCTCTAGATGATTCTCCATGTCCATGACCACTCATACCAGTAGACCCGTCAGATGATGTCCAGGTGAAAACAGGAGCAGTAGGACGTTTTCCTGGGTCTTGTGCTTGAACAGAGGTGGATGTGGAACATGATATAGCATCCCATAGCATACCAAAGAATGACTTGACCTTATTGAAGCGATTATCAATTTTAGAGTCCATGCGCTTGAGACGTGATTCAAGCAAAAATTGGTTATGCACAATAGTGTCAAGTGATTCTTTTGTGGATGATTTTGATTTTAATAGTTTTACTTCATCGGAACGAGGACGAGAGGAAGTTGCTTTTTGTTTTCTTGGTCCTCTTTGTTGCCATTCTTCAAAAGGCATAATCTCAAGATAAGGTGGAGGAAGCTTCATTCGTTTGATGGTTATGGAATCAATGCATTTTGGTTTTGAGGTTGCAGAATCAGGAGGCTTTACCCCACAAGCTAACAAAAGTCGCATGATATATTCATTGTAGAAGAAATGAGGTCGTGTAGAGTTATTTACCTTGAGAATTTCATCAAAAAGCATGTGTACCCAATTGATTTGGATTTCACCATAAATAGCATAGAGAGCTTTGAAGTTTTCTTTATATACAGCATCATAATTTCCAAGTCTAGGAAAAAGAGAATGCATCAAAACACGATGAAGTAGTCTGGCTGTGGGTCGAAGTCCAATAGACTTTGTGCCATCACTATTGTCTTCTATGAACTGATGACTGGTACTATTGCGAGTGAAGACTTCGCAGAAAGTAGATGAAAACTCATCGCCTCGATTTGGTATACCAAGTATAGAGGCAATTCTAGCATGAGTAAGAAAAATTTGCTTGCCACAGACGACAGATCGGATGACTCCGTTTGGATTATCAGGTTGATACTCGTCGAGATTCATGTTGGCGTAAAACAATTTGATCATCAAATGATTTATCTCCACATTATTTTCTGAAAAATCTATCAATGGAGTAATGTTGGAATTATTGGCTAACCTCCGAACTCCATAAGCCGTGAAATCATCAAATTTGATGAAAGAGCCTGGATGAAACTTGTAATTTGTCATCTGATTCCATCTTGTTACAGCAATTGGACTTTCAAGCCATTTTTTGGCGGAGATGCTCAGAGATGAAGTTTCAGAGGATGTTCCTTTCTTGGATTTCTTTTGAGGAGGAGCCATTGGTGGAAGATTTGAGATTTGGGAATTGAAAATAGGAAACTAGGGTTTGTGATTTTGGGAAAAAATAACAGCTTGAGTCAAAAGAGAAGGAGGGTAGAAAGAAAATGACGCATAGATATATATATAAAAACTGAAAATACGTCAACCGGTCGACCAATGAAATATGGCCGGTCGACCGTTTTCAACCAGGGAGCAAACGGTTGACCGACTATAAATGGGGCGGTCGACCGGTTTTGCATGCTGAGTAATAACATTTTATTTTGCAAGTTTTTATAATATATCAACCTATATATATTATATTTCATTCTTAATACAAAATATAACCGTTATTACACAAGTGATAGATAAAGATATAATAACTATATATAAATCTAATGAGAAGTGGAAGGTTCGTCATTAGAATTATCGTTGTTTCCTTCAATACGTTTTGACCATGGACTCCAGTGTTTCTGAGCACCTTCATTCTTCTCATAGTTCCGATCCCAAGAGTTAGGACATTTAGATGTTGATGGCCTAGACGGCATTGGTTCATGCACGTCATGCTTGTTGGAACTACAGAAAAATGTTGCCAACTTTTCTAAAACGGATAATCGTGCCGATGTCCGTTGTTGCTCATGATAAAGTTGACTTTGCCCATAATGGAGCTATCTCTTAAGATCTATTTGATGTTTCTGATAGTGATGAATCTCATCGATTTGTGCTTTGGTACGAGGAGAAAAGAACAGTGTCCTCTTCACTCGTTTTGAATTTGGAGTATTATCAGACATACAAGAGCATTGATGATGACAACTTGGTTTTTGTTTTGGTGTTGTAGGAGAATAATATTCCTCCGACTCAGAACTCGTAATAGAAATATGTGATTCTTGAGCACATTTATCACAAATGTGAGCCATAGGGAATGTTGTATAGAATATTATGGTTAGATAAGAAAAGATGAACAAAATATGAAATTTTTGCAAGCTTATATACAAGTTTCTTATGTATAAACCTATGGATGTGAGTTAATAGAAAATTTTGACCAAGAAAACATAAGCAGAGACTTTATGTTAACTCTAAAAATAGCTCTCCTTCTAAAACTGAAATTATAAAATAAGAAAGGAAAGGACGATCACTAAAAGAAAAGAATGAAAAAATGAGTAAAGAGAATTAACCATTAAATCAAGCAGTGGCTTATATTTAATTAAAAAAATAGTTTATGCAAAAGTTATTGTTAAAGAATAACTAAAAGAGAAGATGTTCTTTAGAAATTACGTAGTCAAGATTTTTTCTTGAAATTAAACCAAGCTCTCTTCGTAATCTAATAAAATTAGATTCGAGCAGAGGCTTAGTTAAAATGTCCGCTAATTGATTGTCAGTATGCACATATTCAAGACATATATTTCCTTTGTCAATATTATCTCGAAGGAAATGATGACGGATATCAATGTGTTTGGTTCTAGAGTGATTTACTGGATTTTTAGAGAGATTTATAGCACTAGTGTTATCACAGTATATAATAGAATTTGATAAATGAATATCAAAATCTTGAAGTGTTTGTTGCATATATAGTACTTGAGTACAAGCGAGAGCTGCTGATATATATTCAGCTTCACATGTTGATAGTGAAACACAATTCTGTTTCTTACTAAACCAAGAGACAAGTGATTTTCCAATAAAATGGCACGTACCACTTGTACGTTTTCTATCCGTTCGTGAGCCACCGAAATCAGCATCACTATATGATACTAATTCAAATGGACATTCTTTTGGATAAAAAAGACCGAAATCTTTGGTATTATTAAGATAACGAATTATACGTTTCACTGCTCGTAGATGTGATTCCTTTGGATTGGCTTGAAAACGAGCACATAAACAAACACTCATTATTATATCTGGACGACTAGCTGTAAGATAAAGAAGAGAACCAATCATGCTTCGATATAATTTCTGGTCAACATTCTTACCACTTTCATCTTTTTCAAGATGTGTAGTTGTACTCATAGGAGTTGGTTTACCAGATGTATTTTCTAATCCGAAGCGTTTGATAAGGTTTTCACAGTATTTTTCTTGATTGATAAAAATACCGTTTGAAAGTTGCTTTATTTGAAGTCCAAGAAAATAAGATAGTTCTCCCATATGAGACATTTCGAATTCTTTGGTCATAATACTTGCAAATTCCTTGCAGAGTTTATCGTTTGTTGAACCAAAGATGATATCGTCTACATATATCTGGATAACTAGAATATCTTTTCGAGAATGTTTAATAAACAAAGTTTGATCGACTTTGCCTATTTGAAATCCTGAGTTAATAAGATAGCTACGTAGTCGTTCATACCAAGCACGAGGTGCTTGTTTTAAACCATACAAAGCTTTCTTAAGTTTGAACACATGGTCAGGATATTTTTCATGTACGAACAAAGGAGGTTGTTCGACATAGACATTCTCTTTGATAAATCCATTGAGAAAAGCACTTTTGACATCCATCTGATAAAGTTTGAAATTATGGTGACAAGCAAAAGATAATAGGATTCTAATAGCTTCTAGTCGAGCAACTGGTGCAGAAGTTTCTTCATAATCGATACTTTCTTCCTGATTATATCCTTGTGCTACTAATCTTGCTTTATTTTTGGTGATATTTCCTTGTTCGTCAGCCTTATTTTTATAGACCCATTTAGTACCAATAACTGACAGATCAGTTGGTCTTGGAACAAGTTCCCAAACGTCATTGCGCTCAAACTGATTTAGTTCTTCCTGCATAGCAATGATCCAGTAATCATCTGTAGCAGCTTCTTTTGGATTCTTAGGTTCGATATTTGAGAGAAAAGCGACATGACCCATTTGATTGAGTTGACTCCTTGTTCTGACATGTGATGTTATTTCATCGATTATATTTTGGGCCGGATGGTCTCTTAATATTCTTGGTGGTGATTGTAACTCACATATTTGAGGAATATTCTCAATAATTATTTCCGAGTCAGAATCAATATTTGTGATGATTGGATTGTCAGTGACTATTGATTCGTCATCATCTGATATAGTGTGAGGATGCTGATAGATTTCATCAAAAGAGACATGAAGTGATTCTTCAATAGTTTTGGTTCGTTTATTAAATATCCGATAGGCCTTAATTCGTTCCGAATAACCGACAAATATTCCTTCATCGGCTTTTGGATCGAATTTGCCAAGCTGGTCTTTCGTATTTAAAATAAAGCACTTGGAACCAAAAACTTTGAAGTATGAGATTTTAGGCTTCCTTTTGTTAAATAATTCATAAGGAGTATTCTTGGGAAGAGGTCTTATGGACACACGATTTAAAACATAACAGGCAGTTGCGACAGCTTCCGCCCAAAAATGTTTTGGTAAGGTGGTTCCATTCAATAATGTTCTTGCACATTCTTGTAAAGTTCGGTTCTTCCGTTCTACAACTCCGTTCTGTTGTGGAGTTCTGGGAAACGAAAAATTATGATATATACCTTTCTTTGTACAAAAATGTTCAAATTCATTATTTTCAAACTCTCCGCCATGATCACTTCTTATATTTTTAACTTTAATCCCTTTTGATTTTTGAATTCTTTTGACGAAAGATTTGAAATGATCGAAAGTGTCACTTTTATTTTTTAAGAAAATTGTCCATGTATAACGAGAGAAATCATCAACAATTACAAGCACATATTGACTGTGATTTATTGATTGAACCCTAGTAGGTCCAAATAAATCCATGTGTAGTAACTCAAGTGGTTGTAATGTTGATATGACTTTCTTGGATTTAAAAGATGATTTGGTCAATTTTCCTAATTGACATGCATCACAAATGTTGTTAACTTTAAAAATCATTTTGGGTAGTCCTCTAACTAGATTGTTTTTGGCTAGCTTGTCAATAGTTCTGAAGTTTATATGACAGAAGCGTTTGTGCCATAGCCATGGATCATTGTCATTAGCCACAAGACACATATCTGAATTATGATTAATATTCATATTCAGAATATATATATTTCTGTCTCTATAACCTTCGAAAACCAAATTATGGTCTTTATTTAAAATACTACACTTATTATTCGAAAATGAAATTATAAAACCCTTGTCACATAACTGACTAATACTAAGCAAATTGTGTTTTAAATTTCTAACTAGCATGACATTAGTAATAAGAGGTAAGTTAGATGTACCGCAATTGCTCACATCGCCTTTACCGATGATATAGCCTTTTGAATTGTCTCCAAAAGTGACGGAGCCACCATCTGAGTATGTAATATTTGTTAATAAGCTCTTGTCTCCCGTCATGTGCTTTGAGCAACCACTGTCCAATATCCACTTTCCTCTTTTCTTAAGTGGGACCTGCAAAAAATAGAATTAAGTCCATGGTACCCACTTTTTATAGGGTCCTAAGAGTTTGGTCTTAGGAGTCCAAACCCATATGGGTCCGGTATCCTCTTTATATATATAATTATTATTAAAATGCACAGTATTCATGAATTGCTGAATGTATTTGTTCCTAATCAAATTGTTATTTGTTTTAGGAACCCATATTTTGATAGTCTTGACATTTTCTTTTGAAATTTCACAACTGGTTTTGGTTTGGAATATAATAAACTAAGATTTTTCTTAGCTTCAGTTTTTTGTACTTTCTTCTTCCTTTTATTTCCAAGATGTTTCTTGGTTTCTTGTTTGTTATATCCCAATCCTTGTTTGTCTGAAATAGATTGTGAACTTTCAATGATTTTTGTCAAATTTTCTCGACCTTTGTTAAAGTTAGAAACATTTTGAGTAATGTCATCAAACTTTGTTTGTAAGCTAGCTTTTTCTAGGTCTAGAATTTTGGCTTCTGCTTTAAGCTCATGATTTTCAGTAGTGAGAGCATTATTTTTCTCTTTTTGAGCTTCTATTTCTTGACTCAAAAGAGATATTTGAGAGTCAACATTAGATGATGATTCTTGAATATTTTCAAGTTCCTCTTCTAATATTTTCTTCTCATCTTTTAACATATCTCGTTCAAACTCTACTCTACTTAAATCTGCTTTGACTACTTTTAATTGACGTTTTATGTCTTTATATTTGACTATCAATTCAGCATTAATATCAAGTAATTCATCAAATGTAGGAATTTGTACCTCATCTTCTGTTGCCATAAAACAAACATTAGCTTGTTCATTCTCTGAATCACTTTCACTTTCTGATGAAGATGGCTCTGAATCATCCCATGTTACTGAGAAGGCTCGTTTCTTAGATTTGTCCTTCTTATATTTGAATTTGTCATTTTCTGACTTCTTCTTTTGTTCTGGACAATCCTTCTGCATGCGTCCCTTTTTGTGGCAGTTGAAACATTCTATAGCAGATGAAGATGGTTTATTTGATCTAGGTTTCCTTTTATTATAACGACTGGCTTTTCGATATTTTAGGAATTTTTTGAATCCTTTCGCAATGAATGCCAAATCTTCGTCTTCAGAATCTGACTCATTTTCATCTTTCTCAACATGAAATGCTACATTTTTCTTTTCTTCTTTCTGTTCTTTTCTAGCCTGCAAATTTGCTTCATAGGACATTAAATTTCCTATCAATTCATCTGGCTTCATGACGGAAAGGTCATTAGCTTCTTCAATTGCTAATAATTTTCCTTCCCATTCACTAGTCAGAGAATGTAGGACTGTTGAAACAACATCGAAATCAGAATACTTTTGTCCTAAGCCAATAAGTGCATGGTGAATAGTTTGAAACCGTGAATACATGTCATTGATTGTCTCATTTGGTTTCATTTTGAAATTTTGAAATTGACTTTTCAGCATGGCTATTTTGGCTTGTTTAACCTTGTTAGTACCTTCATGAGTGATTTTTAGTGTTTGCCAAATTTGATATGCAGTAGTGCAGATACTAACACGGTTATATTCATTTTGGTCTAATGCACAGAACAACATATTTATTGCTCTTGCATTTACGGCTGCTGCCGTTTTCTCAGCTGCAGTCCATTCTGAATAATCAGTTATTGGATTCACTATTTCTCTTTGAGTGGCATTCCAAGCATCATAGCTATTTGATTGCATAAAGAATGACATACGTGTTGCCCAATAACTATAGTTAAGACCATTGAAAAATGGAGGTCTTTGTGTTGATTGACCCTCCGTGTAAGTGGTGTTTTGAGTGCTAGTACTTACGTTATTTGCCATATTACTATAATATATCAAATAACTGTGTTACGGTTATATGATGACCGTGCTCTGATACCAAATGAAAGTACGGTGTGTATACGAATGCACGTGCTAGTATAGTACACACGGATCGTGTAATATGGACTATAATATAAATGCGGAAATAGATGATAATAGCATAGTAAATAAAAATAGAAAAATCACACCAGAGATTTTTATACTGGTTCGGAGCACCGTCCTACGTCCAGTCCCAGACTTCTATCTGGATTTTCACTATTAACTACCTCGCTTCACCCGGAGGAACAGGTTTACAACACCCGAGCAAACGAACGGGATTTCACGCCTCTAATACACTGAGGACTTCAACACTTGCCTCTTACAACACAGAGGACTTCAACAAAAGAACAAATACAATTGTTGTTGACAACTTGTGCTCTTGAAAACACGGATTTGTCACTAGTAGTACACCCTTCCTATAATCTTATCCTCAAAGTATGCGAATGATGTTTTGAAAAGATTAAGGAAAGTATATTACTTATTGAATCAAAAGATATGAAATAGTTTCAATGATTCAAAAAATAATTGAGAGCTTTTAGAATGCAGGAGTATGTAGAAAGTAAGAGTAGAGATTAGAGTAAAAAGCATATATAATCATGTTGTTTTAATCAACGAATTAGATGAGTTTATATAGAGAAGAATGGTTGTAACTCTTTGTGAGCAGTTGCCATTAAGAGATATGATCTTTGATGAAAGGTAAGAGATGCAACCTTTGGAGAAAAGAAGTGTCTTTTGGAAAAATTGCTTTCTGTTTAAAAACGGTCGAAAGGTTAAAAAGTGACCAGTAGACAGGAATTCAAATATATATACGTTATGTGCATGTGTGCACGTTCAGTGTGCAAATTATGCAGGAACGGTCGACCGCATATATTATGACCGGTCGACCGGTCCCTGTAAAGTTGCACACTGAATGTGCAACAACAATTTAGTCGTATATATATATATTGATTTCCTTGAAATGCATGATTATTTGAGGATAGATTTTAACAAGTTTATCACTATTGTAATATCAAATAATCAACCTACAATCTAGAGTACCATATGTAGCTCTCTATAGCCATAATGACCTTGTTTTGTCGATCGCCTTTATTTATTTGTCAGAAATCAAAACCTTCATAAAACTTGTGACTCAACACTCCATCGTCAGCATAGCTTCAAGGTTGGCCCGGTTCATCCTCTGAAGCTCATCGACGAGGTTTTGCCACGCTGACATTCTCTCAATATCAAGTTTAACGGTGTCAAGATTTCGTAGCATGGCCTCTTTGTCGATGGGAACCAAGTCAAGGTCAAAGCGGACTCCCTTTAAGCACCAATGTGGGAACCGACTTTGAAGGGTTAGTGGACCTCTCTCAACTTGGTAAGAGGGTCTGCCGAGAAGTTTTTGAATGTCGGCTCCTTCAAGGGCAGGAGACTTTGAAGGAATTTTAAGAGAAGTGAGAGCAGCGGCCTTTTCTAAAGTTGCAGATGCGGTCTTTTCATCAAGCCTGGCCCGCTTGCTGGGGTCTCCGATGTCATGACTCTTTCCTCTATCGTCATAAGTTTTTCTTTTATGAGAGTCATCGCCTCTGCAGGAAGAGTCATGTTGCTCATCCCTTCTTCCGTACCTTTCTTCATACGCTCTTCTCTCTTGAGCCTTTCGAGCAGCTCTCTCTTCATCAGTTTCCCTGTGGGTGGGAAGATAGTGCCTATAATCATACTGACCACGCCTTCCGTACTGTTGAAAGTCGTCATAATAGGAACCACTACGCCCCATTGGAGAACCTGAAAATGAGAAAGAGGAAAAACTTGAAAATCCTAGAAGTAAAAGTGCATATAGGTACATATAATTGCTGAAAAATCCTAAGTGTGTGTAACGTGCAGACTACGCGCGTTAAACTACGAACCACTCCTCAGTTGCGAAGAAATGATGGGTGTAGTAGCTAACGTCAACTCTTGAGTTGACGGAACCTGTTGCAAAATGGAAGTTGCCTCAACTACTGAAGAGGAAACCCTAGTGGTAACAGGATCATCTTTAAAGAGCTCCTGTGAGGTGATAAACAGGTTGCTCAACCCTTCAAAAGTGTCATCCCCGCTCTGCTTGGCAGGACTTGTTTTCCCGGCTTCTCCATCACCGGACTTCCCTGAATGTTGGGGAGATTCTCAAGGCTCTTCTTCTTCAATGACCGGGGCAAGTGCAAATTTGTCAAATGACCCCGCGACATCAGTAGAAGTAGAACACTTCACCAGAGAAGCCTCAGGAGCAGGATCTTTCAGTGTAGGCTCCTCAACAGAAACTGGGGCATCCGATGCCTCGGTCGGAGAATCAGGAACTTCGTAAGGCTGAGTAGAGCGGGAAGGATGTAAGAGTCCGAACTGATGAAGGAACTCGTCTCTTAGCAAAAACTTGATGCTTCTCTCCTCAGCCGCCACAGCGATAAGCCTCTTAAAAGTTGACTTGTGGCTAGAGTCTCTACAAGGAGGAGGGAGGACTGCAAAAGTAGAGAGCGAAGTTAACATTTAGCAATTCGGATCTCGCAAAGCTCAGAAAAGGAAAGAATGGGGATAAGTAATCCTGCCCCCTACTCTCCAGACAGCGTAAAATCCCTGGAGGAAACGAACAAAGAAGAACTGGTTCAGGAAACCATGAGCGCTATCAGAGAGGTTAGTGATAAGCTTGCGATTTCTGGCGCTTCTCACATATATAATGGAAGGATGGTCTTTGTTTCTCGCAAATGTGCATAAATAGCATATTTCTTCAAAGCTTGGGAGGCGGTCAAGCGTCCTTCTGAAGAGAGCGCATAGTCCCATCAAAATGGCATAACCGTTGGGGTGCAATTGAAAAGGAGAAATAGCCAATCGGCGAAGGAGTTGTTGGAGAAAACTGTTGAAAGGAGGAATGGCTCCGCAAAAGCACATTTGGCGGTTAACGGCAACAAAGCCGAAGGGAGGACTATCAGCAAAATCATTTGGCCCAGGGAGAATAGCATATGCCTCTACAATCCTAAACTGGGCGCGTAACTGATTGAACACCCGGTAACTCAGTGTAGTTGGAGTTCTTTCTAGAGGGTTGACCAGTGGACCAGCCATCGAGAGGGCCTCTTCGGTTTGTACTACTTCTTCCTCTTGATGGAAGGACATTCTACACAAGGAACTGGATATTCAAATGTGAAGGTGCACGTTTCCTAAATGTGTGAAGTGTTGTGTGATGCTAACAAAGTGACAAGTAAATATAACTGAAATTAAAATGATAAACATGTGTCAATCGTAAAATTTCGAGACTTGTCGCTCTAAGTCCAAGTACAAGTGCAGTATTAAGGCAAACAAATCAGCTTTAGTTGATTAACATTGCTTTACTACTTCACTTGAATTTGTTGATTCACAGCATTTCATACAATTTCCTTAAGTTGAGTTAATTATCTTTTACCGACTAATCTGTCATTCGATGTGGGCGGTCAATGACAGTATATTCGCCCTAGTTTCCTGTAAGTGTTGTATTTAACAGGTTATTAGCGCCAAAATTGGTATAATCTGTTAAGAAGGCATAGCAAGGTCGTGCAAGTTATCTCGGCATTACAAAGTTCAAGTTGGAAGTGCAATCAAGTTTTATCAAGATTTTGAAGCTCTCAAGTTGTTCAAGTCCTAGGTCGTTCACGACCTAACAGATAGGTCGAAGTGGATTTAGGTCGCAAGAAGTGGTTTGACAGTGAAAAATCGTTCAAGTCCTAAGTCGTCTACACGGCCTAAAGCCTAAGACGCTCACATGACCTAAAGGGCAAGTCACAAAGCTTCAAACCAGGACAGTACAAAGCTGATTAAGTCCTAAGTCATCAATAAACTAACGCGACCTAAAGAGTTAAGTCGTGTGTAACTAAGGTCGTAGAAAGTTTTTAGGTCGGTCGATTCGAAAACCGTGCAAATCAGCTAAATCACAAGAATTTCAAGGTCATCCAAGATTTGTTAGGTCGCTTCTGGTGATTATTCGGCAATTTCAAGCTCTCCTTAACCCACTAATTCTTCTCCAACCCGATAGCCCGTTATCACCTAAAATGACGAAAATTCATCATCCTCTTCGCTAAGTCCGTTATTCATATCACCACCTCACTGAACTCCGATTCAAATCATCTCAAATCCATCTCACCACTTTGCTCCCACGAATCGCGACAGCAGCATAGCTCATCGCGATCGAAAGTGAAGCGAGGCACATGAAGTTGGATCGGATCAGACGATGGGAGTTTCAAGGTTCAAAGGTGATCGTGGCTGGATAAAAGTCGAATTCACTTACACGACGTGATAGTAGGGATGAATCAACAGCTAGATTGGAGTAGGTTCGCCTCTGAGAATTGAGAAATCACTAATGGCAGAAAGGGTTGTGGGAGTAGTTAAGTAAGGGGAAAGGAGCGAGTTACTAGTTATATAAGGCAGAGGCAAATGCGTACGCGAGTTAGGCTATCTCTTAGGTTGTTAACGACCTAACAGAGTTAAGTAGAAGCACACGACCTACGACCTAGGCGTGTACTTTGAGGGGCAAGTGTTAACTCCGCTTTGAAAATAACCTCACGACCTAAATCAAAATGTGGCGACCTATCGACTTAAGGGTTGAACAACCTAACTGCTTAAAAGATGGACGACCTAACGGCTTAGAGAAGTAAGCGACTTAACGACCTAAAGGTGGCACGACTTAAAAGGTGTAACGACTAAAGAGGTGAAACGGTAGAACGACCTAACAACTTCGAGAATTGGACGACCTAACGGCTAATAGGGAGCCACGACTCAGCGACCTAAAGTAAGAAACGAGTTAGCAATCTAACAGGCAGCGACCTAACGACCTAAGAGGTCCGCGACCTAGCGACCTAATGACCTAATGATCTAATGGGCTTTGCGACATAGTGGGTTAACGAGTTAGCTTAGGTCGCTACATCGGATATCTTAGCGCTATAAGGTTGCCAACCATTCCCGTAAGTCGTCCACGACCTAGTACTTCATCCAAAAGAGACCAATGTTACCAGGAAGGGTCGAAGCTTTCCATTGCTAGGTCGCTCACATGTGGTCTACGACTTATCTTAACTCGTTATCTTCGACCTACGACCTACTTTAGCTCGCGGCCTTCGACCCACGACCTACTTTAAGTCACAGCTTCCGACCTACGACTTATGATCAGAAAACTCCTATAAATACAGCGTGAGCTCCAACGTTCGGGGGATCTTTTTGGCTCATTCTCGAAGCGCCAATACTCTGCCATTTTCTCAACTCGAATAGCACTTCAAGCACTCCAAACACCAAAGGCATTACGACAAACTTCAAGAGAAAATCTACATCATTCGACATGGATTCGGAAGATTATTCTACATTGAAGTTTGAATTACTAGTCTAAAGCGTGTTGTAATTGAAGAAAGTTGTATAAGTTGTATTTGAATCAGCAATAAAGAGAATTAAAGTGGACGTAGGCTTGACTATAAGCCGAACCATTATAAAAACTGTGTCTTCTACTGCCTTTCTGATATTTTCCTGCTTATTCCTGATTCCCGTATCATCGGGTGGTGCTTTCACACTTGCTTTACTTGCATCGGGGTGTTAGCGTCAGATTTTTACGTTAACAAGCACTGAATATAACAATCACGGCATCCAAAACATCATATATCATATGATAACAAAATATATCGCAATATCTGTAAATAAATCCATACCGTTGAGGAATCCAGTTGGATCCCTCCTACTTGTTTCCCTGCATCCACAGATGTTAGCACAATACCAATCCCGTTTCTAGACGGAATATCGCAGTATATGGGTTCATATAAAATATTATCTGCTATTATGTGGCGCAATAGGGTCTCATCCGCTATATAATGCGGGAAAATCAACTCCAAGTGCATATACAATACCAATTCCACATCAAGGTGAAATATCGCGGTATATGGTTTTAATAAATAACATCCGCTTAATATACGGCGCATAGGGTCTATTTCAAAACAACAGATAGCAATTTATCATTCAATCACACAATCAAGCAATTTTAAATCTAACTATTTAAAATTTAAATCGAAATAGATTCGATTGAGTGAGAAGTTCTCACCTTGCTTCAAATAATAGTTTCAGCGTTTTATTTCGAACAAAATTAAACGCGCGTTTAATTTTACCCAAAATTTTCACTAGCCCCAATCAACTCCAATCCAGCTCCATCACATAGTGTTCGACAATTCGATTCCAATGCAAGTCGTTTCGTCAAATTCCGACCTCGTATGAACAAGTTATGACCTTTTAAAGTTTTGAACGAATTTATATAAATTAAATTACAACTTATATTTTAAATTTGAAACCCTACACTATCTGGACCATTCGTTTCCATTGCTTAGATCTCGGCCGCTCGCCTCCCTTTCTTCCTCATCGTGATTTTCGAACGCAGGAACCCATTCGAGCCGCCCCAAACCCTAGATGACGCGGCCTATTTGAGCACCTTCACAACGATCAGCTAGTGCCATTCAACAACACTCAATCGCCTCTACTCTCGCCTATGAGCACGTCAAGCTCGGCCCTAGGTGGTGCTCAGAAATTGTGCACGACACAGCCACGAACGCGGCTGATTTTAGGGCTCCACGATGCTTCGTTTCAAATCTCGACCGTTGATATTATAGATCATGTTAAGCTCTACAATTTTTGTTTAGGAAGTTTGTCGTAAATGTTGATGGATTTGAAGAAAATGAGGGAGGAAGATAAGCTAATTTTGGCCATTGATAGAAAGGGTGGTGGCTGAAACCTTTGACCTAGGGTTTGTGAAAAATAACGAAGAATGAAGTCCTTTTATAGAAACTTACGCGACACTATTCATCCGAAATTTTTCCGAACTCGAAACAAAGCGTGCCGCCTGGCGTTTATAATGTTTTACCCCCATTCCGAACGTAATGGAATATATATCGGGAGCCAATTCGATCAAATTTGGAAGATAAGTTTTCAAATCGACTATTTAAATTTAAAAATTCACTCAATCCGGTTTCAATGCATTTTAGCTTGCCCCGGGCAAACGTAAATCCGATTGACACGAAATTTGAAACTATACAATATTAAAACATTACGGATCCGATGAAACTGGTTTCGTCGAAATCCAAGACTATTTGAAAAATGGCTATTTTAACTCGTCAATTAAATATTAAAATATTCAATTTCCACAAATTAACTTTTAATTCAATTTTAAAAGTTCTATAACATAATTCTAACTCCAATATGATTAAATTCAACTTTATAAATCATTTTCAATCACATTAAACCCAATTTTCAATTATTTCTATAATTTCACATATTAAATTATCGATTTAATTATCCAATTAAACCAGATATTCGAAATAAAATTTATTCGACTTACAAATTTTATAATTTAATATTTAAAATAAATTAAATATACGAATTTCAAATGATAGAAATTCTGGGTCGTTACAAACTTCCCCCTTAAAAGAATTTCGTCCTCGAAATTACCAAGTAAGAAAAAGTTACAGAATCCATTAACTTTTCAAAACCATTCAAATTAGATTTCAAATTCACTTAAGTGTTTAACTTTCCCAAAATCCAAAGTTAGACTTCTTAAAATAACTTTACTAAGTTTTTAAATCATACATAGTTATCTTTTCAAAATTTTCCAATTTTCTTAGAAATATTCTAACGCCTTAAATTTTCAGAAAAATTCGCCATAGTCTCCTTTGCGTGGCTCGATCCCAAAAAAAATGGCAATATATATATCACAAATATACATCTCATCAAAGTAATGAGGCATCCCGTAGGGAAAAAAGTGTAAAAGTACGATATGTAATCCGAGATATGTACCTTATATATTATTAGCGAGCATATACGGCTAATATAGCGCGAAAGCGAGCTCCAAATGCAAAGCAAGCACAATGCGCACTTACTAAACACTCAACAAACAATGAGAAACATGTATATATGAAAATAATATCAATATACAACATATACCAACAACTATATGTGCCAACATAGCAAATGCCATCAAAAGCAATAAATTCAACCATCAACCAACTAGCTTCAACTAACATCCATAACCAAAGCAACACACTTTCACTTCTCATTAATATTCAATGAATTTAAATCACATTTAATTCATTAACATTGGATGTTTTTTTTACTAACATTCATTTATTCATATTCAATTAGATTACATTCACTAATTCATATTCAATTCTATTTAAGATTCACTTAACTTCCAATTGGATTTCAATTACTTTAGCTTTCAATTTCATTAATTCAATTTCATTAACACTTAATAAATTATATACAATCAACTAACAATCATATAACAACCAAATAATAACCAAATTATCAAATTCACATTCAATTTGGTTTAACACTTATAAATTAGCTTTAATGAATTAACACTTACATCCATTTTTCATATCAATTTATTTACACTCAATTGATTTACATTCAATTCATTCACTAATTCAATTGCTAATTCATTTAAGAAATTAGGTTGAATTTCATTTATATAACTCAAGTTCTCATCCATTTAATTCACATTATTATTTTACTTCGATACCAAATTCAACTTCATTCAACATCACTTAAGTTATATTCCATCTCGAACATCATTCATTTAACTTAAATTCCCACTTATAAATCCAATTCAGATTCCAATTCTAAAGTAAATTCTATTTACTTTACCAAGGTAAAATTTATTATCTCATATTATAAGTTCAAAACTAGTTTCACTTATATTCAACAATTACAACTTGGATTTTTAATTTCAATTTTGTTTATCATAACAAAACTTCAATTTTCAATTTACCATGGTAGCAAATCCATTACACAGAAACTCAAATATGATACTGATGATGCTGCAGTCATCATCCTTATTATTTCCCAGCAACAGTAGTGAATCCAATGCTTTATATTCTTCAAAAAAATTCCTTTTATTCATAAATCACATTTATAAATCTTTTCCTTATAGAATTTCACTTATTGTATGTATTAGATTATTTCTCAATTGTAAATCACATTAATTATAATTCCATACTTATAATTCATTTGCTTATACAATTATTCTTTTAATTGACTTATATATATTCTCTTATATTTCAACAACAAACAATCAATTCATATACACTTCAATAATTTCTAAAAAATTATTCCTTTATATATAAAATATAATAAAGGTAAAATTATTTCATTTACCCAATTTCAAACAATATCGTTTCGAATTGTTCTGTACGGGTGTTTAGAGATCCCTATCGATAGAGTTGTACGGACTATACCGACCAGAATCCATATACCACTCAACAAACCAATCATCACAATATAAAACAATTTTATATTCACTAACAAATACGCGCTCATATATATTAATACACTCAAACTTATTCTAGAGTACTACTGACTCTATCTCTAATGAATAATTTCCAACAGAGCCAAGGTTGTCTCTTAACCAAAAGCTCTGATACCAAATGTAAAGGTCGGGATTTTCGACTCCCGAAGGTCGACATCAATACGCCCACTATATCAACTGCCGAGCAATCGAAGGCCGAAAAACCGAACCCTTAGGGTTTAAGAAAGGTAGAAGATAAAAGAAGAAAGAAAGAAAAAGCAACAGAAACAATATTAGAATCTCACAATCGCAGCGGAACAACATATAATATATAAATGAATATCTTTAAACAAAGAACTATATCAGTTATTACATTACATCACATTACATTACATTATCAGAGTTTACAACAACAAACAGCGGAAAAGAAATACTATATACTAGTTGATACGCCATGCCATCCAGCTTGCCTCTAGATCTCTACAACAACTCCTGAATTCCAGAATGACCTGATAACCTGACTCTAGACTGTCCGTGTAGAAATTGGTGGGCACCCAGAGTTTAGGGAGGAAACAATAAACTCCAGGTCAGTCATGGGACTGGTGTGAGACTTAAAACAGTCTATCTTTAAAAACAAATAAAGTAATATTTTAAAATAGATTCGCAATGCTTTTGAAAATGTAACTACCATAAGGCCTCCCGCCACACACACAATGCAAACGCAGAACTTGGAGGAGATTTCTCCTTATGATAGTCAAAGATGCTTACTACGTAGAGAATTTCTTTGATATTATTACTATAAGTGCAAAATGTGGAAACCATTTCGAAAGTAGAATATAAATCTTAGCCAGCATAGGTACCATTATATTATGCCTACTATAGCTACCTCCTGAGGAGGCAGGTTATACAATTTGCAATAGCAAAGGGTTCGTATTGTTTCTTTGGATTTCCAACAAATGGTCAGGCCAAGGAACTTCCCATTGCCACATGAAAACGCCTCTGGAAAGAAGCCCCGAGAACCTAACCGGATCTCTGCCAACACAAGGCCGGGTTACCCCAGCTGGGTAACTACTGACACAAATATGCCATCCCCCGGTGTAACCGACCTAAATCCTGGGATTCACCAACAACCACAAAATAATAAGTTTGCAGCAACAACATAGGTTAAGTATCAGGGCTCCATACCATAATACCACCTCTATCCAGAAGAAATGACATACACTAAAGGGGCGCTATCCCTTAATAACCTTGCTGCATCTTTGTTGCTTTGACCATTTTCGGGGTGTGAGGTCTGACGAAGTCTCACCCACAAAGCTACGATTTTCATAAAAGCCACGCTTTGATCAACAAATGCTCAACAACACTTTGTATGCCACATTATCAATTTGGGAATGTATCACTAGTAACCATCAACTACATAACCTCTGAGCTCGTACGCCTCAGAGAAGGGTGTTAAGCTAAGAGAATAAATTCTCCGCCACCAACAGAAATATATTTGATAGAAACCAGCTTTACATCTCAAATTGTAATGTCAGACACACATCCATACAAGTCCATTCTGGGTTCGAACAGAACCGAAGGCACTTCCAAAGAAGCCCTTGCAATCCGGATATTCACTAATCACGACCGGACTTCCGATCACAAAGGTTGATAAAATCTTTATATCGGAGATCAGCCGATGCAGAAAAATTTGACGGTAATCCTTCCGTTTTCGAAAATGCCCGGTCTTCAACACCGGTCTTCAAATGCTATCCATTACGACATATCATTATTCAGAATGGGATTTATGACTCAAAGGCCCTCTCCAGGCTAAACCGAACAACAGGCGCTTATTTTCAAAAAAGGTGTAGCATTCAAATTCAAGCAAATCACACAAATACCCATTTAAAGGTAAATATTGATAGTCGGTTATTTAACTATCAAGGCCAACAAACAAATATCCAACACCATAACAATCACTAGGCCCTTTTTATTAATCTTCCATAAATTAAAAACTTGCCAGATATTCACTTCAATTTATCTTTAAAAAGATATTTTCTCTAAACCATTTCAATTTCATATTGGAAAAGCAATTCCAAACACTTAACCATTTTCAATTTATCTTTAAAAGATAAAAACCCAAAACATTTCATTTCATATTGGAAAACATTTCCATACTTATTTAACAATAAGTAATTCATAAATCTATTTATTTTCAATAATCAGAAAATATTCAATATACTTAAATCACAATTAAGTATATATTTCATTCTTTAAGGAAAACATTCTCTTAAACACATTTATTTGAGTCAAAACGAATGTTGCGCAAAACGTCGTTACGACAACCCAAAATCATTAATATAAAGATTCGACATTTAGATAGATATATAAATCCCAATACTATATGAAACATTTCCTTTCGAAATCATTTAATATAACAACAGTGTTATAGTCCACCATTTCCTTATTTCTCAAAAATGTCTATCTCAACAATGAATGTTGAAATATATGGTTTCGATAGTTAATGCATTTTAAAACAACTTCAAATCGTTTTAATTCTATTTAAAAGATCACTTTCTAAAATATTTCTTTAGTATATCATTCACTGTCCAAAATCGTGAATATAAATCGTTTACCAAATCCAACACTTCTACGTATTCAATTTAAAGGATTATCCACTGTCCGAAATCATGGATATATCTCCTTTAATAAGCCATAATAATTAACTTATCAAAATAAGTCGATTTCGGATTTATAAAATATGGTTTATAAATTCCATTTTTATATTTTTTATAAAAAATTCAAATTATAAAATTTTTTAATTGACAAATTCTATTTATATCTCATTTTAAATGCCAAAATCCAATTTATAAGTTAATTACTTATAAATATTCCATTTTACAAAAATCTATTCATTTCATAACTTCCCGATTTATAAATCTATAAATTTCATTCACTTGGGAAATCCATTTATACTTCATTTTAACACTTATAAAAACTCGTTTTAAAATCCTAATATTTTAATTTATAAATATCAATTTTATAAATCTTTTATATAAACCGTTTATAATAATTCAAAAATCCCAATTTAAACCATTTTACAAATTAATCAACTACTTATTTCAAAAATACATTTCAGTTATATTTCATAAAAATCTTAATTTTTATAACATAAAAATCATAATGTTTATTTATTTAAAATGAATCAATTCCAAAATTTAATAAAACGTATACTTTCAAAAATCACTTTAAAATCCTTTTAAATTCAAAAACGTTACTTAACATTTTTAGTTTTCCAAAGTAGGCCTAATGCTGAAACACCACTAAATATAACAATCACGGCGTCCAAAATATCATATATCATATGATAACAGAATATATCACAATATCCGTAAATAAATCCATACTGTTGAGGAATCCAGTTGGATCCCTCCAACATGTTTCCCTGCATCCACAGATGTTAGCACAATACCAATCCCGTTTCAAGACGGAATATCGCAGTACATGGGTTCATATAAAATATTATCCGCCATTATGCGGCATATAGGGTCTCGTCCGCTATATAATGCGGGAAAATCAACTCCAAGTACATATATAATATCAATTCCACATCAAGGTGAAATATCGCGGTATATGTTTTTAATAAATAACATCCGCTTAATATACGGCGCATAGGGTCTATTCAAAACAACAGATACAATTTATCATTCAATCACACAATCAAGCAATTTTAAATCTAACTATTTAAAATTTGAATTGAAACAGATTCGATTGAGTGAGAAGTTCTCACCTTGCTTCAAATAATAGTTTCAGCGTTTTATTTCGAATAAGATTAAACGCGCGTTTAAATTTACCCAAAATCTTCACTAGCCCCAATCAACTCCAATCTAATTCCATCACGTAGTGTTCGACAATACGATTCCAACGCAAGTCGTTTCGTCAAATTCCGACCTCGTATGAACAAGTTATGACGTTTTAAAGTTTTGAACGAATTTATATAAATTAAATTACAACTTATATTTTAAATTTCAAACCCTAAACTATCTGGACCGTTCATTTCCATTGCTTAGATCTCGGCCGCTCGCCTCCCTTTCTTCCTCATCGCGATTTTCGAACGCATGAACCAATTCGAGCCGCCACCAAACCCTAGATGACGTGGCCTATTCGAGCACTTTCACAACGATCAGCTAGTGCCATTCAATAGCACTCGATCGCCTCTACTCTCGCCTATGAGCACGTCGAGCTCGTCCCTAGGTGGCGCTTGAAAATCATGCATGACACGGTCACGAACGCGGCTGATTTTACGGCTCCACGATGCTTCGTTTCAAATCTCGACCATTGATATTATAGATCGTGTCAAGCTCTACAATTTTTGTTTAGGAAGTTTCTCGTAAATGTTGATGGATTTGAAGAAAATGAGGGAGGAAGATAAGCTAATTTCGTCCATTGATAGAAAGGGTGGCGGCTGAAACGTTTGACCTAGGGTTTGTGAAAAATAACAATGAATGAGGTCCTTTTATAGAAATTTACGCGACACTATTCACCCGAAATTTTTCCGAACTCGAAACGAAGCGTGCCGCCTGGCGTGTATAATGTTTTACCCCCATTCCGAACGCAATGGAATATATATCGAGAGCCAATTCGATAAAATTTGAAAGATAAGTTTTCAAATCGACTATCTAAATTTAAAAATTCACTCAATCCGATTTCAGTGCGTTAAAGCTTGCCCCGGACAAAACGTAAATCCGATTGACACGAAATTTGAAACCATTCAATAGTAAAACATTATGGATCTGAAGAAACTCGTTTCGTCAAAATCCGAGACTGTTTGAAAAATGGCTATTTTAACTCGTCAATTAAATATTAAAATATTCAATTTCCACAAATTAACTTTTAATTCAATTTTAAAAGTTCTATAACATCATTCTAACTCCAATATGATTAAATACAACTTTATAAATCATTTTCAATCACATTAAACCCAATTTCTAATTATTTCTGTAATTTCACATATTAAATTATCGATTTAATTATCCAATTAAATCCAGATATTCGAAATAAAATTTATTCGACTTACAAATTTTATAATTTAATATTTAAAATAAATTAAATATATGAATTTCAAATGATAGAAATTCTGGGTCGTTACCAATTTAGTTTAATATGATTGTTTAAATTGATTAATTAAGTTTAATTAATTTTAAACACTTAATGTTTTGATGATAATTACTTAATGTAATTAATGGATTGAAAATTACTTAGTGAAGTAATTAATTGGTAATTACAGGATGTAATTAATTGAAGATGATTTAAGAATGGAAGTAATTTGGAGTATAATTACTTTGTAATTAATCAAGGGATTAATTAAGAAATTAATTAAGGAAAAATTTATTTATTTTAATGAAGTAATTAAGTTAGTTAATAACTGAATATGGTTAATCAAGAGGGATTCATAATTATGGGTTAATTAATTAAGGTAATTAATTTAAGAGGATAATTTATTAAATATAATTAAGGATAATTAATTAATACAATTAATGATGTAATTAAAGTTGATTAATTAAGATTAATTAATCAATGAAGTGGCTAAAGGTAATTAATTAATGTAATTAATTAAGGTTTAATGTAATTAATTAAAGTTAATTAATTAATTGAAGTAACTAAAGGTTAATTACTGTTTTTGGTTAAGAATAATTAATTTGTGAAATTAATTAAAAGATAATTACATGAATGTAATTAAAGGATAATTAATCAAGGTAATTAATTTAGGTGATTAATTTGAATGATTGATTAATTGATTTGTAATCGATTAAATGGTTAAGTAAGCGAGATTTATATTAATGAAGTAATTAATTTAATTTAATTTAAATTAATTAAAGATGAAGTAATTAATTTAATTCACTTTAAATTAATTAGAGATGGAGGTATTTAATTTAATTCATTTTAAATTAATTATAGTATGATGAAGTAAATCTTTACTTATGTATGAATGGGTGATATTGATTGCCTTGAATGGTAGTGATCTTAGAAATGAGTTAAGTGATGTTGTGTGATATAAATGCTTTGGTTGCAGTGTGATATGGATTATCTATTTTGATGATAGTATGGATTATCTGTTTATAATGATAATGTGGATTGCC
Source organism: Allium cepa (assembly GCA_030765085.1). Taxonomy (NCBI): domain Eukaryota; kingdom Viridiplantae; phylum Streptophyta; class Magnoliopsida; order Asparagales; family Amaryllidaceae; genus Allium; species Allium cepa. Next base: position 833,670,628 of record CM060931.1, read on the forward strand.
TGTTTATTATGATAATGTTGATTATCAATTGTGTTTTGTGAGTTATCTTTCTGTGTGTATATAGATAATTGAATTATTTTAACTTTAAAACAACTTGGCCTTAAAAGACACGTTTTGGATTTCGATGAGACCGGGATCGGGTTTCCATATTTGGATATCCGAAAACCACATCGATCCAAATGAACGATAGGTCGTGAATCTCAAGTGAAGAAGATTCAGAGTGCAAGGGTTATTGTCGTTAACTCTGAGGGTGAATCCAAAATGAGTGTAACGAGATAATGCCTTCAGTTTCGTTGTACCCAAAATGAACTTGTATGGATTGAATGTTTTCAGAACATCGTTAGGTGGACGATGAGCATTCTAAGTGATGTGTTCATTAAAGGTAATCATAGCCTCAAGCCTCATCAACCGGAAATGGCTAAAACAGGGGATGTGCAGCAAGGTTAAGTGGGTCATGCCCAAGTAGGACGAGATTTTCCCCTATCTAAAGGTCCCTTTTTATTCGGCTATGTGGGCGGTTTCTAGCTACAACTACGGGGTTGTCTTGTTCGGAACTATTCAGTAAGGAATGGTTCCGGCCTTGTGTTGCAGGGGATTGAGAGTGATCCTCGGTACGTTGATCTAGGCCACGTACTGTGACGGGCGGTACCCCGGTAGCCTTGCCATTGTATGGAATCCAAAATCCAATAAGTGCCCTCGGTTTTGGTTGTATTGCCCACTTTTGTGGCTAGTAACTGGAATTTAATAATGTAACAATTTCGGCTATTTCTTATTTATTTGAAAACCCTAGACCTATTATAATATCATGGATTTTCTATCAAATGCTTTAGTTAGCATAAGGTAAAAACTTTTCCATGTTTATGTGTGGGAAGTCATACATGATACCTTTCTTTTCAAAAGGTTTTTTTTTTAAAGTTAAGCAACCTTAACCTGTTACTCACACCAGACCCATGTCTGACCCGGAGTTTATCTTCTATTTTTCTTAAACTCTTGGGTACTCAAATTTTTATGAGTAGCCAAGGGATTCATGTTAGCTTTGACGAATTGTGGAGGACCAATGGAGTAGGAGGCTTCTGCGTGTAGATATATAGTATTCCGCTGTGTTGGTTTCTCTGAGTAGTTTCCTTGTACTGCATTGAGTTGTATAACTAGACAGGTGTTTATAACTGTCTAGTATGTGATGTGTAATCTATGTAACTCTGATAATGATTGTAAACTATGTAATATTTATGTTATTAATATAATTTATTCGTTCCGCTGTTAAGATTTTGATTTTGTTTCTTCTTTCTTTTCTCTTTTCTATCCCTTCCTTTCTTCAAGATGATACGATTTTCTGGGATGAGAAAGTTGGGTCGTCTCACTTGGTATCAGAGCATTACGTTGAGTGAATACCTAGGCTCTGGAATGGTGTATATCTTGAGAGAGCATATTAGTAATTTTAAATATATATTTATTTATTTCTACCTATCTGTTGGGTTACCTGTTCAGGTTTTCCAATATAAGTTATAAGGTAGATGGGGTAGTGGTGTGTGAAACACGACTACCATTCGTTGGAGTTTGAATGTTTGAGGTTGGAAGTGGATCTGTCGAGACTGTAGACCTAAAACCGTCTCGAGTGAGCTCTGTAGTGATGAAGGATTTCATTAATCTTTGAAGGAAACCTGTTAAGGTTCGGAGTCTATTTTTGAAGTTTGGATCTGTCGATTGAACTGAAACGAGTGATGGTATCTTGATACCTCAGGCAGTAGTAGCTGCGTGATGAGATGAAGTGACCATGGATGTTCCCGAAGATGTTTTCTTTGGAACAAGTTTAAGGAAGCGTGTTTGCTACAGTGTGTGGCTATGTTCAGCATGGTGCTTCTATTTGATTTGAGGTTCGAGTTTCTCGAAGAGCTTTGGATTAGGAGATCTTTGGCATCTGTGTCAGCAGTGCAGCTCGGAGTGTTCTCTGTGTCGGCAGGGAGTCTTCTGGCTGAGCAGTTTTTCTTAAGGAGAAGTATAGAAGCAGCAAAGTGGACCCGTTTCTTCGGTGGATTGGCTAGTTAAGTGTGAGCTGTTCTGTTTGGAAAAGGGAGAACAGTTTTCTTTGGATATTAGGTTGGGCTGATCGCAAAAGTGACTTGTGATTGTTTGAGTGTTCTCTGGGATTATCAGAATTTTTCTGAATATCTTCAGGGAAGTCAGAGGTTTGACCGCAGCTTGAGATTGAGTTTCCTTATCGACTAGAATTCCAAGAGTGCTACCGGTGGTTCATCTTAATAGAAGGATGATTCATAGAGATAGAGTTTGATGAAGCAACTCAGGTTTTAGTGGAGTTTCTGAGTTTTCTTTATGGATCTGATGAACCATATTTCTGGGATGTGTTGTCCAGTTTGTGCTCGTGTTCTTCTTCAGCATTTTCATCTACTTCGGATCAGAGTTGTGCAGCCGAAGCAGTTTGGAAGTGTATCTGCTTTTCTTTTCCGCATAGGAGAAGTTGTTGTCTTCTATTGTTTGAGGAGTAGAGTTTGTGTTTCTTGATTCTGGTTGATCTTAAGGAGATCATTTTGTTGAGTTGATTGGTCTAGTTTGTTTTTAGAGACATCATCAAGGGATGAGCTGATCAGTAAGGTTGTAGGTAGCCCAGGATCGTCCGAAGAGTTTTGAGGATAAGAGTCGGAGGAATTTGGATTCCGAAGTCGGGGATTTGATTTGGATAAGTTTTCTCCAATCGAAAAGGAGCTATAAGATTGGGTAAGGCTGGGAAGTTAGCTCTGAAGTGTTTTGGATCTTTTCTGTGATCTTGGAGAATAAGTGATTAATTGATCTACAGGATTGGATTGCCAGTTTGGATAACTGGGATTCGATGAGTTTCACGTATCTCTGAGGGAGTACGTGTATGATCTATCTCTGGTTGTGGAACCAGCAGTGCGAGGTTTTGGTTGCTGAGTCAGACTCGTCTGTAGTCTGATATCCTATCTAGTGTTGTAGATCTAGATGTATAAGAGCTCTGTAGCTTAGTAGTATTGATTGTTTGGATTCTGTAGAGCGAGTATCCCAGTATATACTTAGGAAAACTCGAGGAAATTCTATCCAGAATTTTGTCTGGAGTTAGATTTGTTTGATTGGATGAATTGGTTGTTAGCATATGTTTGATGTATGCTTGTGTTTAAAATTAAAATCTTTAATGAGATTGTAAAATTACCTTTGTTTTAAATTTCGGGGACGAAATTCTTTTAAGGGGGGAGGATTGTAATATCCCAGAATTTTTGACAATATCAACTTAATAATATGTATTAAAAATTAAATTGATATTGATAATTTTGTTGATAATAATTCACATTGATTTAATAATCTTGTTCAATAAATATTTAATTGGTTATTTTATCTTTTAAAGATAATAAATTGGTTTCTATTTATAATATAAATATATAGTTTATATTGTAAATAGATTAGCTTTGTTTTAATTTTAAAATAAAGCATATTTTCTAATTCTAATATTTTTAGTAATTTGAGAATTTGTTTTTATTTGATATAAAGCTTTTCAAAGTAATTAAATAAATAATCTTGGTTTAAATTTAGTAAATGAATCTTGTTTTATAATTCTAATTTATATATTAATAATTTGGACACTTTGATTAAATTTAATATTAAGTTTTCAAAGCAATTTAATAAATAAGTATATGATTTTAAATTGTTAAGGAATATGTTTAAATGTTTAAAATAATTTTGGCTTAAGTTTTAAATTTAAATGAATTGACAAAAAAGTTTGTTTTGTTTCTTTTTAAAATATAGCTTAAATAAAATAAATAATTTATTAATAAAGAAATAATTTATTTTATAATTATTTCAATTTAATAATGAGTCATTTCTAAAAATAATATTGATAATGCATTGTTTTACAATTGGATTTTGAATAAAAATAGCATTTGTTATTTCAATTTTAATTTATATATAAAATTTGATATGCATAAGTTTTATTTACAAGCATAATTTGTTTTTATTTCTTTTAAAAATTTGTATACATATTAAATACTAATTAACAAATTAATTAGGCTTAACATATATATTAACATGTAAATTAAATACAAATTACTTTTAAATAGGACAAGTGTTGTATTCTTAAGCCTCTTATAACAAATGTTAAAATTAACATATTAAGTTGACAAATGTTGAAATTTTATACAAGTGTCACCCCCTTTATTTTATTTTCCTTAAATTTTTATAAAATTTTAAATTGGTTAATATAAACCTGCATCTTCATCTCTTTCTTCCTTTTCTCTTCTCAATTCAAAAGACAAGAGAAGCTTCAACTTGTTCATTTCTCAAAATCCTTGGAAAAAAATCAGTTCCTCTAAAATAAAAACAAAAACCTGTAGTTCATGATCAATTGAAGATATGTAAACAAATATGAAACATGAAAACCCAAATTCAAAGCTTTTTCAAAATCTATAAACAAATCATGTTCAAACCAAAATCAGTTTACAATTGCAGATCAAACTCCTCTTCAAACCGTAGCCTTCCAATTCACTTCAAAATCAAACCCGCATTTTCAAAAATACAAATCCCTGCAATTTCAAATCTGAAGCCTGCACCTCTTCAAAATCAATGCACCTGCTATTTTCAAACAGAAAGCAAGGCATTTTTTCTTTTCAAACCTGTAGTGCATGTTCAAAAAGCATATGCACATCTTCAAATCATTTACCTGTAGATCAAAGCCTGCATGCAACTGCATTTCTTCCTCTGGAAATCAAAACTGCATTTCATTTCAACCTGAAATCAATTCTTGCAAGATCATGTCTGCATGCCACCTGAAATCAAAAAGCAACTTAAGTTTTAAAGTATCAAAGATTGCCTTCGAAAACCAGAAGCAAGAACATTAGTCTTCAGCAAATTCAAAAGCAACTGCAGTTTTAAAAGTATCAAAATAAAGATGTTTTCAAAATCTGGGACGATCTGTCATTTTCAAATAGGTGAGTAACTTTTAAAAATTTAAAATAGAATTAGGTTGCATGCTTGTATGGTTGGATATAAATAAGTATTGCATGTGTATGGATAGGAATCTGATGTAAATATTTATGTGCATGTATGCTGTTATGTGCTCTGCTATGTTCCTAGTTCCATTTTTCATTTAAAAATCCCTTACCACTTAATTTAATTTGTGATAGTATCTGATTTTTTTAAACCAAGGTTGTTTGCTTATCATAGATTAAGAATTAAAAATTAAATTAAATTAAAACAGAGTCTGTTTGCCTCTGGAAATATTGGAATTTCAAAGCATATTGATTTTAACCAAAATTCAAACTGTGTAAATTAGTAATTTAGTATTATAAATCAAAAGCATTAACTAAAACATGATATTTAAATCAAGAATCCAGATTTTTAGAAGTAAGATAAGGGTGCAGTTTGGTATTGACTGGAAATGGGATTATTAGAATTTTCTGGCGATCTATGAATCGTGGAGGCTCGGGTTTCTTCCATGTGATGGAGAATTGATCAGAGAAGCTAGGAAAATTTTGGAAGGTGATGCAATTCACCATGGAGGTTGCTACTGTGAATTTTCTTCTGGCAACCCTAGTTTTAACTAGATGGAGAGTTTTGATTGCCATGGCTTGTAGGGTTGTTCGAGTGTTCTGAGTTTTTGGGGATTGATAGTTGGATCGTGGTTGAAGTCGAGGCCGGAGTGGCTGACCTTCAGGTGGTCGGAGCGGCAAGATTGTGGTGTTGACAGGTTTTGAAGGGGAACCTGATTGTTGTTCCAGGTTTGAACTTAGTGTTCGATTTTGATTTCGAGAGTGGTAGTACGATTCGGTGATCGTGGTGGGTTGCAGAGGTGTTCTCTGACGTGATGCGATCATCGTTGATGATCTACGGTGACTGGAGCCACCGTGCATATGCATGGTGTTGTGTTTTGTCTGGTGAAGTTGGATTTTTGTTGTTTCGAGATGATGTCAAGTTGACTCGAAGTAGCCGATTGATTTGCTCGGGTAAGTATGGATTTAGACTCGAAGCATTTTGGTGATTGTCTCGGGTGTTTCTGTGTTTACAGGTTTTTGAGAAACCTGTTCTGTCTGTTTTTTTAAAACTGAAGATTTAAATGAAAGCTAAAGTTTAAATCTAGTTTTAAATCCAAGTTTAAAATTTTTAGAATTCAAGTTTAAATTTAAATCTCAGTTTTAAATTAAAATAAAGTTTACACTTGAACTTATTTAACTACTTTATTTTGGAAAGTAGTTCGAACTTTTAAAAAAATAAAGTTTTAAAAATATGAGCAAGTTTTAAAGTAAGGTTTAAATCTGGAAATCAAAGATTTAAAAATGTATTTCATTTTTTGAAAGAAAAGGAATTTTAATTTTTGAAAGATTTAAACAAAGTGTAAATTTAAATTATTGATTTTTGAAATGAATTTAGTTTCAAACCCTTATGAATTTCTTTTATAAGACAAGCACTTGTTTGCCTTGTAATTTAAAAAGGTTTAAATTGTTTAAACTTTGTTAAGTTAAATTATACTCATTTTAAATCTTGTGTTTGAAATGAAATTTAAAAGTAAGTTGATTTCAAATAAATTTGTTAATGACACTTTAGTCATAATTAAGAATGTTTATCTTAAAATTTAATTAAGATTAATGATTTGAAGTTAATTTGATTAATGAGTTGATTAAGGAATAATTTGTTAATTTAATTAATTAACTGATTAGGAATTAATAGATAATTGATTAAGGGTTAATCAATTTGTAATTAAGATCATTAAGTAGATTATTAATTAATGATTAAAGATTCATTAATTAAGCAATTTAGTTAAAATCAAGGTTAATTAATTAAATAATTAAGGATTAATTAAGTTATAGTTAACACTTAATTAATTAAATAAGTAGAGTTTAATTAATGGATAATTAGAGATAATTTAAATTGTAATTAATAATGGTTAATTTAAGTTAATTTCTTAATGGTGGTAATTAAAGAATGGTTAATGAAGGTCATTAACCAGGATTATTTAACAACTAATTAATGTGGTAAATTTTTAATAATTAATTAGATTAATTAATTTAATGATAATCATTTGTGAATTGTTTAAGTGTAATTATTTGATGGAAGTAATTAAGAAATTAATTACTTAATGTAATTAATTTAGTTTAATATGATTGTTTAAATTGATTAATTAATTTTAAACACTTGATGTTTTGATGATAATTACTTAGTGTAATTAATGGATTGGAATGTACTTAGTGAAGTAATTAATTGGTAATTACAGGATGTAATTAATTGAAGATGATTTAAGAATGGAAGTAATTTGGAGTATAATTACTTTGTAATTAATCAAGGGATTAATTAATAAATTAATTAAGGAATAATTAATTTATTTTAATGAAGTAATTAAGTTAGTTAATTACTAAATATAGTTAATCAAGAGGGATTGATAATTATGGGGTAATTAATTTAAGTGGATAATTTATTAAATATAATTAAGTATAATTAATTAATACGATTAATGATGTAATTAAAGTTGATTGATTAAGATTAATTAATCAATGATAAGTGATTAAAGGTAATTAATTAATGTAATTAATTTAGGTTTAATGTAATTAATTATAGTTAATTAATTAATTGAAGTAATTAAAGGTTAATTACTGTTTTTGGTTAAGAATAATTAATTTGTGAAATTAATTAAAAGATAATTACATGAATGTAATTAAAGGATAATTAATCAAGGTGTTTAATCAAGGTGATTAATTTGAATTATTGATTAATTAATTTGTAATCGATTAAATGGTTAAGTAAGCGAGATTTATATTAATAAAGTAATTAATTTATTTTATTTTAAATTAATTAAAGATGAAGTAATTAATTTAATTCACTTTAAATTAATTAGAGATGGAGGTAGTTAATTTAATTCATTTTAAATTAATTATAGTATGATGAAGTAAATCTTTGCTTATGTATGAATGGGTGATATTGATTGCCATGAATGGTTGCGATCTCATAAATGAGATAAGTGATGTTGTGTGATATGAATGCTTTGGTTGCATCGTGATATGGATTATCTATTTTGATGATAGTATGGATTATTTGTTTATAATGATAATGTGGATTGCCTGTTTATTATGATAATGTTGATTATCAATTATGTTTTTTGAGTTATCTATCTGTGTGTATATAGATAATTGAATTGTTTTAACTTTAAAACAACTTGGCCTTAAAAGACACATTTTGGATTTCGATGAGACCGGGATCGGGTTTCCATATTTGGATATCTGAAAACCACATCGATCCAAATGAACGAAAGGTCGTGAATCTCATGTGAAGATGAAGATTCAGAGTGCAAGGATTATTGTCGTTGACTCTGAGGGTGATTCCAAAATGAGTGTAACGAGATAATGCCTTCGGTTTCGTTCGAACCCGGAACGAACTTGTATGGATTGAATGCTTTCAGAACATCGTCAGGTGGACGATGAGCATTCTAAGTGATGCGTCCATTAAAGGTAATCGTAGCCTCAAGCCTCATCAACCAGGAATGGCTAAAACAGGGGAGGTGCAGCAAGGTTAAGTGGGTAATGCCCAAGTAGGACGAGATTTTCCCCTGTCTAGAGGTCCCTTTTTATTCGGCTGTATGGGCGGTTGCTAGCTATAAATGCGGGTTTGTCTTGTTCGGAACTGTTCAGTAAGGAATGGTTCCGGCCGTGTGTTGCAGGGGATTGGGAGTGATCCTCGGTACAATGATCTAGGCCACGTACTGTGACGGGTGGTACCCCGGTAGCCCTGCCATTGTATGGAAGCCAAAATCCAATAAGTGCCCTCGGTTTTGATTGTATTACCCACTTTTGTGGCTAGTAGCTGGAATATAATACTGTAACAATTTCGGCTATTTCTTATTTATTTGAAAACCCTAGACCAATTATATTATCATCGGATTTTCTATCTAATGCTTTGGTTAGCGTAAGGTAAAAACTTTTCCATGTTTATGTGTGGGAAGTCTTACGTGATACCTTTCTTTTCAAAAGGTTTTTTTTAAAGTTAAGCAACCTTAACCTGTTACTCACACCAGACCCATGTCTGACCCAGAGTTTATCTTCTGTTTTTCTTAAACTCTTGGGTACTCAAATTTTTACGAGTAGCCAAGGGATTCAGGTTAGCTTTGACGAATTGTGGAGGAGCAATGAAGCAGGAGGCTTCTGCGTATAGATATATAGTATTCCGCCGTGTTGGTTTCTCTGAGTAGTTCCCTTGTACATTGAGTTGTATAACTAGACAGGTGTTTATAACTGTCTAGTATGTGATGTGTAATCTGTGTAACTCTGATAATGATTGTAAACTATGTAATATTTATGTTATTAATATAATTTATTCGTTCCGCTATTAAGATTCTGATGTTGTTTCTTCTTTCTCTTCTTTATTTTCTCTTTTCTATCTCTTTCTTTCTTCAAGATGATATGATTTTCTAGGGTGAGAAAGTCGGGTCGTCTCAACATCCTTCTTACCCTCCATCCGTACAACCTATCGCACCGCCCCCTAAGATACCGTGGGTCATCATAGTTCGACCGTAGATGCTAACCACCCACCCAAACTCGAATTGATGCTTGATTCCACCCTGATCCGCTCCTATCGACCAAGACATGGAACCCTACCTCACATACTCCAATATGCTCACTGTAATGAACTGTCGCATCACCATCTAGCAGCCAAACACCAACCACCACCGACTAGAAGAAAGATCTACCCATTTACATGCCAAAGATAAAGGCTTTCTATTTTTATAGATTTAATTTTCATTTGTTATGATTTTTGAAAGAAATAGATCTAATTTTTTCCCTTTTCCTTCCGTTGGGAACAATGTAGCATTGTATGAACGATTAAGGAGGGAGAGATAAAGATCGGAATTCAATTGCTTAAGTATCGATATATATAATTTTTGGTTTTCCACCATTTCGTTGCGCCGTGTTCTATATTACATATGGACTCTAATTGACTAAAAAAAAATACGGTCGCGCTTAGAACAGCGACACGAATATAAAACAATAATAATATACATTAGTTATTGGATTCTGTAAAACCATAAATACACTACTATTTGACGATAAAACATCAAACGTATAATTTAAATTTTCCTAATTAAAATTTTTGAAAAAATCAAATAAAATAAATTAAAAATATGTCAATAAAAATCAAATTGTAAAAATAATAATTTATTTTTCGACTATTTGTCCTAACTATTTATCACCGTAACTAAATTTACAAATGAATTTACCGTCAATGTTTATTTAAACAAAAAGAAGTTTAATCAAGCAATTTAATCTATTTAATAAATATGCAATTTCACATGAAATTATATTGGAAAACTATTCGCATATAGATTCTCCAATTCAAACATTTTAATAATCTATGTATTTGAATTCAAATTATTAACTTCAATTTAATCACTATATTTGGATTTTTGAGTTAGTTAACTATTTAAACCCATGTTTTAATATTTAAATAAATTAAATATTTCAAAATTAAATGACCAAAATCCCAGTCATAACAGAAGGCTTGTTGACACCTTCATCTTAGCCCTAAGTTCTGGTTCTCGGGCCAAGTAATCTGGATACAATTTTTCTAAGAGTTATTGGCTCCCTACTATTTATTTAATATTAGTTCTTCCTAGACATTTGCCTACCTTTCATTAATGGTATAAAAGATGTTGTAGGTGGAGTTGGAGTTTATTTGATTTATGGATTAGGGTGTGTAATTGGAAGCTAGATTTTTAAAGCAAAAAAAAAAAAAAATAGAGTTAGGGATCATCTACAAGAGAAAATAGTAACATTTAGGTTGAAATTTCATCGTCAATATATTATGAATATATAACTGAGTCTGTCCCTTTCTAATTCCTAGTTTGCTTGACCAAATCAAGCAAGTTATATACGTTTTCTGACTATAAACGGTATTTCAGACATAATGGAATACGTTCTGAAGCCTAATTCCAACTTCTGTAGAAATTTATGTTTTTTCTCTTATGTGAAATTATGATTTTACCCTTTTTAATTTAGTTATGTAAAATTTTAGGGTGTTACACATTTCATGATGAATGCATCGAAAATTCCCAACCTCTTCCCTACTCACTAATATTCTTGACGATGTTAAGATGATGACATAGCAAAGGCATCGACCATTTGAGTTTTATTTTAACTTTGTTTATCTATTCACTTTTATTTTATAATATATGTTTTCTCTCATATTATTCACTATTGTTGTTGTATTAAATTATTGTTGAATATTAATTTCAATATTAAATAGTGTTTAATTTAATTGTTGTTTTATTAATTATTATTAATTTTATATATTTCTAAAGTTTACCTAAGTGTTTTAACAAATGCTTTTTAATTTCAAAATACTTAAAACTAATGACCAAGAGTCAAAATGACACAATCACTAATATAAAATAAATAATATACCTATGAAGGTTTATTGACGACATAAGCTCGTGTCGTCAGTAAATGGTAAAAAAACAAGTCATTGGTAAGTCGTCGAATTTTTCGACGAAATACCAATGACTACTTAGGGACAAACAAATACCTTCCCCATGTCATCATAGTCATTGGTGTGTCATCGAAAGTTTTGATGACTATCGATGACTTATTTCCACTAGTACATAGCCTGACCCGAACTTCCCATTTTATTTACCACAGAACAAAACACACAAATCAAAACCCTATACTCAAACCCTCCTCCACCGCCTTTAGACTCAAATCCTCCCCTGTTTCCCTCCTTCACCGGACCTGAACCCTCCAGACCCGTAATCCCCTTTTGCCAAAGCCTCCATTCCAAAATTGTGCTTCATTGCCTCTCCAGACCCGAAACCTCCTCCCTAACGCTACACCAACGCTCACATCTCTAACGACATATGTACCAAAGCCCCCTCCATCGATGTTGTTCCAAGGCCCAAAGCCTCCATCAATGGTACTCTATGCCCTTAAACTCTTTCAGCCTCCAAAGCTTCAAAGGTATGGTTCTTTCTTATTTATAATTTACATTTATTTATGATTATAATAAGAATAGTTCGGTAAATATCGAAATATGTGTTGTCATAAGTGCTTGGATAAAAACCTATGTGTGTACGAAGGAATTTCGGAATTACTTTATACTATGATTCGAAGTTTTAGTTCCATTGATGTGATTTCATATATTTGTTGGCCTTGTTTGACGCGTTTTATATATAACTGTTATATTAATATTCATTTTTAATAAAATGAAAAATTAATATTCATTTGACACAATATTCGTGGGATTTGTCCTATTATTGGACAAGTTGTAAACAATATATATATATGTATGTATATATAAGCCACAAACCTATATTTTATCCCAAACGTTTCATAGAATTTCGATAGCAATTCATATTTTATTCTCCATTTACATTTTCTACGTACGATACGAAGAATAAGGGGAAATGCTGTTGAAATTTTCTGAATTAGTCGCAATAAAGTATTGATTTATGAATTATGTATATAATTTTGTGTATGTAATGGGAGGTAGGATAGCCGGCATGTAAAAGAAATGGTATTATAATATATTTTTGTGTTTGGAATGGTATTATCAATAATATATTAATTAATATCTCGAAAAAATTAGCGATTAATAAATAGTAGTATAAGGTAGTAGTAAAAGAAAACTTTATTGTATGGTATTAATAATACAACAAAATTTAACAGTATATTACTATACTAATAATAAAAATTAACTATATATGATATTAATAATAAAATTAGCAAAAAAACAATATCGTTTGGTATTAATATTATAAAATAAAACTTAATGGTGTATGATATTATTTTTTTGCTTATTTTCATCGAGTGCGGGGTGAATTTTTTGAAAGCTCGTAGTTGGATGTATAAAAAGTTAGAAAAAAGTATCATTGCATGGTAGTGAAGGTGCAGAAGAATTCCTAAAGGTTGCATCTAATGATAAAAGAAATATGAAAGAAATCAAGTGCCTATGTAATAACGGTGTTGTGTAAAACTCCAAGAAAATGAAACTGTAATGGTTTAAACCATTTAAATCCCGAAAACTAGTCAAAACATCGCATTTAATACAAAACAATGCAATAGCTCAGAAACGTTGTAGTAGGTATAAGAAGCATTCATAAGTGCCTCAGTAGGTCAAAGACAACATTCATAAATGCTATCTAAAGTTCAGGACAATGAAAAATAGAAAATTACACAAATTTTGCGACCAGTTTTCACCGCTTAAATTAATGATATAAGACTTGAAACTTTTAGAGTAAGTAATATAATTAGGCTACCTAAAAATCATGGAAAGAAACCCCTAATCATATCTTCTAGTTTATTTATAAAAATTCTCGAAAATAACGTATTTACTAAAGTGTTCGTTTAGCGACCCTTTTGTTCTAACTTTAGCCACTTTGTTTGATTAGTTAAAAATCTTTTAAACTTTGATTTTTTTTCCAGTAGTAAGTACTCTTATAGTACTTGTTAAAAATGCAAAGAGCTCATAAGATGTCTTTCAAAGTTCACTTTAAAAATCACCAAACATAAGGTATTTTTAAAGCATTTATAGAAATCTTTTCGCTTCTAACTTTCACAACTTTGTTCCATAATTTCTATAACTTTCCAAACTAATACCTCGCTTCCCTATGCACGAAATTATGTGTAGAGAAAAACCAAAATATATGATATCACAATATATTCCTGAATAATCATATAGAACAAGTTTAAATATAAAGGGATTCAAAGCACACTTATAGCGACGGTCGCTATATGGACCATTCCATATCCATTTAAAATTTAACACACAATTAAAAAAGAATTTAAACATCAAGTTAAGGCCATGCCACATGTTATAGAAGGTAATAGGGTGATGTTATACTATGTAAAGTTGTCAAATGCCTTCAAAAGCAAGAGGGTCCAAAGTTAACTTTAATTAGTTAATGTCACTTTGACTTTATATTTATATAAACACACACATAATATATACATACAAAATCGTGAGATAACTCACTCAAATCCAAGCTGAACAGAAGCTTAAGTACGTACAAACTCAAGAACACCTCCTACCATCTCCAATCACTTAAAGATCCAGGCTTTAACACTAAAATCATGAGGCAACACCTTCCCTTGTCTTTCATTGTTCATGACCAAACATGGACCCTCACTTCTTCTTATCTTATTCCATTTTTAACTTTAGATCCATGCTTCCTATGGTGTTCTGCGGTGTTGGTGAAAGTTTGATGAAGTTTGGGGAAGATTGAATTAATTAGAGAAAGGTTAGTGAAGAACATAGTCGACTAATGCTAATTCACTTCTACCATTTTAGATCTTTTATTTCACTTCAAGATTTTGAATATTATGAAGTGTTAAAGGTACCTAAACCCCTTATCCTCCTTATGCTGGCCATAAGGACCCCCCTCTCATTCTTTTTCCATGTGCAATTTGCAGCTCACTTTTGAAAATAAATTATCTAAAAACCTATTCATCGAAATATCTTTTCCTTAACCCTTCTAAAAACTTTAATTAATTTTTACACAAAATATTTGTAGTTTCTAATTACTTAAATATTGATTTGTTAGGCAAGCACAAAATGTTCGAACAACTTCCATTAAGAAAAAAGTTGTTTATCGATAGAACGATTTTCGGTCATTTTATCGGTATTTCATCGAACTATTTATTTTTGTAAAAAAATTTCAAAAACACGTATACCATAATTAGTTATTACTTAAAAGAGAGTTAACAAGGTTATTAAAATATTTTTTATCATATTTAATCCAAATGCAAATATTTAAATAATTCAGATGTTTAAATATGAAGTGATTGAAATTCTGAGTCGTTGCTATGCGATTCTATCTCAACACGACAAACATATATCATAAATTCACAACTAATCACATATTCCACAACAATCCAAAATAATGTATCAGCACCTATCCATCAACATTTAATTATAAATCATTTTATTATGGTTTATCATAAGAATACATCTACCTTTATTATCTCTGAAACAATAATATTTCTATAAAAAGATAATATATTTCAAAAATCCTTTATTTTCAAAATATCGCTTTAAATACCGCTGAACATTGTCCTTCAATCAAAAATAGTTATTTACATCAAATTAACTTCAAAATAGTAAAGTAATTATTTTATGTTAAAATAATAATTTTGTATAAGCTGTTCATTATCTTTCACAATCACTTTGTTACTTTTTAAGACAAACTAATATCATTTTGCTTTAAATATCAAAAATCCTTTTATATTTAGTTTTCTCAAAAATATTGATAACTTAATCCGAAAATAATTACACAAAATACCTCTTTATTATTATTATTCTCAAAATATATCTTATTTCGATTACATAAATAAGAATAAGAAACCACAAACACCATAAAACCAATTATATTATTTTTACCCAAAAACATTACAATCTTCCCAAATATATTATTATTATTTATTAAATTGTACTTTACTTTAAAATTAATTTATCCAAATTCACATTAAAATAGATTTTTCGTAATTATTTATTAATTTCTATGCAAACTCATAAATAATAACCATATTAAAATTTTCACATCAATTTTAGTACAAATCCTTAAATCACAACTATTTATAAATGTCACTTAAAATTTATTAATATTCTTATTTTTCCCGAAATTACATATTTTTCTTTATTTTTATTTAATTATTTTTTTCCTCAAATCTATGAATAATTACAAAACATCCTTCACCCAGTAATGTAGGAATTAAAAAAACAACAATAATAGATCATACTTCATACCAAAAACATCGCAATAGTCAAACAATCGTGGAAAGGGCATATCATATATTATAGATGCATATGGTACTTATCGGGTATAGAATAGATCTGCTTCTCTTCATTCATATGAATAGAATTCAGCTGTTATTTTTAATGGAATACAATAAAAATAACTTTTTCTTATATAGAATTCATTGAAAAGATTTGGTAAATAGTACAAGTCTATTGCAATGCGATAAATTTACATTTATATTAATGACTATTTATTTAAAAAAGTTAAATGTAAATATTTACGACCATTGAATATTTCCAATAAGCTATCCTAAATAGCTCCAAATCCCTACAAACCATGTGCCAAATTGCCTGGAATTTTGCCACAAATCCGATGGAAATACTGCGCATGGAACATAGTCGTCAGCAAAAGATACGACGACTAGAAAATCTAGGGTTTATTTTGTAAATTTAAATTTTATAGGGGCTTAGACGCAAACAGTACTGTCTCATCAAGCTTATATGCATAGTTGAACCCCATTGCTGCCTACTTCCACCACCTACGACCGTCATGTTCGACCACCAGCACCCCATTAGGGATAAGATCTCAACTCTATGCGTTGTTGCCATTATTTCGGTCCATCCCTTGACTTATTTACTACCGCCATCGATCTCGCACCACCTCTGGAGTTTCACTCCTTTTTGAACTTTGTTGATCAACCCAGATCGGTCTAGGAGTATCGGTCCCATGGATGCACTCCATTCTTCGTCCTCTATGCAATGGTACCCTTTGATCATCTACTGGTCATCGTTTCATCGTTGATTGCAAAACCCTTGAATTAATGATCTTGGATTTTCCATCAATTTTACAACTTCTAGGGAATATTTCACCAAGACTTGCCTGAATTATGACAATCAAACACCACTAATATTTTTTTTATTGTCACACTGTATGAAATGACATATCATAAGCCTAGTTTCATATTTATTTGTAAATTGACTTGTTTTGTAATTAGTAGAGATAATCTCTATTAGTCTAGAGAAGGTTCAAAACTTAGTGGAGATTAGAAAATGAAGAAGAACGAACTCTTGATTTGCCTATGATTTCCACATAGCACTCTATTTATGAACAATAATAGGCATGTTGGGTCACATTAGTCAATATGGCTCAAAATGCCTATTTTCGAGTGCCAAAGAAAGTATATCATGCCATATACTGAAATATAAGTTTTCGATATTTTTAAACATAATTGAAATACCGTAATTCCTGAAAATACAACTCTTCTCAAATTTTACTTCATTGCCAATTAAATTTAAGTGGCTATTAATTAATAATTAATGTGTCAAAATTACAGTTTGTTACAATTATGTACCATCTTAAATTGTGCCCAAAACTACATGCGAGTTATGGACTGGTTGGAAAGCACACCTTAATTTTCTTAAAGTGTGGTATTATTTGGCTTATGTTAAGAATGTAAACCCTAGTAAACTTGAGGCAAGATCTATTTTACGCAAGTTTATTCAGTATCCAAGACATTATCATGGTACATATTCTATCATACCATGGAGCACAAAGGTTTTGTGTTAAGACATGCCACCTTTATGGAAAAGGAAATTCTATCTCAAGAAATTTGTGGTAGTAAGATAAACTTGGATGGAATCTAAGAAACATCCATAGCAATTAATTATTTAGATAGAAACTCAACACCCGTAGAAAACACACAATGTATTAGAAGGTCATGTAGGGAATCTCGCGAGCCAGAGAGATACTATGGGTTTCTCATTGATGGTGAGAAAAAGGATTGCATTATCCATGATGATGGACCTTTCATGTACCGACAAGCCGTGGAAAGTAAAGACTGTGCCTTGTGGCTTAATGCAATGAAATTTAAAATGGACTTTTAAGAAAAGGATTAAGGAAGATGGAAAGGTCGAAACCTATAAACAAGGTTGGTGGCTAAAGGTTTCCATAAAATTCAAAGTGTTGATTGTGATGAAACATTTTCTCCCGTCGCCATGCTAAATTCTATTCAGATTCTTCTTCCAGTCACTACTGATTATGATTATAATATATGACAAATGGATGTTAAATAGCATTTCTAAATGGTGATTTAGAAAAGACTATTTATATGTTGTAGCTAGAGGGTTTTGAAGTCAGTAGGAGCGATAACAAGGCATGTAGACACTTAAAATCAATTTATGGTCTTAAGAAAGCATCAAAGAGTTGGAGTAAATGTTTTGACATGGTATTAAAATAGTTTAGTTCCAATCAAAGCACAGAGGTAGCGTATGTGTGTACGAAAGAACAAAATGGTGCTACTGCACTTTTAGTTTTATATGTTGATGATTACTGCTGATTGGTAACGCTGTACTAATGTTACAATTAGTGAAAGCTTGGTTGTTCAATAATTTTTTGATAAAGGATATGGGAGTGTCATCCTTTATAATATGTATAAATATATGTAGAGATGATCAAGAAGGTTATTGGGATTGTCCCACTTGAGTTACATGACACCATACTAAAGTGATTTAGTATGGAAAATTATAAGCACGGAATGATCTGGTGTGGCATGGAATTGTTTTTTCTAAGGAAGAATCCATATCTGACGCAACGGAAATACCAAAAATGACTTAGGAATCGAGTATCCCGATCAGAAACAATGGTCTCAGGTAGCCCACGTAGTCGATAAACTTCTTTAAAGAACAATTGAGCAACACAAACTGCATCGGCGGTCTTTTTACAAGCTATGAAATGTGCCATCTTCGAAAATCTATCCAGCACAACATATATAGAATAGTTCCCTCGTTGAATTCTTGGCAAACCCAAAACAAAGTCCATGCTAATATCAACCCATGGTCTAGTAGGCACAGGCAATGACATATACAATCCTGCATTCATAGCTGTCCCTTTGGAAACTTGACATATGTGACATCTCTCCACAAATCTTTCAACTTCTTTCCTTATGGAAGGCCAAAAATATGATTGAGAAATCAACTGCAAAGTACGATCTCTTCCTACATGACCTTCTTCATGCAATTCTTTCACAATTTTCATTCGCAAGCTGCACTCTGGTATACACAATCGATTTCCTTTGAAGAGAAAACCATCTACCAACATATACTCATCCGTCTTCCCTTTCTCGACTGCATCTACAATCTTCGCAAAGTAAGGATCCTCAACAAACAATTCTGGCAAAACATCAAACCCCGTCACTTCAACTTTCATTGTGGTCAACAAATTATTTCTTCTACTCAACGCATCTGCTACACGGTTTGTAATTCCTGACTTAATCTTTACGACAAATGTAAACTGTTGCAAGTATGCTGTTAACGCTGAAAATCGAACGCTAACACCCGGTGTAGATTGAAGTTGAGCGAAAGCACCACCCGTGAACATGGGAACTAAAACCAAGTAGAAAAGTCATAGAAAAAGCAGAAAAGACAACAGTTTTTATAGTGGTTCGGCTTAGGGTAAGCCTACGTCCACTTTAAATCTCTTTATTACTGAATCGATTACAACTTTACAACAATCTTCAATTACAATTCTGGTGAGACAAACAACTAAAACTTTGATGCAGAAGAATTCTTTGAATCCATGTAGATTGCGTTAGATTTCTTCTCGAAGTTAGTTGAGATGCCTTTCGAACTTGAAGTGTCGAGTGAGTTGAGAATTCAGCAGAGTATCGGCGCTTAAAGAGATCGGCCAAAAGTCCCATTCATGCTTGAGGTGGGTTGGTATTTATAGGAAATTTTCCTCTTGAGTCGTAAGTCGTCATCGACCTATGGTAGGTCGTGGCCGACTTATCTGGCCCAGCCCCATGGTCTCACAAAAGTTCATTTGTACAAGTCCTAAGTCGCCCACGAGTCAACATCTAAGTCGCAAATGAGTCAACTGGTCCTCTTGATGCGGCGTTGAACCTTCACCCAGTAGCTTTAGGTCGTGGATGACTCAAGCTAGGTTGTGAGTCGTATACGAGTTAACTGATAAGCCTGTTCCCTTCAGATAATAACCAAAGTCCTGAATCGTGTACGAGTTAAGAGGTCACTGTGTTAAGTAAGGAGCAGCGCCTCATTTGCTTAAGTCGCTCACGACACATGCTAGGTCGTAAGTCGCAGATAGCTTTAGGTCGTTAACTCATTTCCTTCTTAAGTCGTGCCATCTCTTGAATCATTAAGTCATCCTGTCCTTGAGCCGTGGACTTCCTTAAGTCGTAGAAACCTTAAGTCGTGGATGCCTTAGGTCGTAAGTCATCAAGTCCTTCAACTCGTTAAACCGTTAGGTCGTCCATACCTTGAGTCGTAGGTCGTGAAGTAATCTGAGTCGGCAATTTCCTTAAGGTATTGAGTCGGTCTATTCTCTTAGGGCAGTTAAGTCATAGCTTCCTTAAGTCGGTTGGTCGTGCCACCAGCTAAGTCGCTAAGCCGTTATACTTTTTAGGTTGTTAAGCCCTTAACCGTTAAGTCGTCAGTCCCTTAAGTCGTCCATCCTCTTGACTCGTTGAGTTGTGCATCTTTTAACTCGTTAGGTTGATAACTCACTGAGTCGTTTGTCCATTGAGTCGCCACCCACCTTGAGTCGTTTTCTTATTGCGTCGTTGACCATAGGAGTTAACATTTGCCCCTCGAAGTACATGCCTAAGTCGTAGGTCGTGTGCTTCGACTCATCTTAACTCGTGTGCCAGTTCAAATTCCTCTGCCTCGAGATATAAAAGGCTTAGGTCGCTTCTTCTTCACTTACTTGTTTCCGTGTTTACTTCCGCCATTAACGACCTTCAAAGCTTTTGAGAGACGAATTCGATCAGTTCACCTCATCACCAATCAAGTTCCTGCCACCTTCATCATCACACTACGTAAGTAAACTCATCGCTCGCTCAATTTCACAATTACCGTTACCTTTCAAACATGGACTTCCCACTTTCCAACCCCAATCCAAATCCTCACACCATGCTTCATCTTGAGTCACGTTATGATTGATTGCTGACAAGCTTGGAGCGGTTTGATTGAGTTTTTAGATGACTTGCAAGGAGAAGACGATGGGTTACCATATTTCGATTCAGTTGATCCACGAATTTAGAGGAGACGATATTGTCCTACATGGGTTAACGGGTTAGGAGCTAGGAAGATAACGGGTTATTGATTAGATGGGAGGTTTGTTGATGAAGCGAAGTGCTGACTTGGACATGATTCAATAATTTTGGGCGATCTATGATCCCTCTCGACTTAACTAGATACGACATAAGCTTTGAGTCGTGGCCGAGCTAAGGCTTAAGAAATTCTCGTTACTTTGAACTCAAACCTTCTCTCCTTAACACGCTTTACGGCTTATAGGACCAACAATTTAACGACTTAACTCGCAGGAAACCTTTTAAGTCGTGGTCGATTTATCTTTTAGGTCATGGACGACTCATCACTTGAACGATCTTATACTTGCCAAATTGTTTCCTTTAGCCTAAGCCAATTGCATCCCAGCCTGTTAGGTTGTGAACGACTCATGACTTTGAGAACTTTGAAAATTTAGAACGACTCATGCCAAATTGTTAGGTTGTGACTCAATGTCCTGAACAAAAATTTGAAAACTTAGAGAAGTTGACAGAACTTGATTGTATTTCCAATTTGAATTGCCAAGATAAATTGCTTGAACTTTGAACTGTTTAGTCTTTAAACTGTTAAACTCTGCTGCATTCATTCACAGATCACTTTTGACTTGCAAGCTAACACCCTGTTCAATACATCATTTACAGAAAACCGGGACGAATATACTGCCACTGACTGCCCACGTCCAATGACAGATTAGTCAACATAGAGTAATCAACTTAAACATACTGTATGAAATGCTGTGAACCAATCAACTAAAGTGAAATATTAATGCAAAGCATTGCTATCTTGAACTGATTTGTTTGCATCTACATTTCTCTTTCATATTTTAAAACAACAAACCCTGGACTTCATAACTGACAAATGCTTGCTAGTTTTCATTCCAATTTTATTCGCTTATTGCTTTGTTGATTTTACACAACACTTCACACATTTTAGGAAACGTGCACCTTCATATTTGAATATCCAGTTGCTTGTGTAGAATGACTTCTCAGCAAGAAGATATAACAGCCCAGGCTGGAGAGGCCACTCTTATTCCAGCTCCATTAGTCAATCGTCCAAAAAGAGCCCCTACCACCTTATCGTACAAAGCTTTTCGTCAGTTGTGTGGTCAGTTTGGCATTGCTGAGGCAGATGCCATTCTTCCTGAGAAAAGTGACACTGCTGATGTGGCGCCTACTGGCTTTGTAGCGGTGAACCGACAAATGTCCCTATGCGGGGCCATTCCCCCTTTCAACTACTTTATCCAGAATCTTCTTCATCGACTAGCTATTTCCCCATTCCAGCTACACCCCAATGGCTATGCCATTCTGATGGGGTTGTGCATGCTATTTAGGAGAACATTTGACCGACTTCCAAGCTTTGACGAGATTTGCTTCCTATGCTCCTTTACTAGGACTAAGGATCATCCTTCTATCACCGTCGTGAGAAGCGCCCGAAATCGTAAATTGATCGTTGGCCTCCCTGACACTGCCCATGGGTTCTTAACTCAATTCTTCTATGTCCGCGGCCCCCCGGGGTTTTATGCTGTGTGGAGGGAAGGAAGTAAGATCATCTACCTCTACCCCTTCTATACTTTGAGTTTTGTGAAGTCCGAATTGCCAAGTGTTAACTTCATTTTTTTCATTTCAGCACTTCCCCCTCCTTCTAGAGATCCCAGCCACAAGCCAACTCTGGAGAGGCTCGTAGCTGTACCGGTTGAAGAGCGGGATATGAAATTTTTGTTGAACGACGAAATCCTTCACCAGTTCGGACTTCTTCACCCTTCTCGCTCCACACACCCCCATGAGGTTCCAGACTCCCCACCTAAAGCATTAGATGCTCCAGTTTCTTCTGACGAACCCATACCAAAAGAACTTGCCTCCGAGGCTTCTCTGGTGAAGTGCTCTACTACTGTCGATGTTGCGGGGTCGTCTGGCAAATTCACACTTGCCCCAGTTATTGAGGAAGAAGAGCCTCAGGGATCTCCCCAACGTTCACAGAAGTCTGGCGAAGAAGCCGGGAAAACAAGCACTGTCAGGCAGAGCGGGGACGACACTTTCGAAGGGTTGAGCGACCTCTTTGCCACCTCACAGGAGATCTTTAAAGACGACCCTGTCACTACTAGGGTTTCTTCTTCAGTAGTGGAAGCGACTTCTTCTTTGCAACAAGCTCCGTCGACCCAAGGGTTGACGTTAACTACTACCCCCACGATTACTCCGCAATCAAAGAGTGGTTCGTAGTTTGATGCGCGTAGCTTGCACATCACACACACTTAGAATCTTTCGGCACTTTTATACTCCTAACTCTTTGTACTTTGAAGATTCTAAAGTTATGCTTCTTTTCTCTTGAAGACTTTTAAGACTTGTCTCTCTTTTTATTTCAGATTCTCCGATGGGACGCAGTGGCTCTTACTATGATGACTTTCAGCGCTACGGGAGGCATAGTCAATATGATTATAGGCGCTACCTTCCCGTTCACAGAGAAACCGATGAAGAGAGAGCCGCTCGAAAGGCTCAGGAGAGAAGGGCTCAAGAAGAGCGTTATGAGAGAAAAGAAAGGGAGGAGCACCATGATTCTTCCCAGAGAGGTGACGATTCTCACAAGAGAAAGTCACATGATGATCGGGGAAAATCCATATAGTTGAGGACCCAAGCAAGCATGCCCGGCATGGTGAAAAGCTTGCTTCTACAACTCCTGAAAAGGTCACTGCTCCCGTCTCACTTGACATTCCTTCTGGCTCTCCTGCTCTCGGGAAGACAGACATTCAGACAATAATCAGCAGGCCTAAATTCCAAGTTGGATCAGGCCCGGCTACTCTGCAAAGCCGGTTCCCGCACTGGTGCCTAAAGGGAGTGCGGTTCGATTTCGACTTGGTCCCTATTGACAAGCCTGCCATGCTGCGAAATCTCGATGCCGTCAGGCTTGATATTGAAAGGATGTCGAACTGGCAAAAGCTTGTTGACGAGCTTCAAAGGGTAAACCGTGCGAATCTCGAGGCCATGCTTACTATGGAAAATGACAAAGCTGAATGGCAGAAGGTTCTTGAGCAGCATGATACCGAGATGAGGAGCATCACTACTTATAATGAAGAACTTGAGGCGAAGGTCGAGAAACTTAAAGAAGAACTCACCACTTCTTCTACTTCTTACACTCAAAAAGAAGAGGTGCTTCAGAAACAAGTGAGAGATGCTCATGCCGGCCAAAGAGATGCCGAAGACAGGCTTGAAGTGCAAAAAAGAATCAATGAGGGCTATATTGCTGATATTGCAGAGCTTCGGAAGAAAACTGACTCTCAAGAGGTAGAGATCGAAATGCTTAAGCTTCAACTCTCCAAAGCTGAAAGAGAGCGTGATGAGGCCGTTGCCGGTAAAATTGCAGCTGAAGAATCTCATGAGGCAACGAAGGCCAGCATCAGCTCGACATTATTTGACTTTTACCTGCATAGCATCTTGGGGCATGGTAGTCTCGCCTTTCTAGGTCCCAAATACGAAATTACTCTGGCTGAAGTGTGGGAGGCCGCAGTTGACATGCTTGGCGGTGAAGGTGCTGGCTATGCCGAATCAGCTCTTGAGGAGCATTACTTGGATGACGATGCTCGCGCTGCTCTCGCCAAGGGAAAAGAACAACTTGCAAAATTAAGAGCTGAAATGGCAGAAGGGGAACGGTTAGGAAAAACTACTTCAACTATTCCAGTCCAGCCTTCTCCTTCGGCCGAAATCGACATTATTGGCTCCAGTTCTCATTCTCCATCCCTGGTCAAAGTTACAACTGAGATTACAAGTACACAGGGTGGAGATGAAGGTGAAGAGAGCGCCGAAGCACAGGCTTAGGAGGTTGATATCAGGAAGCCGACTTCTCCAGGTAACTCTACTGTTAATCTTGCCCAAGTAGACTGCTCATTTGCTTCTTATGAGTTCGATGAGCTTCTCGACTATTTCCTGAACCTCAATGAGCCTTTATCTCCTCTCTTTACTGACTTTAACTTCTTTTCTTCTATAGAGAAAGCATCGAGCATTGTTCAAACTTCCCCTCCTCCAATTATTCCTCCTTTGGTTCTCCAGGTCACTCCTCCGTCCGCCTCTCAACCCGGGTCGCAAGAGGACCAAATAGAAGCTCTTCATGGCTTAGATGATCCTATTGCTTCTCAAGAACATGGGGGAGAAGGGCTTGGAGAAGGCAATGAGTCTCCGAAGCGAACCACTTCTGATAACATAAAATTATCTGCTCTTGTTACTCCGGGAAGTGAGTCTTCTTCAAGGAGGAGGAGGAAGCGTGTCACTTCCAAGAAGAGAAGGAAAGACATTCTTGTTTCTGAGGAGGAAGCGAAAGTTGATCCGGCAGTAACCCTTTCTCCTTCATACCCGACTCTCCCAAGCCGTCTTGAAAAGCTGCCTATTAGGTCAGGTGAAGGCTCTAAGGGTGGTGGCAAGAAGAAGTAAGGGGTCCTACTTCGATTTATCTTTACTTTTTGCTTTTTGCATGTACTGGCCGGAGATTGTGCGGGTACCGGCCTCCGCTTTTCTTTTTCTTTTTATTTTGAAACCTGTACCTATACAAAATTTTGACAGTATTGAATAAAATGATTCTTTTTGTTTGTACAAACTTCTGTCTGTATTTGAGAATGCATTTACTATTCATTTTTGTACAAGTTCCTTTATATGATATTGCAGTGAGCTTGTGGTATGTTGTTCGAGCGTAATTTTTACCAATGTAGCTATACCATGTTGCCCCTATACCATAAGCTCGTTGCAATATTTTATACTTTGAGGGGATTTGTACTCTTTTTTTCTGGAGAATAAATATTCCATACTTGGAGGAATACTATTCTGCTCAAAATAGAGTACAGCTCACTCTATATGAGTTTCTACGCTTCATCCTTCGAAGATATCACTTTTTCTTTTGTGCTTTCACACATTTTTACCGAGTGAATTCTTCTATGTGGTAAAGCGGGCCTCTGAAGGGCACTTTAACTTATTTTTTGAGGAATAGTATTTCCGAGAATAGAAGAACCAGTCTTCCTTTGAAAGTTAAAGTGTGCCTTTGAAGAGGGCTTTTTTTATTTTTATATTGCACCTCGGTGGAGGGCTTTTGATCTTCACTTTGCATTTCTGGTGAAATGCTTCTTTGAAAAGTTGTACCTCTGAGGAGAGCTTTTTCACGTTTCAACACTTGGAAGTTTTATTTCAATCTCGGTGAAACGTGTGCCTCCGAAGAGTTGTGCCTCCGAGGAGGGCTTTCCACGTTTCAACACTTGGAAGTTTTATTTCAATCTCGGTGAAACGTGTGCCTCCGAAGAGGTCTTTCTGTTTGATTGCACCTCTGGGAAGAGGTTTTTTTGTTTGATTGTGCCTCTGGGAAGAGGTCTTTTTGTTTGATTGCGCCTCTGAGAAGAGGTCTTTTGTTTCTGCCCCTTGGGAGAGGCTTTTTTATTTTTCCCTGTTCGCTGGGAAGCGGGCCTCCGAAGAGGGCTTTTCACATTTCATCTCACGGGGGTGTATCACCGATCACGGTGAAATGTGTGCCTCTGAGTAGGGTTTTTTCCTGGAAGTTTGGAGTTTCTTTCTCTCGGTTGGATGGATTCACGGGAGTGTATCGACCGATCAGTCCGCAACTTTGTATCGAGAAAGATCTCTCTTTTTCTGGTTTAACCCGCTCGAGGCCTTTTAGCATTTTAACTGTGGTGAAATGGGCCTCCAAAGAGGGCTTTTCATGTTTAAACACTTGGAAGTTTTATTTCAATCTCGGTGAAACGTGTGCCTCTGAGTAGGGCTTTTGCCTGGAAGTTTGGAGTTTCTTTCTCTCGGTTGGACGGATTCACGGGAGTGTATCGACCGATCAGTCCGCAACTTTGTATCGAGAAAGATCTCTCTTTTTCTGGTTTAGCCCGCTCGAGGTCTTTATCCTCCGAAGAGTTGTGCCTCCGAAGAGGGCTTGTGCCTCCGAAGAGGTCTTTTGCTGATTGATGCTTGCTCGCCCATGTCTCTTTGCCATCTATTCATGTCGGCGATCCCCGTCATCTTTTGCAAGTGTCATCCTTTTTTAGTTGCCAATAATTTTCCTTATCCAAAGAAATATACTTCATAGTTAAGCGAGTTGGTGGTGGTAGACACAGGCTATTTAACTGGTTGTTTGTTTGTTCAAACATTTGCAGTTAGTTATATCCTGGGCAGCGGGAAACAATCTTTGGGGCAGGCTTTGTTCAGATCTGAAAAATCAATGCATACTCTCCAATTTCCGTTAGCCTTTTTCACCAGCACTGGATTTGATACCCAATTTGGATAAGTAGATTCTCTGATAAAACCGTTCTCCATGAGCCGATCCACTTCTTCTTTTAACGCTGTCGTTCTCTCAGGACCCTGAGTTCTTCTCTTCTATTTCACAGGTGTAAACTTTGGATCAATGTTCAGAGTGTGTACTGCAATCTCTGGGGATATTCCACACATGTCAGCATGAGTCCAAGCGAATATATCCAAATTAGCCTTCAAAAATGAAATCAGAACATTCTGAACTGTTGTGTTGAGTTGTGAACCCACATTAAGCACTTTGTTTGGGTCCTTTGGGTCAACGGGCACCGGCACTGTTACCTCTACCGGTACTACCCTATTCTCCCCTGCACTGGCTTTCCTTGGATCCATCTCTCTTCGTGCACCACTACATTCGCCAGTGCAGGGTCCATCCTGTAATTGCTACAAGGTTAGTTCTTTGATGCGGACCGGAGCCGCCGCACCTTTTCCCATTTCTCTTTTCCTTGATTCTCGCAACTCTGCAAAGTAACATTCTCGCCCCGCATCTTGGTCTCCCTTAATCACACCAACTCCATTATCTGTGGGGAATTTTAGAGTCAGACACCATGGGGAAAGAACAGCTTTGAACGCAGCAAGAGTTGGTCGGCCTAAAAAGGCATTGTAGGCAGAGAATTCTTCAACAATTATAAAGGTTTTCTTACGAGCCACCTTCCTCAGTCCCTTTCCAAGTTCTACAAACAAATCTATGGTCCCAATCGGCTGTTTGGGTTCTCCAACAAACCCAGCAATCTTAAGTGATGAAGCTTGAACATCGGCCATTGGAATTTTCATTTGATCAAAGGTCTTCTTAAAGAGGATGTTGCATGAAGCTCCACAATCAATTAGAACTCTTCTCACAGTTGCCGGTCCAATACCAGCGGATATGACCAAAGGATCTATGGTCGGAGCCTCGATACCCAAAGAATCTCTGGCACTAAATACAATATCATCTGTGGAAGTCTTTTGTTGCTTTAAAGGCGCATCATTCTCTAAAACAAAAACATTCTCTTCAGCTGGTACAAGCCTCAAGGCCCGTGCATACCTTTCCATCTCGCCCCAGCTTTTGCCTGCTGGGTGAGGTCCTCCAGTTATTATATTGATAACAGGTCTTTTCGATTCATGCTCTACGGGATTCTCACTTGAGACAGGACGGTGAACGGGAACTTGTTGTCCTTTAGTTGACGAAGCTGGGGCATTTCTGTTCCTTTTCACATACTGCTGGAGTTTGTTTTCCTTCAAGAGTTGTTCAATTACCTCTTTCAACTGACGACATTCGTTGGTGTCATGGCCGGGCTGGTTGTGGAACAAACAGAACCTTCCACTTTTTTCCATCTTAATCGCAACTCTCATTTTAGGTGGTGTTGGATAATTGGCATCATCTTTGGTTGCAAAGAAGATGTTTTCAGGGGTATCGGTCAAGGGTGTGAAATTGAAAGAACGGTCTTTCTTAGCGTCTCCCTGTTTCTTTCCACCATCATTTCCCCTTTTCTGAGTGTTAGGTTCTTTCTTGTTCGAAGGAGGACCATTATTTCCGGCTTCTGCTGATACCACCTTAGCCGGTGTTTGGAGGCTCTCCAAGCGCATGAATTCATCTGCTTTCTTGTAGAATTTGTCGAGCGAGTTTGGTTCTTTCATTTTCAACCATTTTCCAAATTCACTCGATTTGTCAATCGCCCTCATCAAGTATGTCAGGACCATGCGTGGCTCAGCATTATCTACCTCAGCCAATGCTATGTTAAAGCGATTCAAAAATGATCTGATGGATTCTCCTGGATTTTGCTCTAGACTTGATAGCGACATTATATCCTTTGCTTTAGAAGCATACAATCGAAATTGCTCCTTGAACTTCCTGGTCAAATCGGAGAATTGATCGATGGACCTGACCGGCAGCTTTGTAAATCACAATAGAGCTACACCTTCTAGATAAACCGGGAAGTATCGGCATTTAATTTCATCAGACGCCCTGGCACCAGTCATATGCCAGTCGTACTTAAACAAAAACTCGTTAGGATCACTCGTCTCCTTGTAAGCCGGAATAGTAGGGGGAACTAATTTCCTTGAGAACTCTGCCTTCAAGATCTTTTCAGTAAATGGAGTTTTGCTTGGAGCAAAACCCCACTCTTTCTCGTCTTTGTCTCTTCGCATACTTTCCTTCATGATTTGACGAACCATACCCGAAAAATACTCTTCATCATTTACAGGCTCTGGAGGGCACACATCAGCCACTCTCTCTGAATTCTGTCTTGACAATCGTTCACGGAGGGTGGGCTGTGGCCCTGATCCTCCAGCTTGAGGAGGAGTCCTTTCTACAGGGTCTGCGACTCTTTGAGAAATGTTCCCTTCAACATCCTGAACTCCCACAGTTGGGTTCCCATCATTATTTACCGGTTGACGATTTGCCCCAAGTAGATCATTCAATTTACTCAAGATCAGGGCATTCTGGGCATTTTGGCTTCCAACTGCGCATTCTGAGCATTCAATTGCTGATTCAATCCCAACACTACGGCGTCCAATTCTGTTCGCGTAACTCCAGTGGTTGGAGCTGCTTGACTTGAAGGAGGAGAGGTAGCAGTATTCTCTTGAACATTGTCGGATCTTACAGAACTTCGTTTTCTCCCAGGAGCCATTATTTCCAATAAACTTCTGGTTTTAAAAGAAATCCTTTCAACAATCCTTCGCGGAGCAATAGTGGAAGTTTCCTAAGTTGGAGTTCTCGGTGAAAGCACCAAAAATGTTAACGCTGAAAATCGAACGCTAACACCCCGGTGTAGATTGAAGTTGAGCGAAAGCACCACCCGTGAACACGGGAACTAAAAACAAGTAGAAAAGTCACAGAAAAAGAAGAAAAGACAACAGCTTTTATAGTGGTTCGGCTTAGGGTAAGCCTACGTCCACTTTAAATCTCTTTATTACTGAATCGATTACAACTTTACAACAATCTTCAATTACAATTCTGGTGAGACAAACAACTAAAACTTTGATGCAGAAGAATTCTTTGAATCCATGTAGATTGCGTTAGATTTCTTCTCGAAGTTAGTTGAGATGCCTTTCGAACTTGAAGCGTCAAGTGAGTTGAGAATTCAGCAGAGTATCGACGCTTAAAGAGATCGGCCAAAAGTCCCCTTCATGCTTGAGGTGGGTTGGTATTTATAGGAAATTTTCCTCTTGAGTCGTAAGTCGTCATCGACCTATGGTAGGTCGTGGCCGACTTATCTGGCCCAGCCCCATGGTCTCATAAAAGTTCATTTGTACAAGTCCTAAGTCGCCCACGAGTCAACATCTAAGTCGCAAATGAGTCAACTGGTCCTCTTGATGTGGCGTTGAACCTTCACCCAGTAGCTTTAGGTCGTGGACGACTCAAGCTAGGTTGTGAGTCGTATACGAGTTAACTGATAAGCCTGTTCCCTTCAGATAATAACCAAAGTCCTGAATCGTGTACGAGTTAAGAGGTCACTGTGTTAAGTAAGGAGCAGCGCCTCATTTGCTTAAGTCTCTCACGACACATGCTAGGTCGTAAGTCGCAGCTAGCTTTAGGTCGTTAACTCATTTCCTTCTTAAGTCGTGCCATCTCTTGAATCATTAAGTCATCCTATCCTTGAGCCGTGGACTTCCTTAAGTCGTAGAAACCTTAAGTCGTGGATGCCTTAGGTCGTAAGTCATCAAGTCCTTCAACTCGTTAAACCGTTAGGTCGTCCATACCTTGAGTCGTAGGTCGTGAAGTACTCTGAGTCGGCAATTTCCTTAAGGTATTGAGTCGGTCTATTCTCTTAGGGCAGTTAAGTCATAGCTTCCTTAAGTCGGTAGGTCGTGCCACCAGCTAAGTCGCTAAGCCGTTATACTTTTTAGGTTGTTAAGCCCTTAAACCGTTAAGTCGTCAGTCCCTTAAGTCGTCCATCCTCTTGACTCGTTGAGTTGTGCATCTTTTAACTCGTTAGGTTGATAACTCACTGAGTCGTTTGTCCATTGAGTCGCCGCCCACCTTGAGTCGTTTTCTTATTGCGTCGTTGACCGTAGGAGTTAACATATGCGATCCATGAAGCATGCCTGGCTGCAATCTTATCATGTCCCTGCAAATGGTTCAACGCTTCATGATCAGTATACAAGACAAACTCCTTATAAAACAAGTAGTGTCTCCAGTGCTTTATGGCTTGGACAATAGCATAGAACTCCAAGTCATAGGTACTGTATCTTTTCTTGGCTCCAGAAAGTTTCTCGCAAAAATAAGCAATTGGTCGACCCTTCTGACTTAATACTCCACCAATTCCGACTTTAGATGCATCGGTATCCAGCTCAAAAAGCAACTGAAAATCCGGGTATCTAAGAATCGGCGTTGTAGTCAAGAGTGTCTTGATCTGTTGGAAAGCAGACTCAGCCTCTTTAGTCCACATAAACTGCTTTCCTTTTATACAATCTGTCACTGGTGCCATCGCGCTACTGAAATGTTGAATAAACCTTCGGTAGAATGATGATAACCCATGAAAACTTCTCACTTCAGTTATAGTCCTAGGTTGTGGCCAATCCTTGATCGCTTCAACTTTACCATGGTCCACATGGATTCCTTCCTTGGACAACACATGCCCCAAAAACAAAACACCGTGTGTCATGAACATGCACTTCTTTGTTGCTGCGTAAAATTGCTCCTGACGAAGTATCATCAACACTTCCCGCAAGTGTTGTAGGTGTTCTTCTGTGCTTCCACTGTATATCAATATATCATCAAAATATACTACCACGAACTTTCCAATAAATTGTCGAAAGATCTGATTCATCACTCGCATAAAAGTACTAGGTGCATTCGAAAGACCAAAAGGCATGACCAGCCACTCATACAATCCTTCCCGTGTCTTGATGTTGTCTTCCATTCATCACCTGGTCGAATTCGAATCTGATGATACCCACTCTTCAGATCAATCCATTCAACTGATCTAACAAATCGTCCAATCTAGGCATCGAAAATCTGTACCTCACTGTAATCTTGTTTAGTACTCGACTATCTATACACATTCTCCAAGTTCCATCCTTCTTCGGCACTAACAAAGCTGGTACTGCACAAGGACTTAAACTTTCTTGTACGTGCCCTTGTTCAAGTAACTTCTCCACCTGCCTTCTCAACTCTTCATGCTCCTTTGGACTCATTCTATAATGTGGTCTATGCGGTAACACAGCTCCCAGAACAAGATCAATCTAATGTTGTATGTCTCTCAACGGTGGTAACTCTTTCGGTAATTCTTTAGGAAATACATCTTCAAATTCCTTCAACACTGGTTTAACTTCTTCAGGAATTTCAACTGTTTCACTACTTTCATGTCCAATTAATAAAAATACTTCAGGTTCATCCTCCACTTCCTTGACAAATTCCTTCAAAGATAACAGAGTCTTTAGTTCTTTAATCTCCTCAAACTTGCTTTCACCTTGTTGCCGCTGTTTAGGAACCAAAGTGATTTTAGTGCCATTGAACATGAAACTGTAGCGGTTGGTCCTTCCATCGTGTTTCACGGCTCTATCGTATTGCCACGGTCTGCCCAACAACAAATGACATACATCCATATCCACAACATCACACCAAATTTCATCCTTATACTTTTTCTCGATGGAAAAGGTTACACAAGCTCTTCGACCAACCTTCACTTCCCTACCTTTCCTCAACCAAGCTAATTTGTAAGGTTTAGGATGCTTCTCTGTCTTTAATGCCAACTTCTTTGCAGCTTCTGTAGAGATGATGTTGTCACAACTTCTTACATCGATGACAAACTTGCAAACCCTTCCCAAGATAGTGCACGTTGACTGGAAAACATTACTCCTCAACCAACTAGTCTCCTCTTCTTGCTTTGGCGTCAAGCAAGATCTCCTCATCATTAAAGAATATCCTTCATCTCCCGCCAATAATTCTTCTTCCTCCTCAACTTGTGGTGAACTGGAACATTCTATTTCTGCATCCTCATCCTCAACCTCAGCAACCATCACTCGCTTCTTAGGCTTCGGACATTCATTGCTCTTATGACCAAACTCTTGACAGTTATAACACTTGAAATTGTTGTTGACCTTGGTCTTAGCAACTTCATTGACAGCCAGTTTTCCAACAGCCTTGGAAACATTCGTATTGCTACTAGCCCCTTTCACTTGATTGTTGGAATTTGTAAACACACCGCCTCCTATCCTACCTTGCCTCTCCCAAGCTAGAGCCTTCTGGTGTGCTTCAGCAATGGATCTTGGATCAAACATATTCACCATATCCTGAATTTGCATTCTCAATCCTCCAACAAATCTAGCTGTCAACTTTTCCTCCGTCTCCATGATATTATTTCTAGAAATTAGTTGATAAAACTCATCAGCATAATCATTTACTGACTTTGTCCCTTGTCTCAAATACTGTAAGCGCTGATACATAAGAGACTGATAATTATAAGGCAAAAAAGTAGCCTTCATCAACTTCTTCATCTTCTCCCATGAAACAATCTTCGAATTTTCCATCCTTTCTCGTGTAAGTTTAGTTTGTTGCCACCATGCCATAACTCTTCTCCTCAATCGTGTAGCAACCAACCTAACTCTACGATGCTCGAGTACTTCCTTGAAGTCAAAAATTTCTTCAACATTCGATAACCAATCTAGAAACTCTTCCGCTATCATTCCCCCTTTAAATTCTGGAATCTCTGTTTTCATCCCCGACTCCCATTTACGATCATCTTCTACATTCTGATATTGACTTCGTACTTGGTCTCGATCTCGATAATGAGCACTACCTCTATCACCATCTTCATCATAATCAAATGTACTTTTGTATCGATCTCGACCATCAACATCTCTACGATCACGCATATCTCTTCTACTATGTCTTTCAGCATTACGATATGGCTCGTCTCCAAACTCACGTGGAGTTCTTCTCTCTTCATTTCTGTATTCATGGTATTCTCTTCTCATTGAAACTGATGATTCTCTTCTATCTCGCTAAGATTGTGGTGACACCCTCATCGCTTTCGCAACCGATGGCGAAACTCTGTTTCCTCCATGGTTCGAGATTGGTGACCTTCTCCTTTGACTTTGATTCATGTCATTCATCAATTTCTCTAACTTTCCAATACCTTCATCAAACTTTTCATTAATACGTTGTTCCATTTGCTTGGCTTCTTGTATTCTATGCACATCTTCAACATTTTGAAATCGATTAGCACGTCTCGGAGGCATTGTCGAATCTTCAACAAATCCAAACACACTTCAACTAGCACAACTTCTATATCTCTCGGCCTGCACTTACTCTCGGCCTGCACTTAGCTTGGCTTGGCTTTGATCAAACTTATCAACGAATAATCTCCAATACTTCTATCTCGGCTCAAACTCCAACTTATAGCTCTCGGCTTGGATCAACAACTCTATTCTCGGCTCCCAATAGGCTCGGCTTAGCTATGATTGGCTAAGTCTAGCTTTGGTACCAATTGACGCAGCGGAAATACCAAAAATGGATGAAATGGTGAAAAGTTGAATCGATGGATTGAAAATACCCAAGTGCCCAAATCCGTTGATCTCGCGAGATACCAGATTCTAGCTATCTCCAACATGTTGATCGCACACGATACCGTGTCAAAAGATCTATGATTCTTCTACGTCGCTCTCGCGCACGAGGTTCCGTGAATCGGCTTCAAATCCGTTGATCCGAGCGCACTCGAATAACCGAAAATGGAGAAAGGAGATAACACTCAACTTCCAATTTTAAAGAGGCACAAAGCACTCAAACAAAAGTTTATTCAAAATCAACCACCTCAAATGATACAACTTACCCGCTATTTATAGGATTTACACACAGCAGCACACGACTTAACACAGGTGGTTAACGATCTAACAAACATACACAACACAATATAGGTGGTTCACGACCTAACAATCACAAGTTACCACACGTGCGACCTAACAATCCAACGACCTACGACTTAGCAAGTCACGATTTACAACTTACATTCACGTGCGACTTAACAACATGACAAGTACAAGTTTCAACACAACGACATACACAACATCACGACCTAACGACATACGAGGTAAGAAAATTACAACAATATACGACTTATCATCGGCGACATAAGACATGAGCTTCAGCGACCTAACATCAATGCCCAGCTTCAGGAACTTGCGACTTAGCGACTTAAGGAAAGGAGTGGTATAAGGTAGGAACGACCTAAGGCTTCAGCATCATAACGAAATAGCTTTTGAACATCTGGAGCGACTTATCTTCTGGAGTGACTTAAGAAGGTCGTTCGCGACCTAGCGACTTAAGGAGGCTCGCAGCCTAAGTGAGCTCGTCCATGTTAGGTCGTTACATAACTTCTTTTGAACCGTTAACTCGTTAGGTCGATCTTTATGTCTCGTTAGGTCGTTTATAGCTTCTGAGCGACCTAAGATGGCTTGTGAGCGACCTAAGCTGATTGTGGTGAGCGACTTATCCTGGTGCACTACATCAATATCCATGGTTGAGTAAAGAAAGCGTATGAGCAGGAATCTTGATGCTTCGACAATAGGATCCATCATGTGCACTATGCTAGGTACTTGGCCAGAAGTCACTTTTGCACTAGGTGTAGTCATCCGATGTCAATCAATCCAGCCAAAAATCATTGGATAGGATTTAAAGCACCCTAAAGTATTTAATAAATACTAAGGATTTATTTCTAATTTATGGAAATAATGAATCCTTATAAAGGAGTACTCGTAATGGAATTTTTAAAGTGTCGTTGATGATAGAAAATAAGTCTCAGGATTCGTATATACCGCAAACAGAGGAACCATTAGTTGTTATAGTTCCAAATAAGAAATAAGGGTCGATTAGACAAAAGAGGCTATGTATATCACCTTAAAAAAGCCACATAAGAAGTCGTGTGGATGCGCAAATTCAATAAAGAGCTATGAGCGATCCCTAGTATTGAAGAACTAATGCAAATATATTACAACAATAATGCGGCAATACTGATTGCCAAGGACTCATAAGCTCATAAGAAGTTGAAATGCATCTTCTACAAGTTCCACATAATAAGAAAGTTTATCGATGATGGACAGATAGTAGTCGTGTAACGACCCAGAATTTTGGATACTTGAAATTGGAATATTTAATTGATTTTAAATATTTAAAATTTAATTTTTAGCTTGAACTTCAAATATCAATATTTATTGGATGGTCTAATTATTGAATTTAATAGTTGGAAATTAGGTTAAATATTGAATCTTGGTTTTTAAGCTTGTTAAAAATAATTTAAAGGCTTATAAAATTTATACTAATAACACTGAAGATAATAGGACTTTTAAAATTCAATTTAAAAGTGTTTTGTTCAGTTTATAATTATATCGTTTAAATTGACAATTAAAAATAGCACTCCAAGGCATATTCTCGAAATTCGACGAAACTAGTTCCATTGGTTCCATAATTGCGTATTATTATCGGATTTCAAATTTCGTAGTGTTTAGAATTATCGTTTGATAGTATGGCATATAAACGCATTGAAATCTATATCGAAAATTCAATATAATTATTGGGTTCAAAAAGCTATCTTCTCCATATGATCAAATTAGGGCACGAACCTTTTCCATTGGGTTTGGGATAGAAGTATAACATTATGAACGCCTAGTGCATGCCTCGATTAGAGGTCAAGATTTTGAGCTATGATTTCGAGACGGTTAAAAATTAAAGTTAATACACACACACACACACACACACTAATTAACTATATTCACATCAAATTGCTTTATGTCTTTTCTCAGCCACCTAGGATCTAACCTTAAGCCATTCTAACACACTTTCCCTTTTTAGACCAGAAAAAGAAAAAAAAATAAAACAAATCAATCCAAAAACAAAAATAAAGTAAAGCATTTCAAATATAAATTTATGTATGCTGGTAAGGAAAGCATCGACCTTACTCATTTTTTCTCTCTCCCCAGTTGAAATAAATCCATGGTCTAACTTGAATTGAATCAGAGGAAAAAATAAACATGAAGCTACATTCGAAGTTGAAAACGGTGAGGTCACGATTTGGAATCGCGATGTCTGCGAACACGGCGAAGTAGCATGGGGATGTTCGACTTCGATTGGGAGGCATTCGATCAGGGGGATCGGGACTATTGCGTTCGACCTCTCTGGGGTTGTAATCACGATGAAGGAGGGAAGCTCAAGCAAGGACGCACACGAGCATGAGATGACAATAAGGGTCGGAGCTGTGGAGCTGTTGGTGACAAAGCGAGGCAGTCCTGTGGAAGTCGCGTGAGGCAGCGCGATCGTGGGCGATGGAGGAGAGGAGTGGCGATGTTCGATGGCGTGTCGATGGGGAAAGCGCGACATGGGATGGCAGTCAGTAGCATCTCTTGGGTTAGCGACAGCATGGTTGTAGTCGAGGCTAGGGTTGTTTGTAGTGAGGAATTTGCAGATTTCTTTTTTTAATTTTATATATATATATATATATATAGATACAGAAACGAATAAACAAATAATATATATATATATTCACATACATATTTTAATTTTAATTTTATATTTATAAATATATATAGGTAAACAAAGAAAAATATATATAGATAAGATTTTGGAAATAGAAATTCCAAATGTTTGTAAGGTTGATATAAAAAGTAGATTTTTAAAATCTATATAGATTTATTTTTTAATGTAGTTTCAAAACTGAAATAAAAATAAAATAAAAGAATATATATACACATTTTAAAACTTTCTAGTTTATTTTAAAATAATGGATTATGGTGATTAACTTGTTCAAATAACCATTTAAATTATTTTTGTTACTAAAAATTATTTATTATAGGAAAATTAGTTTAAAAATTAAATTATCAGTTTAAGTTAAATTATTAAATGCTAACTGATGGTTTGATTTGTTCTAATGTAAATAAACTATATAATGTTTATACAAGGTCAAAAATTGTGAAACCAAGTCGAGAGTGAAGTGGATTGCAAAAAAAAATAAAGGTGAGATTTTCTCACTCATTTAGATTACCCTGTTTAAAATTAAATGTTAGATTTAAATTATTGCATGCCTGACTTTATTGATAAATTTATAATTTATCTGTTGGATGTTACATACATACATACATACATACATACATACATACATACATATATATATATATATATATTATTGGAGTGATAGATATTCCCGCATTATATAGCGGTGAGACCCTACGTGTCCCGCATAATAGCGAATGATCCTAAGCGATATCCCTCTCGAAGTAGGATTAGTATTTTTATGTTGTGCTAACATCTGTGGATGCAGGGAAACATGTTGGAGTGATCCAACTAGATTCCTCAAAAATATTGAAATTTATTTCCATATTCAGTGTTATGAATTATTTGAATAATCGATGATAGATTATATTGAAATTTGAAATTATTGAATGCTATGGTTTTGCTAGATATATTTTGACATTTTTAAGATTTCAAAATATATAAAAAAAAATTGGATTTTTTTCAAAGGAAATAAAAAGGGAATTTTTAAGTAAAATACTATAGTGAAGTTGAATAAATTAAAACAATTAATTGGAGAAAAAATAAAAAGTAAATTTTGAAATCCGATTAAATAAATTTCGAGTATGGAAAAAATAGAGATTTTGAATAAATGGAAATAAAAGAGTTTTAAGGACTTGAGCGATATTGTATTATTTTTAAATTTATGATTTAAATGGGTTTGGAAGAAAATAAAAGGAGAATATTGAAACAAAGTATGAAATCAATGTTTCAGATTTAAATAAGATTTTAAATCAGAAAAGGGAAGTGAATTTGAAATTAGGGGGTTTGGGGAACTTTGGGTAAACCAAGAAATAAATTTCAAAGTGGAATTAATTCAAAAAATAGATTTGAAAATTGATTAAGTGTTCTGAAACAGCGATTAAAAGGAGAATGGGACCATGGAATTTATACACTGGGTTAATAAATAAAATGAAATATTTATCAGTGGATAATTTGAATTTATAAATTTACGATGGGAATTTATAAGGAGACGTTAATTCGTTTTAGAAATAAATAGTGGTTTTATTTTTAAAAATGCGGGAAAAGAAATTTACGGAGTGGGAATGTAAATTTAAATTGGAGATAAATCGAGAAGGATTTATAAATGGCAAGACCGGTTTTATTGAAGTGGAAATGTATTTTTCTGGGAAGTAAAATATATTTCAAAGGAAAGATTTTTAAGAATTAATTAGAAAATTTAAAGTGTTTTAAAGAATGTTTTTAGAAAATTTATTATTTAATTATTTGAAAATTGTTTAAATATTTATAAATTGAGTTAGTTATAGTAGTTAATTATTTTTAAAGGTTAAATTAGTATTACGATATAAAAAGGAAAATTACTAAATATTTATATTTTATATAATAGCTTTAGTTTAAAAGTAGATTTTGGCTAACGTTTTGCTTAGAATTTTTTTATAGAATTTCATAACTATTATTTTGAATAAAGTAATTTAAGTTGCTTTGTTTTAAATATTTTAAATGTATATTTTGGATAAAGTGATTTAATTTATTTAAATCAAAATAAGACTTGGTGTTTTTAGTGGAAATGAAATATTTGGTTGAACTGATTATTTATTTGATAGTTAAATAATCGACTATCAATATTGGCCAATGCGTTGATCATTTCAAGAGACCGGGATCAGATTTAATTATCCGAAAATCACTTTGATCCAGTTTGGACGTAACGAATGAATACTGTAAAGATGACTAAGACGGTGATTCGGTCTATCCAGACCCTGGACAACTTGTATGGACGAAAGCTATTAGACATCGTCATCTGAGGACGATGAGCATTCTAAGTGAATGTGTTCTAAAAAGATAATCGTAGGCTCAAGCCTCATCAACCGGGAATGGCTAAAATAGAGGAGGTGCAGCAAGGCTAAGTGGGTAGCACCATGTTGGGTAAGGTTACCCATCTAGAGTCCTTTTATTTGGCTGTGAGGCGGTTGGTGATCACTACCGTGGGGTAATCTTATTCGGTCTATCCAGGTTAGGGGTAGGTCAGTCTTGTGTTGCAGGGGATCAGGAGTGGTCCTTGGTGTGCTGATATAGACCAGGTACTGTGACGGGCGGTACTCTAGTAGCCCTGCCATCATATGGAATCCATTCTCCAATAAGTGCCGTACGGTTTTGATTGTGCCCAATTATGCTAGAACGTGAGTTGTAAGCATTTCAGCTATATTCTATTTACTTTCTATAGACACTATTATAATATCAGATGGATTTGATAAAAATGTTTTAGTTATCTTAAGGTAAAAACCCGGCATGTTTATTTGTGGCGTGGTCTTACTAGACACCTTTGCTTTCAAAGGATTTTTTTGAAAATATAATAATAATTCAAATTCAGTGTTTTTTCTCACGATGGTTTTCCAGACTGACTCGGGTGTTATATTATTGTAATTCTCGGGTCAGACCGAGCATTACAGATTTAGGATAGGATGTTATGAAGCTCAGGAGATGGTTGGATGTCAAGACATATCACATGTACTTGTTGTATATTCCGTTGTGCATTGTAAGCTGGATAGACAACTTTGTGAGGACAAGATATTAAAACTGTCCAGTATTGCGCTATTGTTTTGTGTATACTATGATGATGTAATGTATAAAATAATAGCAGTTCTTTTTGTATAAAAATCAGTT
The DNA here is from genome assembly GCA_030765085.1 of Allium cepa. Taxonomy (NCBI): domain Eukaryota; kingdom Viridiplantae; phylum Streptophyta; class Magnoliopsida; order Asparagales; family Amaryllidaceae; genus Allium; species Allium cepa. Next base: position 833,711,317 of record CM060931.1, read on the forward strand.
GTTGTATATTATATATTGTTCCATTGCGATTATGAGATTCTATGTTGTTATTTCTATTTTCTTCTTCTACCTCTTTCTTCTTTCCTTTATGGTCTGGTATTTCGTTATTTGATTGTTTGACATGTAATACAGTGGACATATTGATGTCGGTTTTCGAGGATCGAAAATAGGGTCGTGACATTCTGGTATCAGAGCTGAAGGTTAAGCGAGAACCTTGCCTCTGGTGGGGATTACTCATTAGCGATAAGGTCTGTAGCACCCTAGAATGAGTTTGAGTATATTAATAGACATAAGCACATTTTTGTTAGTGAATATTTATTTTGTATATTGTGTTGGTTTGTTTGTTAAGTGGCTTATGGATTCTGGTCAATATGAGTAATTAACGTTATTGATAGGGATATCAAAACACTTGAACAGAACAATTCGACAAGAAATTGTTTTAATGGGGTAAATGAAATGATTTTACCCAAATTAGTTTGTGTATGAAAGAAATAATTTTTCGTAAATTATTACAGGTATATATGGTTGCTTGGTTGTTAGGAAATGATAATATTAAATTATTATCATTGTTGTTGTGGAAATTGAAATAAGAAATTAATGTTATAACCAAAGTTAAGGAATTGACCTGTATGGAAAAATGGAGTTTGTAAATATAAATTTATAAATGTGATTTAAAATTTGAAAGGGAATAAATTCCAGAGGGATATTTAAATACAAAGTTAAAAGGATTTGAAATTTGGAAATTTAAATTCCATTGCTTTTGAAAGTGTTTTTCAAAGTTGTGAAAAAGATAGTGATATTATTTGGAAATATTTTTGGATTGGAATGGAGTCTATTAATAATCGGATTAAAAATATTTGAAATGTTTTTAGAAAATAAAAGCACTGAGCTCACTTAGGTCGCTAGAAAATAATTTCGGTGATGACTGCAGCATCGTGATATTTATTTTCGAGTGTCTAAGAGAGGCGTTGCTACCTGAATGTTGTGAATAGAAATTTTGGTTTGGTAAAACTGATTCGATTTAAAATTCAAAGAATAATTTGATATACCAAAGGGTTTTGGATATAATTGGTTCCAAAAACGATTTTGAAATACTTAAGTGATTATTGGAAACTCTAGGTTGGTCTAAAAAGTTATATGGAGATATGATAAAATAGTTTGATAACCTACAAGAATTTGAAATCCATATGGAATGTAATTTAACTTAAGAAGAGTTAAATTAAAGTAAGAATGAAAACGAAAAAAGTTAGAAAATAAACCAACTAAACGAAGTACATTAAAGGAACTTGGTGGATACAATATTAGTAAGTTGATAACTTAAGAAATTTTGAAATCTAATTTTGTGGAGTTAGATTTAACTTGGATTGAGTTAAATAAAAGTGAATTTTGAAGAAAATAAGCCTAAGTGGCTGAATGAATGGTCATTGAAATAAAATTTACTAAGTTGGATACAAATTTGTGGATGGACAAATTAATTTAATTTGTAAGTAAATAGAATTGAAATTTGAAAATTAGAATGATGTTTAATCTGAACTATGTTAAAATAAAGTGAAACTGAAAAAAAAAATTAGTTCTAGTGGAATAAATGAAATAAAGTTAAGGAATAAAATTTATTGGAGTGTGAAACAGATTAGTATGTGAAACTAAACTATAATAATAATGTGAATTAGATATGATTGGAAGATAGTTAATAAAATTCAATATTTAAAATTTAAAGATAAATTGAATTCAAGTTGAATTGAAAATGTAAATTGGGAAACAAAATGGATATAAACCAAAGTGATGAAGTGGAAAATAAATATAAAGAGTAGTATAAAATATTTATGTTAAACTTAAGAAGTAAATGGTGAAATTCTTAAGTAAAATTGATATTGGGAATATACTGAGTGGATATGTGAATAAAAGATAAATAAAAAGTGTATAAAATGATAATGGTGGATAATTGTTCAAATGAAATGAGTGTGAATAATGATTTGAGAACAAATAAAAAGAAAACTGGTATAACTAATAATCAATTGAGATAAATACGTAGGATGTACATATATTATTTTATTCGCATAACGATTCGATCCAGATTAGAGCACATAATTTCGAGATAGTTATGTCGATCCGAGTTGGGATTTTCACTCGATTTTCGACGGCGAACCCTGGATATGGATTTTTGGTTGATTCTGCGAGTTTTCTATCATAGTATAGGCTATGTAAGGAGAATGACGATTTCTGATCAAGAAAACAGATCCGAGTCCGCACTAGGAGGTCGGATGGACGATATTAGTTCGAAAGTGAAATATTGTGATCGAGTGAGCGATCGGATTTGATATTGCGTATGGATGATATATGACATCATACGGGCTCATGTAAAGCAAATGTTGAAAATTTTAAAAAGAAGTAAATATAATGTTTTTGAAATTAAATGATTGAATATCATTGGTAAGTAGGGTGCAGGTAATTAAAAACAAAGCTAAATTGATGTTTTCGATTTCAGAAGATAGATTTGATTGCCCGACAAGAAGGTACATATTTAAACTATCATACGAAATTTGATGATTTTCAGATCTAGCCACTTGGCTTTTGTTTCCTTTTGAAAATTTGGGGCCGTAGAGGCAGTTTCGTAGTTGTTCCGACATAGCCGCGCAAAGGAGAAGCTGGCAAAATTTTTTGAAAATTTAAGGAGTTAGAAAATTTTTGAAAAAATTTGTGATGGTTTTAAAATTTGGTTTTAAACTATAAATTGAATTATTGAGGGGATAATATTATTTGGAACCTATGGGCGAGTTTGGAAAGTTAGTAAGAGTGATATTATGGCTACAATAAAAATTGTTTTGGAAAGTTGCCGAAACTATGTGGTTTGGGAAAATAGTAAACGGGTATTGGACCATTCTTCTTACCTGGCAATTTCTAGGACGTAATTCTTATAAGGGGGAAGGAATATAACGATCCAGAATTTTGGACATTTGAAATTGAAATATTTAATTGATTTTAAATATTTAAAAGTTAATTTTTAACTTGAATTTCAAATATCAATATTTATTGGATGGTTTAATATTGAATTTAATAGTCACAAATTGGGTTAAATGTTGAATCTTGGTTTTTAAGCTTGTTAAAAATAATTTAAAGGCTTATAAAATTTATACTAATAATACTGATGATAATAGGACTTTTAAAATTGAATTTAAAAGTGTTTTTTTCAGTTTTAAAAATATATCGTTTAAATTGACAATTAAAAATAGCCCTCCGAGGCATAGTCTCGAAATTCGATGAAACCAGTTCCACTGGATCCGTAATAGTGTACTATTAACGGATTTCAAATTTCGCAGTGTTTGGAGTTATTGTTTGGTCGTACGGTATATAAACGCGCTGAAATCTATATTGAAAATTCAATATAATTATTGGTTTCAAAACGCTATCTTCTTCATACGATCGAATTAGGACGCGAAACCTTTTCCATTGCATTCGGGATAGGAGTATAACATTATGAATGCCTAGCGGCATGCCTTGATTGGAGGTCAAGATTTTGAGCTACGATTTCGAGGCGATTAAAATTAAAGTTAATACACACACACACATACATTGATTCACTATGTTCACATCAAATTGCTTTATGTCTTTTCTCAGCCACCTAGGATCTAACCTTAAACTATTCTAACACACTTTCCCTTTTCAAACCAGATAAACAAAATAAATAAATGCTGTGACGACCGGGAATTTCTAACAATTTAAAATTTGAATAGGTAATTGATTTTAAAATATTTAAAAGTTAATTTTAACTTGAATTCAAGATATCAATATTTACTTGATAATTAAATCATTGAATTATATAGTTTAAATATTGAATTTAATAATTGAAATTGGGTAAATTGTTGAATCTGAAATTTCTAAGCCTGTTTAAAATAATTTGAAGGCTTATAAAATTTATAATGATGATACTAAAGATAATAGAATGGTTGAAATTTAATTTAAAGGTGATTTGTTCAATTTTAATAATATATCGTTTAAATTGATATTTAAAAATAGCCTTTCGAGGCACAGTCTCAGAATTTGACGAAACTAGTTTCATTGGATCCGTAATAGCTAGTTATTATTGGATTTCAATTTTCGTAGTAATCGGAATTGTCGTTTGACCCTGACTGTTCAAAATGCTTAGAAACTATTCTAATCGATTTAATTTAAATTTGATCGTTTTCTTTTACAACTCCTGCATACGATCAAATTAGCCTCCGAAACACGTTCCATTGTGTTCAAAATGCGGGTAAAACCATATAAACGTCCGTCGGCATGTCTGATTCGGGGTTCGGGATTCCGCGTTATGCAACACGAGACGTTTGAAGTTTTATAATATAATATAAAAAAATTAAATAGTCGTATTCAAGAAGCTATCCCAAACCTATATCTGATCGCATTGTTCCTTCCTTTCCAAACACGCCTTTTCCTCTGCTTAAAGATCGTGTCCCTCTCCTTTATCCCCAGAAATTAAAATCGAAATCAATGTGAGTAATCATGAAAAAAAAGATAAATAAAATCGAATCGGATCTATGGCCGAAGCCCTCATTTTTTCCTCTCTCGTCCAAAATCAAAATCCTTCATTCGTTTCTAATGGCCAATCATTAAACAAAATCATCTGCTTTCTATCTTATGCCCTCTGAAGGAAATCAAGTCATATCGCATCACGATGGTGAACTCGAGCTCGAGCTCGAGAAGCTTAGCCGAAGTCGCGATCGATTGTGGGGGTTAGGGTTTCGATTGTGTGGAAGCAAGTCGCGACGTGGGAGGCTCACGTGACTCGCGCGAAAGCGAGGCGGTGCGTTCTAGCGGGGATAATCGACAGTGGGTTGTTCCGATGGTTGCTGCGTGAATGACGACGGCCACGTGGTTCGGCAAGTTGTTGGTGATTCGAGGAGGCAGTAGGTATTGCTATCATTTCTGTTATTTATTTATTTATCTATTTTATATATGTATATAACACCAAAAAAGGGGAAATATATATATATATGTTAGAAACTTTAACAGTAAAGAAATTACTATTTGTTTATATATAGTAAAGGAAAGTGTGTGTGTGTGTGTCTATATATATATATATATATATATATATATATGCAAAGAGAGCATCTGTTTTATATTCACAGCAAAAGAAAAATATTAATTAAATCATTAGTTAATTATAATTATCAAATGGAAAATTAATTGTACGATCTATTCAAATATTAATAAAATTATATATTGTTGTTCAAGGTCTAAAATCGTGGAGAGACAAGCTGGTTTGGAAAGGGGTTGCAATAAAATGAAAGGTGAGTAAATCTCACACCTCGGATTTTTTTATCTAAATTTAAATGGTTAAATTTTTGTGTTTGGTTGCATGATTAAATTGATTGATGTGCACTGTGAATAGATGATCGGGTGACTTTGGTTTTGGTTGGTTCTCGAGTTAATTGTGGTTTGACTCGAAGTATTTGGGTTTTAAATTGTTTAAACTTAAGTCATAAATAAGAAAATGATTTCATTTTAGTGATAACAAAGGCTTAATGATTTGTGATTCATTAAATAAGAAGGGTAATTAACATGGATAATTAATTAATTCAATTAATTAATGATTTGGGTTGATTAATTTAGTAATTAAGAGTTGAATTAATTAATTAAAGTTAAGTTAATTAATTAAGAATTAAGAATTTAGAATAATCGATGGATGGTTTAATAAGTAATTACTTAACGAAGTTAATAAAATATAATTACTTGTGAAATTAATCAAGAGATTAATTAAGATAATTAACTAAGGAGTAATTAATTTATTTAATGAAGTAAATAACGAGGTAGATAATTACCGGGTGAGGTAAATCAAAAGTGATTAATATGTGTGGCTTAATAAATGATTAATTATTTAATGTATTAAATTAGATTAGGGTAAATTGAAATTGTAAATGGAAAATCATTAATTTATATAGTTAATGATGTAATTAAAGATTGATAAATTAAAATTGATTAATCCATAATAAGTGACTTTTGAGAAATTAATTAATATAAGTAATTAAGGGTTAATGTAATTAATATAGTTAATGAATTTATGAAGTAAATAAGATTAATTGTTGATCTTGGTTAAGAATAATTAATAGCGTGTAATTAAACAAAGATAATTACTTGAATATATTTGAAGAATATTTAATCCAGGGTAATTAATTAAGATGAATAATGAAGGGTTAACTAATTAATTGATTTGGAATTAATTAATGTTAAATGAAAGAATCTAAGTGATTGAGGTTAGAAATTCAATTAGAATCAATTGAATTAATTTGGAAGTGATCAAATGTGTTTATGAATGATTGAATGGTATTGGATGCTTGAACGAGTTGATATTCCTGATATGAAATGTTGTGTATTTCATTTGGATAACTTGGGTTAGGATGACACGGGTCTCAAAGAGGCCGGGGTCGGGTATTAGGAAATACCCGAAACCACTTTGAATATTTTTATAGATTAATATGTGAAATCTATAGGCTTGGAATGAAGTGATTTAAATGAATTGGATTATTTAAATCTAAATTTTTGTACTTAGAAAATGGATGTATGGAATAAGTGGTGTTTATAAATAAACTGTGACTTTGTAGATTAATACGAGTTACCCCAGGTTTTTATATAAGTTGTTTGCTTGGATATTCCATGTTAGTTGGGTTTACTCACGTTGGTTTCCAGCCTGATCCGGGTGATGTAATGCTTGGGTCAGACCGAGTATTACAGATTTCCAAGTAAGGACATTCTGGAGCTCAGGAGGCGAGCTGGACGGCAAGAACGTATAGAATGTTTCCGCTGTATCATATTATTGTATATCTGAGGCATGGTAATTGTGTATATCTAGTGTCTGTATATATGTGTAACTCTGATGTATTAAAATGTAATCGACACATATAATATTCTTTTATAAACTGTTATTATTTGTTATTATATTTTATCCGCTGCGAATGTGAGATGTTGTTGTTTCTGTTCTTCGTCTTCTTCTATCTCTTTCTTCTTTTTCATAACTATTTGGAATTTTCGGGATCGAAAATTCTAGGTCGTTACAGTTGGTATCAGAGCTAAAAGGTTAAGCGAGAACCTTGGCTCTGGTGGGGATTGCTCATTAAATAGAGTCCGACGTACTCTAGAATGAGTTGAGTGTATATATATATATATATATATATATATATATATATATATATATATATGCGAGCATACTTGTTATTTTCTTATATAAGGGTTTTAAATGATTTTATACAAAAAAAAAATGTATTTTGATATATATAGCAATATTTCCTTCTAATAAATATTAAGGTGATTGGATGTCAAATTAATGGAATTAAATTAAGAAATAATATAAAATACAACCAAATTGAAATCTTGAATTGGAATCATACTAAGTAAAAACAGAAATATAACCAAATTAAAATTAAATAAAGTAAATTTGAAATGGATTCAAACTGAAATTTAATCTTGAACTTATAGAAGTAAGAATAATATAAAAAGGGAATTGGTATCTAGATATGATAACCTTGGGTATTATCATAAATAGTTATTGTGTTTAATAATGATATATTTGTTATTAAGTAAGCCAAATGAAGTAAATTTATAAGATGAGTATAATATCTAAACTAAAGTAGGTTTTAAAATTATGAAGTTTTAAAACCTAAGTCTAGAAAACAATCAATTGTTTTAAAGAGTTAAAGAAATAACAAATAATATAGTCTTACTTTAAAACAAGAAGTGTTTGGAAGATTTTTAAGGGATTTGTTTTAAAATTAAAACCAAGGGTGGTTTAAAATTTAAAAGTAGCCTAGTGTGTAAAGGAAATAAATATGAAAATAAACTCTAAGGTTGAGTTTTGAATTTTTCTTGGAATGTGATGTGAAACCCTAAGTTAAGCAAGTTTTAAACTTAAGTGGAAAGGTTATTAATCTGAAGGTTTAAAATTTGAATGGGAATTGGGATTAAATTCAAGAAGGAATTGAAATGATTTGAAATTGAAGTGGATTCAATTTGAAATTTGTCTAAATTTATTTAAATAATTTGGAACTGTAAATAAAGTTGAATAAGTAAGAATCAAATGGAATTTGATTTGAAGTTGGAAAGAAATCGAGAATTAATTCAACTTGAGTTAGGAATAAATCATGTCCAATGGAATTTGGAGTTATTTGAATTGGAATTGGGTCAATTTAAATGGAAATTTAAATTGAATAGCAGGGGAAGTGAACAGTTTTGACTCTGGACTATTTTCAATGTAAATTGGTTTAATATAAATTTATCCTTTCAAGCTATTTAATATATACAAACCTTTCTTTTTAAAACCAAATTATTTTATATTTGTTTTATGATTATTGTTTGAACTATTTAACAATTTTTCAACTATTTTATAAATTAATTATTATTTTCCAACTATTTTAGAAATTAATTACCATTTTACAACTATTTTGCAATTATCTAAAATTTCTGAAACTATTTAACCATTTTCCAACTATTTTACAATTAGTAAACTATTTTACAACTACTTTGCAAACTAATAATTATTTTTCAACTACTTATCTATTTTTAAAATTTTCAAGATATTTTCTAAATATCAACCGGTCGGAGTTCAAACTGTTATTGATTAAATACCCAGTTGAGATAAGGATTGAAGATATGTTCCAAATGTGAATTAAGGCAATTGTAAATAAATGAATGGGAATTAAAGGAAATGTAAATAGAAAGGGAATTGATTTCACTGATAATCAATGAAAAAAAAAATGTAGGATGTACGTATATTATTCTATTCACACAGTGATTTGATCCAGATTCGAGCATAGAATTTCAAGATAGTTATATCGATCCGAGTGGGGTTTTCACTTGATTTTCGACGGCAAACCTGGATATGGATTTTTGATTGGTTCTGGATATTCTCTATCATAGTTATGGCTATGCAAGAAGAATGACGGTTTTTGATCAAGAAACCAGATCTGTGTCCGCACTAGGAAGTTGGATGGACGATACTAGTTCGGAAGTGAAATTGTGTGATCGAGCAAGTGATCAGATTGGTATAGCATACGGATGATAAGTGTACATCGTACAGTTTTGAGTAAAATAGATATTGGAAAAAGAAATCAAATTGGAATATTTGATTTTGAATAAACAAAGTTATATATCTTTGTTATATAAGATAAATCTCCCCTTGTTAAATCTATTGCCGGAAGAAAAGGATTCTTGAGAGTGTTTGAAGTATAAAAGGAGTTTTATACAAGATTGAAATGATCCAATGTTTTAAAAATTATATATATCTATATATATAAAGGATCTTATGAGGATTTTGGAAAAAGGTTTTGGGAACCTTTGGATTTAGAAATGCTTTTGATTTTTGGGTAGAATCAATATTGAATTTGGAAAGCCTAGTTTGAGAATTATCGATTTTGGGGCAATCGATTTTGTGTAAAGGAACTTTGTATGTGATCATACTAGGTGTATGATTTGAAAGATACTATATGTGTATGGTATAAAGTGTTTTGATGATGGCTCTGGAGAAAAGGCGCTCCCTTGAAATGAACTTCTCAGGAGTGCCACTGGGTGGTGCTGCCTTGAGCCCCAAGGGGGGGTTCTAAATTTGATCCTGTAAGGAGTCCGAACAAAACTAGTTCCTGGGGATTATGAGTAGTGTATACCATAGCGAAAGTCGTGTGTGCCGTTGAAAGCCAAAAGTTGCATGGACTTTTGCTGCGATGGCAACGTAATCCAGGATGTAACTACGACCTATGGTAACATAGCGAAAGTCGTGTGTGCCGCTGAGAGCCAACAGTCTGCGTTTGATTTTATATCGGCAAACTACGACCTATGTAGGAGTGGAGAAGTTTCATTTTGACAGCGAAAATCGTGTATGCCGCTGAGAGCCAACAGTTACATGGACTTTTGCTGCGATGACAACGTAACCCTGGAATGTAACTGCGATCTATTGTGGGTTCCATGGCGTAATCGAGTGGCGCGGAGTGCCTACAGTTACATGGACTTTTGCTGCGATGGCAACGTAACCCAGGATGTAACTGCGACCATGGATGGGAGTGATGATTTCCATAGCATTCTCACCAAAGATATTTGCTCTATTTTCAAAACTAATTTACATATTTTAAGTAAAATTATTTTCCAAGTATTTTCACTGGATGTTGAAAACGGGTTTACTAAGTACTTATAGATTTTCAATCCTACGCCTGATCAACGTACGACTGAATTTCTATGAGAACAAGGAAGGACTGGTTGCGACATTGAGTTATAAGAAGTATTTTATAAAGAGCTATTTTAATAGTATGATATGAATTTAAAAGCATTTCTAAAATTTTAAAATAAAAGCGATGGAATTTTGGGAAAATGAAAGAAAATTTCAAATCAGAATTATTGAAAAATTTTAATTCAGGAAAAATTTAATAAGGTGATTGTTTAGTAATAAAATCGAATATTGATTTAAAAGTTTGAAGTAAGCTAATAAATAATTATTTGATAGAGTATGTTAATAAAATTTAACTCGATTAAATAAAATGGATTGTAAGTAATAATGGAGTTTGGTAATGAATTCGAATTGTAAATAAAATTTGACTTGGATTTGATAATGATTTAAATAAGAAGAGATGTTGTAAAAATAAAAATAAATAGAGTTGGATCGAAATAGTGATGGGTTGAATAACAAATAAAATTCAAGTGTGTTATAAGTAATATTTAATGAAATTTGCAAGTAAATTAGATATAATGGAAGTGTTGTCGATTGAAATGGAGTGAATTATATTAGACATGGTTTGTATTGCAAACAAAACCCAAGTGAATAGAAATAAATTAAGAATGTGTGACAGCCCGGAATTCCTAACAGTTTAAATTGGAATTATTAGTTGGTTCTAAAACATTTAAAGGTTAATTTTAAACTTGAATTTCAAATATAAATGTTTACTTAATAATTAAATTATGGATTTAATAACTGGAATTGGGTAAATTATTGAATTCTTCAGTTTTAAGCCCGTTAAAATAATAATTTAAAGGCTTGTAAAATTTATAATGGTGTTACTGAAGATAATAGAATGGTAGAAATTTAATTTAAAGGTAATTTGTCCAGTTTTGAAATTATATCGTTTAAATTGAATATAAAAATAGCCTTCCGAGGCACAGTCTCGAAATTCAACGAAATCATTTTCATTGGATCCGTAATAGTTAGTTATTATCGGATTTCAATTTTCGTAGCAATCAGAGTGGTCGTTTGACCCTGGCAGCTCGAAACGCTTAGATATATTTTAATCGATTTAATTTAACATCGATCGTTTAATTCTGTAACTCGCGCATATGATCGAGTCAGCCTCCGAAACACGTTCCATCGTGTTCGAAATGCGGGTAAAACCTTTTAACGTCTGTCGGCATGTCTGATTTGGGGTGCGGATTTCGCGTTACGCAACGAGTCGTTTTGAAGTTTTATAATATAATATTTAAAGTCAACTTGTCAGAGATATTTATATTAACAAATCAAGCGTATGCTGGAAGCCTCCCCAAAATCGATAACTTATTCCCGTCTCTTCCTTTATTTCAAAGAAGATAATAATAATAAAAAAAAGAATCGTCTCGTTCGGTTTCAATCAAAAAGGAAAAAAAAATTGAAAATGGCCGCAGCCTTCTTAAAAAAAAACCCTAATCTAGTCGATCGTTGTCACCGCAACGCGAATTCAAGAGAAGAAGGGAGGGGGAGCGACTTCATCGCTACGCTAGGCTCAGGGTCGCGGGGGCGTGGGGTTGAGCGATGATCGTTTGCTTCAGGTCGAGATTTTTAGGGCTTGCGGTGGAGCTCACGACAGGGAGGTGACCCAAGTCTGGTGGTGGAGACGTTCAAGCAGGGAGGGAGTCGAACGTATTCGATCGAGGCTGGGAAATCTCGCGCTGTGCGTAGGCTAGGACGAGGCCTTGTATGCCGTGCGTGAATCGAGGGGAGGAGATGCTGCTGGGTTGAGCATCGTGGGTTCTGGATTTAGCAGTTAGGTATATTTGCTTTGCTTTATTCTAATTTATTTTCAATATGCATATTTGTATATCAGAAAACAATTACAGTAAAGATTTTTTGTGATTAATTTATGAGTCGTTGATATAAATTGGGCAGCAAAGTAAATTAACAATTATTGTAAGTACTGATTCTTTTGATTTTGAAAGCAGTGAGTTTTTAAAGTGTTGAATATTTATAAAATTAGATTTTGAAAACTATAGATTGATTGTTAGTATATGGGTTTCAAAAGGAAAGAAATAATTTTTATTATTGGAAAATTGGTTTGGATAAAATAAATGGTAAATCAAATTTTATTAAATGGTAATTGATAATTTAGTTATTATTTCAAGTATTGATAAGACCCATAATGCTTATACAAGGTCTGAAAATCGTGGAAATAAATCGAGAATGAAGTGGGTTGCGAGACAGGAATCAAAGGTGAGTAAATCTCACTCTGTTGGATTTTTATTTAAATTTAAAAGGTTAAATTTAAATATTAGGTTGAATGATTGAATTGATTTGCTATGCACTGTGAATTGATGTTCTGGTGATTTTGGTTTTGGATGGTTCTCGAGTTAATTGTTGTTTAACTCGAAATATTGGGAATTTTAAGTTGTTTAAACTTAAAACATACTAAGGCTTAATGACTTGTGATATATTAAATTAGTAAGGTAATTTAAATGGATAATTAATTAATTCACTTAATTAACGATTGGGTTATTTAACTTAGTAATTAAACGGGTTGAATAAATAATAAATTAAGCTGTAAATTAATTAACTAAGTGTAAGTAATTCAGAATAATCATTTGACCCTGTGATAAATAATTACTTAATATAATTAATAAAATATAATTACTCTGTGAAATTAATCAAGAGATTAATTAAGATAATTATTTAAGGAGTAATAAATTTATTAATGAAGTAAATAAAGAGATGGTTACTTACAGGTTGAGATCATTCGAAATGATTAATATTGTGGTTGAATTAAAGTAATTAATTGGGATTAGAATAAATTAAAATATAATTGGAAATCATTACTTATATAATTAACGATGTAATTAAAGATAGATTAATTAAGATAAATTATTCGATAATAAAGAGACATATGGGAAGTTAACTAATATGAGTAATTAATGATTAGTGAAATTAAAATAGTTAATTAATTTATACAATAATTTAAGATTTACTTATTTGTTTTGGTTAAGAATAATTAATATTGTTAAATCAATTAAAAATAATTTCTTGAATGTAACTAAAAAAATAAATTAAACCAGGGTGATTATTTAAGATGAATAATGATGGGTTGACCAATTAATTGATTTGGGATTTATTAATGTTAAATAAAAGAATGTAAGTGATTGGGGTATGGAATTCAAATTTGAATCAATTGAATTGATTTGCATGTGATTAAGCTTTGCTTATGGATGAGTGAATGATATTGAATGTTTTGAATGAGTTGATATCTCTGATATGAAAGGTTGTGTATTTCATATGAATAACTTGGGTTAGGATAACATGAGTTCGAAGAGACCGGAGTCGGTATTGGTAAATACCCGAAACCACTTCGAATTTTTATAAATTGAATTGTGAAATCAATAGCTTGAAATGAAAGGATTTAAGTGAATTGGATTATTTTATCTAAGTTTGGTAATTAGATAAATTTATATGTGAAATAAGCGTTGTCTATAGCAAATTGCGAATTTGTTAAAGTGATATGAGTACCCCGGGATTATATAAGTTGTTTGCTTTGATATTCCATGTTAGTCGGGTATACTCACGCTGGTTTCCAGCCTGACCCGGGTGTTACTTTGGTGTAATGCTCGGGTCAGACCAAGTATTACAGATTTTCAGGTAGTCGCGTTCTGGAGCTCAGGAGGCGAGCTAGATGGCAGAAGCGTATAGAGTATTTCCGCTGTATTTATATATTCGTTAATCTGAGACATGATACATGTATATTTTAGTGACTGCATATATATGTGAAACTCTGATGTATATTAAATGTAATCGAAGATATAATATTCTTTTGTAAACTGTTATTATTTATTATTATATTTTATCCGCTGCGAATGTGAGATGTTGTTTCTGTTCTTCTTCTTATTCTATCTCTTTCTTCTTTTTCATAACTATCTGGAATTTTCGGGATCGAAAATTTCGGGTCGTTGCAGTTGGTATCAGAGCCAGGTTAAGCGAGAACCTTGGCTCTAGTGGGGATTACTCATTAAATAGAGTCCTTAGAACTCTAGAATGAGTTGAGTGTGTGTGTGTGTGTGTGTGTGTGTGTGTATATGAGAGCGTACTTGTTATTTTCTTATACAAAAGCATTTTAAATAATTATATATAAAAGTATATTTTGATATGTATATAGCAACATTTCTTTCTAATGAATATTTAGGTGATTGGTTGTTAAATTATTGGAATTAAGTTAAGAAGTAATATAAAATACGACCAAATCGAAACTTATAACCAAAGTTGAATAATAAACTTATATAACAAAATGGAATTTGAAATATAGATTGTGAATGTAATTTATAAATTGAAATAAACTTCATAACTAAATGGGATTATAATTTGAAATAAAATTCCAGAGTAATGTTTCAATATGAATTGGATGGATTGGGAATTTGGAATTTTTGGGAAAATTTAAAATTCCTTTGGATTTGGAAGTGGTTTCCAAAGGTTTTGAAAAAATATAGCATTATTTCAAAAATATTTTTATGTTGAATTTGAAATCTGGGAGATTTGAAATTAGAAATATTTGGAAATGTTTTTTTTCAATGAGATAAAAGCATTGAACTCTTTCGGTTACTGGAATATAACGTCGGTAATGACTGCAGCATCATCGATGTATTTTCGAGTTTCTAGAAGAGAAATTGCTACCAAATCGTTTTACATTGGAATTGTTTGTGAACTGGGTTTGGTTTTGAAATTCAAAGGGGTAATTTAATTTGCCAAAGAATTTTGGATATAGTTGAATTCTAAGGTGATATTGAAATTTTGAAATTTGTTTAAACTCTGGAACCTTGATTAAAATGTTTATGGGATAATTGGCTAAATAAAATGTATAATTCTGAGTTAAAAGTAAAATGTGAATGTAATTGATTATAAATAGAAATTGTAAAATTTAAATTGAAATTAAAGTTGTACAAGTTTAAGGATCAAACGGAATTTGATGTGAAGTTGGAAGGAAATTGAGAATCAATTTAACTTGAATTGGGGTTAAATCAATTTCAATGAAAATTGAAGATTATTCAAATTGAAATTGGGTCAATTTAAATGAGAGTGGAAGTTTAAATTGAAACGTTGGGGAAGTGAACAATTTTGACTCTAGACTATTTTCAATATAAATTGTCTTAATATAAACTTATTATTTCCTAAGCTATTAAATATATACAACTTTTTTTAAGCTAACCTATTTTATAATTGTTTACTATTATTTTGGAGTTATTTAACCATTTTTCAACTGTTTCTTAAACTAATTACTATTTTTCAACTATTTCATAAACTAATTTCTATTTTACAACTATTTTGCAATTATTTGGAATTTTTGAAACTATTCAATTATTTTTCGACTATTTTACAATTAGTTAATTATTTTATAGCTACTTGGTGAACAAATAATTATTTTCAACTACTTATCTATTTTTAAAATTTTCAAGCTATTTTCTAAAACTTGTCGGAGTTCAAACTGTTAATTGGTTTAAATACCCAACTGAGGTAAGAATTGAAGTGACAATTCAATGGGAATTGAAGGAAATGTGAATAGAAAGGAAACTGATCTTGGAAAAAAGTAATCAAATTTGAATAATTGATTTTGGACAAACAAGGTTATATATCTTTGTTATATAAGACAAATCTTCCATTATTGAATCTATTGCTGGAAGAAAAGGATTTTAGAGCATGTTTGAAGTATAAAAGGAGTTTTATACGAGATTTAAATGATCCAAATTTTTGAAAGTTATATATATTTGAATATATATATAAAGGATCTTATGAGGATTTTGGGAAAAAGGTTTTGGGAACCTTTGAATTTGGAAAGCCTAGTTTGAGAATTATCGATTTTAGAATAATCGATTTTTGTGTAAAGGAGCCTTATATGAAATTCATACTAGGTGTATGATTTGAAGATACTATCTGTATAGTATAAAGTATTTTGATGATGGCTCTGGGGAAAAAAGGCGCTCCCTTGAAATGGACTTCTCAGGAGTGCCACTGGGTGGTGCTGCCTAGAGCCCCAAGGGGGGTTCTAAAGTTGATCCTGTGAGGAGTCCGGACAAAACTAGTTCCTGAGGATTATGAGTAGGGTACCATAGCGAAAGTCGTGTGTGCCGCTGAGAGCCAACAGTCTACGTTTGATTTTATATCGGTAGACTGCGACACTATGGTATACCACATAGCAAAAGTCGTGTGTGCCGCTAAGAGCCAACAGTCTGTGTTTGAGTTTATCTCGATAGACTGCGACCTATGGAGAAGTGGAGAGGTTTCATTTTGATAGCGAAATCAGAGGCCGCGGAGAGCCTGCAGTTACATGGACTTTTGCTGCAACGACAACGTAACCCTGGATGTAACTGTGATCTGTTGTGTGGGTTCCATGGCGTAATCGAGAGGCCGCGGAGAGCCTGCAGTTACATGGACTTTTGCTGCGACGGCAACGTAACCCTAGGATGTAACTGTGACCATGGATGGGGGTGATGATTTCCAGAGCATCCTCACCAAAGGTATTTCCTCTATTTCAAAATGCTTTTAACATTTTCAATAAAATTATTTTTCCAAGTACTTTAACTGGGTGTTGAAAACGGGTTTACCAAGTACTTATAGATTTTCAGTTCTACGCCTGATCAAAGTATGACTGAATTTCTGTGAGAACAAGGATGGACTGGTTGAGGCATCGAGTTATATGAGGTATTTTTATAAAGAGCTATTTTATTGGTCTGATTTGAATTTAAAAGCATTTCTAAAATTTTTAAATAAAGATGTTGGAATTTTGGAAAATAAAAAGGAAATCCAAATTGGAATTTTAATGAAGTGATTTTGTAAGTATAATCGAATATTGATTTAGAAATTGGAAATAAGCTAATTGGTTAAATAATTGTGTGATTGAGTATGTTAATAAAATTTGACTTTGGTAAATAAATGGATTGTAAATTAATAATGAAGTTTGAAAATGAATTAGGATTGTAGATAGAATTCAACTTAGGTCTAATAATGAACTGAATAAGAGGAGATGTTGTATGATAAAAACAAATAAAATAGAGTTGGATTGAAAATGTGATGGTTTGAATTACAAATAGAATTCAAGTGTGATTTGACTATAAATTAGTTATAATGGAAGTGATGTCGGATGATATAAAAATAAAAATAAAGTAGATATGGTTTGTGTTGCAAACCAAAACCCCCAAGTAAATAGAAATAAATTGAGAATGGCCTTGTATTAATAAATAAATTCGAACATGAATTAAGTACGTAAATTAAAAATTTAAAATGGATTAATTGAGTTAAATAATAAATGGACGAAGTCTGATTACATAAAAACTAAATCAAAGATGTGATTGGAATGAGATTATCAGACTGAACTTAAGATCGGTGGCCTACTAATTTGAAGTTCAAATGAGATAAGTATGAAGTTCAAATGAGTTAAGTATGTGCTTGGTTATTATTTTGATAGATTGAGAAAGTGAATTAAAATAAAAATTAAAATTAAAGTGGATGGGCTAACTAACTTCTAATTACATCATCGATTCACAGACCTTAACTAAATTTATCTTTAATTACTCGAATAACCAATTCTTACGCATCGATTAACAATTTAAACTTATTTAATTACAAATTACAACTAATAATAGTAGCTGATTTACTGATCATTATCAAACACACTTAAAATGTTTCTTCAAATTCATTTAAACTTAAACTTTGTTTTCTTTCAAATTTGATTAAATGAGAATCAAATCGAAGTAAACTTAAGTTTGATGTTGGGATAAATTAAAGTAAATTAACTTAAGTTTAAAATTTATGGAAGCTTGGCTTCGAATAAGAGTGGAAGCCATTAAATAAAGGCTTGGATTAAATTAGTTTGGAAATGGTTATTAATTTATAAGTTTAAATGTGCCATGCTTAATAAATTGTTTTGTATGAATCCAATGTGGGAATGAGATAAAATGCAATGTACGGTTGGTAAATAAATTAGAAATGAAATGAAATTAAATTCAGAATGAGTTGAAATTAATTTAAGTAATTATAAACTACATGAATACTCTATTAGACGAATATCGTCGAAATTGCATAAAATGGTTGTCGTTCGGTGTAAATAAAAGTAATTAAAATTCTATGAATTGATAGAGATTTAAATAAAAATGGTTCTGGATCACTTGAAGTAAATATGAGCTTGTTTGGACTAAAATCAATTGAATATAAGAAATTGAGTTACAAGTCATTAAAATTGAATGAGATGGCATATGAATTGGTTTAAAGCAATTGAATCAGCTTTTAAGTTATATAAATCGCTTATAGAAAGCGTTTTGGTGCTTGTTGCTTATGATATACATGTGTTTAACTATTGAATATAAGTGAAATGCTTGTGATTTGCTATTAAAGTAAATGAAATGCTGATAAATACTCTATATATGGCACTTACATATTTAAATTGAGTAAGTACAGGTACCTGAAGGCCGTTTGGCTGGATTTGGATTGCACTAATTGCTAAAATAAATAAGCTGCTTGCTTAAATTGCTAAATAAGGTACGCCTACGTAATAAAAATAGGAAATATGAACCGTTTTTGGTTTTTTCGACCATGTGGGTCGATGTATACATATTTATATCTCTTGTCAAATTGCAAAAGCTCCTCCGTACAAAGGAGACTCTGCCAAAAAATTTCCAAAATTTTGGGAGTTAGAAATTTTTTGAAAATTTTCGGAAAATTTTGGTTAACGACAAAACGATTCCAAATTAAAGACTAATGTAAATTAGAAGATGAAATTAATATGAATCGGTTAAAAATGGGAGATAAATTCAATAATTCAGAATTGAAAGTAAATAGAATTCATTTGGAAATGGAAAAAACTAAATTGAATAGAAGTGGACGTGAAAACTTCTGTAAAAAAATGTATAAAATGATTGGAAAATCATGATTGGATATGATTGCTAGGAAAGATATGCAGGTATTATAAAGGGAAAAGAAAATTTGATTTGATTCCAAAAGATAAATGTGAAGTGCCCGACAAAATGGTATGTATTTTAATTTTTGTATGAATTGGATTGGGTTTTTGATGTAGCCACTTGGCTTTTGTTTTCTTTTGGAATTTGGGAGCCCGTAGAGGCCTTTTGTAGTTGTGCCGAGCTAGCCGCGCAAAGGAGACGCTGGCAAAAAATTTCGTGGATTTAGAGAGTTAGAAAATTTTGAGAAAATTTTGATAATTCCAAATTTGGTTTTAAATTTAAATGATTGAACGAAAGGGTAGTATTTGAAACTATAAAAGATTCTGGGAGGTTGGTTAAGGTCATAGTTAGTCATTAATAAAAGACAGTTGGTAGAGTGTTGAATTGTGAGTTTTGGAGAGAAGGTAAACGGGTATTGGCCATTCTTCCTAACTAGTAATTTCGGGGACGAAATTCTTTTAAGGGGGAAGGAATGTGATGAACCGAAATTTCTAACAGTTTAAATTGGAATTATTAGTTGGTTCTAAAATATTTAAAGGTTAATTTTAAACTTGAATTTCAAATATAAATGTTTACTTAATAATTAAATTATGGATTTAATAACTGGAATTGGGTAAATTATTGGATTCTTCAGTTTTAAGCCTGTTAAAAAAATAATTTGAAGGCTTGTAAAATTTATAATGGTGTTACTGAAGATAATAGAATGGTAGAAATTTAATTTAAAGGTAATTTGTTCAGTTTTGAAATTATATCGTTTAAATTGAATTTAAAAATAACCTTCCGAGGCACAGTCTCGGAATTCAACGAAATCAGTTTCATTAGATCCGTAATAGTTAGTTATTATCGGATTTCAATTTTCGTAGTAATCAGAGTTGTTGTTTGACCCTGGCAGCACGAAACGCTTAGATATATTTTAATCGATTTAATTTAACATCGATCGTTTAATTCTGTAACTCGCGCATATGATCGAGTCAGCCTCCGAAACACGTTCCATCATATTTGGAATGCGGGTAAAACCTTTTAACGTCTATCGGCATGTCTGATTTGGGGTGTGGGATTTCGCGTTACGCAACGAGTCGTTTTGAAGTTTTATAATATAATATTTAAA
This sequence comes from Allium cepa, assembly GCA_030765085.1. Classification (NCBI taxonomy): domain Eukaryota; kingdom Viridiplantae; phylum Streptophyta; class Magnoliopsida; order Asparagales; family Amaryllidaceae; genus Allium; species Allium cepa. The sequence goes on from CM060931.1 coordinate 833,731,562, forward strand.
TTCAACTTGTCAGAGATATTTATATTAACAAATCAAGCGTATGCTGGAAGCCTCCCCAAAATCGATAACTTATTCCCGTCTCTTCCTTTATTTCAAAGCATATAATAATAATAATAATAATAATAAAGAATCATCTCGTTCGGTCTCAATCAGAAAGAAAAAAAATTGAAAATGGCCGCAGGCTTCTTAAAAAAAAACCTAATCTAGTCGATCGTTGTCACCGCACGCGAATGCAAGAGAAGAAGGGAGGGGGAGTGACTTCATCGCTATGCTAGGCTCAGGGTCGCGGAGGCGTGGGGTTGAGCGATGGTCGTTTGCTTCGGGTCGAGATTTTTAGGGCTTGCGGTGGAGCTCGCGACAGGGAGGTGACCCAAGTCTGGTGGTGGCGACGTTCAAGCAGGAAGGGAGTCTAACGTATTCGATCGAGGCTGGGAAATCTTGCACTGTGCGTAGGCTAGGACGAGGCCTTGTTTGCTATGCGTGAATCGAGGTGAGGAGCTGCTGCTGGGTTGAGCATCGTGGGTTTTGGATTTAGCAATTAGGTATGTTTGCTTTGCTTTATTCTAATTTATTTTCAATATGCATATTTGTATATCAGAAAACAATTACAGTAAAGATATTTTGTGATTAATTTATGAGTCGTTGATATAAATTGGGCAGCAAAGTAAATTAACAATTATTGTAAGTACTGATTCTTTTGATTTTGAAAGTAGTGAGTTTTTAAAGTGTTGAATATTTATAAAATTAGATTTTGAAAACTATAGATTGATTGTTAATATATGGGTTTCAAAAGGAAAGAAATAATTTTTATTATTGGAAAATTGGTTTGGATAAAATAAATGGTAAATCAAATTTTATTAATTGGTAATTGATAATTTATTTATTATTTCAAGTATTGATAAGACCCATAATGTTTATACAAGGTTTGAAAATCGTGGAAATAAATCGAGAATGAAGTGGGTTGCGAGACAGGAATCAAAGGTGAGTAAATCTCACTCTGTTGGATTTTTATTTAAATTTAAAAGGTTAATTTAAATATTGGGTTGAATGATTGAATTGATTTGCTATGCACTGTGAATTGATGTTCTGGTGATTTTGGTTTTGGATGGTTCTCGAGTTAATTGTTGTTTAACTCGAAATATTGGGAATTTTAAGTTGTTTAAACTTAAAACATACTAAAGGCTTAATGACTTGTGATATATTAAATTAGTAAGGTAATTTAAATGGATAATTAATTAATTCAATCAATTAACGATTGTGTTATTTAACTTAGTAATTAAACGGGTTGAATAAATAATAAATTAAGCTGTAAATTAATTAACTAAGTGTAAGTAATTCAGAATAATCATTTGATGGTGTGATAAATAATTACTTAATATAATTAATAAAATATAATTACTCTGTGAAATTAATCAAGAGATAATTAAGATAATTATTTAAGGAGTAATAAATTTATTAATGAAGTAAATAAAGAGATAGTTACTTACAGGTTGAGATCATTCGAAGTGACTAATATTGTGGTTGAATTAAAGTAATTAATTGGGATTAGAATAAATTAAAATATAATTGGAAATCATTACTTATATAATTAACGATGTAATTAAAGATAGATTAATTAAGATAAATTATTCGATAATAAAGAGACATATGGGAAGTTAACTAATATGAGTAATTAATGATTAGTGAAATTAAAATAGTTAATTAATTTATACAATAATTTAAGATTTACTTATTTGTTTTGGTTGAATAATTAATATTGTTAAATCAATTAAAAATAATTACTTGAATGTAACTGGAAAAATAAATTAATCCAGGGTGATTATTTAAGATGAATAATGATGGGTTGACCAATTAATTGATTTGGGATTTATTAATGTTAAATGAAAGAATGTAAGTGATTGGGGTTTGGAATTCAAATTTGAATCAATTGAATTGATTTGCATGTGATTAAGCTTTGCTTATGGATGAGTGAATGATATTGGATGTTTTGAATGAGTTGATATCTCTGATATGAAAGGTTGTGTATTTCATATGAATAACTTGGGTTAGGATAACATGAGTTCGAAGAGACCGGAGTCGGTATTGGTAAATACCCGAAACCACTTCGAATTTTTATAAATTGAATTGTGAAATCAATAGCTTGAAATGAAAGGATTTAAATGAATTGGATTATTTTATCTAAGTTTGGTAATTAGATAAATTTATATGTGAAATAAGCGTTGTCTATAGCAAATTGCGAATTTGTTAAAGTGATATGAGTACCCCAGGATTATATAATTTGTTTGCTTTGATATTCCATGTTAGTCGGGTTTACTCACGCTGGTTTCCAGCCTGACCCGGGTGTTACTTTGGTGTAATGCTCGGGTCAGACCGAGTATTACAGATTTTCAAGTAGTCACGTTCTGGAGCTCAGGAGGCGAGCTGGATGGCAGAAGCGTATAGAGTACTTCCGCCGTATTCATATATTCATTAATCTGAGACATGATACGTGTATATTTTAGTGACTGCATATATGTGTGAAACTCTGATGTATATTAAATGTAATCGAAGATATAATATTCTTTTGTAAACTGTTATTATTTATTATTATATTTTATCCGCTGCGAATGTGAGATGTTGTTTCTATTCTTCTTCTTCTTCTATCTCTTTCTTCTTTTTCATAACTATCTGGAATTTTTGGGATCGAAAATTTCTGGTCGTTACAGAATGGCTTTGTATTAGTAAAATAAACTCAAAAATGAATTAAGTAAGTGAATTAAAAATTTAAATATGGGGTGGATAAATGGGTTAATCGAATTAAATAATAAATAGACGAAGTCCGCTTGAATAAAATTAAATCAAAGTTTTAGTTGGTATTGGGTTATTGGAATGGAAGGTTATTAAATAAAAGGTTTGGGTTAAATTTATTTTTGTAGGAATGGATATTAGTTTAAGCATTGAATGTTGTCAAGCTCAACGAAATAGTTTTAAAATGAAACCAATGCGGAGATGAATGAAATGCAAATGTATGGTTGGTAAATAAATTAGAAATGAAGTGGAATTAAATACAGAATGAGTGGAAAATTAATGTAAAGTAGTTATAAACTAAAATAGATACTCTATTAAGCGAACATCGTCGAAATTTCATAAAAATAGTTGTCGTTTGACAGGAACAAAAGTAATTAAAATTCTATAAATTGATAGAGATTTAGTAAATTGATTTTTGAATCATTTGAAGTGAATATGAGCTTGTTCGGATTAAAAATAAATTGAATGTAAGAAGTTGAGTTGAAAACCATTAAATTTAATGAAACGGCATATGAATTGGTTGAAAGAAAACGGATAAGCTTTAAGATCATATAAATCGCTTATGGGAAGAGTTTGGTGCTTGTTGTTTATGTAATACTTGTGTTTAGCTATTAAAAGTAAGTGGAATGCTAGTAAATTCTCTATATATGGCACTTACATATTTAAATTGAGTAAGTGCAGGTACCTGAAGGCCGTTTGGCTGGATTTGGATTGCGCTAATTGCTTAAATAATAAGCCATTTGCTTAAAATGCTAAATAAAGGTACGCCTACGCAATAAAAATAGGAAATATGAACTGTTTTTGCTTTTCCGACCGGGTGGGTCGATGTATATATATTTATATCTCTTGTCAAGTTGCAAAAGCTCCTCCGTACAAAGGAGACTCTGCCATAAATTTTCGAAAATTTTGGAAGTTAGAAAATTTTTGAAAACTTATTATTAGCAACAAAACGATTTTAAATTTGAAACTGACATAAATTAGCGAATGAAACTAATTTAAAATAATGATACGAATCAGTTATAAATGGAAGATAAATTCAATATTCAGAATTGAAGACAAACTGAATCCATATGGAAATGGGAAAAGCTAATTTGAATGGAAGTGGGTATGAAACTTATGTAAGAAAATGTATGCAATGATTTGAAAGTTGTGATTGGATATTATTGCTAAGTAAGATATGCAGGTATTATAAAGGGAAAGAAAAATTGGTTTTGATGTCGGAAGAGATAATTTGAATTGCCCGACAAAAAGGTATGTATTTAAATTTCTGTATGAAATTGGATTGGGTTTTTGATCTAGCCACTTGGCTTTTGTTTTCTTTTGGAATTTGGGAGCCCTTAGAGGCATTTTGTAGTAGTACCGGCTAGCTGCGCAAAGGAGACGCTGGCAAAAAATTTCGAAAATTTAGAGAGTTAGAAAAATTTTGAGAAAAAATTAATAATTAATAATTTGGTTTTAAATTGAAATTTAAACGATTAAGCGAAAGGGTATTGTTTGAAAACTATGGAAGGTTTTGGAAAGTTGATTGAAGTAATAGTGGGTCTTTAATAAAGGGTATGTTAGGTTAAGTGGATAAAACTGTTGGTTTTGGAGAAAAGGTAAACGGGTATTAGTCCATTCTTCCTAACTAGTAATTTCGGTGACGAAATTCTTTTAAGGGGGGAGGAATGTGACGACCCGAAATTTCTAACAATTTAAAATTTGAATAGGTAATTGATTTGAAATATTTAAAAATTAATTTTAACTTGAATTCAAGATATGAATATTTACTTGATAATTAAATCATTGAATTATATAGTATAAATATTGAATTTAATAATTGAAATTGGGTAAATTGTTGAATCTGAAATTTCTAAGCCTGTTTAATATAATTTAAAAGCTTATAAAATTTATAATAATGATACTGAAGATATTAGAATGGTTGAAATTTAATGCAAAGGTGATTTGTTCAATTTTAACAATATATCGTTTAAATCGATATTTAAAAATAGCCTTCCATAGCACAGGTCTCGGAATTTGACGAAACCATTTTCATTGGATCCATAATAGTTAGTTATTATCGGATTTCAATTTTCATAGCAATCGGAGTGGGAGGCTCACGTAACTCGCACGAAAATGAGGCGGCACGTTCTAGTGGGGTTAATCGACAGTGGGTTGCTCCGATGGCTGCTGCGTGGATGACGACGGCCACGTGGTTTGGCAAGTTGTTGGTGATTCGAGGAGGCAGTAGGTATTGCTATCATTTCTGTTATTTATTTATTTATCTATTTTATATATGTATATAACAGAAGAAAAGGGGAATATATATATATATATATATGTATGTATGTATGTATGTTGAAAACTTTAACAGTAAAGAAATTACTATTTGTTTATATGTAGTAAAGGAAAGTGTGTGTGTGTATATATATATATATATATATATAGATGCAAAGAGAGCATCTGTTTTATATTCACAGCAAAAGAAAAAAAAATTAAATCGTTAGTTAATTAAAATTATCAAATAGAAAATTAATTGTACGATCTATTCGAATATTAATAAAATTATATATTGTTGTTCAAGGTCTAAAATCGTGGAGAGACAAGCTGGTTTGGAAAGGGGTTGCGATAAAATTGAGTAAACCTCTCACCTTGGATTTTTTTAATCTAAATTTAAATGGTTAAATTTATGTATTTGGTTGCATGATTAAAATGATTGATGTGCACTGTGAATAGATGATCGGGTGACTTTGGTTTTGGTTGGTTCTCGAGTTAATTAAGGTTTGACTCGAAGTATTTGGGTTTTAAATTGTTTAAACTTAAGTCATAAATAAGAAAATGATTTCATTTTAGTGTTAATAAAGGCTTAATGATTTGTGATTCATAAAATAAGAAGGGTAATTAACATGGATAATTAATTAATGATTTGGGTTGATTAATTTAGTAATTAAGAGTTGAATTAATTAATTAAAGTTAAGTTGATTAATTAAGAATTTAGAATAATCGATGGATGGTTTAATAAGTAATTACTTAACGAAATTAATAAAATATAATTACTTGTGAAATTAATCAAGAGATTAATTAAGATAATTAATTAAGGAGTAATTAATTTATTTAATGAAGTAAATAACGCGGTAGATAATTACCGAGTGAGGTAAATCAAAAGTGATTAATATGTGTGGCTTATAAATGATTAATTATTTAATGTATTAAATTAGATTAGGGTAAATTGAAATTGTAAATGGAAAATCATTAATTTATATAGTTAATGATGTAATCAAAGATTGATAAATTAAAATTGATTAATCCATAATAAGTGACTTATGAGAAATTAATTAATATAAGTAATTAAGGATTAATGTAATTAATATAGTTAATGAATTTATGAAGTAAATAAGATTAATTATTGATCTTGGTTAAGAATAATTAATATCGTGTAATTAAACAAAGATAATTACTTGAATGTATTTGAAGAATATTTAATCCAGGGTAATTAATTAAGATGAATAATGAAGGGTTGACTAATTAATTGATTTGGAATTAATTAATGTTAAATGAAGGAATCTAAGTGATTGACGTTAAAAATTCAATTAGAATCAATTGAATTAATTTGGAAGTAATCAAATGTGTTTATGAATGATTGAATGGCATTGGATGCTTGAATGAGTTGATATTCTTGATATGAAATGTTGTGTATTTCATTTGGATAACTTGGGTTAGGATGACACGAGCCTCGAAGAGGTCGGGGTCGGGTATTAAGAAATACCCGAAACCACTTCGAATATTTTTATAGATTGATATGTGAAATCTATAGGCTGGAATGAAGTAATTTAAACGAATTGGATTATTTAAATCTAAATTTTTGTACTTAGAAAATGGATGTATGGAATAAGTGATGTTTATAAATAAATTGTGACTTTGTAAATTAATACGAGTTACCCTAGGTTTTTATATAAGTTGTTTGCTTGGATATTCCATATTAGTTGGGTTTACTCACGCTGGTTTCCAGCCTGACCCGGGTGTTACTTTGATGTAATGCTTAGGTTAGACTGAGTATTACAGATTTTCAGGTAAGGACGTTCTGGAGCTCAAGAGGCGAGCTGGAAGGCAAGAACGTATAGAATGTTTCCGCTGTATCATATTATTGTATATCTGAGGCATGTTAATTGTGTATATCTAGTGTCTATATATATGTGTGTGTGTAACTCTGATGTATTAGAATGTAATCGACAGATATAATATTCTTTTGTAAACTGTTATTATTTGTTATTATATTTTATCCGCTGCGAATGTGAGATGTTGTTGTTTATGTTCTTCTTCTTCTATCTCTTTCTTCTTTTTCATAACTATCTGGAATTTTCGGGATCGAAAATTCTGGGTCGTTACAAATGCAAAACAAATCAATTCAATAACAAAATAAAGTAAAACATTTCAAATATAAATTATGTATGCTAGCAAGGAAAGCATCAGCTGTACTCATTTTTTCTCTCTTCCCAATTGAAATAAATCCATGGCCGTACTTGAATTGAATCAGAGGAAAAAAAGAAAATAAAAACAAAGAAACATGAAGCCGCGTTCGAATTCGAAATCGACGAGGTCGCGAGTTGGAATCGCAATGCCAGTGAACACGACGAAGCAACGTGGGGATGTTCGACTTCGATTGAGAGGCAGTCGATTAAGGGGATCGAGACTTTTGCGTTCGACCTCTTTGGGATAGGAATCGCGATGAAGGAGGGAAGCTCAAGTAAGGACGCACGTGAGCACGAGTAGGCAAGAAGGGTCGGAGCTGAGGAACTGTTGGTGACGAAGTGGGACTGTCTGGTGGAAGTCGCACGAGGCAGCGCGATCGTGGGCGATGGAGGGGAGGAGTGGCAACGCTCGATGGCATGTCGATGGGCAGAGCGCGATGAGGCATGGCTATCAGTAGTTTCTTCTTGGATTAGCGGCAGCATGGTTGCAAACTAGGCTAGGGTTGCTTGCAGTGAGGTATTTGCAGATTTCTTTTTTTATAAATTATATACATACATACATACATATACATATACATATATATATATATATGCATGTATGTGTATAGATATAGAAAAGAATAAATAAATAATACATACATACAAATATATATATATATATATATATTCACGTACATATTTTAATTTTAATTTTATAATTATATATATAGGTAAACAAAGAAAACATATATAGATAAGAGTTTGGAAATAGAAATTCCAAATGTTTGTAAGGTTTATATAAAAATCAGATTTTTAAAATTTATATTTGATTTTTTTTGTATGTAGTTTCAAAAATGAAACAAAAATAAAATAAAAGAATATACATCTACATATTTTAAAACTTACTAGTTTATTTTAAAATAATGGATTATGGTTATTAACTTGTTCAATTGACCATTTAAATTATTTTAGTTACTAAAAGTTATTTATTATAGGAAAATTAGTATAAAAATTAAATTATCAGTTTAAGTTAAATTATTAAATGCTAACTGAATCTTTCGATTAGTTCAAATGTTTGTAAACCATATAATGTTTATACAAGGTCAAAAATCATGAAACCAAGTCGAGATTGAAGCGGATTGCAAACAAAAATAAAGGTGAGATTTTCTCACTCATTTGGATTACCCAGTTTAAAATTAAATATTAAATTTAAATTATTGCATGCCTGACTTGATTGATAAATTTATAATTTATCTGTTCGATGTTATAAATATATATATATATATATATATATATATTAGTATGGGAGTGATTGATATTTCCGAATTATATAGCGGATGACCCTATATACCGCGATATCCCCCTCGAAGTGGGATTGGTATTTTTATATGTGCTAACATCTATGGAGGCAGGAAAACAGGTTGGAGGGATCCAACCGGATTCCTTAAGAATTATGAAATTTATTTCCATATTTAGTGTAATGATTTATTTGAATAATCTGTGATAGGTTATACTGAAAATTGAACTTATTGAATGTTATGGTTTTGCTGGATATATTTTGACATTTCTAAGATTTCAAAATATATTTAAAAAAATGAATTTTTTTTTGGGAAATAAAAAGGGAATTTTTAAGTAAAATATTACAGTGAAGTTAGATAAATTAAAAGAATCAATTTGGAAAAAAGTAAAAAGTTGATTTAAAATCCTATTAAATAATTTCTGAGTAGTGAAAAAAGAGAGATTTTGAATAAATGGAAATAAAAGAGTTTTAAGGACATAAGCGGTATTATTTAAGTATAAAAGAGTTTATTTTATATTTAAGATTTAAATGGATTGGAAAGAAAATAAAAGAATTTTTTTGAAATAAAGTATGAGATCGATTTAATTAGGATTTTAAATCATAAAAGGGAAGTGAATTTGAAATTATGGGGTTTGGGGGCATTTTGGGTAAACTAAGAAATAAATTTCAAAATGGAACTAATTTAGAAAATCGATTTAGTGTTTTGAAACAGGGATTAAAAGGAGAATGAGACTACGGAATTTATAAACTAGGTTTATAAATAAAATGAAATATTAATCAGTGGATAATCTGAATTTATAAATTTACGATGGGAATTTATAAGGAGATGGTAATTCATTTTAAAAATAGATAGTGGTTTTATTTTTAAAAATGTAGGAAAGGAAATTTACGGAGTTGGAACGTAAATTTAAATTGGAGATAAATCGGGAAGGATTTATAAATGGCAAGACTAGCTTTATTGAAGTGGAAATGTATTTTTTTGGGAAGTTAAGTATATTTCAAAGGAAAGATTTTTAAGAATTAATTAGAAAATTTAAACTATTTTAAAGAATGATTTTAGAAAATTTATTATTTAATTGTTGAAAAATTGTTTAAGTATTTATAAATTGAGTTAGTTACAATAGTTAATTATTTTTAAAGGTTAAATTAGTATTATGATGTAAAAAGGAAAATTATTAGATATCTATATTTTATATAATAGCTTTATTTTATAAGTAGTTTTTGGCTAAAGTTTTGTTTAGAAAATTATTATAGAATTTCATAACTATTATTTTGAATAAAGTAATTTAAATAGCTTTATTATAAATATTTTAATTGCAAATTTTGGATAAGGTGCTTTAATTTATTTAAAATCAAAATAAGACTTGGTGTCTTTCAGTGGAAATGAAATATTTGGTTGAATTGATTGTTTATTTGCTAGTTAAATAACTGACTACCAATATTGGCCAACGCGCTGATCTTTTCGAAGAGACCTGGATCAGATTCAGTTATTCGAAAACCATTTCGATCTGGTTTGAACGTAATGAATGAATACCGTGAAGATGATGAAGGTGGTGATTCAGTTTGTCTAGACCCATGACAACTAGTATGGACGAATGCTATCAGAACATCGTCATCAGAGGATGATGAGCATTCTAAGTGAATATGTTCTAAAAAGGTAATCGTAGCCTCAAGCCTCATCAACCGGGAATCGCAAAAACAAGGAAGGTGCAACAAGGTTAAGTGGGTAGCACACAAGTAGGGTACGGTTACCCCTGTCTAGCGTCCCTTTATTCGGCTGTGTGTCAGTTGCTAATCCCAACCGTGGGGTAATCTGATTCGTTCTATCCAGCATAGGGGTAGGCCGGTTTTGTGTTGCAGGGGATCGAGAGTGGTCAATGGTCCTTGGTAAGCTGATCTAGACCAGGTACTGTGACGGACGGTACCTCAGTAGCCCTGCCATTGTAGGGAATCCATTCCCCAATAAGCGCTGTACGGTTTTGATTGTGCCCAACTATGCTGGAACGTGAGATGCAAGCATTTCAACTATATTCCATTTACTTTCTATAGACACTATTGTAATATCAGACGGATTTGATAAAAATGTTTTGGTCATCGTAATGTCAAACCCGACATGTTTATTTATGGCATGGTCTTACGAGATACCTTTGCTTTCAAAGGATTTTTTTGAAGATATAATTATAATTCAAATTTGTGTTTTCTCATGCTGGTTTTCCAAACTGACGTGTTATTTTATTATAATGCCCGGGTCGGACCGAGTAATACAGATTCAGGATAGGTTGCTAGGGAGCTCAGGAGACGAGTTGGATGTCAAGACATATCACTCGTACTTGGTGTATATTCCGTTGTGCATTGTAAGCTGGATAGTCAGTTTTGTGAGGACAAGTTATTATAACCGTCCAGCATTGCACTATTGTTTTGTGTGTACTCTGATGATGTAGTGTATAAAACAGTAATAGTTCTTTTTGTATGAAAATCAGTTGTTATCTATTATATATTGTTCCGCTACGATTGTGAGATTCTATGTTGTTATTTCTATTTTCTTCTTCTACCTCTTTCTTCGTTCCATTACGGTCTGATATTCTGGCATTCGATTGTTCGGCATGTAATACAGTGGACGTATTGATGTCGGCTTTCGAAGGTCGAAAATCGGGTCATGACAAGTCGAGAGAGTAGATACTAAATATAACATCGCAAATCTATTCGATAAAGCCTTTTATCAATCTAATTTTGGAAAGCTGACTGACTGTATGGACATGAGGCTCCATAATTATCCCCAGTAGCAAGTTGGAGATTGATAGAAAGGTCCCTCGGGGCAATTACATATATTGTTATATAACTTAATACTTGTATTAGAACCTTTTTAAAAATAAAGTATGGTTTTTGGTTTTATTTTATTTTATAAGTACCGTTATATTTTGATATAACTAATGATGTTAATACACTAAACATATATAAGTTGAAAATCCTTAGCAAAAGTATTTTATCTATTATAGGTAGGAACGAGTTCATAACCATGAGTTTTGAATTGAACACTCAAAATACTTATCATTAAACGTTTCCAGTCCACATGTAATGAGAAAAAGATATCGATACACCCTTTTAGATTAGCGTATATAATGTTGTATACATGATGGACGGTAAATTAATTATGACCGTTAGCGCACTAAGGTATTACATACTAGCATTTATTTGGAACAATCGTCGAATGAGTCAATGAGAGTATTATATAGGTTTATAGAACTAAGCCAAAACAAGAAGATCGCATGTGATGATGTGTGGTAGTCTTCAAACTTGAGAGTACTATTTATCTTAAGTGGCTAGACTATATTCCGATTATGGTCTATTACATGATATCACAATTATGTTACGACCAAAGTTGTGTACTTAATAGAGGATTCATCTTCTTCATTATAGAAGGATAGTACCACCATAATTGGTAGTCAACTTAAAGTCAAAATCTCTGGCTAAAATAAAACAGTTAGTCGATAAATGTTATCGAATTGAACCAAATATTAGAAACTAGATTTAACCTACATGATCTATAAGCAGCTGAACTTGTGTCTGATATTGAACTATAGCAAAGTTCATACAAGCTTTACTATTTAAATTATTAATATTAATCGAGAAATGAGTTCTCACTAGGGAGTCAACACAATTGATTTGTTTAGCTAATTTCCACATTCAATTAATTTAAATTTATTTATAAATGTTATAAATTAATAATAAAAACTAATACAAATGCTATATTGAATTTCTACGACATTCAACTATTTATTTGAGGCCTAAAATTAATTTAGATTATAAATATAAATTATTTTATATTAATTTGTATCAATGAAAATTAATTTTAAATCCTTAATAAATAATTCAGTTCCATGAAGATTCAATATAACATTTGTATTAATTTTTATTATTAATATACAATATTTATAAATTAATTTAAAGTAGTTGAACTCAAAAATTAGCTAACAATCAGTTGTGTTTACTCCTTGGTATGAACTCAATCCTTATAGGTAGATCAGCTTGGTAGGTTTGATTAGTAACTTTCTTTCAAGTCTTATCTCGTTCAAATTCAAAAAAAAAATCTTACTATATCTAGGTAATAAGAAATTAGTAACAGAAGCAGATGAGGTAGGGGAGTAGGTATCACTACAACCACAAATGGTTGAACCCCATTCTAGGAATTCCCTTTTAGGGACTTAAAAATTAGATACCCGGTTTTAATTTAAAATAATCATTCTTTTGAAGGCATATTACATATATTTTTATATAAAATAACTTCAAACGATTTATTAATTAAATCTCACTTTGGGTTCATTCAGATTTGAACTCACATTGATCGCACAATGATAAAAAGAATAATTTACTAAGTACTACACCATGTTCATCTAAATAAACATTCGATCGTCACTTAAAAGATTATTTAGATCACCACAAAACTAATCGAAACAATTTCTTTCTAATTGTCCCAAAGAAAATGCATTCCATTAAAAAAATTACTTTGCAACATATTTTTACTTTTATATACTTCAATAAGTACAGCTATTTCATTTCTTAAAAACTCTTAAATTATTTTCAAAAAAATTCTAGGACTTAGATTTAAAAACCCTTTTTAAAACACGTTTTATAAACTAAATTTATATAAAATTTCCTTTATATAAAAATCATTTCATATTATAATAATCCTTCTTTGTTATAATACAATTATCCCTAATATTTATTCTTTGAATATCTTATCTCACTACTTAGATTATATTAACAACGTTTTATTAAAGTTTAATCCTTAATACACCATTATTAAAAGACGAATTTTTTCAAGTTAATATTTTATCCAAGCACATATATAGTCAAATTGTGAAAATTAATTCACAAAGGGTACATTTTAAATCAAAACAATAAATTCTCCCAAATAAACCGAGAACTATTTTTCAACTAACAAACAACAGTCGATGCTTCTTGCTTAAATTAAGTATAACTAAACAAACAATAGTGATATTAAACAAATATTATCATATTTAAGCAAACACACTTTACAATTGTGTAAAGTTTCGAAAATTTTCTTTTATATATATATATATATATATATATATATATAATATAATCCTAGGTAAAATATTTAATTCGCCAAATTTTCAAAATTTCAATACCATGTCTGTTGGTCTTGGTCAAGTGTTTAGAAATCTCTATCAATATCGTGGCATCCCATATCTCAACCAGAATTCATAAAAACTCAGTAGGCCAATTAACATAATACGTTTTTAAATCATTAACAATTACGCTCTCGTGTATATATAATACTCTCAAACTCATTCTAAGGTGTCGCTTACCCTATCTCTAATGAGACAACCCCTACCAAAGCCTAGGTTCTCGCTTAACCTTACGCTATGATACAAAATTGTAAAGATCTAGGTTTTTCAACCATTGATAGTGGGTACACCCCCACCGTACTTACAATGGTATCGCTTATTTGCTTTTATTGCCAACCTCTCGACAGTAAGCTCATCTGGCCAATAAACCTGAAGGACATGTAGGGGTATGAGTCATCCATTCGCTACCTAACAAGAAGCGAGAACCTCCTATCTTGCTGCACCCTATGCAGATGAGATGTTCCCCCACATAGCTTGGCCCCCTCTCGTGCTTTTGGTTTAGTCATTTCTGACAAAGGATAATAAAGCTCAAAGAGCGACAAATCATTTTTAAGGTGACGATACACCATGAAGAAGGTTGAATCCGATAATTAATAAATTAGCTATTAGGGATAATTAAAATGATCGTATATGGAAAGTAAATATCATACATTTACCATGACTCGTTGATTCCAAACTACTGCCATCTTTTGGTTGAAAATGAAACCGGATGAGTTAATGTAATGTTACTTCTAGGCATCGCCTTTACGATATTTTTAACCTTCGAGATAGAAACGAGTCCAAGCCCCAACGTTTTGTGTTAAAAGAATGATATATCCTCTCCATATAAGCAATATCGATTACGAAACTCATTCTCCATAATTGAAATCGAACTTTAATTTTTATAGCTGAACTCATGCTTGATTTCCATATTATATTATTGGTAAAATATTTTAGGCATACTCTTTCAAAACGTTCTTTTATAAGATAATATTTATACTACTAAGCGTATTAAAACAAGGGTTAAAAAAATATCATTAAAACATTGTTTACTATAAACGCAAAATTAATTCACACTTAGCTTTATTTATAAATACTTCCTTCTTAAAGGATTTTCTCATTTATAAACCATCATTTATAAATTGAAACAGTATTTATTATCCCAAAAAGTCATAAACCAATTTAAATACCTTTATAAATATGAAACGATATTAATTATCCTGAAGGATAATAAATCACATTAAAAAACCTCTTTTTAAAAGACAAATCAATTATTTTAAATATTATAGTTGATTATTTCCAAACACTTTTATATCATTCGTAAACTAACTTTTAAATCTTTATTAAACCGGTTTATTAACTTTAAATCAGTTAATTACTTAAAACACTTTTTATATTAGTTAATTTAAAGTAAATCACTTTTGTCAAATCAATTAATTATCTTTAAATATCAATAGTTAAAAATATTTATTAAATTCAAACAATCATTAATTAAATGAATAATTAATCTCAAACATCATTAATTACAATGATTAATAAATTTTAAATATCATTAATTAAAACAATTAGTTAAGTTCAATTAATCATAAATTAATTGGATTAATTAAATTCCACCCTCATTAGTTAAAATGATTAATTAAAACATCATTTGTTGAAATGATTTATTTAACTATAAAACATCTTAATTAGAATGATTTAACTAAATTCCAAATATAATTAGTTAAAATAATTAGTCAAATTTAAAACAATCACGAATTAAATGATTAATTAAATTCAAATATCATTATTTAAACATAATGCATTAATTTTAAATATCATTAATTAAAATGATTATTAATTCCGATATCATTAACTAAAACGATTATTCAAACTTCATTTCCGAAAACTAAAATAATTTATTAGACTTAATAATCATTAGTTGAATGATTAATTAAATCCAATCTCATTTAGATCAAAAGATAAACTGTTTCAAAACACCATTAATTAAAGTGGTTAATTAATTCCAAAATCATTAGTTAAAATGATTAATTATTTTGAATTATCAGTAATCAAAATGATTAATGAATTTTTAAAACTTTTGCTTAGCGAAAGCATAAGCTCAAGTTCAGAACATATAACAGGGTTTTTAGGATGAAATTTAATGAATGAAGATATAGGGAAATCGCTATAACGACATTTAAAAAATATAATGGAATTTCAGGAGTTTTTTTAAATTACTATCAATATAATATCATAGGATGTAAATAATAATTATAAGTGAGAAACCCTCCGGGTCTCTCTATAAATTTACACTGTAAAACAATGGTTATGGATAATATATATATACAGATAATCATATGGGTTCATAATGGTAAAATTGATATGTCATCCATTTTTCGAATGGAAATTCAACCAAACAATCAATAAAACAATTTAACTAATACCCATGCAATCAATAATCATTTATAACATCGTCGATATGATACAGTAAAATTAAATGCGAGTTAAACTCTCATTGATTTTCGTTTCCGCTGGAACATTCTGATTTGGGGCTCAAACCGAACGACCATTTGATTTTAACCAAAATTTTCACTTGCTCCAAATCCAACCAAACCAATTCCATCACATATCCGAATCCGACCTTGTATGCAAAATTTATTCGATTTATAAGATTTCAATTTGATTAAACAATTATATAATAGTAATTACTTTCATATTAATTAATTAACACTTAAACCTTTTTCTCCCTTTACTAACCATATCCATGCATGGATATACATGCATGCCAGAAACAAACCCAAAACTAAGATATCTGTGACGACCTGGAATTTTCGAGCATTTAAAATCGGAATATTTAATTGATTTTAAATATTCAATAGAGTAATTTTAACTTGAATTACGAATATCACTATTTATGTATTGAATTTAATAATTGAAAATTGGGTAAAATATGAAATCTAGGATTTTAAGCCTGTTAAATATAATTTGAAGGGTTATAAAAATTTATATTGATAGCACTAAAGATAATAGAAGTGTTAAAATTGAATCTAACAGTGATTTGTTCAGTTTTGAAATTTTATCGTTTTAAATTGAATTTAAAAATAGCCTTCCAGGACACGGTCTCGGAATTCGATGAAACCAGTTCCATTGGATCCGTAATAGTGTATTATTGTCGGATTTCAAATTTCGTAGCATTTGGAGTTGTTGTGTGCGCCTATGATATATAAACACGTTGAAAATTTATGTCGAAATTCAATATAATAACAGATCCAAAAAGCTATGTTCTCCATACAATCAAATTAGGGCTCGAAACCTTTTCCATTGCATTTGGATTAGGGATATAACATTATGAACGCCTAGCGACATGCCTCAATACGATGGCAAGATTTTAAGATTTGAATTGAAGACTGTTTAAATTTAAATTTGAAATTTAAATATAACATATTTGTTTTGTTTGACTGGTCAAATTTTTCCCATTAACCTTTTCTTCCCATCAGTTGAAATTCTTTCACCGTCAAAACTTTTCCCTCAATAGCTTTTCCTTTATTTCAAATCACTGCAACCTTCTACTCTACGCCAACGTCTTCCCTTATCTTCCCATATACTCCTTTTTTTTCAAACGGGAAACTAACGCTCGTCTCTTTTCAACAAAGCCCCCACTTCTTGTTTAAAAAAAAATCAAGACAGCTCATTTTATAAAATAAAAATGGCCAAAACTAAGGAAGTAGTTGAAGTCTCAGCTATTAAAAGAAGAGGGAATCAAGGCCGAGCCTTTCTCAAAAATCATGGATGCCGGTTCAATAATTCAATCGTGAATAATTTCTACGAAATCGAAGTCGAGTTCAAATCAATCCAAAGCGAAGACGACTCTGATAATTCCTATTCATCTCTCGTTTGTTCCAATAACCAATTGCGGTTACGGATGAGGGCGTGTTCGTGTCAGCAAGGGGAAGTGACTCAGATGCATGATCGAGTGGAAGTTGAAGGGGATGGAGAGTGGCAACAGACTTTAGGCGTGGTTGAAGCGAAGCTCGATTTCGAGCATCGCAATGGATTTGGAAGGGGAAGTAGCTCTCGCGAGGCAGTAAGATAGTGTCGCAATTTGGGATGAGCGACTGTGCGTCACTAGCATTGGACAGGAGAAGGGTTCGAGCTGGAGGTTGTGAGTGAGCATGGTGGATCATAAGGCATCAGCAGGTGAGAGTGTTTCGATCGAATTTGTCCTCTATTTATTCCAGTAACCACTTAACTGTTTTTTTAAATTTTCGAACACTTAAATTGTAAATGCTGAAGTAGAAGGAAGTTTAAAAGCAGTTTGTTTAATTAAGTGTGTATATACAGAAAATATAATAAAAATAAATATATAGAGATTTTGTTTTATATGTTGAAGAGTTTGTATCAAAATAAAATGTTTAGTCTATATAAATTGATTTTATAAGTGCGGGTTTCAAAGGAAATATGTATAAAGGTAAATTATCTATATAAAAACATATATATATATATATATATATATATATATATATATATTCACGTACTAGTTAGTTCTAAAATGATGTATTATGAAGATTAATTTATTAAATAAACTTATTTGATTATTTTAGCCACCAAAATATTTCAGTAAAAGGAAATTAAGTTAAAATTTAATCTATTAGTTTAAAAGAACATTTGTTGGTTCAAATTAAATGAATAAATAATAATAAAATTGCTCGATCGGTTCAAATATTAATAAATCATATAATATTTATTCAAGGTCAAAAATCGAGAAAACCAAGGGAATATTGAAGTGAATGGAAAATGCATAATCAAAGGTGAGTTAATCTCACTCAGCTGAATTTTTAATTTAAATTTAAATGGTTAAATTTAAATAACTGATTGATTGATTGGATTTGGTGTGTTATATTATATATAGTAGTATATAGTATATCTTGGAATGTTTGATTTCCTGCATTATATAGCGGATGAGACCCTATGCGCCGCATAATAGCGGATGATTTATATTAATCCCATAGACCGCAATATTCCACCTCGAAGTGGAATTGGTATTTAAGTTGTGCCAACGTCCGTGGATGCAGGGAAACAGGTCGGAGGGATCCAACTGAATTCCTCAACATTTATTTATTATTCAATATTCTCTGTTGTGATTATTTGATATTCTATGATGAATTATATTGGAATATTGAATGCGATGGTTTGATTGAATATATTTGGGTATAATGAGTTGCCAAAAATATATAAATTGGATTTTGGAAAGAAAATAAAAGAAGTGAATTTGTAAGCGAAATAAATATAGAAAATTTGAATAAATTAAGAATGAATTGAAAAGAAATGGAGGTGATATTAAAATACTAATAAATAACTTCAAGTATGAGAAGAAAAAGATTTTGAATAAACAGAAATTAATGAATTATAAAATTAAGTGATATTTTTTAAAGGAATAAAGAATTATTTTAAAATTTAAAGTTTAAATTTATTTAAAAGGATTAAGAAGTAATTTGAGAAATCTAAAATTGGTATTTTCAGTTAAAAGTATTTTAAATTATAATTAAGGAATAAAATCTGAAATTAATGGATTTTGGAATAAAAGGAAGTAAATTCGAAATCAATTTGAAAATTGATTCAAGTGTTTGAAATTGGAAATTTAAAAAATAATATGAAGAGAAGTATATTTCTCTTGATAGCCAAGTACGTTCAAAGTAAAATTTTAAATATAAGATAAAAAGTTTTAATGTTGTTTTAAAAAGCATGTTTCAGGAATTTATTATTTCTAAATATCTAAATTCTAAAGTAAATATTTTTCAAATCTATTATCGTAGTAATTATTTAAAAGGTGACTTAGTATTTTGTTTTAAAAAGTGAAAACCTAGTTTTATATTTTATAAAGTAACCTTATTTTCAAATATTCATACAGTATACATTTTTAACAAATTATTGAAGTAGTTTTTAACTTAAATGTTTTAAAGTATAATTCAAAGTAAAGCGTTTTAAATTATTTTAAAAATCTAAAGTTTTATGCTTGGTGATTTCAGTGGAAATAGAAAATATTTGGGAAATTTATTTTGTAAAAGGGAAGGTAGTTTGAAACTGTTTTCAAAGAGGTTGAAAGTGGAAATATATCTTGCGAAGATATTTTGAGATAAATAAATAATTTAGGAAATTATTTATTGTTTGATGTTTGTTGTGAATGTTAATTGATAGTTAAATAACCAACTATCAATATTGGCCAAATACACTGATCGTTTCGAAGAGACCGGGATCGGGATTTATTTCTTGAAAACCTCTTTGATCCGGTTTGTACGTTTTCATGGAAAACGAGTTTGGATTCGAAGATGGAGCAGTGAAGAGCAAGGGCTAGTCACTACTAATTCTGAGGATATTTCCAAAATGGATGTAGTAGGAGTAGTGCCTTTGGCTCCGTTCGAACTCGGGACGGACTTGTATGGATGAATGCTTTCAGAACATCGTCAGGTGGACGATGAGCATTCTAAGTGAAACGATCTAAAAGGTAACGCTTAGCCTCAAGCCTCATCAACTGGGAATGATCGAAAATCAGGGGTAATGCAGCAAGGCTTGGTGGGCAGCACCAATTTCCGGGTAAGTTCGTCCCTGTCTAGATTTACCTTTTTATTTCGGCTTAGTGGTGTGGTTGCTGATCCCAACCGTGGGGTGATCTTACTCTGGATTATCTAGTAAGGGATAGTCCGGGTCTTGTGTTGCAGGGGGTCGGGAGTGATCCTCGGTACTGTGATCTAGGCCACGTATCGTGACAGGTGGTACCACAGTGATGTAGCACGATCTACAGAAGTTCAGAGGTTAGATCATTCACAAAATAATGAAGCTTCGGTTCAATCTCTTAAGTCGTGCACGAGTCAAGAGGTTTCGGTTTTAACTCGTAAGTCGTGCACGAGTCAACTTAAGGAATCACGTGAGGAAGGAATACGAGCTAGTGAAGAGGGCATAAGTCGTCTACGACTTAACAAAGCTTGGAGGAAAGAGCTACGGCTTAACAAGAAAGAAGAGAAGGAGTTACGACTTAGCAGGAATTTGAGGTGTGCGAGTGAGATGAGTCGTACACGACTCAACGACTCATCCATAAGTCGTGTACGAGTTAACAAGAGCAGAGAAGTGGAAGAAGATGAGTCGTACGGAGTTGACTCGGTTGAAGGGATATACCGCAAGTAAGCTTGGGAGCTTGAGTCGTTGGAAGTATGTTGAGTCGTGACATTTGGTGAGTCGTATGTCGTACACATTGTGATTGTTTTTTTGAGTCGTAAGTCGTCCAGGGACATTATGTTCGTAAGCCATTGTTCTTGAGTCCTTTGTTCTTAAGTCGTGTAAACTGTGTTGTTTGTTGAGTCGTATCTTACTGAGTCGTCTGAGTTGTAATCTGTTTGTCTCGTTTATTTGATGAGTCGTATGTCATTTATATCTGATGAGTCGTGTCGTATGATAAGTCGTGTGATGTACTTCGGTCTGTTGTGTTGTTAAGTCGGTGACGACTAATGATGAGTCGGGGTTCATGAGTCGGCAACGGCTTATGGAGACAGTTGTAAATGCTATAAATAGCCGTGTGTGTCATTTTGTAAGTGGTTGATTTTGAAATAAAATTTCTTGTTGATTGCTTTGAGCTTTCTTCTCCAATTGGTAGTTGAGTGTAATCTCCTATCTCCACTTACGTCATTCGAGTGCGCTCGAATCCACATTTGTTGAAGCCGATTCACGGAATCTAGTGCGCTAGATCAACGTACGAAGAATCGTAGATCTTTGAACACGGTATAGTGCGCTATCAACGTGTTTGAGATAGCTAGAATTCGGTATCTTCGGATCAACGAATTTGGGCATTTCGGTATCTTCATTCCATCGATCGCTACTTTCACCGATTGAAGTTTGTTTTGATTAATCCGCTGCGCCAGTTTTGGTATCAGAGCCACACCTAGCCAATCATAGCTAAGTTGATTCTTGGAGCCAAGTATTTGAAGTTGAAGTTTGAAGTTGTGTTCGTTGTGTTCATCTTGAAGTTGCAACAAGTTCGAAGATTTTGATCCATCTCATTTTGGATCTAGATTTGGAGAAGTGTTTGAATTTGAAGTTAGGCCGTGTATACTTGTGAAGTAGCCAAGCCTAGTGAAGGGTCTTGAAGCTTGAGCGTGGCTTATTGTTGTTGTGTTGAAGTTTTCTTTGTGTTCAATTTGTTGAAGTTTGTGAGTTTGAATCATGCCACCTAGAAGAGCTAATCGTCATCAAAACGTTGAAGCCTTGTATCGAAGAGAAGAAGCCGAGCTTATGGAGCAACGTATTAACGAGAAATTTGATGAAGGCATTGGAAAGTTAGAGAAGTTGATGAATGATTTGAATCAAACTCAACGAAGGAGATCACCAAACTCGAACCATGGAGGAAACAGAGTTTCGCCATCGGTTACGGAAGCGAGGAGGGTATCACCGCATTCTTGTAGAGATAGAAGAGAAACATCAATTTCATCACGAAGAGATCATCATGACTATGCACATGAAGAGAGAAAAGTCGACGTGAATTTGACAATGAAGCATATAGAGAGGAAGAGAGACATAGTCAAAGAAGCATGCATGAACGAAGAGATGATAATGGTCGAGATCGATGTAGGCGTACTTTTGATTTTGATGAAGAGGGCGATAGAGCTAGTATTCATTATCGAGATCGAGACCAAGTTCGAAATTCTTATCGGGATGCTGAAGATGATCGACGTTGGGAATCGGGAATGAAGATGGAGATTCCGGAGTTTAAAGGAGGGATGGTAGCTGAAGAATTCTTAGATTGGTTATCTAATGTGGAGGAAATCTTTGATTTCAAGGAGGTTCCGGAGAATCGAAGGGTGAAGTTAGTTGCTACAAGGCTGAAGGGAAGAGCTTTGGCATGGTGGCAGCAAACTAAACTTACTCGTGAACGAATGGGGAAGTCAAAGATAGAATCTTGGGAGAAGATGAAGAAATTGATGAGAGCTACATTTTTGCCATACAACTATCAATCGCTTATGTACCAGAGATTGCAGAATCTAAGGCAGGGGACGAAATCAGTAAATGACTATGCAGATGAATTTTACCAACTCATTGCCAGGAACGATATAATGGAGACAGAAGAACAGCTGACTGCTAGGTTTGTTGGAGGGTTGAGAATGCAGATCCAGGATATGGTTAATATGTTCGATCCCAGATCTGTAGCGGAGGCACATCAAAAGGCGTTAGCTTGGGAAAAGCAAGGAAGACGTGGAGGTGGTGTGTTTACCAATTCTAATAATCAAGCAAGGGGTGTTGGTGGAAGTTCTAATGTTCCTAAATCTGTTACAAAGCCAGTTGTGAAGGAGGCTAAGAAGGCGAAGGTTAACAGTGGTTTCAAATGTTATAATTGTCAGGAGTTGGGTCATAAAAGCAATGAATGTCCGAAGCCGAAGAAGAGAGCAATGGTTGCAGAAGTTGAGGAGGAGGATGATGAGGAGGCAGAATGTTCAAATACACCTTATGTTGAGGAGGAAGAAGAATTGTCTGGAGATGAAGGTTGTAATCTTATGATGAGGAGGTCATGTCTTACACCAAAGCAAGAGGAGGATTGTAGTTGGTTGAGAAGCAATATTTTTCAGTCGACATGCACTATTCTGGGAAAAGTTTGCAAGTTCGTTATTGATGCTGGAAGTTGCGATAATATTATTTCTACCGAGGCTGTGAAGAAGTTGAACTTGAAAACTGAGAAACATCCTAAACCGTACAAGCTAGCATGGTTAAGGAAGGGTGGTGAAGTGAAGGTGTGTCGAAGGGCTTGTGTTAATTTTTCTATTGGAAAGAAGTACAAAGATGAAATTTGGTGTGACGTTGTAGACATGGACGTATGTCATCTGTTGTTGGGCAGACCGTGGCAGTTTGATAGATCAGTTCAACATGATGGTCGTGCCAATAGTTACAGTTTCATGTTCGAGGGTACTAAAATCACTTTGGTTCCCAAGAAGCAACAACAGAAGGAGAGCAAGCTAGAGGAGATTGAGGAATTGAAAACTCTGTTGACTTTGAAGGAGTTTGTTAAAGAAGTTGAAGAGGTGCCTGAAGTCTATTTGTTGATTGGGCGAGAGAGCAGTGAAGAGGTTGAAATTCCTGAAGAAGCAAAGCCAGTTTTGAAAGAGTTTGAAGATGTATTTCCAGAGGAGTTGCCTAAGGAGTTACCACCATTGAGATACGTTCAACATCAAATTGATCTTGTTCCGGGAGCAGTTTTACCACATCGACCACATTACCGAATGCGTCCGAAGGAATATGAAGAATTACGAAGGCAGGTGGAAGAGTTACTTGAGAAGGGACGTGTTCAGGAAAGCTTGAGTCCTTGTGCTGTGCCAGCTTTGTTGGTACCGAAGAAGGATGGAACATGGAGAATGTGTACAGATAGTAGAGCTTTGAACAAGATTACTGTCCGCTATAGATTTCCTATGCCGAGGTTGGATGATTTGTTAGACCAGTTGAGTGGGGCAACTATATTTTCGAAGATTGATTTGAAGAGTGCTTATCACCAGATTCGAATTAGACCGGGAGACGAATGGAAGACAGCTTTCAAGACGAGAGAGGGGTTATACGAATGGTTGGTTATGTCATTTGGTTTATCAAATGCACCTAGTACATTCATGCGGGTGATGAATCAAATCTTTAGACCATTCATTGGGAAGTTCGTGGTGGTTTATTTCGATGATATTCTGATATATAGCAGGAGTATGGAGGAGCATGTTCTACATTTGAGGGAAGTGTTGATTATTCTTCGTGAAGAACAATTTTATGCTGCTACGAAGAAATGTGTGTTTATGACAAGAAGTGTTTTATTTCTGGGTTATGTTGTTTCAAGAGAAGGTATTCAAGTTGATCAGAATAAAGTTGAAGCAGTCAGGAATTGGCCACAGCCAAAGACAATTACGGAAGTGAGAAGTTTTCATGGGCTAGCGTCATTCTACCGGAGATTCATTCCACACTTCAGTAGCGTGATGGCTCCAATTACTGATTGCATGAAGGGGAAGCAGTTTGTATGGTCAGAGGAAGCGGGAGTTGCTTTTGAACGAATCAAAGAACTGTTGACGACAGCGCCAATTCTTGTTTTACCTAATTTTCAGTTGTTGTTTGAGCTACACACTGATGCATCAAAGGTTGGGATTGGAGGAGTGTTGAGTCAGCAGGGGAGACCTATTGCATTTTTCAGTGAAAAGTTATCAGGGGCAAAGATGAGATACAATACATATGACGTTGAATTTTACGCTGTTGTGCAAGCTGTTAAGCATTGGAGACACTACCTGTTTCAGAAGGAATTTGTTCTTTATACTGATCATGAAGCTTTGAAGCATTTACAGGGGCAGGATAATATTTCAGCAAGACATGCATCGTGGATTGCATATTTACAGCAGTTTACCTTTGTTGTTAAGCACAAATCGGGGGTGACGAACCGTGTGGCTGATGCTTTGAGTAGGCGGAGTCATTTGCTGACAACATTGAAAGTTGAAGTGACGGGGTTTGAATTACTGCCAGAGATGATTGAAGAAGATCTTTACTTTGTGAAATATGTTGAAAAAGTGAAGGATGGGAGTACCGATGAATTTATGTTGGTTGATGGATTCTTGTTTAAAGGAAATCAGTTATGTATTCCAGAGGGCAGCTTGAGAATGAAAATTATCAAGGAGTTGCATGAAGAAGGCCATGTAGGTAGAGATCGTACATTGCAGTTGATTTCTCAATCTTATTTTTGGCCGTCGATGAGAAAAGAAGTTGAAAGATTTGTGGAGAGATGCCATATTTGCCAGGTTTCAAAGGGAACAGCGACGAATGCAGGGTTGTATATGCCATTACCTGTACCGTCTAAGCCATGGGTTGATATCAGCATGGATTTCGTTTTGGGTTTGCCTAGAACTCAAAGGGGAAATGATTCGATATTTGTTGTAGTGGACAGATTTTCAAAGATGGCACATTTTATTGCCTGTAAGAAGACAGCGGATGCAGTTCGAGTGGCACAATTATTCTTTAAGGAGGTGTATCGATTGCATGGTTTACCAGAATCTATTGTTTCTGATCGGGATACTCGTTTTCTGAGTCACTTTTGGTTAAGTTTGTGGAAGATGGTGGGAACGAAGCTGAAATTTAGTAGTGCTTATCATCCGCAAACTGATGGACAGACAGAAGTTGTAAACAGGTCATTGGGAAATTTGTTGCGATGTCTTGTACAGGATAATTTGAGAAGTTGGGACATGAAATTATGCCAAGCAGAATTTGCTCATAATCATGCCATGAATCGCAGTACGGGATTCAGTCCATTTCAGATTGTATATTCAAATTTACCAAGGGGGCCGTTGGATTTAGCAGTAGTACAACAACCGAAGGGGACAGTTAAACGAGCTGCTGACTGTGTTGATGAGCTGACTGAATGTCATAAAATCGTTCAGGAACGATTGGAGAGATCAAATGAGAAATATAAGAAATCTGCAGATTTGAAACGACGAAATGTTGAATTTAACGAAGGCGATTTGGTTTATGCAGTGTTGACAAAAGACCGTTTTCCGGAGGGAACATACAATAAATTGAAAGCGCGGAAAATTGGTCCAGTTGAAGTTTTAAAGAAAATCAATGAGAATGCTTATCGATTAAAGTTACCAGATGGTGTTTATACTTCTGATATTTTTAACGTCAAACATTTAATTCCATATCATGGAGGTGAGATTGTTGAGGAAGAATTTACAAATTCGAGGTCGAATTTTTCTCAACCAGGGGAGGATGATGCAGCACGATCTACAGAAGTTCAGAGGTTAGATCATTCACAAAATAATGAAGCTTCGATTCAATCTCTTAAGTCGTGCACGAGTCAAGAGGTTTCGGTTTTAACTCGTAAGTCGTGCACGAGTCAACTTAAGGAATCACGTGAGGAAGGAATACGAGCTAGTGAAGAGGGCATAAGTCGTCTACGACTTAACAAAGCTTGGAGGAAAGAGCTACGGCTTAACAAGAAAGAAGAGAAGGAGTTACGACTTAGCAGGAATTTGAGGTGTGCGAGTGAGATGAGTCGTACACGACTCGACTCATCCATAAGTCGTGTACGAGTTAACAAGAGCAGAGAAGTGGAAGAAGATGAGTCGTACGGAGTTGACTCGGTTGAAGGGATATACCGCAAGTAAGCTTGGGAGCTTGAGTCGTTGGAAGTATGTTGAGTCGTGACATTTGTTGAGTCGTATGTCGTACACATTGTGATTGTTTTGTTGAGTCGTAAGTCATCCAGGGACATTATGTTCGTAAGCCGTTGTTCTTGAGTCGTTTGCTCTTGAGTCGTGTAAACTGTGTTGTTTGTTGAGTCGTATCTTACTGAGTCGTCTGAGTTGTAATCTGTTTGTCTCGTTTATTTGATGAGTCATATGTCATTTATATCTGATGAGTCGTGTCGTATGATAAGTCGTGTGATGTACTTCGATCTGTTGTGTTGTTAAGTCGGTGACGACTAATGATGAGTCGGGGTTCATGAGTCGGAACGGCTTATGGAGACAGTTGTAAATGCTATAAATAGCCGTGTGTGTCATTTTGTAAGTGGTTGATTTTGAAATAAAATTTCTTGTTGATTGCTTTGAGCTTTCTTCTCCAATTGGTAGTTGAGTGTAATCTCCTATCTCCACTTACATCATTCGAGTGCGCTCGAATCCACGTTTGTTGAAGTCGATTCACGGAATCTAGTGCGCTAGATCAACGTACGAAGAATCGTAGATCTTTGAACACGGTATAGTGCGCTATCAACGTGTTTGAGATAGCTAGAATTCGGTATCTTCGGATCAACGAATTTGGGCATTTCGGTATCTTCATTCCATCGATCGCTACTTTCACCGATTGAAGTTTGTTTTGATTAATCCGCTGCGTTACACAGTGCCTAATCATTAGTTGGGAATCCATTCTCCCTACGAGCCTTGTATGAGTTTTGTTTGTATTACCCACTCTGTGGCTAGTAGCTGGAATTTAATCATGTAACAATTTTGGCTATTTTAATAAGTATTTGTGTGACGCACCACTTCTATACCCATGCTAGCCAAGGACACTACGGAGTAATGTTGTCAACTAGTGTGGAGAATAAGGCTGTTGAGGAGCGACCATCCGTGCAATTGCTTTGTGCGAGCACCGCCATGTCGGGTAGTATAACATGCATTTGATTTCGAGAGGAAATCCGACACACTGATACAAACTCAAAGCTACTACACAGTAGCTATAATAATCTTCGGAAACAAATATAGAAATAAATATGACACAAATCAGTCACAAACATCCATATCAAAAAAGCGGAAAAAGATACGAATATATAACACATGAAAGTGTACATCAGAGTAGTGGTCAGAAAGATCCACAATAACCCAAAAGAACAGCAACATGTGCCATACAAAAGAATAAGTATACATCATAGAGTCTATATGTCAAATGCTTACAACAAAAACTACTAATCTAAGTAGTTATCCAAAAGTCAGAGTGATGAATCCCTGGGGAGAAGTCAAGCAGAAGCACCTGTAACATCTCGGTCTGACCCGAGTATTATTTCATAAGAAAATAATAAACGGATCAGTCTAGCTATAAATATCAGATGTCATGATATAGAATAAGAGATATGGCATAAACATATGATAACCATAATGGCATACTACTATAAGTACGTAATTGAAAATCAACATGAGATTAATCAATATCACAAGAATCTTCTCAAAGATCCAAAAAGGATTTCATACCCAAAACTTGTATTTACAACAAGTCAATGACACACGAATTCACCAATGCACAAAATTTGATAAATCATATCAATGAAAATCACTAAAATTGGTGAAGCACAAATTCCAGAAATCAACACACGGAATCCAGAAATCATAAAAAAGGGCGGAAGAAGGCCTATCACACGAACGGGAGCATGAAAACTCACCAACATATGTATCACACGAACGAGATGCTATCTCATGGTAGTTAGCCATTAATTTTTGACACACGAACGGCCCAAAGACCATGGGGTGCTACCCCACATGTGTGAGTCGAAATCACACTGAAACGGGGTCTAGTCTCCCTCGCAGACAAAGAGACATCGCATAATTGCTAGTCTAAATCACAAAAAATGATCGTCATGATCATCAAGAAGTGTCAATTACACTAAGCTAGTAAATATATGAGTTTAGCTTCATGTCCCATAACCACTAGCTTGACTTAAATATTTACGAACAAACTGTAGATCTTCACTAGGAAATTGTCACAAAAAGGCTCAATCGAATAAGTCCAAGAATTAACCGACGAAGCAAACGCAAGCGTTTCATACCATTTGTTTTCTAAGTCGTTTAATTCGATTTCTCATCCGAGTGAAGTAAAGGCTTGTATATACTAATAGTTTGGAAAGTGGTTTAAGAAAAGAGCTTAGTAATAAAATAGTTTTGAAATCGCTTCGATGAAAGAATTTTGATATTTACTACTAGTATTGAAACCTTTATATTTTTAAAGTGACAAATCACAAAAATGATTGTAAAAAAATCAATCACCGAAATTCACATTCGAAGACGTGAATAAAATCCAAAAAAATCGATATCAAATCCATCAAAATGGATATTTCGAAAATTCCCAAAGAAAATGTCATCAAAGTCGATAATAAATGATAGCAACAAAAGGGAAACAACACAAATCGATTAAAGTTGGAAATTCAACAAAATAGGCAATATAGGCAAAATTGGCAAATAGGAGCAGGTCGGTCAACCGGACTCCCTGAATCGGTTGACCAAACCAAAGATGGAAGTGCTCGGGTAGCAGGTCGGTCGACCGGACCCTGAGCTCGGTCGACCGGAGCCTATAACCTGCACTTCCAAACCAGAGGCAGGAAGTGCTCGGGTAGCAGGTCGGTCGACCGGACCCTGAGCTCGGTCGACCGAAGCCTGTTGCCAGCACTCCTATGCCTATCTAATAAATGCCATTCCCTTCCCAATTGTTATCGGTCGAGCAACGGCACTAAGGGTTTACGCCAATCGACTACTCGGCCATAGAAGCTCTTCGGTTCATCACCAAAAACATGATCAAGACATCAAAGCTATGATTTTTAAAGAATTGAACCCAAAACACCAAAAATTGGAATATTCACCAAATCAATCCTAACCAAAAGCAATTGTACAAGAATAAGCGTTAGGAATTCATACCTAACAATCGAAGATAGTTATGGACTAAGATGTGAGATAAAAATCTCACCTTTTCACAAAAACAAAGAAGAAGAAGCTTGAAAACAAAGGAGGATCAACCACTCTTCAATCCCAACTCAAGGAGCTTGAATCTAAGCTTAAAAGAAAAATATTTCCTAAGTTAGGTTTAGGAAATTTCTGAAATTGATAAGAGAATGAGTTGGAGAAGAAGAAGAGAGGCTTACCAAAGTTTCTTCTATTAGTTTGGAGCTAGAGCTTGATTTGCAAAAGAAAACTAGGGCTTGAGTTTCAATTTCCCATTCCACTCTCCATTGTTATAAAAGCTTGAGTATTAGGAAAATAGAAAGGAAGTGAATGAAGAGGAGAGGGTGGGGACTGAGTTAATAAGTGGGGTTATAGGGCTCAGCCCAAACCAAAGCCCTAAGTGAAAAGTGGCAAAATTCCACTAACTCCAAACATATCAAAGTTTATACTCAAAAAGATTGCAAACGGCGTTTTGAACTCAATGGAAGTGGCCTGAGTCCTAATTCGACCGTATGCAAAAAGTAGCTTTTCAGACTGAATTCCGAGTATCGATAAAATATTTAAATGAAATATTTAAATATAAAATCGATAAATATGCGGGTTGTTACAGACTCCCCTCCTTAAAGAAATTCCTCGCAATATTTAAGAAGAAGATATATAGTAACAACCATGAGAGCATATTCATTACAAAAGAAATTTGAAATAAAAGGTTACCTTAAAGAGCACGGGAAAGTAAGTCTGGATGTGTTCGCTCGATGAACTCTTTAGATTTCCAAGAGCAATCTTTAAGTTTTGAGGACCATTGAACTTTCACAAGCGGAACATCTTTATTTCGAAGGCGTTTAACCTCCAAATCAATAATACGAATAGGATGTTGCTCATAAGTTAAATTCGGCGAAACTTCAATTTCTTCCATAACACCATGCTCAAGAATAGAATCGGAATCTCGAAGGCACTTCCGTGATTGAGAAACATGAAACACGTCATGAATAGCAGAAAACTGAGCCAGTAATAAAAGGCGATGAGCCATGGAACCAATACGTTCGGTGATGGGAAAGGGACCAATATATCGAGGTGCTAACTTTCCCGATCGATTGAAACGTACAACACCCTTCATAGGTGAAATACGGATAAACATAAGATCTCCCACAGAAAATTCTAACCTCCTTCTTCGGTTATTGGCATATGATTTTTGCCTATTTTGAGCTTCTCTCATCCTATGACGAATAAGGTCAATCTTTTTTGTGGAATCACGAATAAAATCTGGACCTAAAAACAGCTTCTCACCGGCCTCAAGCCAACAAGAAGGAGATCGACATGGCCTTCCATAGAGTGCCTCAAAAGGTGCCATACCAATACAAGATTGGAAGCTATTATTATAGAAAACTCGACAAGAGAAATATGATCTTCCCAACTTCCACCAAAATCAAGAACACATGCACGAAGAAGATCTTCAAGAGTTTGATTCACATGCTCAGTTTGTCCATCCGACTGGGGACGATAAGCGGTGCTAAAATTAAGCTTCGTTCCCAAAGCTTTTTGAAGACTCTTCCAAAATCCACTAGTAAACAATGGATCACGATCACTAACAATAGAAGTAGCAACTCCGTGTAATTTAACAATTTCTTTAATAAAGAGTTTGGCCAAAAGAAGAACGGTTCGATTAGACCAAACGGGAATAAAATGGGCGGATTTAGTAAGTCTATCAACTACCACCCATAAGCTATCATGACCCGAACGAGAACGGGGAAGGCCATCAATAAATTCCATAGAAATTTGATCCCACTTCCAAATTAGAATTTCAAAAGGTTGCAATAACCCATCGGGCCTTTGATGTTCGGCCTTAATGATTTGGCAAGTCATGCACCACTTAACAAAATTAGCAATATCAGATTTCATTCCCTCCCAATAATAAAGTCGCTTCATATCCGCGTACATTTTACTACTACCGGGATGAACGGTAAATTTGGAACGATGAGAATCTTCTAAAATGTCTTTACGAAGATCACTATTATTTGGCATGATAAGTCTACCAAATTTTCGAATGCCGCCACGAGAATCGATATCAAAGTCTTTCAAATCTTCAATATCAGTTTTATCCCTTAATCTTTGGCAAAGAAGGGCCAATTCGGGATCTAGCTTTTGAGCTTCAAGAATTCGCTCTAAAAGAGAAGGATGAGCCTCAAGGCTACATAAAACAAGAGACGAACATAAATCGAAAACACCATCTCGAATCTCACAAGTGGATAAAATTCCAAGATCATTCCATTCGGATATCATCATAGAAACAACTGCTTGTTGCTTACGACTAAGTGCATCAGCAACATGATTTCCCTTTCCGAGAGTAAAAAGAATGTCAAGATCATAAGGTGCAAGGAATTCGAGCCAACGTTGTTGACGTAAATTAAGTTCCTTTTGCGAGAATAAATATTTCAAAGACTTATGATCGGTGTAGAGAATAAATTTTTCTCCCAACAGATAATGACGCCAAATTCGAAGGGAGAAAACGATAACCGCAAGTTCTAAATCATGAGTGGCATATCTAGTCTCAGCTGGCTTCAATTGCCTAGAAGCATAAGCAATAACATGTTCTTTTTGCATAAGAACGGCACCCAAACCAACGCGACTAGCATCAGTATAAACAATAAAATCTTGATTCCCCTCGGGAATAACAAGGATAGGAGCATCGGAAAGGAGTTCTTTTAATTTCTGAAAAGAAGTTTCACATTTGTCCGACCAAATGTATTTAACACCTTTCTTTCTTAAGCTAGTGAGAGGCAAGACAATTTTAGAAAAGCCTTGGATAAAACGACGGTAATAACCCGCCAATCCGAGAAAACTACGGATCTCCGTCACACTCTCCGGTATCTTCCAATTTTGAATCGCTTCAATTTTTGAAGGATCCACTGATATTCCGGATTCGGAAATAATATGACCGAGAAACTTCACATGAGATTGCCAAAAGTGGCATTTAGAAAATTTTGCTTTTAATTGATTACTCCCAAGAGTTTCCAACACAATCCGAAAATGCATTTCATGCTCCTCCTCGGTTTTAGAATACACAAGAATATCATCAATAAAGATGAGAACAAACCGATCGAGGAAGTCTTTGAAAACTCGATTCATAAGGTCAACGAAATAAGCCGGAGCATTCGTTAAGCCAAATGGCATAACAAGCCATTCATAAGATCCATATCGAGTGCGGAACGATGTCAAAGGAATGCTATCCTCTGCAATACGAAGCTGATGAAAACCAGTTGCATAGTCCAATTGTGAAAAGACTCTAGCACCACTAAGTTGATCGAATAGGTCATCAATCCGAGGTAAAGGATATTTATTTTTGATAGTAAGATCATTAAGCTTGCGGTAGTCAACGCAAAGCCTAAGTGTGCCATCAGATTTCTTCACAAAAAGAGCCGAAGCTCCCCAAGGCGAGGAACTAGAGCGAATAAATTGCTTCTTTCCAAATCGGATAATTTTCTGTGCATCTCCTCATTTTCTTTATTGGACAAATGATAAGGAGGACGAGTAATAGGTTGAGCCCCAGGGGTAAGATTAATTCTGAACTCAATTGCTCGCTTAGGTGGTAATCCTAAAACGGGCTCAAATATGTCGGAAAATTCACGAACAACGTGAATAAGAGAAATGACGTCTTCCTCATCATCATCATCATCATGAGGATTTAAAGAATATAAAGATGCAGATAAAGTGGAATCCGAATCTTTGAGAATAATAGAAATCTGCTTAACAGATTGAGGATGTCGAAGATGAATAGTCCGCTCAGGACATAGGATATGAGCTTCATAACGGTTAAGCCAATCCATTCCCAAAATCATTCCAAAGCCTAAATAACGCATGACATGCAAATCAACTAGGAAAGAAAAATCGCATAAAATAATCTCGACATCCTTACATAATAAACTGAGTGTTGCGGATCCACCAACCGGATTTGCAATTCTCAAAGAAGTCATTAAAGCAACAACACTTAAAGAAAAAGTATCAACATGCTCTTTTGATATAAAAGAATGGGATGCTCCCGTATCAAAAAGAACTCGAATAGGTTGATCACGAAATTTAATAATACCATCCAGGATAGAATGAGATGTACCTTGACCACGTGATGTGTTTCCAGGGGCCTGAGCAACATTTAACTTTCCCTCCTTATTTCCTTCAAGTTCGAGGGATTGATGCATATAATGATCCGGGCTCTTACAATAGCGACAACAACGGGGCTTTGAACACTTGTTCGCAAAATGGTTCCTAGACCCACAGTTGAAGCATTTCCCACAACTAGGAGAAGAAGCCTTTGCAGCAGGAGTTTCTTGCTTACCCTTTTTGTTGGGATAAGGACTTTTGAATTTGTTTGGCCTCTTCTTATTGTTTTGGTTGAAATTCGGTTTGGCACCCACAACTTCAACATCGCTTTCCCTATCCGCTTCTTCAAGACGAAGAGCGATGTCAATGAGTTGGTCGAAGGGAACTTCTAATTTTAGAAGTAATGGCTTCTTGAGATTTTTGTTTAAGCCATAGACAAATGTCTGATTTTTCTTCAAGGAGGTATTAATGTATTCAATCCCCTACTTGGAAAGGATTCAAAAGATGCGACATAGTCTGTCACAGAAGATTCACCTTGAACAAGGTCAATAAAACGGCGAGCCAAAGTCACCTTCTCAGCTTCTGGAAAAAAATTTAATTCGAAGCGTTCTCGGAATTTCTCCCAAGTGAGATCCGCTTCATTGATTTCAGAAATAAGAAGTTCATACCAGTCCAATGCTCTTTCTTGGAGCATACTAGAGGCCACCTGAACATGGTGAAGATCAATAAGATTCATCCGAGAAAAGATTCTATCGCACGGTCTCAGCCAAGCCTGGACTTCGATAATAGTCTCGGAACCTTTGAGTGGCTTCCTACCCAAATTGGTATAGTCGCTGCACAACCATGCAAATTCTGACCAAGGACGAGTAGACTCCGGATTAGATCCGGCTGCTTGAGCATTCCCCACTAGGTCAAGAAGCTGCTGTGCAGACATAAATACTCCATCCTGGGGAGTAGCACGACATGGACTGGCGCTGGGACGACCAGGTCTAACCATTTCTCTTCCTTTAGAAAGAAAGAAAGAAGAAGAAAAAGGTTATTCACGAAATGAATATCAAGCAATCTTGATAGATAAAACAAGGAATCATAGAGAAAATAGGATGAATCGGTACGAAGACTCGAATTAAATCCTAAAGCACAATTCCTAAGATGGACTTGGGATGATGATCCTTGCTAGATTATTTTACATTGTTCCGAAGTTTGGCTCTGATACCAAGCTGTGACACCCTACCTCTATACCCACGCTAGCCAAGGACACTACGGAGTAATGCTGTCAACTAGCGCGGAGAATAAAGCTGTTGAGGAGCGACCATCCATGCAATTTCTTTGTGCGAGCACGCTATGTCGGATAGTATAACATGCATTTGATTTCGAGAGGAAATTCGACACACCGATACAAACTCAAAGCTACTATACAGTGGCTATAATAATCTTCGAAAACAAATATAGAAATAAACATAACACAAATCAGTCACAAACATCCATATCACAAAGGCGAAAAAAGATATGAATATATAACACATGAAAGTGTACATCAGAGTAGTGGTCAGAAAGATCCACAATAACCCAAAAGAATAGCAACATGTGTTATACAAAAGAATAAGTATACATCATAGAGTCTTTATCTCAAATGTTTACAACAAAAACTACTAATCTAAGTAGTTAGCCAAAAGTCAGAGTAATGAATCCCTGGGGAGAAGTCAAGCAGAAGCACCTGTAACATCTCGGTCTGACCCGAGTATTATTTCATAAGAAAATAATAAACAGATTAGTCTAGCTATAAATATCAGATGACATGATATAGAATAAGAGATATGGCATAAACATATGATAACCATGATGGCATACTACTATAAGTATGTAATTGAAAATCAACATGAGATTAATCAATATCAAAAGAATCTTCTCAAAGATCCAAAAAGTGTTTCATACCCAAAACTTGTATTAACAACAAGTCAATGACACACGAATTCACCAATGCACAAAATTTGATAAATCATATGAATGAAAATCACTAAAATTGGTGAAGCACAAATTCCAGAAATCAACACACGAAATCCAGAAATCATAAAAAAGGGAGGAAGAAGGCCTATCACACGAACGGGAGCATGAAAACTCACCAACATATGTATCACACGAACGAGATGCTATCTCATGGTAGTTAGCCATTAATTTTTGACACATGAACGGTCCGAAGACCATGGGTACTACCCCGCATGTGTGAGTCGAAATCACACTGAAACAAGGTCTAGTCTCCCTCGCAGACAAAGAGACATCGCACAATTGCTAGTCTAAATCACAAAAAATGATCGTCGTGGTCATCAAGAAGTGTCAATTACACTAAGCTAGTAAATATATGAGTTTAGCTTCATGTCCCATAACTACTAGCTTGACTTAAATATTTACGAGCAAACTGTAGATCTTCACTAGGACATTTGTCACAAAAAGTTTCAATCGAACAAGTCTAAGAATTAACCAACGAAGCAAACGCAAGCGTTTCATACCACTTGTTTTTCTAAGTCGTTTAATTCGATTTCTCATCCGAGTGAAGTAAAGGCTTGTATATACTAATAGATTAGAAAACGGTTTAAGAAAAGAGCTTAGTAATAAAATAGTTTTGAAATCGCTTTGATGAAAGAATTTTGATATTTACTACTAGTATTCAAACCTTTATATTTTTAAAGTGACAAATCACAAAAATGATTGTAAAACAATCAATCACCGAAATTCACATTCGAAGACGTGAATAAAATCCAAAGAAATCGATATCAAATCCATCAAAATGGATATTTCGAAAATTTCCAAAGAAAACGTCATCAAAGTCGATAATAAATGATAACAACAAAAGGGAAATAACACGAGTCGATTAAAGTTGGAAATTCAACAAAATTGGCAATATAGGCAAAATTGGCAAATAGGAGCAGGTCGGTCAACCGGACTCCCTTAGTCGGTTGACCGAACCAAAGATGGAAGTGCTCGGGTAGCAGGTCGGTCGACCGGACCCTGAGCTCGGTCGACCGGAGCCTGTAAACGGCACTTCCAAACCAGAGGCAGGAAGTGCTCGGGTAGCAGGTCGGTCGACCGGACCCTGAGCTCGGTCGACCGGAGCCTGTTGCCAGCACTCCCATGCCTATCTAATAAATGCCATTCCCTTCCCAATTGCTATCGGTCGAGCAACGACACTAAGTGTTTACGCCAATCGACTACCCGACCATAGAAGCTCTTCGGTTCATCACCAAAAACATGATCAAGACATCAAAGCTATGAGTTTTAAAGAATTGAACCCAAAACACCAAAAATTGGAATATTCACCAAATCAATCCAAACCAAAGGCAATTGTACAAGAACAAGCATTAGGAATTCATACCTAACAATGGAAGATAGTTATAGACTAAGATGTGAGGTAAAAATCTCACCTTTTCATAGAAACAATGAAGAAGAAGCTTGAAAACAAAGGAGGATCAACCACTCTTCAATCCCAACTCAAGGAGCTTGAATCTAAGCTTAAAAGAGAAACATTTCCTAAGTTAGGTTTAGGAAATTTCTGAAATTGATAAGAGAATGAGTTGGAGAAGAAGAAGAGAGGTTTACCAAAGTTTCTTCTATTAGTTTGGAGCTAGAGCTTGATTTGCAAAAGAAAACTAGGGCTTGAGTTTCAATTTCCCATTCCACTCTCCATGTTATAAAAGCTTGAGTATTAGGAAAATAGAAAGGAAGTAAATGAAGAGGAGAGGGTCAGGACTGAGTAAATAAGTGGGGTTATAGGGCTCAGCCCAAACCAAAGCCCTAAGTGAAAAGTGGCAAAATTCCACTAACTCCAAACATATCAAAGTTTATACTCATAAAGATCGCAAACGGCGTTTTGAGGTCAATAGAAGTGGTCCCGAGTCCTAATTCGACCGAATGCAAAAAGTAGCTTTTCGGACTAAATTCCGAATATCGATAAAATATTTAAATGAAATATTTAAATATAAAATCGATAAATATGCGGGTTGTTACAATTTGTATATAGACCATATTATAATATCAGAGGATTTTAATATAAAAATGTTTTAGCTATCGTAAGGTAAAAACCCGACATGTTTATTTGTGGCATGGTCTTACGAGATGCTTTTATTTCCAAAGTATTTTGAAACTTTAATAATCAATTTGAGTGTAATTTCTCATGCTTGTTTTCCAGACTGCCTCGGGTGTTATTTAACGATAATGCTCGGGTCAGACCGAGTATTATATAATACAGGAAAGGGTGTTGTGGAGCTTAGGAGACGAGCAAGATAGCGATACGTACTGCCGTACTTGATTATTATTCCGCTGTGTGTGCAGTTTTAAGGACAAGCTATATGATTGTCCAGTTGTATGTTATTGATGATGTGCTCTGGTGATGTATGTATAAATAGATATAGTATTTGATTTGGTGTAAAGAATATTGAATATCTATTATATTTTATTCCGCTGCAATGGTTAGATTCTGATGTTGTTTTCTGTTTTCTCTTCTTCTATCTCTTCTTCTTAAACCCAAATGGTTCGTATTTATGTTCAACTTGAGTTGATTGATGTTGCACAATGTTGACTCAAGGGGTACAGATTTGAGGGTCATTACAATATCCATGATTCCGACTCCATTTCTTCAAAAATGTCTCACCGTCGCCTTCAATGAACTCCTCTACACAAGCCGCATCCGCCCGACACCACCATTTTAAGACTGCACACTTCCTTCTGTTTCTGACCTGCTTCTCCTCTCACGTGTCCCATCAGGTCGCACGACCAAAACGATCGTCGATCCCCCGAAACTTCGGCCTAAGCAACTTCTCTCAATGTTAAACCCAAATCCAAGCTTCGATTCGCCTAAAACCGCCTAAAAATCAAACTAGATCAAGCCCTAGTTCACTGCTCTATGGTTGAGCCTCCCAAAACATTGTCGATCTCCAAATCGAGGCTATAGAATCAGAGACAACATCCAAACAAACTCGATGATCTTTGTTTCACGATTTTTCGTTGAGTATTTATTTAGATTTTGATTTTTGAAGTTTGCTTTTAAAGAGGGAAAACCATTTTCTTGGTTATAAAAAAGTGATTAAATAGGGTGAAAATGGATGGGAGAAGCATGAGCCAAGAAATGAAGGGGTAAGGTCAAGGTATGGGCCAGGATAAGCAGCATGGCTAATGTGACGAATGGATTTTTCGCGCTCGAAAATCGACATCCATACTTTACATCGTACTCGAATGTCGTAGATCCGACCGTTCAAATCTGAGTCGCCGGAGCTTATAGCACAATTAAGTATAACGATACAGTGGAAAAAAAGAATAATACATTGATATACAGCATTTATACAATATCTGATACAATGATCAACAGATATCAATATACATTAGAGATACAATAGAATAGCAGCGGAAAAGAAAATAGATAACACCTAGCAGCGGAACAATATAACTCTAAGATAGTTTTCAAAAGAGAACTCCAGAAGTAGCTCGAACCAACGTCACGATTCACCAAGACAAGCAAGTCTCGTCCACATCCAAAGACTGAACTAGCTCCAGATAACCTACTAAACCTGACTATCTGAAAACCCCAACTCTAGACTGCCCGTGTAGAAAAATTTTGAGCATCCAGAGTTTAGGAAAGAAACAATAAACTCCGGATCAGTCATGGGACTGGTGTGAGCAACAAAAAAACAGTTTATCTTTTAAAACAATCAACAAAAGATTTTAAAATCAATTCGCAATGCTTTTGGAAATGAAACTACCATAAGACCTCCCGCCACACACACAATGCAAACGCAGAATTGGAGGAGATTTCTTCTTATGATAGTCAAACATGCTTGATACGCAATTTCCTTGATATTATTACTATAAGTGCAAGGTGTAGAAAAAATCATTTCGAAAGTAAAGATATAAATCTTAGCCAACATACGACCATTATCGTATGCCTACTATAGCTACCATGTTCAATAGCAGGTTACCGCCACATTCCATGGCAGGTTATACAACTAATACTGTACAAGGCTCGTATTGTTTCTTTGGATTTCCAATAAATGGTCAAACCAAGGAACTTCCCATTGCCATATGAGAACGCCTCTGGAAGGACGTCCCCGAGAACCTAACCGGATCTCTGCCAACACAAGGCCGGGTTACCCCTAACTGGGTAACTACTGACATGAGTATGCCATCCCCCGGTCATAACCAACCTTTATCCGGGATCCCGATAACCAACAACCACAAAGTAATAAATTTGCAGCAACAACATAGGTTAAGTATCTGGGCTCCATACCATGATACCACCTCTATACAGAAGGAAATGCACATACCCTAAGGGGCGCTACCCCCAATAACTTTGCTGCATCTTTCCTGTTTTGACCATTTCGGGGTGTGAGGTCCCTCGAAGTCTCGTCTACAAAGCTACGCTTTTTACAAAAGCCACGCTTTGATCAACAAATGATCAGCAGCACTCAGCATGCCACATTACCAAGTTGGGAATATATCGCTAATAACCTTCAACTACATAACCTCTGAGCTCGTACGTCTCAGAGAAGGGTGTTAATGCTAAGAGAATAAATTCTCCGCCACCAACAGAAATGTATTTGAAATAAATCTGCTTTATATCTCAAAATGTAATGTCAGACATACAATCCATACAAGTTTGTTCTGGGTTCGAATAGAACCGAAGGCACTTCCAAAGAAGTCCTTGCAATCCGGGTATTCACAATCCCGATTGGACTTCCCATCACTTAGGGAGTCTCTATACCGGAGCAACTCAGTGCAGAGACAATCGATAGGACATCCTATCGTTCTCGCAAATACACGGTCTTCACCACCGGTCTTCAAAATGCTATCTACAATGACGTATCACATATTCAGAATGAGTTATACGACCCAAAGGTCCTTTCTCGGCTAACCCGAATAGTGAGCGCAATATTTAAAACATATGGATATGGGATTTCAATTAAGTCACAACTTAATAATTCAAAACTTTCTTTCAAATGGTTTAAACAAATTACCATTTTCAAATCTTTAAACAAAAGATTTATTCCATAAAGTTTACTCAGTTTCACAAATATTTATTTATATATTTCAAAACAATTCCCATTTTAATTGGATTAACTTGTTTTAAAATCTTTAAATTAAAGATTAAACTTATAGCTCTCAAACCGTTTCCATAACTTGGAAAATCATTTTCATTTTTAACTTGAAATCCTTTTTAACGAAATTTGGAAGTTCACTATTCATATGAAAGCTTTTATTATTTGAAAATGAATTTATTTTAGAAAGATCCAATTTTATTTACACGAGTTAAAGCCTTTGAATTTAAATTCAAATTCCCAAATCAATACCTTTAAAATAGTTTAACCTATTTAACTCATTTATAAGTTGAATAGCTTTTCTAAACCCTGGTTTCCAAATTATGGAATTCAATTTCAAATATTGAATTCAAATTTAAATTAAAATATTTAAATTTCAAACTCAATCAAGTTACTCAAAATAAATTTCATCTTTGAAATTCCATTTTCAAAAGCTTTTCACTTTAAACCCAATTCATTTCCAACACATTTGAATTCTAATATTCAAATTTAAAACTATTTCAAAATCTGTGACTTAATTGATTTCCTCATGAAATCCATATTTGTGTGTGTATAAGTGTGGTCTAGGGTTTAACACAATCGTGCAACATCACAGATTAAAACACAGCAGTATAGTTGATAAGCGATATAAACTATAACGCTTATCGTCCATTCACAGATAATATACAAATGTAAATAAATGAATAAATTATACACAGTCACAGAACAAA
This sequence comes from Allium cepa, assembly GCA_030765085.1. Classification (NCBI taxonomy): domain Eukaryota; kingdom Viridiplantae; phylum Streptophyta; class Magnoliopsida; order Asparagales; family Amaryllidaceae; genus Allium; species Allium cepa. Next base: position 833,773,258 of record CM060931.1, read on the forward strand.
ATATCACAGATCAGATAGGACAATCAATTCAAGGCATCTCATAAAATACAATCATTCATAAGTAAGGCCGAGTATTCAATAGTCATTTATAAGTAGGATTAATTAATCGTTTAATCCAAATCAATTCTATTTATTTCCTATTAAATTCATTACTTATGAATCTATTACCCAATTCTAATAAATAAACTACAAATCATTTGATACAATAAATTAATCTATCAATCGCTTTAATTAATTAAATTTTTATTAATTAATCATATTAATTAAATTAACCTCCTAACCAATTACATAATAAATTAACCCCTTGATTTATTATCTTAAGAAATTAAACTTTTAATTGCTTATCATAAAGTAATTATCTCATAACAAGGAATCATTAATTACCAATTTAATCTAATGATTTTCTTAAACTAAATTAATTAACTTTAATAAATTAAAGTATCCAAAATTAATTACAATAAATGATAAATCCTTAATTACTTTCATTAAGTAATTTCATTAAAAGTGTATAATTGATTATCTCAATTTACTTAATCTAATTAATTATTAACATTAATCACCTTCATCAATACTTAATAATCCTTAGTTAATTATCTTTATTAACTAATAATATTTCTTTAATTACTTTCTTAAGAAAATTTCTTAGATTTAAATCATTATTAATCATCTTCATAAATTATTCTTTAATTCTCGTATAAATTAAATTCTTTTATTATCTTAAATATTCCTAAGATAATTCGTTTACTTTATTAGTGGCTTCATTAACATTCGAGTGTATTTAAAACATTAGACTTCTAAATTTTTAAAGCTTCCCAAAATTATTTAACAAAATTTAACACAAATTCTAAATTATTCATTCTAATTAATTCAATAATTAATGGATTAGAAATCATTAAATCTTCATTAACTTAAGTTAAAACTTATTCTTGATTTAACATGTTCTTTACAACATGCTAAAAACATTGTTTCAAATTTCCTTTTTAAATTCCTATTTAAATTAAATTTTGAAATAAATCCTTATTTAATTTTAATAAAATTTAAAACAAATTTTTCAACATTTTCTTTTTATTTACATGTAAAAATAACACTTGGTTATAAATTTCAGAAAATAGGATCAGGTTGAAAACCTGGAACAAAACTTTGACCAGAGACTTCCCATCACTTACTTCGAGTATACTACTCGAATCACTCGAGCAAGGCACGAGTTTTTCCCAGCTTCTACCCGCGTCCAACTTTCTCCTTGCATACTTCTTCTTCTTCTACTGTTCTTTTTCTCTTTTCCTTTTTAAGTTAAGTAAAAAAACAATGCAGTACACCAAAACTCACTCACGCACCCACCCACACTCGACGCATCCATTCAAATTTTCTCGAGTATAAATCGAGACGACCCAAACTCGTAGCTGCTGACACGTACGCCACCGTGGACGTGCACATCGCCATTGGCCATCTTCCGGCATCACCGCGACGTCGAGCATATCGACTATCTTCCCCAGAACATGCTCCGGTCACTCGAATTTCATCATCGCCTCAAAATCGAAATCGAGGCAAATATCCCAAACCTGGAATTCACGTACACCCATCACCTCCCAAACCTGGCAACGCCTCGTTCTTGGTGCTCCGACCACTAGACGACTCGAGCCTCCAGCCACGACTTTGTCAACCACCCAGACACCCGTACCCAAAACTTCGAGCAACTCGATCGCGTAACGACGCCGCAAAACTCACTGGAACGTCGGCTACAGAAACAGGATGCTAAACCCTACATCCCCCTCGTCCCCTCAAATGTTGCAATAGAAAATTTATTTGACATTTTTCCTAGGATCCATGAGGATCGAGCAAGGTACAAACAAAATTTTAACATCTAAAAATCCTTTGTTTACCAGAAATCGAAAAAAAATGTATTTCCAGTTCATTTATAAACTGCTCATAAATTACACCACTAAAAATCACCATTTAAGTTTTAAAAATCTTTTCTTTTACTGTTGATTCAAGTTACACAATCGAATTAATATTTTAAAATGTTCAAATATATCACACATCTAAGGTTTCAACTATATTTTCTTGTTTCCAGTAATTTTCTAAACTTAAAATACTAGAACTTGTTTTAAAAACTAGATGATGTTTAAAACTAAACTAGCTTGATTGAACACCATAGTTTCACAGTGATTAAATTGAGAGTTTGAATTTTTGTTGGTTTTAAAATCTTTGAAATCAAAAGAAAGAAACAGAGGGGTACAAACAAATCAGACAGGCATATTCAAATACTTCATATACTCAGATTTTTATACTTCTATCTACACATGCAAGACATCATCATCACAGAAATTTGTCAAGCAACAGATAACTAACCACTTAAATTTTAGTTAGAATGTTTACTCACTTTTGTTTTTGAGAAGAGAGAACAGAGCTTGATAATGTTGAACATGCTTGAGTTCTTTGCTTGCTGAAGCTTTTAAGCCTTCAGTTTGAATTGATTTAAGTTGTTTGTTTGTTTGAATTTTGTTCAAGTTTTGAGTGACACTTGCTTTTGTTTTTTTTTTCAGTTTTGAAGAATGAAACTGGAATGATAATTTGATGTGTACATGAAGTTAAAGTATACAGGGTATACAAATCTTGTATAGGGTGGTGATATACAGTTGTTTGATAAATAGCAAAGAACTGACTTTAGTATGGGCTAGAGGTGTAAACATTAAATGCATGTGTACTTGTTTCATGCTTGCCTACATCTTTTTTTTTACTCGGCTGAAATATATTCTTGTGTGCTAGAGGATATAGCATTAATTGCTTTAGTACATATTATTTTATACAAGTGGTAAAATTTGTTTGTACCATATCAGAGATATGTTTCTCTATCAGGCAAGATTTTGCAACTAAAATAATTTTGTAAATATTTCGAATGACATTGAGTTCAGCTAGCATTAATTACATGAGTACTTTATATCTTACTTTACATTTGTTTTGCACTTGAATATAATTTTTTTCTTGTTTTTTTTTGGTTTTGTTCCATTACTTTGTACTGACTTTTACAGTTTGATTTTATCTTTCTTTTGTTCATAGATGATGTTGCTTTGGTTTTGTTTATATACTTGAGTGTATTTATTTCTTTTGCTTTGAAAATGGTGGCTGCATTTATTAGCTTGTACAATAGATATTCACTTTACTTTTATTCTCAGCTTTGCATTTATTTTACAGAGATATGTTTTATGAAACAAAGTCTTGGCTGAGAGATTTGTTTTGGTGTACTTGAGAAGAGGTTAATAAATGCATGTCTTCTAATTTGTTTACAAGCTTACACTATTTGTTTATGTATGTATACTTTTGTTTACAGCAAATCCTCTTTTGTACTTCTTCTGTTTTGTTTTAGTAGACATTTCTTTGTCATTTGTTTTATTACTTGTCATATGAAAAATTCCTATTGTAAATATATTGTTTAAATGTGTATATATTTACATTTTATGGTTTAATTTCCCAACATTAAGTTTATAACATATATTTTTGTTTTCTTTTACAAGTGTACATACTTATATATTTATAAATAATTTGAAATAACAATTTCTGTCTAAAATAAGAATTCATTTGGAAGGACATTTTATTATAAATATTGTTTTAAGAATAACTCCTTATTTAATATAAAATAATTTTATAAAAGAAACCATTTCTTTATTAATAAATAACATAATTTATTTGAACATTGGAAAAACTCAAATCAATTTATCATTTTAATTTCACAATTTTAAATCAAAAATTAATTTAGTTATTAATTTAAAATTGATTAAAATTCGGGATCGTTACAGCTAAATTTAAGAAATATATATTTAAATTTAAAAATATCAAGCTACAAAACATTCGAAAATTTCGAACTATAAATAAGACGTGCCATCTAGCATTCTTTATGCCATACCCCTATTCCGAACGCAATGGAACTGGTCCCGAGGCCTATTCGAACATATGCAGAGGATAGCTTTTCAAACCTAGTTATTGTATTAAATTCTGATGTTGATTTCAACATGTTTCGATCTCGCACTACCAAATGATTCGTCTGATCGCCATGAAATTCGACGTCATACTATAATTCATAATTACGGATCCAATGAAATTAATTTCGTTGAAATCTGAGACAGTGCCCTCGAATGACAATTTGATAAATTTAAATATCGTTTTGATTATCGATAATTATCCGATCTATTTATATTTGTAAATAAATTTACAAATTGAATTCACCAATTATTTATTAATTAAAAGGAGTTGAATAAAATTATTAAATTCGTTTAGTTAACGTTTGATTCATAATTCAAATATTTAAACATTCCTTATATTTGAATTATAAGTATTAAATTCTAAAATCCAATTATTTAAATGTTCAAAATTAATTAAACATTTAAAATGAAATGGCCATAATTTTAGGTTGTTACGGTACTGGTTTCGAATAGGTTCATTAGCGGAAGTATGGTGACAAAAGCTAGCAAATGGAAGTGGCAAAGTGGTAAATCAAAACAAATCTGATTTTACGCCTTTCAAAGTAATTTCTTTTCATCTAACTTACCTAATTTGTCAAAATAAGATTGAATGCAATTTCTTTGTCAAAATCCTTTTTCTAAAAGCTGCGGAATTCACAAACTAACCATTTAAAACAATTTAAGAAAATAAGCCCTTCCCCTTGGTAAAACATATAAAACATTTAATTCCCTTAACTAGAATTATTTTATAACCATGGTGAAATACTTAGGAAAATTCCCCAAAAATAACCATAATTCATTTTTAATATGTTTCCAATATATATAAATTCCATACCCGAATTCATTATATAATTGCTTTAAACAATTTAAACGCAATATTAACTATTTTCTCTCATAGACAATTCATAATAAATCCACAATAACTTTGAAAATTATGAAATTTTACATCCACTTCTAAAATGTCTTCGACTATATATCAAAAACATAAATCACTTGGATGTCATTTAACAGGTTTTCTAATCCAAACTTATCATAAATCTATGTGAAACAATTCAAATCATCAACAAGCATATATATATATATACACTATTTAAATAAACACAACATGACATATAACTTGCAAAATTAATTAGGATCGATATCAATATCTAAAGTGAGAGGTATGTTACTTATTCACCATGGCTTGGTGTTAAGAAGGTTGAGATTTTCCCATTGATTGATTTGCTTAAGCTTTCTACTTGAATCTTATCTTTTCTTCTTCTGGAATCTCTTTAATGGTGGTCGGTCAAGCTCAATAGGGTTTTAGTTTTGGTTGTGAATGTTAAAATGAATAAGGAATAAAGAATATAAGGGCTTAAGGTATTAGGAGGAAGGATGTTCCCATTTTACCCTTATCATATTCCTCCTACTTACTTATTTTCAATTATCTTTTTTGCTTATACATTATTAAGGCACGACCCCTTATTGATTAAAAAATCTCAATCCCTTAACTATCAACATAATTTCATTTAATTTGACTAATTAAATATCCTAAATAGTGTTAGTAAAAATTAGGGTCATTACACATATGTACATCGTACGGCACTTTGTATATTTATCGTGTTTGTTGGCTTATTAAGAGTTTAGGGAATGAAACTTCAAATTTTTTGAGGTAGCATGAATAATTGACTAAGTTATAACCTAAGGCTATTGAGCGGAAGGTACACTTAGTAATTTATTTATCATCCTTGGGCGATAAGAAAGTTTCAAAACCTAGGCAAACCGTGAGCAACATTTGCTAATGATTGTGAATGTTGTTAGGTATTAATATGTGATTGTTTCTTCGGTCACTTGTGTTGGAATTTCAAGGACGAAATATTCTAAGTGGAGAAGAATGTAATGACCTAAAATATCAAACACCTCAAATTTATATATCTGAGTTATTTAAATATTTGAATCTTGGATTTTATGTGAATAAATATGGTTTTATGACCATGTTAACCGCATTTTCAAAGATAACTAAACTTGTTTTTGAAATTTGTCTACAAAAATAATAATTCGAAGAAATATCGATAATGTGATCGAAAATCATTTTATCGATAAATGATTTTTTTCTAAACAAAAGTTGTTCGAACTCTTTAGCATTTGTATAGTAACATATGAGCACATAAATAAATACTTAAAAACACTTAATTTAATTGCAAATTAACTAAAGCAAACATGCTTCTAGAAGGAGACCAAAACCCTTCAATTAAGGCATGAAATGTGGATGGAATCACGGAAAGCATGGAGTTGAAATAGGAACGCATGTGCATGGAGAGAATGGGGGGTTTAGGCTAGCCAAAACAAGAGGAAAAGGAGGTGATTTCATGCTAAAATATTCTCTAAAACTTCTACTTCAATTCACTAGTTCATATTTCAAAAACTATGAAAAAGGAAAAAGAATTTAAAACACTTCTTTCTCCTCTTTAACTCCTCAAAACGCATTCAAACCAACTCCCAATCAACCCAAACTCTTGTATGATCCTTACAACCACATTATAACACCTTCTAGAAACTCGAACTTGGAAAATATGGAGCACGCACCCCAAGGAGGTCCAAGGCCGTGATCAAAAGGTGGGATTTTGGGTCATGGTTGCGAGCATATAGTAGGTAGGAAGGGCTTTGGTCGTTATTTACTTGAGGTAGGAAGATGGAAACTTGGTGGTGGCATAAGATTGGTTGTTTGCATTTGTATGGGTGATTTTGCTTACCATCCAAATGAAAATAATGTTTAGATGTTGATGTTTAAACTGTATATGTGTTGCTGGAATTTATATTGTGATGTTTGATTTTGATATCTGCTTTGGAAAGCAAATGGCATATGTAAATGATGGATATGGACTTGAACGACTTTGTCTAACTTTTTGCATAGCCTTAGAACAAAGCATATATGGTTTGGTCAGACTTTGATTTGAATCGGACTTGAGCTGAAATGGTTTTATGGCGACTAGTCGTAATAGAAGCATTTAGGAATTGTCTTGTGTTTGGAAATTTCTCTAGAATTTTCTAAAGAGATCTTTAAGGGTTTCTGGAAAAAAATTAGACTCTAAAAAGTTTTGATAGTTTTTCGAAATTGACAAAACTTAAAAGTGTGTTAAATTGCAAATTTTTGAACCTATTATAGCATTTTAAGATAGCATCTTTGAAATGCTGCAGTTTCTGCCCTTCACTTTAAATGCTTCAAAATGACTTTAAAATTAAGTATCTGTCTCCAATCTTTTTACCAGTTTTTCTAACATACATTATAGTATTTTATAAGTGGTTTGAAATTTTTATGAATTTTTAATAATTTATTATGAATTTTTAATTATGTGTATATTTTAAATAAAGGAAAACATGTTATTTTTGAAGTTTTAAATAAATTATAAAATTGATCTTTGAAGTAATAGTTTAAATAAAGGTTTTAAACCATATTATAAGTATTTTAAAGTATATTTTAAGTATGTATTATTTTTAGAAAAAATTATTGATTATTTTATTACTATTAAAGACTTGTGTAATATAATATGTTTTAAATTGTTTTTATTATTAGATAAATTATTTTATAAATAATTATTACATGTATATCATTCTAAAAAGGTTTATAACCATAATTTTTTTTAAACTGTTTTAAGAGTGCTTAGTGGCTTAATTATGTTCCTTTGTTTAACTTGTTTATAGGAATTAATTAATAATATACTAAATAATAAAAGCCGACGATGTAGTCTTATCATTTATAAAAGCTAAGATCGATGTTCTTGTAAGGACATAAGAAATAGTGTGCTAACCTACCGGCTTCCCCCTTGACAGAGAAATATTTAAGTTGGGAATGTCAGAAACGTGTTAAGTATACGAACCTTGATTTCTATAAGCATTCGTTTTTGGAACTAGATAGCCAATTAATCAACGTCAAACTTGACAAAATAATATTAGTAAATGGATCTAGGTTGTAGTAAACAATGTTAAGTAAAATTTGTTTTTAACCTTAAGAATTACTATAATTAGGATTATAATGAGGGCTGTAATTAGGACTATAATTACAAAAATAATAATGAATACTTTAGGTGTAATTAAAAATGTAACTAAATCTTTAAAAGAGATATTTAAAGGTAAATGCTTAAAGTATGAAATGTTTTGGGTTGTTGTGACAATGTTTAAGTAACACTTGTCTTAAATCCTTATAAATGTAATTAGATCTTTAACAGAGAATTTTAAAGATAATGATTAAGTATAAAATGATTTGGGTTTATAGTAGACAATGTTTTAGTAACATTTATTTTTAAACCCTCGAATTATATTTTAAGTGGACAAATATTATGAATATACTTAGATCTTCAACAATGTAATTTTAAAGATAATAATAAGTATGAAATCTTTTGGAATAAAGGAGGAAAATATACGTGTTTAAAATATAAAAGAAAGAAGGGGTTAATATTAACAATGGTTACGTAATATTTATTTTTAACCACTTTCATTATATTTTAAATAAGTAAATCTTGTTAATTGATTTGTGAATATACTTATATCGTTGAGATAGATATATGAATACTTTTTAAAGCGTTGAAAAGAGTATAAATGAAAAATGAAATAGTAGAATATAAGTTTATATATATATATATATATATATATATCTTTTATAAAGAGGAATTTATACACACACACAAGTATATAAAGGAAGTTTTAATTAATAAAGGGAATTTCAATTAATAAAGGGATTTTCAATTAATAACGGAGTCGTAATTAATAAAGGAATATTAATTAATAATGAAATTTTAATTAATAAAGGATTATTAATTAAAAAGGAAGTCTTAATTAATTCGGAGAATGACTAATTAAGAGTTTAATCGATTAGTTAGGGGTTTAATTAATTAGGAGAATAAATTAATATAGAAGTTTTAATCAATGAAGGAAGTTTTAATAGATAAAAAAGAGTTTTACTAATAAAAGAGTTTTAATTAATAGAGGATTAATTAAGTAAAAAGGGGATTAGAAGTTGTTTGTGGGACATTATCGTGATTTTATTAAAAGAGGTTTAATTAATAGAGTATTAACTAATAAACTATGTTTTAATTAATGAAGGAGAATTAATTAATAAAGGAAGTTATAATAAATAAAGGAGTATTAGACAACAAAGGAGTATTAATAAATAAAGGAAGTTCTCATATTTGTTGAATATGACCAAATTAACTTATGAAATATCTGGAAGAAACATGGGAATTATATGGTACGGTTATTCACTCAATGATGATGCAACCTAAGTATAAACTCATCTTGCCTCTCTAGGATAAGTGATAAAGAAATCCTTCCGAATAAGAGATGATCTCCACCTATATTATTGTATGTTTATTTCTGATAGAACCGTAGTTAAGTTAACCAGAAATTTGTCGATTTAGTCTTGGAGCGACCGAGATTGAATAAGCATACTTAGGTAATACTTGCCGAAAACTACTTCAAGATTTAGACATGTGTTCTATCTCTTGCAAATGGATCTGTTCGAAATGTTGGAATCTATGCAGAGACTCGTGATCTGTTCAAAATGTTCCAATTGATGCAAAGATTCATGATTTGTTCATGATGTTGGAATCCATTTGGGGATTCATGTTTTAATCAAGTGATGATGATTCATGTGTTGAGATATTGAATGTGACTTCACTATTGGTAATGACAGAGACTAGAGATAGGATGCATAGCCAAGGGGTTTAGCTAACCAAAAGGTAGGCGACTCCGTTCTTGTGTTGCTTACGGGTATGCATGCGCCAGTGGTGCATTCAGTTCCGTGGGGCAAGGCATGGGCCAACTATGTATTTCCCTTGCTACATCACCTAGAGATGTATGCTGCTCAAAAGGATATCTCTGCTCCTTGTGCCGAAGATCGGAGTTGGCTTAGATCCGAGGAGATCTCTATTGAAAACCTACACAATTATGCGAATGCACCTTAGCGGTTTTTGATTTTATACCTATTTATTATTTTGATTTACACGTAGTACAACTATATCTTACTTATGTCTATACCTTAGACATAATCTATTATAATGCAGTATGTACCTATTAGATGGTTGGCTCTTTTGAGGGGAAAACCAATCTATGATTAAGTTGGTCTTAAAAGGTGCTGTTATATGTCAAGCATATTTCTTGAGTTTCTCACACTAAACTTTTATTTGACCTGTGGTTTCATTTTTCTTATTTCCATAGGTGCTTTTTCAAGCAGTCTGAGGAAAATAGGTTTTCGTTGATGTTCATAGGGTTTTTGGAGTGGAGCTGGATGTTTTACCTACTATAGTATTCTTATTTCCGCCACATAACTTTATATGTATATATCAGCAATTGTAAGAACAAACTGTTATAGTTATCTAGGCCATTGATACAATTTAGATTAGCAACTCTGAAATGCTATGTATATAGAGTAACATTGTGTAATATCTTTTGATATTATATGTTAATATTCCATTGTGAGATTCTGATGTTTTTGTTTTCCTCTTTCTTGTCCTTTTCTTTTATTCGTTTTCTTTTACCTTAACAATCGATTTTTCCAACACATGAGTGTTTAGCACATAAATACCATGGATGTATTAATTTCAACATTCAAGGATCAAATGAGAGGCCATTATATCCATTACCATGCGATTGCCGCTTTAGTAGTAGGTCGGTTACCTCATTCAACAACAACTAGTCATATAGGTCCTTCTGTTCATATAACTCTTCATGTAATTCTCTTCGAACTTGTGACCAACTTGCTTTTCCCTCGCCCAAGAAACTGAAAACACATCTAAAACCACAGCTACCATCATGTTCAACACCAACAAATTTGGTTTTGTAAGGGATCAATTTATTTGGCATAGTATCAGCATACAAAGTTGATACATTAGATAAATCAAACGACTGTGATGGTTTACGAATCTAAAGCTTGACATATTTTACTATGTTGTTATTACAACATTAGGTAGAAGGTAAAGGAATTGATTTGCAGTCAAACTACTCAAAAGAAAATAGTCATCTAATAATGGATGTATCCATTTTTTTATGAGAACAACCTTTGGTTTTTAATTTTCCAATATGGGATACTAGAGAGAAAGTTTAATTAAAACAATTTCCTTAATATTTTGTGATAACCATTGTAACGATCCATATTTTTTATAATTAAAAATATTAAATTAAATAAGACTTTGGAATTTAATATTGTAAAAAATTAAAATTATGATTTATTAATGGAAAAAATTATTAGAATATAATTTAATAATGTTGATTGAATGTACTTGACAACTGTTTAATGTAATTCCAATTATTGGTAATAATAAAGGTTAATAAGGAATAAAGTAAATGATGCATTGATGGTGAAATTGTATATTATTTAATTGAGTTTGGTTTTAATATAAAAATTTAAACCAATTATTTAGTATGTAAATTTATTTATCTTTGTTTGTAAACAATAAATTTATAAGTGTGTTTAAATTACTAAGATGTAACAATCGTTTATTTTTAATTTCATTATTTAATATTTTGGAATTAATTTGGAAATCAACGAAATTAATGCAATTGTGATGTCTCAGTTAATATAAGAAAACACGTTAACTGTAGAATAATGAATGTAACAAAATAGAAATTTATGTTAATAAATAAATTACACATAAGAGAACTGTGATTTAGTATAAAGAACTTGTAAATCAAAATAGAAGAATTTGATTGGAATTAAAATATAAGGAACTGGGGTTTATAACTGTTGTAATTTAACATTGGAATTAATGTAATATTTAATTCTTGAAATCAACATGGAAAATTGAATGTCAAAAGACCATTAAATTTTCTGTGTAATCAAGAATGATGAAAATTGTTAACTTTTAAATTTGAATTTAAAAGTGAGTAAATTGATTCTGAAGTAGATTGTTTAAATTAACATATAAAATTAGTCTTTTTGGGAACTGTCTCGAATTTCAACGAAACCAGTTTCATCAGATCCGTAACAGTGAATTATTATAAGATTTCAAATTTCGTAGCGATCAGACTTATCGTTTTATCGTGCGAGCTCGAAACGTGTAGAAATCAATTAATGGAATTTAAATAAGTATAATTTGATTTTAAAACCTAACTTTTGTATACAATAGAATTCGGGTTTGAAATTAGTTTCATTGAGTTTAAAAATATTGAAAACCTATATTTCGATATATAGGACCTATTTTTGTTCCGGAACGAAACGGGCTTTTCGGGTCTTTGTTATCGCGTTGACACAATCGATCCGTTCCATCCATTTCTATTCAATCTTTGTTTATATATATGTTGTTATAAACCCTAGCAGCTCTATCCTATTTTCTGTACGTGCAATTTTTATTCTTATCTGCTCCTCCTCAATGGTGAATAACCCAAACCCTAAATTACAGTTCCAAATCAAATCGAAAAAATCCAAATTGCTCAAATCCTATCATATAATATATCATCGCGAAGCTCTTGATGAATGTAATATGCATCTGCAATTCGTTTTTCGATTGGATGCTCCATTTGTCTAGCAATCAGCGAAGGATTCTCGACCGTTTCGTGATCAACGACGAAGTAACGACCAATCGACGATCGGAGGGCACAACATCGTAGCGAGCATCAAGTGGAGTTCATCTATCAGGTTGGATCATTGCAAGAGTGCTCGAGATCGCCAGAAATTTACGATTAGGGTGGTGTGCTGGCTCTCGGTCGGAAGCATATCCTGGCATCGCAACTGACTTGTTGGGGTGCCGGAGGGGCGGCGTGGCGAGGCGGAGAGAGTGGTGTTGTTTAATCTTGGGTTAGAGGCCTCTATGTGCACACGTTCGACGATAAGTGGTGGCGGCTGTAGCGTTGATGGGTTCTAGGTCGCGGGGTTAGGGTTTGAGGTAAACGATATTACGGTTTTACCCTTTGTTTATTTTTAATTTTAGTTTTAAATTTCAAATCTTCTAACGCATAACTTTTGCATACGAACACAGATTCATGCATGGTTTCTTCCTTGGGTTCGTATTGAAATTCCGAACAACATGGATCTTGTGTGGTTGAATTAGGAGACTTTGAAATTTTGGGCTTTTATTGGATTTTTTATGGGCTTTAAATCAAAGAAAAGTAATTTAACCCACTCACGCAGTACTAAATCTTCTTATATTAGTTGAATTAAGTTTATAAAGTGATAAGAATTTTATTTATTGTTGTTTGGTAGTTTAAATTGACATTTAAATTGACATTTAAATTGAAATTGAAATTGAAATTGAATTTAATTGACATTTAAATTAATGTTTAAATTTAATTGCTAGCTAACACTGACAATTGATAATTAGTAATTGTTGTGATATATTGGTTGATTTGGATGTTAATTGTGATGGATGTCTATTTGTTGACATTTTGGAGGATGGGATGTTTATTTATATTTATATATCTCTGTTATCGCTTTGTATATTAAGTGACAACATATAAGCTGTTATTTGAATTATTTCGAATAAATTAAGAAATGGGTTGAAATAATATATGCCTATGACACTTTGATTTGGGTTAAAATGATATATATTCATCCCTAAAATTAAAATTTTGAAAAATTAAAAATGACATATAAACGAGTGCACCAGTTGCACAGATTCAGGCGTTAGACGCGGCACCTTCCAGTAGCAGATGGACTCTCGAAGTTTCTTACGACCCATAGGGCTCAGTTGTGTTAAGCTTCCTTTATTCCCTTCGATTCTTCACTATGAGAGCTAGATTTTGTTCCAGTCGTTAAAGATTTCTCAAACATTTTGAGTAGGTTCTTTGTACGCTTCGCATTCATCAGTTGAAGGCAAAATTCTTCAAGTGTCACTTTTGGAGTAAGGAAGTGCGTTTTTTTGGGCATAGAGTAGGTCAACTCATGGAAAGAGTTTGAGAAATGGTTTTGTACATTTAGGTTCAGATAAATGGATTTAAAGGTAGTGCATTAGAATAAATATTAGCATAAAAGAGGAACAGGAGTACAAGACTTTAGTAAGAAAATAAGATTTCTAAGATTTAGGAAGGGTACTCCTAGGGTAGTAAGAAAAAAATCTACTTTATGCCTAGCCCAATAAAATGGAATAGTTATAATAGAAAAATATAATTATCAATATTTTTGAAGAAGTAAATATTGGGGTTTTGAAAGAAAAAAGTGGTTTGAAATTTAAACTGGTTTTTATATGTTGTAAATTTTGTTAAAAGTGAAATTCTTTTTGAAGAATTAAAGAGCATATATAGATATATGGTTTCTTTATATGTAGATAAAGATTTTAAATATAAAAACCTAGAGTGTATTAAGTATCGAAAGCATAGGTTACAACATTTATTGTGTAATAGATGCTTTCATGAAAATAAAGGGAGCATAAGCTATAACACTGTTGTTGTAGCAGGTGCATCCGAAAGGAAATGTTTTTTCATAATATATGTGGTTTATTACTATTTATTTTTGTTAAATTCATACACTAGAATTTTTGGGTGGATAAAGATTTTAAATATAAAAACCTAGAGTGTATTAAGTATCGAAAGCATAGGTTACAACATTTATTGTTGTAATAGATGCTTTCGTGAAAATAAAGGGAGCATAAGCTATAACACTATTGTTGTAGCAGGTGAATCCGAAAGGAAATATTTTACATAGTATATGAGGTTTATTAATATTTATTTAGTTAAATTCATACATTATAATTTTTGGGTTGTATTAACGGTGTTTTACGCAACATCTGTTTTAAACCCAAATAAAAATGAATTTTCAAAAGATAATTTCAAAGAGTAAAAATAAAAGTGATTTGTAAAATACACATATTACATGGAAATGTTTTTGGTTATAAATATATTAAAGTAATTTTGGAGGTGAGTTTTTCTGAAAAGAAAGAGCAAGTTAGATATTAGAAGATGTCTATCACAAGAGAATTTAAATTAAACATACTTTAATCTATTGGAATGGAAAAAAAAGTAACGATATAATTTTCTATGAAACCAATAAAATGTTTTGTGCAAGTTACAAGAAATACATGAAAGAGATGTACAAGGTATGAGAAGTAACATATTTTGTATAGCCTATTCGAAAAGTATAAAATAAGTTCCTTATAGTTTCACATAAACATGAAGTCCTCTTTTAAAAGGATCGTAGAAGATTTTAGCTTTGATAATTTCTCATAGGAGAAAGTAGTTGCAATACATTAAGGTATGAGACTGTTAGGTATAATGAGAAGATGTTTTGAAAACATATAAGAATATTTTAAAGATATTCTAAAAAGAAAATAGTTTGGTGAAAAAGTATATAAGTGTTTGAAAAACTTAATAGAAGTAAAATTTGAAAATTCAAATTTTTATAGAAACTAAAAGGGTCTTTAAAAGAAAATGAGGAATAAGTTTTAGACTTAAAAGTTTTTCCCTCTAGGTGTGGAAAATAACGTGAGCACAAAAAGCTGTGAAGATGCAAGTCTAGAAAGATAAGATTTTAAGTAACCTAGTATTTTTGAATTTAATATAAAGGTAATGATAACACTTTTAAAGACAAAGGCTTTGGGATTTGATGTTTTAAAAATTTAGAAACCTTGATTTTTAAAATGGAACTATAAACATCGAGCCAAACTCCTAAATGTGAAGCAGATAGGAACCATTTCCTAGGTGTAATGAAAAAGATGTAAGGCTACAAAGGTGACAGTAGTAACTACTTTTGGAAGCAATAATAGAGTTTCCGTAGAGTGTATAGGACCCTAGTGAGAACCTAGGAATGTTGATTCATGTGAGCAGACTAAAGAAGAATAGTAAAATGGAGTTGGTGAAATTGTAAGACACGCATGATTGAGAATGGATATTCTTGATTTTGGAATAAATTAGAAAAAGCATCTTTCTTTAGTGGAATTCGTATAAGTTAGTAGTTCTTAAGCTAGCATTGGAAGGTACCTTCCGAAGCTCTTTATGGAAGACCGCGCAAGTCGCTTAAGGTTAAATTGATTAGGAGAAAATGCATATTTCTTATCCACATCTCTCTTTAATAGTAAATTTTGAATTTTCTATGTCCATCTTTAGTATTGTATAGGTTCTTTCCTTTATCATCTCTTGGGAGGGTAAAACTTAGGATTTAACCTATAGATGATAGGATTTGATGTAAACATGTTATTAGAACATGATATGTATAATGGATGCTAGTGGTGGCAAGTGTTTGCTAGTGGATGCTAATGGACGCATATACTTACACTATGCACTATTATCTTTTAGGGATCGGTCTAATTAGGACACTAGAGCATATGCATATAGATGTGTGCGCATTTGCATTTTATTTTATTCCATGGTTGCTATAAATGGATGATTATCATATGATTATTGCATTTGGATGATGATTGTAGCACGCATATAGACTATCAGTTACCATTAGGGAATATTTACATTTATTTGGATACATGGCATGGACATGATTGCATAAAAGGAGGTCAACTGAATCAGTGGAACACTTAATCTTTTGCATTAGTTAAGGACATTGATACTACACTAATTGCATAAAATCATAAATCGCCATAGAAAAACTTAAGGACATGAATGTAATGGGTGATGGTTGAGTAGTTGGTTGTAGAACTTGGATGAAAACTTTTATTCATTCTTCTATCCTTAGAGATTTCGGGGATAAAACCCCTTAAGGAGGGGAGAATGTAACAACCCAAAATTTAAGGAGGAAATAATAAATAATTGTAAATGAAAAAAATAGTGTTTATAATTAGAATTCGTTTGAAATTAGTATGAAATTAATTGACAGTAGATTTATTGAAATGTTTCAATTAGAAAGGGAAAAAGGAATTAAATTGTAATGATTGAGTTTAATATAAGAACTTGAATTTGTGTCAAAATGGAATGAACATTTTAAAATAAAAATAAATGCATGTTATGAGATAAATAAAATAAGCTTCTCATTTTTGAATATATGTGTGATTTTATAAATAGGGAGTTTGTTTTGTTACAAAAGAGAAAAAAATGGTACAACAGTGTATTTAAAAAGAAGGCATCCACTTTTATAAACTTAGATGACGATGTTCAAATGAGATGGATTATTGTAAATGAGAGAAAATGTAACCATATATTTATAAAAAGAAGGCATTTAGAAAACTAAACATCATATTTTGAAAAGAATAGGAAAGAGTGTATTATGGAAGGATTACGTTTCGTATAGAAAAAATAAGGTATGTTATTTCTTTGTTAGTAAAGAATAAGGGTCAGTTTGATTTTTAAACATAAAAACATTTATATCAATCAATTAATGTAATTGATTGCTCAAATTAAAGGTAAAGAATTAGTTTACCATTTAATACACAACATATATACACGTTTGTGGACATATGTTATTTATCTAATTACAACACATGTAAATATGGAAAAGAAATGTAGACATATCAATTCACATGTTATTTAATGTATTCAGTTTGAATATATAGAATATTGACATAACAATTCACATGTTATTCATCCAATTAATTCAAATATGAATATGTACAATACTGGCATAAGAATTTCAAGTTATTTATTAATTTATTTTAGACATAAACATGGAGAAATATTGACATGTTAATTTACTTATTTCAGATGTAAATGTGGAAAGATATTGATATGTTTTTTGTTTATTTATTTTAGACGTAAACATGTAAATTAAATGGGTGTTGAAAATTGAAACGGAACATGCGAATAAAGAAAGACGCGTCTAAATTTAAAATGAAATAAAATGTCACAAGTTAGAAATTAATTGAGGAGAAGAAAATGTTATTTATAATTTGTATATTATTGAGTGTGTAATTAATTAAATTAAATATAAGATAAAGCGCTGACAAGGCGCATTGTACGATTTGACATGGCAATAAGCCAGCAGAAGTTTCTAATCTACGGTTGAAAGCACACCTAACACACTATAAATATGACCTAAACTAACCTAGGTTTCACTCCAAATCAAATCCTAGCCTCCATTTCTCTCTCGCAGATATTTACCTACATTCTTCATTTATAAAATAAAATTATATTATACATAAACATTCAAATAAAAGATGGAGATTGTACAAATTGGAGGAGATTTCTAGAGAACTTTGGTTACTGTAAAAAAGGGATTCTAGCTTTTGTCTCAGGTGAGTGATTGTAATTATTTTAGATTTCTTTAAGTAATTTAAAATAATAGGGTTTACAATAGTTTTAGTTTTACTACGATTTTTGGAATAGCTTTTTAGCACTTTATTTACAGTTTTTAGAATTATTTTCGGTCTATTTCTTTTAACTATTCTTTTTAATTGATTTTAGTTTATTTCTATTAATTATAGATTTTCCATTTAATTACAGTTTATTTATAGTATTTTAATTTTTTACTGTTATTTATGCATATTTACATCCTTTTCTTACGCTTTGGATTTTCCTCTATTTTCAGTTTTCTTTTATTTCCCTTACTTCTTCGCATATGGATTAGAATAGATTAAACGCTGGTATGGATTAAAATTATAAGAATACAGAAATAACAGAAGATAAGATGTAAAATGTAAAGACTATAATAAAAATGCAATTAAGCTTAAATTGAGCCTAATTATGATATTGATGTTAGAATTGGACTAATTAAAGAGAATTGGCCTAGTTATAACTTAGAATTATAACTAAAAAGAGTATAAGATGAAAGAAGCTTATTTTTACACTTAGACTTAGGGTTAAGTATTAAGCATGATTATGACGTAGGTTATAATAAGAAATAGAACAGAGTGAGGCTTATTTTAAGACTTAGGATAAATCAATAAGCATATATAGTAAGAACAAAAATAAAGGCTTATTTAAATAATTTATCTAAGTTAATAGGCAAAGAATTAAAGTAGGATCTGTACCAAAAAACATTCCCCTATTTCTATGGACATGGTGTTCCACATAATCCTGAAGTGAGATGAGGCGCACGCTTATGTTAATAACGGTAGTAAATGGTCAATAAGTAGAAGTCCAAATCATAGGGATTTGGACAAGGGGCGTAACTAGATATTGTTTGTGGGTCAATACCAACAGCATTTTCCTTATTATTTCTATGGACACGGTGTTCACATAACCCTGAAGTGAAACTACGTGTCTCACATAACCCTGAAGTGAGACGAGGTGTCTCACATAATCCTGAAGTGAGACGACAGGCACGCTTATGGTGGAGCTTGAGGTAATAAGAAGACCCAATAGGTGGAACAACAGGTAACATGAGAATGGTGGTGGTTACGCGTGCGACTTCTATTCGGGTGCTCAGTAATCGTTATCAGTTCTAAGCGCTTAGTGTGTGCCTTTCGTTGGCACCAATGTCTACTGCGTAGGGAGCTTTAGCATTCAGTCCACAGTAGATTCTATGGAGTAGCAGGCCGATCAATGGTAGTATCAGGAATTCATCCTAATCTAAGCACCTACCAAAAACAAGTGCAAACAATCAAAGTTAATCAATTATGTCAATATAATTAATTCGTATTTATTTCCAGTTTTTTCCTTCTCTTTATTTCCTTTCTTTCCTTTTATATACTAAAACTATTGTAAAGTCTATGACTTTTACTTTGCTTAAAGATTCTAGTAATTACTATCATTCACCAGACTTTTTGTCAGACCCACTCCTCCATTTTCCCCTTTTCCCCCATAGGCTAGCAAGAGCAAGGACGATAGATTGCAGACACTTAGAGACTTCTTTGGCAGAGATTTCTTATGTATTTCTCTTATTTATTTTCAATTTTAGCCTATTCCGTGTACTGGCACTTGTGAGGAATAGTTTGTACTCTGATATTTGTGAGACCGAGGTTTTGATTTCATGAGACATATATTGGTATTTTGAGACATGTGATGTATTTGATTTTATAATTCTATATTATGAAGTTTGACTTTTAGCAAATTATTATTTTAATTGTTTCCGCTGTTTTTATCTATTTTGTCTTGTAAATCTTAGTCTCTACTAGTTTTAGTTACACCTACAATGCACCACATCTTGTAGTGTGTCCTTTTGGGTATACTAAGGGGTGTGGGGTGTTACATATTCACTTAGTCATAGGGTAGAAAATTATATATGATGCCGGACTGGTTAAAATAAATGGTCTTAAAATTTTGAATTGGATTTTGGTTAAAGGAATTTGTTTTAAAGAAAATAAATTATGGATTTATATGAATTGAATTATTTCTAGTTCAATCTTTGAAATGTTGGAATCGAAATTGGTTAAAAGCAATTGTTTTAACGAGTTAAAATTTGAAATGTGAATGTGATAACCCAGATTTTTGGATATTTGTAAATTGATAATTAACGGGTTTAAGGTTTTTAAATTGTTAATTTAACAATTCTAATTGATGCATGGATGTATGAAGCGAATTTGAAACCATAATTAATGTGTAATTGGAAAATCAACTGGTTTTCTCTTTAAGATACTTATTTTATTTAGTTGAACAAAATAAATTAAGGAAGAAATAAATAAATAAATATGGATGATATTAAGTTGATAATCTTCTAATATAAAATATGATTGTAACTAAAATTTAATATCACTAAATATATAAGTATAGGTGGAAATTGGTAAAGTAGTAGAACATACATATATAAGGAATAATGCACATCAGTATAATTCATGAAGAATATGTATTAAATGTAATAATGTGTATATGGAAATTAAGAGATATACGATTTTACGACATTTAATATGTGTAACGACCCGCTATTTTGGACCATTCAAATCGACAATAAAACCATACATATCCGACTTGAATAATTCAAAATACCGAATTGTTAATTAAAATTTGGCAAAACTTAAAATATACAGTAAATAAATCAATCACAGATCACAGAGTAATATAATGCAGCGGAATAGATAAAGAATAGTAGTTCATGAAGCTACTATATACATCAGAGTTAGAAAAATACAACCGAATAGTTCAAATGCAGTGAAGTCTCCAATGCAACAGATGACTTCTCCGAACCAATTAACTGGAAAGGCTGGAATCTGAACCGATAGTTGGATTTCCAAATGAAGCTCCGAACTCCAAAGGTGAGTCTCAAATGCTATATCACTTAGTCTGACCCGAGCATAAAGCAAAACACAAAACACTCGAGTCAGGATTAACATTCTTATATCAATAAATCCAACTCAAGTGAAATATCAACTGAAATACAAATAACTTAAAGGATGTTTGGGATAACCATCCTCTAAGGATCCATGGAACTTTCTACAAGGTAGAAATATACACACTATAACACAATGGTCATTTCAGCTTGATTTATACTTCAAAACCAAATCTCATTTTTACTTCAAATATCTCCATATTTCCCAAAATAGTATTTTATATATTAAATAATTTATACAGTAAAGTATTTTCAATTTCCTCAACTTAACAAATCGTTCCAACATCAACCCGACCTTCCCATTCAAATTAAATTCAATCTCAATTTATCAATTTAAATTCAACTCAATTTCTAAAATAACCACTTAAATTTTATCGATCTCAAATTCGGATTTATAATCACAAATACCCCTTTATATTTCCATATATTTCAAAACTTTAAGTATTCAACGTTTCATCTAAATTTTCATTCAATTTAGTTTTCTAAATAATAAATTCAAATTTAGTTCAACCTAAATTTTCATTTTAATTCAATTTAGTTGCTAAATAACAAATTCAACTACGTTGATTTTACAGATCCATCTCAACATAAACCATTTAAATTCCAATATAGTTCAAGGCTTTAATATTTAAATGTTCTATATAACAGTTTCATATAGATTTTGATTTAACCTCATTATTATTTAGTCTTAAAATACTCCCTTATTAGATTTAATATCGTTTAAGTAACCTTAAATTACATTTTACTCCATATTTTCTTTAATTTATTTAAACGTGAAATATTCATTAAATCGCTTAAATCAAAAATCCAGTTATAAAATCATACCCTTTAAATTTCCCATTCAAAAATTTCAAATCGATTTAATTAAATAAATCCTTATAAAAATAAATTTATCTCCCAATCTTAATTATTCAATTTATTACAAGAGAATCTATTTGAAATGTGGATTTACATAAATACTTAGCCATATTATATGCATTAAATCAATCTAATTTAAATCAAATATTACTACTAAATCTATATATACAATTTTCATTTATATAATATCTTAAGAATCAAATTTATTAAACCATATATTTCTTTCCAAAATTATAGAAATTATTTTCAAAATATTTATATGGACCAACGGTGTCTGTATATATTTCCTATCATATAGTCAAGTGCTACGGATATTTATCATTTCAATCCTTATACTAAATATATACGGGTGGATATCATTTCAACCCGTAATCCCAAATGCAATTAAATGAAAATCGCTTGGGTTTATCATTTCAACCCATAACGATTTTCTCCTATTCTAAAGTCTGTTCGGGTATGTATCATTTCAACCCATAGTGATTTCTAAACTACAGGGAACTTGTAGAGTGATAACAGAAAATACAATGAAATAACAGACATATCATCAATACCAATATAATATAAACAACAGGATATGGTGTCATACCCGCAGGTGAACAGTTATAGATAATAGCATATATAACAAATTTAAATAACTACAGCAGCATATTTCAACTGTCGTTTCAATTGAAATCAAACTTAATGAATAAAAGAATGTTAATCGTGAGTGATTGTTCACCTCTCGAGCCTAGATAATAAAGAAGATGACACGGATATGCATACTGCTACAGACACTGAAATTTGAATTATGAATCGAAGCAAAGCAAAATCGGCACGAATTCAACGATCAAAGATGATAACAAGAATTGATGAAACAAGTCATAACGGGATCGGCGAAGATAATGGTATGAGTGGACTCATATATATATAACTATATATATAAAGTCATATTCTAAATTCAACACATATTAAATTAAATTAAATATATATGTATTTATATTTTCCAAAATCATTGTTTTTTTAATTTAAAACACATAAATTAGAATCAAGCATATATATAGTATGAAATTTAAAATAAATACTTATATAAACAGACTAATATTAATCATGTGCTAGGTTACAATACTGACATATTTTAGCTGTAAGAAAGAGTATAATGAAAGACGTCAACATCAGTTATAACATATTTCTATAAACCAAATGTAACATATATTTAGTTGACATAACAAATGAATTCTTTTATAAAATAATATACATTGGGCGCTATTTCATAAAAATGCACATACAATACCATTTATATACAAACAACAAAAGTAGCTTATATATATAGATATACTATTTAAAAATCAATATTTACATTTCAACTAACATCAGAAAACAAATATAAACTTTATACTTTATATATGTTTTATGGAAAAAGAGGGAAAAAAACAGAACGCAAAGTGGATCCAATGTTTGGAATTAAGGGATTAGTCCTGAAGGCTAGTACACTGTCGGATCATTTTTATTAAATTTTTGGATAAATTCCAGTAGAAGAGTAGTAATTTATTTAAAATAACGTGGTGTGAAATGAATTGATGGAATGAATAAAGTAATGTATTATTAGTACCCAAATAATCAAATGACACAATACGTTGGTTTCTTAATAACGACAGTAACGTTCAATTTGCTAAAAGTTAATTTAGGACGTTATCTTCGTCTTATTTGTAAGCGATTGATATATCATACCTCTTCTAAATTTAAGATCAGCTCATGGCACGACGTATGAAAATTCAAATTCCATCGCATCATATATTTATTATTTTCAGTTTAGAAATGTATGAACTTATCAAAAAAAAATTGGCTATAAATGACGTAAAACACCGCTGCTTATTAAATTTGTCATGTACTGCGTTTAAATACTTCCAAAGCGTTTGTCAATTTATTTAAAAGCTATAAAATGAAAGGAGTGAAAAGAGAAAAAAAGAAAGAAAGAACATATATATATAATAATAATAATAAAACATGGGGAGAGAGACGAAGACACAGATGGTGGTACGTATCTTGTTCTATTCATAAGTAAATATCACCATAAATTCCTTTACATATTTTTAATTGCTATAACCAATGCTTTCATATATAACAGGTCCAATCTTATATACATAGCTACATATTATAAAGGGTTATGAAAACTTATATATATACACCTTATAGTATAATATATATGTAGGATCTAGATTAACCCTAGAGGGGGGGTGAATAGGGTTATAGCAAATTTTCTTGATTTTAAACACGGAAACAAAACTGCAGAAATAAATATGCTGAAACGTAAATCACACACAAAATTTACCCAGCTTCGGCAACCCCTGCCTACTGCTGCATTCACAGATTTCTATTAGAATTAAACAGTATCACGCTTACAAACACTCTACTAGACTCGCAAACATTTGCTCCCGCTCACAAACACTCTACTAGACTCGCACACCCTGCTCGCAAATATTTGCTCCCGCTCACAAACACTCTACTAGACTCGCACACCCTGCTCCGCCTATAAAGTTTTGCTTACTCGCAAACTTTGCTTCCCGCCTATAGAGCTTCGCTTACTCGCAAACTCTGCTCCCGCCTATAGAGCTTTGCAAACTCGCACACCCTGCTCACTGAACTAATTCTAACTAGACAATCTGACACTACCTAAACCCTAGGTGGTGATTTATAGATTCTTTGATTCAAAAAGTAAAAACAACAAAAATAAACAAATAACCCTAATTAAAAAATAAAGCCCTTTTAACCAAAAAAAACGGCCCCTTTTTATTTCTTTTAGCCCGTTCTCTTCTTTATTTTGCTCTGTAGAAAATAATGTCGGCCTGGTTCCTTCTTTCGTTCATTCCTCTTGGCTCTTGAAATTAGGGCTTTGGTAAAATTGAAGGCGCCGCTTGAATATAGATCGACTACAGTATTTACTTCTTTGTTTTGATTCGGTAATCGACCCTCTAGCTCTGTTTAGCTTTCGGCTGCCCCAATTTTTGATCGAGTTCAACTCTGATGCTTCGGTATGTAATTTCCCTCTTTGCTTTTACAATTTTGGCTTACTCGAACTCGATGGATTTGAGATTGCCGATGATGATGGTTTATATAGGGTTTGTAACCCTAGATTTGTGTTCGTATAAGTTGATTTGAATTTGTCTACTGATATTGCTTTGGCCATTCGATTATTCTTGGATGCTCGTGATTTCACTGACTTTTTCAATTTCGTATTTTTGATGCTTGGCACACACGGTTTTGATTTGTGACTTGGTCGATTCCTTGATTCACACGGCATTAAAACTTTCCTCTTTTTGATACTTTGACTATTTCAAAGAATGCGTACATCAATTTTTCGACTTGTTTAATCATCTTGATTGTCACAGCTTCAGCCATCTTTGCGTTCCTCCACTGTAGCATTGATTTCGTGATATAAACTATAGCTTGTTTACTGCTTTTCGACTTCACTGAGAACTATAGTCTCTGGCCATCTTCTGATCGGTTTAACATGAACTGACTGCACTTGCACTTGATATTGTAGTGCACATTATTGCATGCATTTGTTTGGTTGCACTTGCCTGAGTGCCAGTTAGCCTTGTATTTGTAGTTTTGACCATGTTGATGTTCTGTTCATTGCTTTTGGAATTTGCACTTATATACATGTGTTCATTTGTCTGCACTTGATCATTGCTTTGAGTTTCACTGCCTTCTGTCCATGTTGGTACTGGCTGTTGTTGAGTTGTTGTGATGTTAGTTCGAATTTCACTTGCTCTGCACTTTGGTCTGTTGGTGTCATTTCTTTTGTGGTCTTTGTATTTTGATGTTGCCACTGTCTTGGTTCGAGTCAGTTTGCATGGTCACTGATGTGTGCTGTGCCATTGCTTAGTTTGGTTCATTGGTCTGCACTGTAACTCGAGTTTTCACTCACTTGAGTCTGCCTTGTTGAAGTTATTTGTTGCAGTATCTTGTGGTTGCTATGCCTTGTTTACCATGTTGGTGCATTGTATTGTTTGTCTGTCTCTTTGAATTCTTGTAGTTGATTATTGCTTGGTCATTGCACTGATTCTTGGTGGCATTTGGTCTGTGTTGCATTGTTCCATGTACACCTTGAATGAATTTGTGCTTTGTTGCAGTTTGTAGCTTGCTGTGACATTGTTCACTTCATGTTTGCAAATTGTATTTGTTGTATCTTTGAGCACTTGATCATTCAAGCCTTTGTGCTTTGATTCATTTAGTGATAATGTTGATTTCACTCTGGCCATACTGCATTTTACCTGTTGCATACATGAACTTGACACTGTAAAATTCTTGTTGCACCTTGGTTGTTCATCATGTTGCATTCATGAATTTTCTGTCTTGACTTCACTGTGAATTTGGAATTTGTCTAAGCTTTGCATTCTTTTTGTAGCCTTGTGTTGAATCCAGTTATAAAAACTCGGGTTTGACCTTGTGCTCGTGTCGTGATTTTGAATATATTGCATGTGAGTTGAACCCGGTTTTTCATTTGGGTTTGACCTGTTCTCACCTGTCCCTGTAAATCAATCGAGTGTATATATCGGCGTGCACGGCCTTGTGGCATATACAGTAATAATACACTGTGTATGTCACAAATTGTTCGTGTATGATGAATTCAAATTTAAATTATGAAGAACAACCCAAATAACTGAGGCAAATCTTATTTTCAAAATCCATTTTATTTTATTTTAAACTGCAAAAATATTTCCTTTTCAATTTTACCGCGTTAGTTTATATTTTTGCAGATTGCTCAGATGCTGGATTCAAACTGGAATGCAGTTGAAGATAGAAATATGAGTGTGAGTGATATGTAGTGAGGTGCTGATGTAAATGTGAAAAATGTGATGTAATCAAAGTTGTATAGTTATAGTGAGAGCTTGAAATTGTACTATTCAAAAGTGTAATAAATATTTATTTGAATAAAATATCTGTTTGAATTCAAATTCTGTATAATTTATTTTATTCAACAAATATTTATTTAAACTGTGAAAAATAGAATAGTACATTAACAAATACATTTAAACGAATGTATATATATTTATTATCATCAAACAAAAATCATATAAGCGCAAAGCGCATATTCAACAATCTCCCTCTTTTGGTGATAACAAACATATATTTAAGATTTTGAATGTATTAAATGTATTTGATTGATCGTTCAATTTGCTCCCCCTATTTAAATGCTTCCACTCTACATGATACTCCCCCTACATATATGCATTCAAATAAAAATATGTAAATGAGCCTATATGCAAATGGAAAAATATTTGACCTTTGCTTGATTCTATTTGACAAAATCTTAACTTTTCTCTCCCCCTTTTGTTATCAGCAAAAGAATAACAGTGTTATAAAAATAGGGATGAAGTGACAGACATGAATCAAACATTTAACTTAATTGAATATAAATATCAAATTTCAATAAAACTCAAACAAAAATCATAATTACCCTTGTCAGGCGCATATTCCACTTTCAGAAGTGATGGGGATAAAATCATCAAAAATTATATAGTTCTGTCTATTTGTGGTATATTTAATTCAGGAAATTTGAATATCTACTAACTATGCATAACCGTTAGGACTTTTAAATGAGATTAGTAGTATTCCAATTTTTATTTAAAAAATGAAATCAAGTATCTTCTAACTACGCATGACCGTGAGGACTTTTAAATGGGATTAGAATCAACTTGTCTATTTAAATCAATTAATTTTGATATGCGTTCCATACATGCATAACCATGAGGACTTTTAAATGAGCATGGAAGCACATAATCAAAAATCCAAGTAATTCACCCATGCATAACCGTAAGGACTTTTAAATGAGAGTGAATACTTTGGATATTTATTTTTATTGAAGAATATAATAAATTGAAGCGCAAATAATTTCCTTCACAAATTTAAAGATATTAAAGAACGAATGATTTCCTTTGTAAACTACCACAAATTTACATGCTATATATGATTTTGATGAGTGATGGTCGATAGAAAGATGATAGAAATAGAAATGGTCATGGAATTTTTACCCAACAAAAAGTTTTTATAACTCTTATTATGAGATTCTAAATAAATTTTCTAATTATACTTTTTCGAGTTATAATATATGATAAATATCAACACTCATCACTTTTTCAATCACTATTCATCTTTTCGATAATCAAAGGGAGTTAGATTAGTCAAAATAGTCATTTAAAATCAAATTCAAAAATTATAAAATCAATTTTTCAAAAATGACTAATCTGTAAATATGGTCAAACATGATTTTCTCGAGGGGGTTTTATAAGAAAATTTTTCTGCTATTTGAAAATTATTTCAAGTGAAAAATATGCAGATATTTTCTTTGAAAAACGATGCAGCAAATGAATGTTTCAAAAATTAATCACGTTCCACTAGTAATTTTTCTATCAATATATTACCAGTGTAATCTGCATCTGAATTTAAATTTCACTCAATATTCACTCGATGGATGTCAACGACCAGATTTGTGAAATTTCAACAAACTATCTCAGAATTGTTTTCAACAATTTTTAAATGAAATTTGTAATGAAGCCATGTTCACACTCAAACAAATATCATGATGTTAATTTCAGAAACCGTAGGATAAACAGTTATATTCATGAGTAATCAACAGTCAATCAACATCATAATTATTTCAAAAACAATTTCTTGAAGTTTCAACAATTTCTTAAAGTCCTTTTTAACAGCTTTCACATGAATTTTGAAATCATGCAAATTTATAAGCAGTGGCCAAAATGTCAAAACCAATATATCTATGTGTAGTATGAGTAACCATCATTTGATCGAACAAATTCATATGGATTAGTTCAAAGTTGAAAATCTGATTGGTCATCATTTAAGCATAAATCAATGTCATAAATAAGAACAAGTCAAAAAATCATATCAATTAAGTCCGAATCAGTCAACCATCATAATTACTTCAAGTAATTCTATTTAAAGATGGTTGGTCAATAATTTGAAAAAAAAAATCATAGCATCAAAATCATCATCTTTTGTTCATCTCAATATTGGCTGATTTAGAGTATGGTGCAGATAATCACATTTAATATATCGTTAAAAACAATTTTACATGTTTTATTTTTACGATAATTTTTCGTGATTGCCCATTATGATTCTATCACCTTTATACTAGGCTAAGGAACTTTGCTACGTTGCCCATTTTCTGGAACAGCCAAAATCCAGAGAACACCGTTGTCGTTCCTTAGCCTGCCACCACACCTACACGATGAAAGATTTTTGTGACCTATTTGTTTTTATAGGTCCATGATTGTTAGTGGCAGAAGATGAAACATATGTTTGTGGAGACCCAAAACTATTTATATATGTTCCTTTTGGCACCCAAATTTGTTTGACTTTCAAAGATTTTATATTTGTGCCTTTTGGAACCCAAATTGGTATAGTTTTCACGTGTTTGGGCCTATACCAACAATTATTTTGATTATGTCCAAATTTTCTACAAATTGTGCACATTAAATTGACTTGATTAAATTTCGTGTTCTTATGACTATGATTTTCAACATGATGTCCAATTATTTCACTTCTAGCAAAGATACTCCTACCTTTTGCATTATCCTCAACTTGTGTTTTTCCAAAACCTAGTCCTTTTCTATTGTTAGCAAAAATCTGATTTCCCAATAGTATGTTGAAAGATTTTTCTCCTTTTGAAAAGTTATTCAGGGATTTCTCAAGATTTTGGACTCTGGTTTTTAATGTTGAGTTTTCAATGACAAGTGAGGTGCATCGATTTATAAAATCCTTTTTCCTAGTGTCGATGGTTTCCTTAAGATTCAAGTTTTCTTTTTCCATATTCTCAAAGTTATTCCTAAGTTTTGATAATTCTGAATCTAAAATCTTACATTGGTTACATTCTAGGTTTTGAATATTTTCAAGTTTAGTTTTTAACCTAAAATTTTCACGAGCAAATTCTCTCCTATCAGATTTCAGTTTTTCAATTTTAGATTCAAGACTATCAATTGTTTTAGTAAGATCTAAGCACATAAAAACAAGATCTCTATAGGAATACTCACCTGCCTCACTAGATTCGTCGGAGCTTGCTTCTGAATTTGATTTTGCCATAAGACACAAGTTAGCCTCCTCTGAGCTGCTATCCGAAGCTTCCTCTCCTTCTTCATCATCCCAAGTCGTTGCAAAGGCCTTCTTCTTCTTTTTTTTTCCCTTGTTGTCTTTGAGAAGTGGGCATTTTGGTTTGATGTGGCCAGGCTTGTTGCAGTTATAACACGTCAGTTCATTATCGGAATTTTCAGAATCTTTTGGCCTATTACGACTTGTTTTCTTCTTGCGTGGCTTGAATCTAGACCATCTTCTAAGATTATTGACAGCCTTTGCAAGCTCTTCAATTGGATCATCTTCATCTACATCGCTCTCTTCTTTGCTCTTTAAGGCAATCGTCTTCTTCTTTGGTTCAGAGTTGTTGCGTTCTTCCTTTGCTTTTAGCTCAAGCTCATATGTCAACAAGTTGCCAATCAACTCCTCCATGCTTAGTTTGCTCAAATCTTTTGATTCTTGGATTGCCGTGACTTTTGCCTCAAAGTTCATCGGTAAGACTCGTAGTATCTTCCGTACAAGCTCTACCTCAGTGAAGACCTTCTCAAGCGCTCTAGCATTGTATACCAAAGTTGAAAAGCGTCCAAACATGTCCTTTATGCTCTCGCCTTTGTCCATCACAAAGTTTTCGTATTCATTACTGAATAGGGCTAGACGAGACTCCTTGACTTGAGAAGTTCCTTCGTGTGTCACCTCCAAAGTGTGCCATATTTCCTGTGCTGTTGTACAATGAGAAATTCTATTAAATTCATTTTTATCAAGAGCACATATCAAAGCATTCATGGCTTTAGCATTTATCATTTTCAATCTCTTATCGTTAGCATCCCACCTATCCTTAGGTTTAGGAATCTCAGTATCACCAACGGTTATAGTGGGAGGTTTATAGCCAGTTTCAATGATATACCAAACATCATAATCAACAGAACTAAGATAGATACCCATCCTAACTTTCCAATAAGCATAATCGTTCCCGTTAAACATGGGTGGCCTAGCAATAGATTGCCCCTTAGAAAAAGCATTATTTTGTAGACTCATGACTCTAGAGTTAAATAAAAAATATACCGGGCTCTGATACCACTTGTAGGATCTAGATTAACCCTAGAGGGGGGGTGAATAGGGTTATAGCAAATTTTCTTGATTTTAAACACAGAAACAAAACTGCAGAAATAAATATGTTGAAACGTAAATCACACACAAAATTTACCCAGCTTCGGCAACCCCTGCCTACTGCTGCATTCACAGATTTCTATTAGAATTAAACAGTATCACGCTTACAAACACTCTACTAGACTCGCAAACATTTGCTCCCGCTCACAAACACTCTACTAGACTCGCACACCCTGCTCGCAAACATTTGCTCCAGCTCACAAACACTCTACTAGACTCGCACACCTTGCTCCGCCTATAGAGTTTCGCTTACTCGCAAACTTTGCTTCCCGCCTATAGAGCTTCGCTTACTCGCAAACTCTGCTCCCGCCTATAGAGCTTTGCAAACTCGCACACCCTGCTCACTGAACTAATTCTAACTAGACAATCTGACACTACCTAAACCCTAGGTGGTGATTTACAGATTCTTTGATTCGAAAAGTAAAAACAACAAAAATAAACAAATAACCCTAATTAAAAAATAAAGTCCTTTTAACCAAAAAAAACGGCCCATTTTTATTTCTTCTAGCCCGTTCTCTTCTTTATTTTGCTCTGTAGAAAATATTGTCGGCCTGGTTCCTTCTTTCGTTCATTCATCTTGGCTCTTGAAATTAGGGCTTTGGTAAAATTGAAGGCGCCGCTTGAATGTAGATCGACTACAGTAGTTACTTCTTTGTTTTGATTCGGTAATCGACCCTCTAGCTCTGTTTAGCTTTCGGCTGCCCCAATTTTTGATCGAGTTCAACTCTGATGCTTCGGTATGTAATTTCCCTTTTTGCTTTTACAATTTTGGCTTACTCGAACTCGATGGATTTGAGATTGCCGATGATGATGGTTTATATAGTGTTTGTAACCCTAGATTTGCGTTCGTATAAGTTGATTTGAATTTGTCTACTGATATTGCTTTGGCCATTCGATTATTCTTGGATGCTCGTGATTTCACTGACTTTTTCAATTTCGTATTTTTGATGCTTGGCACACACGGTTTTGATTTGTGACTTGGTCGATTCCTTGATTCACACGGCATTAAAACTTTCCTCTTTTTGATACTTTGACTATTTCAAAGAATGTGTACATGAATTTTTCGACTTGTTTAATCATCTTGATTGTCACAGCTTCATCCATCTTTGCGTTCCTCCACTGTAGCATTGATTTCGTGATTTAAACTATAGCTTGTTTACTGCTTTTCGACTTCACTGAGAACTATAGTCTCTGGCCATCTTCTGATCGGTTTAACATGAACTGACTGCACTTGCACTTGATATTGTAGTGCACATTATTGCATGCATTTGTTTGGTTGCACTTGCCTGAGTGCCAGTTAGCCTTGTATTTGTAGTTTTGACCATGTTGATGTTCTGTTCATTGCTTTTGGAATTTGCACTTATATACATGTGTTCATTTGTCTGCACTTGATCATTGCTTTGAGTTCCACTGCCTTCTGTCCATGTTGGTACTGGCTGTTGTTGAGTTGTTGTGATGTTAGTTCGAATTTCACTTGCTCTGCACTTTGGTCTGTTGGTGTCATTTCTTTTGTGGTCTTTGTATTTTGATGTTGCCACTGTCTTGGTTCGAGTCAGTTTGCATGGTCACTGATGTGTGTTGTGCCATTGCTTAGTTTGGTTCATTGGTCTGCACTGTAACTCGAGTTTTCACTCACTTGAGTCTGCCTTGTTGAAGTTGTTTGTTGCAGTATCTTGTGGTTGCTATGCCTTGTTTACCATGTTGTTGCATTGTATTGTTTGTCTGTCTCTTTGAATTCTTGTAGTTGATTATTGCTTGGTCATTGCACTGATTCTTGGTGGAATTTGGTCTGTGTTGCATTGTTCCATGTACACCTTGAATGAATTTGTGCTTTGTTGCAGTTTGTAGCTTGCTGTGACATTGTTCACTTCATGTTTGCATACTGTATTTGTTGTATCTTTGAGCACTTGATCATTCAAGCCTTTGTGCTTTGATTCATTTAGTGATAATGTTGATTTCACTCTGGCCATACTGCATTTTGCCTGTTGCATACATGAACTTGACACTGTAAAATTCTTGTTGCACCTTGGTTGTTCATCATGTTGCATTCATGAATTTTCTGTCTTGACTTCACTATTAATTTTAAATTTATCTAAACTTTTCATTCTTTTTGTAGCCTTGTGTTGAATCCAGTTATAAAAACTCGGGTTTGACCTTCTGCTCGTGTCGTGATTTTGAATATATTGCATGTGAGTTGAACCCGGTTTTTCATTTGGGTTTGACCTATGCTCACTTGTCCCTGTAAATCAATCAAGTGTATATATCGGCGTGCACGGCCTTGTGGCATATACAGTAATAATACACTGTGTATGTCACAAATTGTTCGTGTATGATGAATTCAAATTTAAATTATGACGAACAACCCAAATAACTGAGGCAAATCTTATTTTCAAAATCCATTTTATTTTATTTTAAACTGAAAAAATATTTCCTTTTCAATTTTACCGCGTTAGTTTATATTTTTGCAGATTGCTCAGATGCTGGATTCAAACTGGAATGCAGTTGAAGATAGAAATATGAGTGTGAGTGATATGTAGTGAGGTGCTGATGTAAATGTGAAAAATGTGATGTAATCAAAGTTGTATAGTTATAGTGAGAGCTTGAAATTGTACTATTCAAAAGTGTAATAAATATTTATTTGAATAAAATATCTGTTTGAATTCAAATTCTGTGTAATTTATTTTATTCAACAAACATTTATTTAAACTGTGAAAAATAGAATAGTATATTAACAAATACATTTAAACGAATGTATATATGTTTATTATCATCAAACAAAAATCATATAAGCGCAAAGCGCATATTCAACAATATATAACTAGATAAAATGTATATATTAGATAATAGAATACAATAATATAGATGAAAAGAGAATTGCAGCAAGCTAAAATTTATAATAAAAAAACAAAGTGTTGCAGGAAGTTGGAAACAACAACTAATGCAATAATATTTATTATAAGTTTCGAAATCCATTAGACAAAAGAAAACACAGCTTGTATAACATATCCACTAAACAAAATAGACTATATATAGTACTAGTACATATTCATGCTATATGTAAACATTTAAAAACGAAACATATATTGCAATATGATACACATACCGTTTATAAAAATATGGATGACGAGGGGAGGAGGCATGGAGTGGGTTGTGGCTCTTGACAGGTGGTTCGAGCTGTGGTGGCGGAGGCTTGACGAAGCTATAGGAAGGAGAACTGGTCCTTTTTCATTTTTCCATCATATGTGTTTTAGCATTGTAATGGGAAAAATCTCTTTTTTTTCAAGAAGCAACAGAGAGAAAGAAAAAATGAAGCTAAATAGGCTCAGAGACTACACGTTATAAATATTTAATATAGTTGAACGGTAGGAATGACTAATCCAGCAACTAAAATTGGAACCATGGAAATAGAGGGGTCAATCGCTAGAATTTAGGAGGTATGAATGGTAACGGTTGTTTGAATTGTATACCAAATATATAACTTTATATTCCATTATTGATTGAATAGGAGAAATGAATGGGTGGAGAATGTGATGCCCATTTATGATATACTGTTACATATAATTTATTAAAGAAGAAACGGTAGAATAATGATAGATTTGAATTATATACTGGTGTAAAAGCAATAACAACGGTCAAGTTGATAAGGTGGATATTTAAATAATTTATTGCTTGATTGGAAAGCACGTGAGTATGGAAAGGCAAGGATATTAAAATGGAAAAAGGAATGGACAGAGAAATTTAAGCGAAGATAAAACGTACAAGAATAAATATATAGTAGTGGGATGGTCACGATAATTCAGTGGATAATTAAAGCAACTTTTAATGCCACCAGCAGCACGTTCAAATTTGAAAAGGCAGAGTAACGGACCATATAATAAATTAAAACGACGGATTGATAACAGCTGCAAGTATATATTAAATAGAAAAGAACGGACAGAGAAAATTTTGTGAAACGTACTGAAAATAAATATGAAGTACTTGTTATATTATACGTTTCTTTTTGAATGCAGAGTCCAAAATTTGAAAGCCAAGTAACAGTCAACCCTTGATTTGGATAAAATAATTGTAGCAATTAATAAAAGAAATAAATAGCAACGGTCACGTTGCTTCGATTTAGCTGACCCATCAAAGCAAATTATTTATAATTTAACTGATAGGAAACGTAAAGGAACGTACCACCATAAAATGAAATTGATAACATCTGTGCATTGATTCTGCAATATTTATTAAAGAAATTGATTCTGTAATATTTATTAAAGCAATTTATTAGCTAGCTTGAATTAAATAGAATTTCACAATGGAATAAACTTTGATAAAATAATTTGAAAATTTAAAATCTGCTATGTTTAATTGGACGTAATCCAAATATTAAATTTTTATTTCAAAATATTATTATATAAAATTTCTCAAAAGTTTCAATTAATTACGTTAAATAAAACCATTTAAAACTATTAAAATCCACGGGTCGTTACAATATGTGAACAAGTATATAAGTTATATATATATATACATATTTTCCATAGGAGAACATGTAACTTTGTATATGTGTGTTTGTATAAAAGAAGTAAGACAAACTTTGCTCATATATATGTAATATACATATGTACATTCAACGATGGATATTTATATACTTGTAAACACATAGGGAGACAAGTATTTAATGTAAATTTCAACTTAATCTATAAGACTTCAAATCATGTAAAAGAAGAAATCAAATCAGCTCAAGAAATCTCAGACCAAAGAATAAATAAAAATATAAAAGTGAATAGAAGCTTACCATAGAAGGCAGCCTGCTTTTTTTTATACTCTTGTCTTCTTTTCTTCGGTCATTGGAGAACAAGCTAAAGTAAAACAAAGATGAATACCGCTTTCTTACAACTTAAAGAAATAAAAGCAGTAAGCAACAGATAAGATCAAAGCAAAATTCTAGGTTTTCTCTGTTGACACTCAAGATGCGTAACCGTTTTCAAATAGTTTGATTTGGATTTAATTTTATGGCATGTGAAAATATTGGCTTATATGGAAGCGCTTCATCCTGAAAATACTTGGAAATTTAGATGTATGTGTATGAGTATGTCTTTTTATATATATATTCAAGATCCTGTTCTTTAATTGTTGCATAATCTCTGATTTGCCTTCTAAAATTCAAATCTCTCTATCGAGACAATATTAGACTTTGATATCTGAATGAAATTTGTTTGTTAATGTATGATGATAGTTTTAAAAATAGTTTCAAGGTTTAAAATTCAACATTTTTTTTTAAATGGAATAACAGAGGAAATGACTATATATAGGATAAAAATCATCCAATTCAATCTCTGTTTTGAATTGCTTGAACAAATTAGTGATGGGAAGACATGATTTTTAATATGCATTTCATGATTTTTAGATTGTTAATTTATGAAAATTTTTGAGATGATCAATTCGGGGATTTTTGGCGATTGTTGATGATCGGCATGGTGGAGTTGGTTGAGCTTTGGGTTGGAGGAGGTTGGTGTGCTGTCGGCCTCAGGAAAAATAACAGGGTATTTTTCTGGTGATTGTAGTGGCTAGGAAGGATCGAAGTAGGGTTTAGCGCACTGGTTTTGACGTTGTCATTCGGTGGGTTTTTCGTCATCGTGGCTTGATCGGAGTCGATCGCGTGGCTTGTTGGAGAAGCTGGGGGTTGAGATGTAGTTGCTGTCAAGATGGCAGAGGTGCTTGAGGCCGGAGTCGCCGGAGCAAGGAAATTTTTCGATCGGCGTTAGTCAATCAAAATGCTCGTTTTCGATTTGCAATGGGATATTGGATTAAGGGTACTGGAGAATGCTTGTTGGGGTAATTGTGATCGTCGAGAATCGCCGCCATGACATACAATGGTCGAAGATGATGGTATACGTGCACCACGTGCACGTTGTTTCTGGGCCGATTGAAGTTTAAGAAGATGGCGATTTGTTTTCGTGTCGTGCTCGAAATTTTTCTGATGTTGACTCGAAGCCGGAAACAAACGCAAGTGTACCATGTTTTGTTCGAGAAGAGTACTAGTTTAACTCGGGAAACTTGGGTATTGCAAATTGTTTTCAATTTTTGAAGAACTGATGTCAGGTTCGTAAGTAATTAAGTATAAACGGTTGAAGTTTCAGAGTTTATGATATTTTGTTGCAAGGCAATGTTTTAAGTTTTGAAAGCAAAGTAAAATCAGGTTGTAAAAATAATTAAAGTAGATAAGTTTAGGATGTGATAATCAAA
The DNA here is from genome assembly GCA_030765085.1 of Allium cepa. Classification (NCBI taxonomy): domain Eukaryota; kingdom Viridiplantae; phylum Streptophyta; class Magnoliopsida; order Asparagales; family Amaryllidaceae; genus Allium; species Allium cepa. The sequence goes on from CM060931.1 coordinate 833,810,584, forward strand.
TTTTGAAATAACTATATGATAAATGTATTTAAACAATCTTTGGAAGATTTCAAGGATTTTAAGGGTTAAAATTAAGACGCTTGAACTTCTTTTAAATTGATCTTTAAATGTGTTATTTGTAAATATGGTTTAATGAAAATTAAGAAAGCAATTATGATAAGGGATTTGTCTTTAAGTTATTAAGATTTTGATTTATATAAAAAAATAGTAAGGTTAATTAATTAACATAAGAATTGTTAATTTATGTAAATGATTTGTTATTAAGTAAAAGATTAACTAAGATAAATGATTTTTTTATTAATTAAGGATTTTTAAATATAAGAAGTCAACTAATTACTTAATTAATGATTAGTTAATTGTTGGGTTAATTTAAATAACCACTTAATTAAGAGAAGTAATTAAAGAATTGTTAATTGCTAATGGAGATCATTAACTTGGGAGTATTAGATAATTAATTAATGTGATTAGTTCTAATAATTAATTATATTAATTAATTAAAGATAATCATTTGTGGAAATTGATTACTTAATGAAGTAATTAGAGGAATTAATTACTCAAGGTAATTAATTAAATTTATGTGATTGTGATGTTTTGGGAAATGAGATGTTTTTTATATGATGTGTTGAGTTGAATAGAGATAATGTGGTTACCTATGGTGAATTGCTGTACGAAAGTAACAACCGGTGTTTAAATTTAAACACTTGAATATCTTGGGTTAGGGTGACGTTGATTCGAAGAGGCCAGAGTCGGATATTAGTAAATACCCGAAACCACTTCGAATTTTTATAAGATGGATATATGGAATCAATAGGCTGGAATGTTACGATTTATGTGAATTGGACCATTAAACCTAAGTTTTGGCACTTAGAAGTTGATATGTGAAATAAGTGATGTTTATAACAACTTGTGAGGTTGTAACCTGATACAAGTTACCCCGAGTTTATATAAGTTGTATGCTTTGTATTCCATGTTAGCTGGGTTCACTCATGATGGTTTCCAGCCTGACCCGGGTGTTACTTTGATGTAATGCTCGGGTCAGACCGAGTATTACAGATTTTCAGGTAAGGACGTTCTGGAGCTCAAGATGCAAGCTGGATGGCAAGAACGTATAGAGTATTTCCACTGCACTATTTTCTATATATTTGTGACACGATAATTGTATATATTCAGTGACTATATATATGTGAAACTCTGATGTATTATAAATGTAATCGACAGGTATAGTATTCTTTTGTAAAATTTTATCCACTGCGAATGTGAGATGTTTGGTGTTTCTATTCTTCTTCTTCTATCTCTTTCTTCTTCTTTTTCATAACTATCTAGAATTTTCGGCTTCGAAAATTTCGGGTCATTACAGTGAATTTTTAATTGATATATGACTTTAATTTTGAAAATTGATTTTATTTTAAGTTTGAACCTTAAATTGAAGAATGAAGTTTAAATTGATTTAAGAGGTTTGAATCAGTAAATTGAAATTGGACTTGAAATCGATATAAATTGAAATGGTTTAAATAAGAATTGAATTAAAATTTTAAATCATTGAATTTAATTATTGAATCGAATTTGAAGTTAAAAATGAATGTTTTGGAAACTGATGTTAATTCTAATTGAAACTGAAATCCAGTTGATTTGAAATTAAATTCAAATTGGGTCAATTAAATTGAAACATTGAAAATTGAGTTTTGTTGATTTGAAATTTGGATATGGGTTCAGATTTGTTGAAATGGATGGAAACAGTTTGATTTGATACAATTTCAAATAAATTATTTTAATATAAACTGTTTAAAAATCTATCTTTTTAATATTCAAATTATTAAGATTTTCCAAACTATTTTACTATGTAAACCACTTTCAATACTCAAACAATTTTATATCAAACTATTTTAAATCTTTGAACTATTTAAAACTATTTAAAATTATTCAAACTATTTTCTAAAAATTCAAACTATGCAAAGTTGGGATGTTTATATTTAGATCGTTGATTTAAATGCGATTGTGGTAAAATGAGGTTATAACCTAAGTTGGAATTTTAAATGATATTTTCAAGTGGAAATGACATATTTTGAGTAAATATGGTAATTTGAAATGAAGTGATATTTTTGAAGTAAATATGATATTTTGATATCAAATATGAGTAGGTTTTCCAAATGCAAAAGAACTAACAGGTGTGAAAAATAAAGTTGGGTTGTTAAAGAGACCGGGGTCACTTATTGGCGTACTCTCTATCAATATTGGAACCACTTTAGCAACTGTGTATGTGGTGGATGGTCCAGAATGAAGTGGTTAGAGTTGGTGAACATTTGCTGGATTTGAAGAAGAGAACGATGGTGGATGACTCCGGCACGTGTGCCAACTTGAAATGATTAAAATAAGATAGCTTTTCAGGGCCAAGTGGGCTAGCTACCCCTAGCGAAGACACATCTTCGTATTGCTATATTGATTTTGACATGATTGGTGCATCTTGATTTGATTTTGAGGTTGTTGGAGGCGGTGGGCGGTCGTGGCTACGATGCATTACCACTAGCCCTGTGACCCGAACTTGTAGTATCATACCTTGCATATTGCCTCACGTATCTTGTCATACTTTTATCCTTATACGCTTCCACTACGATTTTATTTTAGTATGGTACCTATAGTGGACTCACTGGCTACCGATGTTACTAGTTGTGTTACAGGACCTGCATAGACTACCTGCTTAAAAATGCGTTAAGGGGGATTAATGTAAAGTCTTAACGCTATTTTAATATTTATTTTATTTATAGACACTAAATATATAGCGTATCTCACTACATATAGATAGTTTAACGGATCCTTAAAAGATCAAAAATCTTGTAACATCTCTTGAGTTATTGCACTCACGTTGTACACTTGATAGGAGTTGTAAAATCCCGTAAACATCTTTGAAGCTATTAGACTCATATTACTTGTTATTGATTTAACTCACATAAGAACATTTAGTTCTGACTCGGGTATTTTGTCTCTTCATTGCGCTCGGGTCAGCCTGAGTATTTCAGTGTTAAAGATATTATTCATTGAAGATGAAGATGGAGTTTGCTATACCGTATTTACTATTATTATTCCACCACATTATTTTGGTATGTTTTTTGATTGTACTCTGATTACGTTGTAAAATTTGTGTAATCAAATGTATATTGTAAATAGCTTCATGGACTGTTTATTTGATTATTAAATTTTGTCATTCCGCTGTGAGATTTTGTATTTTGTTTTCCTTCTTTTCTCTTATTTTCTAATTAAATCCCATTGAAAATCCTCCCTTTTGAATGGTTTGATTTAGATATGTGGGGTTTATTGTCGATTTAAATCGTCCAAAAAAGGTAGGTCGTCACATTTGATATCAGAGCTTTGGTTTAGAGATACCTTAGCTTGTTGGTGTTAACTCGTTAGAGATAGGGTTAGTAATACCCTAGAATGAATTTGTGTGTGTATATAGGAGAGAACGTATTAGTTAGTGTATTGTGTTAATTTGTTCTGTTGAGTATTTATGAATTTTGGTCGGTACATAGGATGCTATGGCATCGACAGGGATTTCTAAACACTTGAACAGGGTAAACTGACACAACATTGTTTTTGAAATTGGTAAATGAAATAATTTACCTAGTATTTTATTTGTATTTAAAAGAATAAATTTTCATAAATTGATTTTGTTATTTTTGTGTGTTGGTTGTTAGTAAATGATAATATTCAATTATTGTTTGGTAAGTCATTATCCTTAAAACTATTAACCAGTGTATGTTATAAGAAAATGTAATTGCGTAAGTATGGTTTATAAATTATGGTTTACCAATTAAATGAATATAAATTGAAAATTTGAGAACTTAAATTTTGGTGTTTGAAATTGGTTTTCAAAGTTTTGGATAAATAATATTAGTATTATTTGGAAATATTTTTAGAAAGAAATGCTTTAACGGAATTTAAAAAAAGGAAATAAGTTCTGTACTACCCTCTTCCGTCGTTGGAAAATAATTTCGCCGATGACGGCCGCATCATCGACATTCATTTTTGAGTTTCAAAATGGGAAGACCGCTATAGTAGCTTTGCTACACGGTTGTTTTGGTGAAACAAATTTTGATTTAAAATTTCATAAATATGATTTGATATATGTAAAAGATATGAGTATATGTATATATTATTTCAATGTGATTAGAAATGAACCCGATATTTGAATTCGTAAGTTCCTATTAATTAATGATTTTCAGTTGTAGAAATAAAGTGAAATTTTAATAATTGGAAACTTCTAGTGAGAAATAAGAAATTGAAGCTAAGTGTTTAAATGAAATATGAGTAGTTAAATTTTAATAGTCGTAGATTATTAAACATTTTGCTAACTAAAATTAATAAGATAAATTTGTATAACATTCAATTATATTCTAAAAAAAATATAAACTTACCAGAAATATTAAAAAAAATTGAAATGTTAAACATGAATATGTAACAAAGTATTATACAAGTGAAAGCTTAAGTAACAAAAATGATTCATAAATGTATTTAATGATACTATATAAGAAAGGATAAATGTGAATTAAAAGGTAGAAACACTTAAGTATGATATGATTCATTTATGAATATTAATATTAAATGAAAATCAAGTTATATAATTAAATGATAACCGTGAATTAAATTACAAAGAAATTTTTATAATATTTTAAGAATTGATTTATTGATGTTCTAAATAATTGAATGGGAAATAATCTATGTAAGTAAATGAATGTAAATTAATAAAAAATAACCTCGTATGGATGAAATAAAATAAGTGAAAAGTGAATATTGTGTTAAAGAAACTAACTGAATAATATTTAATTCTATGTTGTTGGATTATGGGAAGCTTGGGAAATGATACTTCAAATTGTTTGAGAGTGTATGAATAATCTATTAAGTAATTATCTAAGGCTATTGAGTGTAATGTACGTTTAGTAGTTTATTTATCACCCTTGTGCGATGAAAGGTTTCCGAACCTAGTCAAACCATTAGTTTTGATTGCTATAGATGTGTGATGGATTCTTTTGTTGCATATAACGGTTGTACTGCTTTTAGTTGCATATGATTATTATACATATATGTTGCTTGTGCTATTAATTGAAACAACTAATATATTGTTCTTTTACATAATTATAACTCTTTTGGATTATGTAAGTAAGATACAGGTTTATGGAAGAAATAGCAATTGCTTTTGGTTTCAAAATAGAGTTTTGTTTGCCCGACAAATAGATATGTTTCCGGATTACGGTTTTTGTAGCGATATTTTTTGTTTTTCACATTGTCGGGATGCTTTATTATTAAAATATGGTGTGTGTGTGTGTGTGTGTGTGTGTGTGTATAATGTAATTTATTGATATTATTATTTGTTCCAACCTAAACACGCAAAAGGAGACTGTCGAAATTTTTTGTAAATTTAGGACTTAGAATTTTTTTGTGGAAGTTGAGTTATTTTCAAAATTTATATTAAATTTAAATATGTAAGTTAAATTGTTTATAAATAGATTATTTTGAATAAATATATCAAAAATTCTTGATTCTTTCTTGTTCCTTTTCGGAGATGAAAAGTTTTGAGTAGGAGAAATTGTAAAGACCCGTATTTTTGATAATTAAAAATATTAAATTAAATAAGACTTCGGAATTTAATATTGTTAGAAATTATAATTTACGATTTATTAATGAAAAAAATTATTAGAATATAATTTAATATTGTTCATTGAATGTAATTGACAACTATTTAATGTAATTTCAATTATTGGTAATAAAAAAGGTTAATAAGAAATAAAGTTAATGATGTATTGATGGTGAAATTGTATATTATTTAACTGAAACCGGTTTTAACATAAGACATGAAACCAATTATTTAGGATGTAAATTTATTTACCTTTGTTTGTAAACAATAAATTTATAAGTAAATAAATTTATAAATGTGTTTAAATTACTAAGATCAAACAATCGTTTGTTTCTAATTTCATTATTTAATCCATTTTGGAATTAATTTGGAAATCAATGAAATTAATGCAATTGTAACATTTCAGTTAATACAAGAAAAGATGTTAACTGTAGAATACTGTATGTAATAAAATGGAAAATTATGTTGATAAATAACTTACACATAAGAGAACTGTTGATTTAGTATAAAGAACTTGTAAATCAAAATAAAAGAATTTAATTAAAATTAAAATATAGGGAACTGGGGTTTTATTGCTGCTGTAATTTAACGTTGGAATTAATGCAATATTTAATTCTTGAAATTAACATGGAAAATTGAATGTCAAAAGATCATTAAATTTCTGTGTAATCCAGAATGATGAAAATTGTTGATTATTAAATTTGAATTTAAAAGTGTTTAAATTGATTTTAAAATAGATTCTTTAAATTAACATGTAAAATTAGAATTTCTGGGCACTGTCTCGGATTTCGACAAAACTAGTTTCATTGGATTCGTAACGGTGAATTATTATAGGATTTCAAGTTTCGTAACGATCGGACTTATCATTTGATCGCACGAGCTCGAAACGCATAGAAATCAATTAATGGAATTTAAACAAATGTAATTTGATTTTAAAAGCTAACTTCAATATAGAATAGAATTAGGATTTGAAATTAGTTTCATTGAGTTTAAAAATATTGAAAACTTATATTTCAATATATAGGATGACCTATTTTCGTTTCGGGAACGAAATGGGCTTTTCGGGTCTTTGTTATCTCTTTGACCCAATCAATATGTTTCATCGATTTCTATTCAATCTTTGTATATATATATATATATATATATATATATATATATATATATATATATATTGTTATAAACCCTAGCAGCTCTACTCTATTTTCTGTACGTGCAATTTCAGTTCTTATCTGCTCCTCCTCAATGGTGAATAACCCAAACCCTAAATTACAATTCCAAATCAAATCGAAAAAATCCAAACTGCTCAAATCCTATCATATAATACGCCATTGTGAAGCTCTCGAAGAACATAATCAGCATCTGCAATTCATTTTTCGATTGGAGGCTCTGTACATCCAGAAATCAGCGCAGAATTCTTGGCCATCCATAATATGGTTTCGTGATCAACGACAAAACGACAACCAATCGACGATCAGAGGGAAAAGCATCATATAAGGCGTCAAGTGGAGTTCATCTATCGGGTTGGATCGTTGCAGGAGTGCTTGAGATCATTGAAACTTTGCGATTAGGGTGATGTATTGGCTCTTGGTCGGAGGCGTTTCCTATCGTCGCGGCTGACGTGGTGGAGTGCTGGAGGGGCGGCGTAGCAAGGAGGAGCCAGTGGCATTGTCTAATCTTGGGTCAGAGGCCTCTAGGCAAGCGTGTTTGACGATGAGTGGTAGCGGCTATAGTGTTGATGGGTTCTGGGTCGTGGAGGTTAAGGTTTGAGGTAAACGATATTACGGTTTTACCCTTTTGTTTATTTTAAATTTCAAATCTTCTGACAAGCATAACTTTTGCATACTAACTCGGATTCAAGCTGGTTTTTTCCGTTGAGTTCGTATCGAAATTCCAGACAGCATGGAACCAGTTTGGTTGAATTTGAAGACTGTTCAAATTTTGGGCTTTTATTGGACTTTTTTAATGGGCTAACTCAAAGGTGGGTGATTTAACCCACTCACGCAATACTAAATCTTCTTATGTTAGTTGAATTAAATTTATGAAGTGATAAGAATTTAATTGGTTATTGTTTGGTAGTTTAAATTGACATTTAAATTGATATTGAATTTAATTGACATTTAAATTAATATTTAAATTTAATTTCTAGTTAAACAATGACAATTGATAATTGATAACTGTTGTGATATATTGGTTGATTTGGATGTTGATTGTAATGGATGTCTATTTGTTGACATTTCGATGATCGGATGTTTATTAATTTTTATATATCTCTGTTATCACTCTGTATATTAAGTGACAGCGTATAGGCTGTTATTTGAATTATCTTAAATAAATTAAGAAATAGGTTGAAATGATATATACCTATGACACTTTGATTTGGATTGAAATGATATATATATCCATCCTTGAAATTAAAAATTGAAATAACTATTCACTTGGCCATAGGGTAAAAAATTATATACGGACACCGGATTAGTTAAATTAAATGGTTTTAAAATCTTGAACTTGGATTTTGGTTAAAGGATTTTGTTTTAAAGAAAATAAATTGTGGATTTATATGAAATAAAAAAATTTCTAATTTAAGCTTTTAAATGTTGGAATCGAAATTGGTTAAAAAAAATTGTTTTGACGAGTTAAAATTTTAAATGTGAAGTTATAACCGATATATGACTTTAATTTTGAAAATTGATTATATTTCAAGTTTGAACCTTAAATTGAACAATGAAGTTTAAATTGATTTAAGTTGTTTGAAACAGTAAATTAAAATTGGACTTGAAACCAATATGAATTGAAATGGTTTAAAATAAGAATTGAATTGAATTGTCAAATCAAATTTGAAGTTAAAAATGGATGTTTCGGAAGTTGATGTTAATTCGAATTAAAATTAAAATCCAGTTGATTTGAAACTAAATTGAAATTGAGTCAATTGAATTGAAAGAATGGAAATTGAGTTTTGTTGATTTGAAATTTGGACATGCGTCCAGATTTGTTGAAATGGAAGGAAACAGTTTGATTTGATATTATTTTCAAAATAAATTATTTTAATATAAACTATTTAAAAATCTACCTTTTTAATATTCAAATTATTTAGATTTTCCAAACTATTTTACTATATAAACCACTTTCAATACTCAAACCATTTTATATTAAACTGTTTTAAATCTTTAAACCATTTAAACTATTTTAAACTATTGAAACTATTTTCTAAAAATTTCAACTGTGGAAAGTTGAGATGTTTGTATTTAAATCGTTGATTTAAATGCGATTGTGGTTAAATGAGGTTATAACATAAGTTGGAATTTTAAATGATATTTTCAAGTGGAAATGACATATTTTGGGTAAATATGGTAATTTTAAATGAAGTGATATTTTTGAAGTGAATATGATATTTTGATAACATATATGAATCAGTTTTCGAAATGCAAAAGAACCAACCGGTGTGAAAAATGAAGTTGGGTTGTTAAAGAGACCAGGGCCTCTTATTGGCATACACTCTATCAATATTGGAACCACTTTAACAACTGTGTACGTTGGATGATGCAGAATAAAGTGGTTGAAATTTGTGAACATTTGCTGGACTTGAAGAAAGAGAACGATGATGGATGACCTTGTCACTTGTACCAAATTGAAATGACCAAAAAGGATGGCTTGTCAGGGCCAAGTATCATACCTTGGGCACTCCCTCACGTGCCTTGTCATACTTTTATCCTTATACGCACCCACTACAATTTTGTTTTAGTATGATCCTATACGGGACTCACTAGCTACCGACGTTACTGATTGTGTTACAGGACCTGCATAGACTACCTGCTTAAAAATGTGTTAAGGGTGATTAATGTAAAGCCTAACGCTATTTTAATATTTATTTTATTGATAGACACTACATATATAGCGTATCTTACTACATATAGATAGTTTAATGGATCCTTAGGATATAAAAATCATGTAACATCTCTTAAGTCATTGCACTCATGTTGTACACTTGATAGGAGATGTAAAATCCCGTAAACATCTATGAAGCTATTACACTCATATTTACTTGTTATTGACTTAACTCACATATGAACATTTTGTTCTGACTTGGGTGTTTTGTCTTTCCATTACGCTCGGGTCAGCCTGAGTATTTCAGTGTTGAAGACATTATTTCTTGACGATGAAGATGGAGTTTGCTAGACCGTATTTACAATTATTATTCCGCTGCATTATTTTGGTATGTTTGTTGATTGTACTCTGATTATATTGTAAAGTTTGTGTAATCAGATGTATATTGTAAACAGTTTCATAAACTGTTTATTTGATTATTATATTTTGTCATTCCACTACAAGATTCTGTATTTGTTTTTCTTCTTTTCTCTTATTTTTTTGGTTAAATCGCATTGACAATCCTCCATTTTAAATGGTTTGAGTTAGACATGTGTGCTTTATTGTCGATTTAAACCATCCAAAAAAGGTGGATCATCACAGTTTAATGAACATTAACTATCTTTTTTATTCCATGCATCAAATCTTCAAAAAAAAATCTAAATACTATCGTCTTTTTCATCGCCTATGCCAATAACATGCAATCTAGTCCAATGTGTATGAATTAAATGCAGGAGGATTTCTACACAGTTTCCTAAAATAACTAACTCATGAACATATAAAAGACTGTGATTCTCCTAATGATGCATTCATAATCTTTAATATTGGATGTAATTAGATGCATTACCTTGTTTAGTTGAGAATGAATCTATTTAGTTAAAGCCTCGTCAAATCTCCGGTAGAGCCTGTACCGCTCTTCAGTCGCTATGCCTTTTCAAAATTGGCGCTATTAAATAATACATCAGCTTAATGCCCTGTTATTTTCTGCTACATCCGCTAACTCAATAGTTTAGCATACACTTTAGCAATATTAATATAAAGAGTTTATCTGACTAGTTCTCTTTTAAACCAAATAAACAAAGTCAGGGTAGTGACATAAGTTTAAAGCCTAAGTGCTTAGCATAAGTTAGAAACCTATTTTCTTAATAATGTCAGGACTGCATAAAATATGATCTCTATTTTGTTATATAAAATTAAAAAGTATTTCTTTTTTCTACACAAATGATGTGAGAATGAGATTAAATTAACTTTGAAGATTTAATTCTATTTTCACTAAAGCTTTTTGCACCACCACTATTTTCCACTATATCCTCTATTTATTTCCGCTATAACTTTTTTCACATTCGTCGTCATAGAACCGCTGAGCGCTTTAATTGTATAGAAATGAATAAAGTACAGCACTACTATAGAAACTAGCCCCGCAATAAACAAAATTCATTTCTGGCATATACATAACTCATTTTTAACAAATTTGTTTGCGCAGAAGCTGCTAATTCGATAAAGAGAGCTCCAATAAGGACTGCATACTCTCCTAAGTTTTATTTTAAAATTTCCTTGGCAAGAATGTAAATGTTTTTTCAATTTTGAATGTGCTGCCTCAGCTCTCAAATGTAAATAAATACCGTAAGTTATTTTTTAGATTAAATTAAGTACGGTAAAACGAGAAATAAGTAACAAAAACTAATTTATACCTAGTAGACATGTAGTTGCCAAGATGCATAAAATTATCAATCAACACTTGAATAAATCGCCCTTTCTATGGGTCTAACCAAGATTCATGAACATATTTCAACGACAATGGAAAACCGACATAGTTGGTATGTAATTATTGTAAATTTCCAATAAACATATCGATATTTTCAGAATATATCCACATATTCTAATCATTAAGAAATTGCTTCTTCGCCAATTTTTTCCTGATTTTACATATTTTTTGTGTACATTAGAATTTTGTTCTCAATATGCCATTTGTAAAGTAAATTGGCCAAATTAGGAAAACCTATCTCGATGGCATTCATTAAAGCAGTTTCTCGATCTGTTACAGCAAAGGTTCACAACTCTACCTTACAAGCAATCATAGAAAATTTCAACCTCCGTAAAAACCTATACATAATATTTCTTGCACTCAGGAACTAGGTATGCAGTGATTACACAAAATGCATGATGTGTGGACATGATACCGTTAATCTCTAATAATAGCATTTGATACCTATTTGCTTTATATGTATAAACCAATACAAGGAAATGTTTGCAATAAATATTAACTAATAGGACGATCCTAAAAAATATATGTGATTATATCCATTCCATCATCGTGATTACGATAGCATCCAAAATAGTTAAACTCCATAAGCTTGCTAAGCAAATATTGAATCTATGAATGTCCAGCATGTTCGATTTTTACTAACCACATTGTAGATTGTCTCTATGGTAGTACGATTTTTTGGATCATTTTTCTAAAAGTATGCAGAATTGACTTGGTTTTGACCATACTTTTAGACATATCAATACAAGTTTTAATTTCTTCCTTTGTTAATTTTCCAGCAAAAGAATGACCTTCATTGTTTTACATTGTATAATGGTTATGAACTCTATTCACAACTTCTGACTTCCATCCGTCTAACAAAGACATCGTAACACCCTTAGTTTGAAATAGACACTTGTGTTTCATCATGCCGGTCAATCTAGGGTTTAAAAAGGAACCTTCTTTATACTATTTAAATTTTGCACTTCTTTCGCAAGCAAATAAAACTCGAGGTGTCCTACCACGAGTATAATACTCTAACCTAAAACAATATCAAGAAACCCTAGGGCACTACACATTGCAACAACCAACCTTTCAATTTATCATAACTTAGGAATATCCACATTTAACAAATTTAAGATAGACAACCAATGAAAACAAATTTTAAAACTAAAAAAGTTAAAATGGTACTTACATTGTATGTAGTGAATTCATTATTGTAATCCAATGCAATTTCTTTAGATTCATCCGTTTTTCCTCTTCGTAGGTCACCAATTGAAAATGAAGAAAAATTGCAAATTAAACACCCACGCTATCAACAAATGTGGGAAGTTAGATAAAACCTATATTACTATACAACCGTGTTTTGACCTAACGAGTATTTCTACTAGAACCAACCACCCCTGAGGGTGGTTGCCATCAAGGTTTTAAATATCGGATTTCGGTCACGTTTCGTCTCGGAATTTTTACACAAGTTATCTCGTATCGGGAAGATCTCGGACGAGATGAGTACATATCGGATGCACATCTTAGATTGACATCTCGGGTCTTATAATGCATCTCGAGAATATCTTGGAAGTATTTATGTGTCTAAAATCGATGTGTCAAAAATTTATTTAACTGTTATAACTTTCTTAGTAAAAATAAAAATGGTAACATACTTGATTTACATGGAAAAAGGAATATTTTTAGAAGAGTATTAGCTTAATTAGCCTAATTGATTTGGCAATTATTGAATAATATCATTTTATTTGAACATAATAAAGAAGTGAAACCTTTTGCTATGACTCACTAAGATAAAAAGTAAAGAATATGTTCAAGAAGTTGGTAAATTATATAGTTGGATTGAGCAGTTTCTTTTGAATCAATATGAAAATAAAAAATATTATGCAAAATAAGAAAAATGTATAATTTCGAATAAGATCAAATCCATATTTTGGGTAAGATTTGAGTATCTCGGACGAGATGAATGTCGAGAGAGTTATGAAGGAGATTTGATGTCTCGTCTCGTTTAAGTGTGAAAAGGAGATCTCGGACAATGTATAGGAGATTTAAAACCATGGTTGCCGTAAACAATTTTCTTCGAATTAGAAACAAATATGACCAAGAAAATAACCTTTAATTCCATAAGCTCCAAATCTCCAATGCCCACTTCGATTTGCTTGAAAAACTCACGGTGGAGTGGTTGAATGTGGATTTAAGTTTGGAGGAAGGAATGAATAAGGAAAAAAAAAAGGAAGAGAAGAATGGTAGAATGGAAAGGAAAATGTATTGGAATACTTAAAAAAAATCATGGGGTGTTGATTATTATCTCTACATCTTTTTTCACTTTTGTAGTAATATTGGACTTCCTAATAAATCATGTTTGAGCGATATCGATGTGATGTGTGCAAAAGATATTTTGCAAACTAATAAGAGTTCAAACTTATGTTACCGATTGCAACGAAATGAGAGCGAATTAATACAAATAGGTCTGTAAACGATCAGATGCACATGCAAATAGTATCATATGTATATCCAAAATCATTTTCGGATAATGGTATATGCATCCACGGATGTGGCAGATATTGCATAATTATCCAATAATCCTCAACCAATCCAGAACTAATAAATCTAAATAAATAAATGGAATATTTTGATGGATTATAAATTCATTTCAATACTAAAAATATGAAAAATAATAATACACTAAGAAAAACAATTTTAACTAACAAATATTGATTTATATATACATATAACTTTTTTTATCCGGATAAAATAGTAATGACGACCATTTATGTATTAAAATACATAAAAAATAACTATAATTAACCTCCATAACAACCGAATCGATAATTATCAGATGCGGAAGTAATCATATATGTATTTTTTTTTAATATCTAATAATTTTTTATATTTCGAATACGGACGGATTTTTATTTTTTTGTTATTCATTGAGAGTCCAAGATAGAAGTAAAAAATGATAATTTAAAAGTGGATAAAACAAGCTCAAATAGTCAAGATTTTATTGGATATTGTAAACATAACGTTATTTAGCGGCTTGTGGTGTAATACTTATTTCAAAGGGAGCAAGAATATGGTGTAGTAAGAAAACAAACAAATCTTCAATCAATAACTTCTTATACGCATCTCAGTCACATCAATCCATACACAAGTTGTAGCTACACATCAAAGCAAATCGTAATATATACAAACATAAATCTCTGGTCAGAGTTGAAGATAAAAGGAACCTAAAGCAATCTAAAAATGATCATAAGCTGTCTTTGTTGTTTTAGTCCTGAACAATGTGAATAAGAAGCGATGCCTCTTCCGAACCTGGACTCGGATAATCTGGAATCAAACCCATTTTTTTTATATAAAAAAAAAAGCAATGCATTAGCATTTACTCTCAAACGGTCCATAACAGGATTAGAAGTTATAAAGAAAAACCTGGACATGAGACAGGAGTCGAAAGAGAAGGGAAATTAGTCTTAATTTGTTCCAGAATCCCTACATGATTGCCATTGCCGTCTTCATTCTTAGAACCTTCTCCATTCTTTGGAGCAACACTGACATTATTATCGTTAACAGCTCCATTAGCTTTACCGATGGCTCCTTCGTTATTTCCATGAGGCTTGAACTCGGTCAAGACTATCATGCTTTGGGTTCTCTCTAAGCAATCGTCCATTTTTGTTGATGGGTATTTTTCTTCAGTTAAGATTCAAGTCGGTTGATAAATGATGACTGCACATGCTGCTTATTAATAGATTTGGGAAGGTGTGCTTACACGTGTTGTGTTGTTTTGTAACTGCATAGGGAAATGGAGCCAACAAAGCACTCAGCATGTGATGCTGGTTTTCTTCGACTGACACAAGGCACTTTAATCGAACAGGACGGTTTGGAAATCATTGATAGGAAGTTGTGATGAGACAGATAACCTTGACCCTTGGTCCTTGGCTCCATGGATTGTCCCCACTGATAATGTTATTATTTAGCACCATAAAACCCGCTAGAAAATATCTAATCAAATGAACAAAAACGCCTGATCAAAAGTATTACAATAATGCTACTTGTGTTATAAAATAAAGAGAACAGAAGACACTAAAAGAAGAAGGCATTTTATTATTCACATCAAATCATTTTATAATACAAATGAGCTCTATATTTAGACTCTAAATCTAATGGAAATTACAATACTGTCTTTGACCATTTAGCATATTCATCCATATTATAAATATATTATAACACTCCCCCTTGAATATGCGTTTGATAATAATAATAGACTCATTAAAAGCTTATGACATTATGAGGGTTGATGCTTCTGAACCAATATAATGCCTCATTAAAACCTTACTAACAAAACCCGGTGGAAAAATAGTAGTGAAGGAAAAAAAGTATATTATAGCACATGTTTGAATGCTCCCCTGATTTATAACGCATTATTCGGTTTGTTTGTGAATGCATCCGACGCATACCAATTTTATACACCATCTTTTGAAATGTTGATTTTGGAAGTGCTTTTTTGAATAGATCAGCTGGATTTTCTTGAGACTGGATTTGTTTCATCTCTATTTTTATTGTCCTTTTTTAGTTTGTGTGAAGAAAAACTTAGGAGAAATGTGTTTCTTTCTATCACTTTTGATGTAACCTGTCTGAATCTGAGCTACGCAAGCTGCATTGTCTTCATAAATAATAGTTGATCCTTCTATTGCTGAAGGGAGCTGACACGTATTTCGAATATGCTCAATTAATGATCTTAACCAAATACATTCTCGAATTGCTTCATGTAGTGCTAGTATTTCAGAGTGGTTGGATGATGTTGCTACCAACGTTTGCTTTGTAGATCGCCATGAAATAGCTGTATTACTGTTACTAAACACATATCCAGTTTGTGAACTTGCTTTATGTGGATCAGAAAGATAACCTACATCAGCATAGCCAACTAGATTTGGGTTATTACTCATGTTAGAATAAAATAAGCCTAAATTTGTCGTTCCACGAAGATATCTCATGATATATTTTATACCATTTCAGTGTCTTTTTGTTGGTGCTAACTGTATCTTGTTAGAAGATTTACTGAGAATGCAATATCTGGTCTCGTGCATTGGGCTAAATATAATAATGCATCAATGGCATTGAGATATGGTACTTCTGGACCAAGCACATTTTCATCATCTTCTTTTGGACGGTAAGAGTCGTTTTTAATATCCAAAGATCTGACAACCATAGGCGTACTAAGTGAATATGCTTTATCCATTTGAAAACGCTTCAGAATTTTCTCAATATAATTTGACCGATGAATCAGTATGGCATTAGTATTATGCTCGATTTGTAAGCTAAGACAATATTTAGTTTTGCCAAGATCTTTCATTTCAAATTCTTTCTTTAAGTAATTTATTGTTTCATCAATCTCTTCTGGAGTTCCAATCAAATTTATATCATCAGCATAAACTGCTAAAATAGAAAATCCGTTTACCGATTTCTTTATAAAGACACAAGGACAAATGAGATTGTTTTTATAACCGGCTTTTATCAAATATTCACTAAGACGGTTATACCACATTCTTCCACATTATTTTAAACATATAGTGATCGTCTCAGTTTTAATGAGTACACCGACTTCAATTTTTCTTCGGGCAACCTATATCCATTTGGGATCTTCATGTAAATACTTGTATCTAATTCACCATAAAGATAAGCTGTCACAACATCAGTTAATCTTATATCTAGTTTTTCAGAAACTACCTGGCTTATCAAGTATCGAAATGTTATGACATCCATAACAGGAGAATATGTTTCTTTAAAATCAAAACTCGGTCTTTGTGGAAAACCTTGTGCAACAAGTCGTGCCTTATATCTCGCAACTTAATTTTTATCATTTCGTTTTCTGATGAATATCCATTTATAACCCACTAGTTTAACATTTTCTGGTGTTTTCTCTGTTGATCCAAACACACCATGTTTTTGAAGTGAATCTAGCTCAACTTGGATAGCATCTTTCCATTTTGGCCAATCATGTCTTCTTCAACATTCATTTATGCTAGCTGGTTCATAATCATTATTCTCATTATAGTCATAATTTTTATTTATTTCAGTAGGTACTGCAAATGAGAATACGTCATCAATTATTATTTTACTTTGATCCCACATTTCTCCATAGTTTGTATAAAATATTGAGATCTCATTATTGTTAGGAACCATTTTATTTTTGGAAGCTTATATTATTTCTTCTGGGATAATAGTTTCTTCGGCATTCTTAAGAGAATTGGGATTTTCATTTAAATCATCTTTTAGATCATTTATAACCTCTTCTGAAGGTTTATCAATTGATGATTTTTCATTAGACTTTCTTTTTCTAGGCGCTAAGTCTTTTGAACCAATTGGTCTTCCAAGTTTCTGTCTTGCTTTAGATTCATTTGCTACTTTTGGTTCTTCTACAATTTCAATTCTAGATGGTGCATTTGCTGCTGGAATGTGGGATTTAGTTATTTTTGCAACATCACTGAATGCATTAGGCATTTGATTTGCGATATTCTGAAGATGCAAAATCCTTTGGACTTCATATTGGCATTGTTTGGTGGGCAGATCTAAATGAGACATGGATGGATTATTCCATGATATTTCATTTTGTAAAATGACGCTCTCGATATTGCTGCTACAGGAGTATGTTCGAGGAGTGAAACGTTGAAAATGTCTTTTCAAGAACTTGTGCATCATCTACTTTTTCTCTACATAATTTCAGTTTAGAAGTCATTCTAAACATAGCACAATTGTATTCTCTTACAGATTTGAAGTCTTGAAACCTTAGGTTCAACCATTCTTGCCTAGTATTTGGAAGTATGACCATCTTCTAGTGGTCATAACGCTCTTTCAAGGAGTTCCACAAGTGGAAAGGATCCTTTTCCGTTAAATATTCTATTTTTAGATCATCGTGGATGTGACGTCTTAAAAATATCAGAGCATTTGCTTTGTCCTGCTGGGACATACTATTGCCATTTTTAATTACATTTTCTAAGCATTGAGGTTGCAAATGGATTTCAACATCCAGTATCCATGACAAATAGTTATCTCCAGATATGTCCAAAGCTTTGAATTCAAGTTTAGCTATGTTTGCCATGAATTTTGTTTATTGTACAAAAATATTAAACATAAATGATTGAAGTTGGCATAAAATAAAATAAAAATCAAAGGGACATGGAATGTAGATTTTTTTTTCCATCAAAATGTTAGGGGTACAAATTTCATTATTTTAAGTTCATTTGAAGTAAACTTCTTAGCTTCGAATCTAGACATGGATCAACCACTCTGAGATTAATTTATGATACAATCTGACAGCAGATCAGCAGATAGATTTGTGATAAACCGTTGCAAGTAATACTTCGAAAACATGACAAAAAGGTAATAAATAATAAAGCGGTACACCTACAAAAAATATCAGTGTGAAAACATGCTTCTTGGTTGTAGTATAGCAAGGTGATAATAAAATAAAATAAAATAAAGCAGTACAGTATGATACATGAGAATTAGTCCACATGATTTCGATTAATAGGTCGTACAATATAAAGTATAAAGTAAATAAAACAAAACTTATAATAGTATAGCTAGGTTTATTTTATGAATATAAATAAATTATACCATATCAGTGTGAAACTTTTTCAAATATCAATAATAAAATAGTACAAACAAAGCTCCAAAGAATTCATACATAAATAAATATCAGAATCTAGCATAGTACAGTAAAATCTAAACAAAAAAAAATGGATTTTAAACAATATGCGTAGAACAGTGTAGGGAGATGAATATGCATAGTATAGATTTAACACAGAAGATGAAAATACATGAAATTGATGTTATGAATGGTATGTGAGCATAGCTAGCTTTAAATAGAAGTACCTTCGCAATATAAATATATAGGCGGCATTAAATGAATTGTTGTAGGTAGATAACAATATTACTTTCTTGGCATTGATAGCCAGGTCATATATGTAGGCAAATTCTAAATATATTGGAAATTTTTCCATGGTTACCGAAAAAAATAAGTATAAATATTAGAAAGGGCAGTAGACTGTAATATAGTGTACTTCAAGAAAAAGAAGAGAAATATATAATAGATTACCTTGTCTGCTGTGAAAGAAAATAAAGTCAGCAGCTTTTGTGTTTTACTGATAAGAAGAAGATACCCAAACCTTTTCGGATGAAGTAGATATATAATAGACCTGATTACTGAGTTATGGCTAGAGAATAGTTCCAAGCTAATTATTAGGTAGTACAAAAAAGTCCATCGGTTTGACCAGGTAAAAGGAAATGCACCATATATGTTATATTATATCTAAA
Source organism: Allium cepa (assembly GCA_030765085.1). NCBI lineage: Eukaryota > Viridiplantae > Streptophyta > Magnoliopsida > Asparagales > Amaryllidaceae > Allium > Allium cepa. The sequence goes on from CM060931.1 coordinate 833,830,128, forward strand.
ACAATACATACAGTGTGTTTAAATTACTACTTTTAAAATAGAATACATACAGGGTATCGTTCTGATAACGTGTTATAAAATAAAGAGAATATAAGACATTAAAGGGAGAAGATATTTTATTATTCACATCAGATCACTTTATAATACAAATGAGCTCTATATTTATACACCTAAACCTAATGGAAAGTACAATACTATCCTTGACCATTTAGCATATTCACCCATATTATAAATATATTATAAAAACTTGAACCGGCTATCCTTTAACCGACCGTACACGGGTTAAATGGCCACCACAAAATCGTACCCGCTAGATTTCTTCCTCCATACGGTTTTACATGTTTCCTAGATGCTCGTGGACCGGTCGTTGTAGCATAACTCAAAGTATTAATATTACCCACTAATCTAATTATAACCTGTTATTCATGTTATTTTCCTCTTAAACCTTAAATCCTAACCTCTCTTGCACTAATCAGCTTTCAATTACAAATCAATTCATAAAAGTTAAAGAAAGGAAGATTAATCATTAGGAAAGATGGATAATAGAGATTAAACACAGAATCAAAGCAAAAAATCTGAGGTGATTTTGAATTTTTTTCATTGATTGAATTAATAAATTGTAATCGATGATCGTTTTTTTACGTATTTAATATATTTCAATAAGTAGAATTTAGGTTGAAGGGCTTCTATTTTCAGGGTAATAAGTTTTAAGCACGACACTTCTGCATAATTAGTTTTAAGGACAATTTACAAGATAATGATAAATTAATTTATCTTTTTAAATAATACAGGAAAATGATAAATCCTTTTAGCATTACTTCTGTATAACTAAAAATGATAAATTCTTTTATCTTTTTTCTGTAAAATGTCCTTAAAACTAATTTTTGAAAAGTAGTGTCCTTAAAACTTATTACCCTGCACAAATAAGCCCTTGAAGTGAAAATCCCCTTTCAGTAATTATGCGATAATTATTATATGAAAAAAGGGATCTCAAGCTTACTTCTTTCCCATGTTTCATGAGTTACGGTGTGGAGGCTGTGCTCTCCTTGGATTTCAAATTCACCATGAATGGATGATGAACGATTTTGACTTGAGAATGAAGAAAGGTTAGCGTTTGTGTCGTACGAATTTGAACTATGTTTTTAAATTTGGGTATTGAATATTGATAAGATTAAACGTTTTTGGTTATCATTCAAAAATGGGTATTTTCTAGTAGGCTTTATGATGTTAATACCAACACTCTAAATTGATTATTTTGCAAATGGATATCTCACATGGATAAAGAATTTGTATGTAAAAAACTTCGAGTTCCTTATGATACGATTATATATATTATTTACCTAGAGTTTTTAGAGTAAATCCACGTTATCATCAACTCACTATGTTAAAAAAAGGTTTACGTTTCGAATGGTTTGACAAAATGAAACATTGGTTTGAAACCAGATAAAAATATCTTGATGTTATCTCCATTTTTCAATCAAGTAATAAGTGCAAGTTCGATTATACGAAGCACTGTAGGGTTCGGAGTGGTCTGAAAGCTACATAACATAGGAACTGCACAAGTTACAAATGCGATATCTAAAGCCCAATAAATTACACACTAAACTGCACTAACCAAAAGGTTTTCCACTACCAATCAGTGTATCTCGCTTTCTATGATGCATCGACAAAGAATCGATTACAAAATTGCTTGACATTTACAAAGTACAAACGCACATTCACAACATCAGGCATAGCTACTCTCTGACTACCTAGATACCATCACGGTATTTAAGTTATCATAGCATAGTACATTATCATTAAATGACAAAGCTGAACTCCTCAATGGGCAGCATAAACCCATGATAGGTGGAAAGCATCCAATCTTAACATTCAAATTCAAATTATCTCGTCTAATTCAAACTATCTCTCCTAAATCCAAATTATCCCGCTTAAACTGGATTATCCCACTAAATCCATGTCAGTAATCCAAAGCACTCCATCTCAACAACAAGGATGAAAGATATATGGCAACATTGAACAGTGGTAAACAGATGCGAGGTATGACATTTGCAATCTATATGATGTCTTTTCTGCTATAAAAGGAAAGGATTGTAGCAGAAAAAGATGATCGACTTTTTTGTACTAAAAGAATTAATTACTTTAAAGGTTTACCAATTCTCCATTAAATTTACCAAAAAGGAAAATAAAGATAGAGTGATTTGACCCATGGATTTAGAATTCCATAACTTCGAAATAAATAAATTTGTTATCATTACTTTTATTCTTTTTTATATTTGTATCTGTGCTTGAAGTTGTTTTAATATGAACTAGTCCATTTAGGCGCATTTTAACAAACAGTTAACCTGCATTCCTTATAATCGTGTAAGAATACTACAATATAATTATAACTATTCATTATAATTTAATAAACATTAAATTTCGAACCCATCCGTGCAAGTATTCAATGACATGATTACTACTATAGTGTGGTATTGTGAGATTGAAAAATCTCACTAACACTCGATGTGGTATATCATCTCCAATGTCACCACTTTGTAAAAAAAATTCAAAAATGACTAAAATTTATTGGATTTGAAGCAATTGCAAAAAATATTGGTTTTTATGCTCTCGTAGGCTTCTATAGGAAGAAACGTAAGAGAATAACCAAAAAATAGATTCATTATTATATACGCAAACTTAATTGAAAATGGGATCAATGTAAGACTACTTTTCTCTCGCAAGATGTTATTAACGATTATATTTTTTCCACAATTTAATGCCGATATGCGATCGACGACTAATATCATAACAAAGAATGGAACCACTAAGTATTAGAAAAGACTAAAAATTTGAGTTAATTTTATCATTTTGTACATTTAAACATTAGTTCAATAAGTCAAGTAATAATTGATCTTCATTCTGTTGAGATTATTTGATATGAATTATTAGTGGTTAGAAAATATGACTTGTTATTCCAAAGGTTCACGTCTTCGCCGAGTCCTCTTCTCGTGTAATGTATAACATTGGTCATTGTAGTGCAGGATTAGGTCATGCATGTTAATTCCTATGAAGTATGAATCAATAATCCATTTCAAATTCAAACATTTGATTGCACTTTTTGTTTATGTACTCATCCATATACAATATCATTAAACCATGCATACATCATGAAGATAAGCATTAACACTAATTTTAGAGATTTGAGTTGGACAAAATTATATGTATAAAAATCGACTACATGGCACGATAAGATAGGGTTATATCAGTTTTCTCATTCATAGAAATGTTTGGGCGAGGAAAGGTGATGTGTTTTTGACCAAAGTTGCATATTACATCTTAAATATGGAAATAAATTTAGAATATTACTAAGGGCATCTAGTTTCCTTCTTTCTAATACAATAAAAAACGCAATAAGATTTGTGTGCTTTCTAATACCAAAGTCATTTCACATGACAATCGACCACCGCGTAAATTCATTTTGCACGATGAACAACCAATGACCAACACCCAATTTCATGGCCATCAACGACCAAACTACTGTTGTTCAATGGTTCATCATCGTGGAAAAAGGTGTTGGTCGGCGGTTGTTCATCTTGCAAAAAAGAGTCGAAAATAATGTCGTTAGTGGCCCCTTAAAAGTCCGATATTATGAAAAGTATAGTGTAAAAATTATGGTATTTTTAGCAATGGTATTAAGAAGAGGAAAATAAGATGTGTTTAGCATCACACTAAATTTAAAATTGGCAACATGCTCTTTTTCGTATTCCTCCCAATTCTTCAAGATCAGCAATTACATTCCTTCTTAATAGAGAGAGTCCGACCTCATTTATTCCACTAGTTCACGCTCGCTCCTCCTTCAGCCACGTTTTGCATCATCATGCCTAAGACCTACACCTTCCATCGCGACTTCCTTCTCCCTCCCACCTTCCATCATAAACTTATTTTCCAACAACTCAACTATTTGCAACTCAATACGACAACTTTCTCCTTGATCCCCTTCTCTCTATTTAACCAAGATCCATCTTTTCCTTACCAGTTTTTTCTTTTTTCCATACCTCGTTCTAAAGAATTGGAACCATCTTTTAACATTCGAGAAGCATTCATTTGTTGTGGGTAAAAATCTGATATACGTGTATTTATAGCAAAAAATCCACCAACTCAATCGGGAAAACTATTTGCAGTCTAGATTTGCCACCACTAGCTAGAAATCTCCTGATTTGAATGGAGGTGTGATACGGTACGACGGAGTACTATTATGGCACCTGGAACCAACACTATTACTCAAATCTGAAATCCATGTATAAATTAATGGAGTAGGCATATGAAGATAAATACGTTGTTTTTGCAATTTTCTTTTTATGTTGTATTTTCTTTTTTTGTTAGAATTATGTGGCTATGAATGATTATAGTGCCACTAGTATTGGACACCTGGCATCTAGAAGAATGTATGAATAGCTTATATAGGCTGTTGTTATGAATGAAAAAGGCATGTTGGAATTAAAAAAATCTCTCTTTTATGGCTTCTTCAATTCTCCTTCTTCCTTAAAATAACTAGTATCGTATCAATTGGTGCTTTCAATCTTATTCTCACCTCCTTCGTTTATCTCTCATCTCCTTCATCATTTTACCAATAGGCTCCGTAGTCGAAACCATCATCAACGACCACTTCATCAACAAATCCATCCATCTACTCCACGAAACAACCACTCCGTCAACCAATTCATCCATCTACTCCATGAAACAACCACTCGCCAACAAACAAAAAGACATCACCACTATCAAGACTACCATCGCCGACAAGTGAAACTCCATTAATCATATGATCAATTCATTATCCAATCTCATGACGAAACTTGGCCTTCAAATCACATTATCACCGCCTCTCCCTCGAGCTTCGACTCCTCTAACTTTGCTTTATGCCATTGTCCGGGTTCTACGATAGCAGCTCCTCCCTCGCCTAAGGTCCATGCACCTCCTTCCGCTTCTGTTGTTGTCGATGCTGCTCACACATCCCTAACCATCAATCTAGTTCTGATGCCCACAACCAGTAGCATTAACAACGCCCCCAAACTGCGCTCCATCACTAAATTATTGTAGCAACCCCTTACATGGAGGTTCAAAACTAACGGTTATGGATGCTACAGTCATCCATAGTTATTAATCTTCGACGACCAAATACGGCAGTGCTAGATACATTGATACACAGATCACAAAAATATGAAGAAAAAAAAATATAATTGAGAAACATATTTCCACATTCAAATTAAAACATTTCATGTTCATTGCATAATCCCAAAAGTACGTTAACCATGTTCAACACAATATAATTATTACAATTACGCCAAGAGCGACATATGAAGATGCTTTCTTGGTTGATTAATGTATATAGTAAGGCTATTAAATCTGCCTTTACAAACAAAACACACGGTGGAAATAGAAACTCTAAATAACTATCTGCCTCCTGCACGTCTATAGAAGCTTTATTCCTCTAAGAAGAGAACTTGAAAACCTTAAACATCAAACTACTCAAAATCAATTAAGCACCCGAGGGTTTAAGGGGAAAACAAGAACGTCGAGTCAGACATAAACCTGGTATGAATAATGATCCAACATCTCAATCCTTTTAGATATCTAGTGAGACCACGCCGCTTAGCGGTTTTCCCTTCATTAGTATCCTAAAAAATTTAAAAAACCATACACTGTGCTACTACATCCACAATGGTTAAAACATATATTTCAAAATATTATGATGATATGCGTACTTGAAAATCATTAGGATTTCCCATTCCTAGTTTCACCTGACACCCTGTCATAATTATAGTTTCTAGGGTCACTATTAACCTTTTTGGTTTTCATGGGTTTACTAATAACCTTGTTATAACTAATGGACATCCTGCCCTAACCATAGTTTTCATGGAATCACTAAGAACCTATAGGCTCATTCCAGTTAACTTAATTAATTCATCATTCCTCCGAACCTATTATTTATTCCATTTACTAATCACCTTATCCTAATTTTCATGACTTGACTAGGAACCTATGAACTTATCCAGTAACTCACCGCACATCTTAGTTTTCATGGGTTAACTAGGAACCTACTGATACTTGCATTAGCCACTTACTTATCCTAGTTTTCATGGGTTTACTAAGAACCTATTAACTGATGTCAATTCTTAATTTGGATATAGTTTTCATGGGTTCACTACAAATCAATTATCCCCAGTGAACTATCATTATGCATAGTTTTCATGGGTTAACAATGAACCTTTTGGTATGTACCAAACTACCTTATCATAGTTTTCGTGGGTTTACTATGAGCCTCTTGGTATGCACCAATAACAACCTTATCGTATTTTTCATGGGTTTACTACGAACCTCTTGGTATGCACCAATAACTACCTTATCATCATTTTAATGGGTTTATCATAAACCCTTTTGTTTACCCCCAATAACTACAAAGTTTAGGCATCCTATATTTTTGGACATCCTGACTCCATGGATGCAATTCTACTCATTCAGGAGTTTAAGTAATTTATACTCACTATTTGAGTTAACCTACTGGTTCTTCAACCCCTTTTTCCCCAAAATACAGTTATGGGTTATCACGTGAATATACTCATATTTTAAGAAGTAAAATATTAATTAATAATATAACTCATGTGGGGTTAAGGTCCTTGAAATACATATCAGAAAACATTGTTAACACCATTAACTTATAATTTTATCAAGACAATACTTCTTCAAAATTACATACTTAAAACCCTTACAAATCTCCTTTATATAAACCGTGGTTTTTCCTTTAAGAATTAGAGTATGGGTTTTCAAATATTTTAAAACCAAAGCTTTCAACCTTGTTGAAAGGTCTTCAAAACAACCATTTGAATCCTAACCTGTCGAAACTATTGAAAACATTCAACACTTCAAACCTTTTGAAAGCATTGAATTTTTAAAATATAAACCTTTCGAAACCATTGGCTCTTACCTTTTGAAAACTTACCGGGTTCAAGTTAAAACATGCGGAAGGTCCTCTTTTAAAACCTTTCCACTACGATGGAAGCAACCTTTCGCCCCTGTCAGAAGGTTTGCTTGGAAAGCTTTAAAACATTTCATTTAAAACAATAGACCTCCGCCTTTTGAAAGTAACTCCTTTGAAAGCTTGGGTTACGCTTCAATTAAAAAAAAGGGTAAATCATCTAAGTCGAAAGGATTGAAACCTTTCGAAAGCATTGGAGAAGCGGCTGGTTTTAAAACAAGTAAACCTTTCATCTTTGTCGAAAGCAACGACTTCGAAATAAAAAGCGGTTGTAACCTTTTGACTGTGATGGAAGGTTAAAAAAAAAACAATGACAAGTGGCAGTAGCCTTTCGGCTATGTTAGAAAGTTTCAAAACAAAATAGTGGTAAAGCAGCAGTAACCTTTCAACTTTGTCAAAAGGTTTAAAACTTTAAACATTTGACCTAGTTGAAAGCAACCAAGTCGAAAGCTCTAATTCGGAAGCAAAGCAGGTGAGAGCTTTAGTTTACAAAACAAACATACCCTAACCTTTTTGACCATCAACCTTTCGACTAAGAACCCTTCGGCTCTGTCCAATTCATTATGTACCAAGTAACTTGATACCATATGCATCAATTTGACCTTGTCAAAATCTATAACCCTTTGAATTAGTCGACAGGTCTGGGTCGGAAGGTTACTACCGTAAAATGCTGAAACATCCTAAAAGTATGATTTCTTAGTTTTTTACTTAAAAGATAACTTTTCAACTAACCTGCCTTTATTTGTCAAATTCTCATTCGTTAATAATTTCTTTTCAGAAAAATTTTGCCACTAATTTTTAGAAGTAAATAATAATTTTATTTTATAAAATGCACCTTCTCCTTCATTAAATATATAAAACATTTAAGTTCCATGCTTTAAATAATTTTATATATTCATTAAAATACTTAGGAAAAATCTAAAAAAAATCCCAGAAAATTTATTTTAATATGTTTTCCGACATATAAAAATTTCAAACCCAAATAATCTTTATTTTAGCCGTAAATAATTTATAACCCACTAGATCATTTTTTTCATTAGAAAATTAACATAAAATCCATATCAGTTTCGAAAATTATGAAAACTAAAACCTATCTCCAAAATCATGTTTTCTATAACATGAAATTTCCCATGGTATTTAAAAATAATTTCATCTCGGTTTTACCTTCAACCGTGTATATGTTCTCTCAAACAGCCTTTTTTAAGCATATATAATTCAAAATCAAGCATATCATCATTCCATATATCATAAAAACAGATTTATCCTTAATTCCGAAACCATATGATGTTAAAATCAAAATAGAGATGAAGAAATTATTATTCACCTTAGATTGGATATGGAAATTGAAGTTTGATTGAGATTGATTTCTCTAGCTTGAATCCTAAGCTTTAAATTGATTTCTCTTCCCTTCTTCCTATTGGTCGGCCTTGCTTTCACTTCTTACGGTTATAAATTTTGTTTTGGTGATAATGCACGTATGGGTCTAAGAAAGATAGTATAAGGATGGGAAATGTGGGCGGCTATTGCCTTATTGCCTTTGTGTTTAATTTCCTAACCATTTATATAAGTTCATTACATAGTTTTAGTAAGCACGGTCGCCTAGTCTATTAATCAACCTCATTCTCCTTATCTACATTATTCTTTTTAATTTATCCTAATTAAATCTCTTGAATAATGTTAATAAAATTAGGAGTGTTACAGACTCCCCTCCTTAAAGAATTTCGTCCTCGAAATTTAGTAAGTGACTAACTAGCAAATATAGTAATCATCTGTAACATCTCCTAACAACCATACTAGCCTATCTAACTAGCAACAAATCTATATGAATATAACATAGACATACCATCAAAGCAGATAAGGATAAGCCTCTCGAATCTTGTCCTTCGTCTTCCAAGTACAGTCTTTCTCGTTGTTGCTCCACTGAACCTTCAACTGTACTGTCTTGGTCCTCAATTTCTTCTCTTCTCTTGCTACAATCTGAATTGGTTGTCCAACAAAAGTCAAATCAGGCTCTACTACCAAGTCCTCCACTCTGTCTGGGAAATAGTAGCCTCTGGATCATGCATATACTTATGAAGATGGGACACATGGAATATATTATGGACACCTACCAAACTGCTCAGCAACTTTACTCAGTAAGCGAGCTTTTTAATCCTTTCTACAATCTGAAATGGACCAACATACCTCGGTGCCAATTTTTTCGACTTTCCAAATCATACCACACCCTTCACCGGTGATACCTTTATGAAAACTCTATCTCTCACTTAGAACTCTAGATCTTTACGCCTTTTATCTACTAACTCTTCTGCCTAGATTGAGCTTCCTTCATCTACTCTCAAATTAACTCAATCTTTTATGACGCCTCTTTAACCAAATCTGGACCTAAAACTAATATGTCTCCGCTCACTAACTAACATGTTAGCGATCTGCATGGTCTTCCATACAAAGCTTCAAAAGGCGTCATTCCTGTCCTAGTCTGATAACTATTATTATAGGAAAACTTAATCAAATGTAGGTGATCTTCATAAGATCCACCAAAGTCCAATACACAAGCCCTCAACAAATGTTCAAGTACATTGTGACCCTCTTTGTCTAGCCATCTATCCGTGGGTGATAAGTTGTACTCATCCTGTGCTTGGTACCTAATATCTCTTGCAGACTCCTTCAAAATTCGCTAGTGAAAAATGTATCTCTGTCATTGACTATGCTACTAGGAATCTCATGAAGTCTAACTATGTTCTTTATGAACAACTTTGCAAAAACAGGTGCCGTCCTAGTTGACTTTACCGGAATGAAATGGGAAATCTTGATCAACTTGTCCACTATAACCTATATGCTTTAATTTCACTATTTATCCTTGACATCCCGTCTATAAAATCCATCGATATCGAATCTTATTTCCAAACTGGAATATCTAAAGGCCGAAGTAACCCACTTGGCTTCTGATGTTCGGCTTTCACTTGCTGACATTTAATACACTGCCTAACTATAAGCCAACATCCCTCTTCGTGCCTTTCCAATAAAAGCTCCTCTTCATATCTTGGTACATCTTGGCTCCTCCAGGATGAATCGTAAACTTTGAACGATAACGTTCCTCTAGAACTTCCCTCCTTAAGTTCTCTATATTCGGAACGCAGAGCCATCCCTTTTTTCTCAACCATCATCTTTGATCAAGACTAAAATCTTTTAGGTCATCAAGTTCTGATCTCACTTCAAGCCTTCTAATCCTCTCGGCTAAAAATGGTTCTTCTCTCTTCTTAGAAGCTATCCTCTCGATCAGCACTGGTCGAACTTCTAACAAGACAACATGGTAGTAGCCTGACTAGAACTAGCAGTAGATCTCAATTGCACACCACAACTAGCCAAAGCTTCTAAATCCTTCCACTCTGCCAACATTACTAACACTACAATCCGATGTTTTCTACCGAGAGCGTTTTCTACCTTATTTCCTTTCACAAGAGTATACTCTATACCGAAATCATAAGCAGCCAAAAATCCAGCCATCTTTGCTGCCTCATATTCAACTCCTTCAGAGAAAATAGATACTTTAATGACTTATAATCGGTATATAAGTCAAATCTCCCAAAAGGTAATGCCTCCAAATATTTGAGGAAAAAATCACCGCAGCTAACTCCAAGCCATGAGTATGATATCTAACTTCGTGTGGTCTAAGCGCCTAGATGCGTAAGCAATAACTTTGCCATTCTGCATCAATACCGCTCCCAATCCAGTACCACATGCATCAGTGTATACTACCAGAACTTAGTTACCATCTGGAACTACTAACACTAGCACATTGGTTGACAAATGCTTTAACTTAAGGAACACTTCCTCACATTTGTCAGACCAAATAAACTTCACGTCCTTCCTGGTCAACTTAGTCAAAGGCGTTGCTATCCGTGAGAAATCCTTAATGAATCTGTAGTAATAGCCAGTAAGTCCATGAAAACTCCTAATCTCGGTTACCATCTCTGGCCTCTTCCAGTTATTAACTGCCTCGATCTTAACTGGATCAATTGACAATCCTTCCTACGAAACCACATGACCAAGAAACTTAACTTCTCTCTTCCAGAAATGACAGTTGAAAAACTTCGCCTTCGATTGATTCTGCCTTAACGTCTCTAATACAACTCTAAGATGAATTTCATGCTCCTTTTCATCTTTTAGTATACAAAAATATCATCTATGAACACCAACACAAAAATGTCCAAGTGCTCTCGGAAAACCCGGTTCATAAAATCAACGAAGAAAGCAGGCGCATTCGCCAATCCGAATAGCATTACTAGCCACTCATACGAACCATACCTAGTCTGAAATTCCATCAAAGGGATGCTATCCTCCGCCACTCTCAAAGGATGGAACCCCATCGCCAAATCCAACTAGAAAAATGCTCTGGCTCCACTCAACTGATCAAACAGATCATCTATCCTCGGTAGAGGGTACCTATCCTTGACCGTCCTTTCGTTTAACTTACGATAGTCGATGTACATCCTTAATGACCCATCCGATTCTTCACAAACACTATGGTTGCCCTCCAAAGCGAACTGCTTGGTCTGATAAAATTCCTTCCCTCAAGATCCACTAGCTGCACCTTCATCTCTGTTGGTGTCATTATGTAAGGTGGCCTACTAATAGGTTCAGCTCCCGATACAAGGTCTATCTGAAACTCAATAGCTTGTTTCGGTGGTAATCCACTGACCGAATCAAATACATTCGCTAACTCTCTAGCCACACGAACCTAAAATGCTCTTCTTCAACCTTCATGGCACTCAACAAAGCATAAACACTCTTACTGGAATTCTCTACTGAAAAGATGATTCAGTCATGACTATGAGGGTGCCTCAATGATATTTCTCCATCCTAGCAAAATATCATAGCTTCGTACTTACTCAACCAATCCATACCTAAGATGATCCTGAAATCTATGAAATCAAAAATACACAAGCTGCATGCAAACTTATGACCTAGCAAATCAAGTTCTGACTGGTCACATCACATCCCAAGAGTTGCATACCCTCATACTGGATTCGCAACCCTTAATAACAAGGTATGTAGGTTCTGTACATAACCTATCAACCAAATAGTGGAACATAAATAAACATGATGCACCGGTATCAAAAAGTACCATAATTGGTATATTCTGAATCAAAAGTGCACCTTTCATCATAGTCTTTACTTTTTCTACTGATGTGGGTTTAGAAGAAGATGGTGGTCAAATAGCAAACACCTTCCCTCTATCTACCTTGACTGGCTCTAGACACTGGTTCTTATAATGCCAACTTGGTCACAGTTGAAGCATTTCACATTCTTCTTCTCCGCGGGCTTCTTTCCTTTACCAGTTCTACACTCGTGGGCATAATGCCATTCTTATCACGCTTATAACACACCAAATCAGCTTTTCCCTTCTTAGCAGCCTCCACTTTCTGAGCTCCTTTCTTCTTAAAGATTTCCTTTTCCTTTCCTGAGAAACTTGGGGCTCAACTGGCCTCTTCCTAGTTGAAATAGCAAGCATCTCCTCATGTCGGATGGTCATCTCCACCATCACATGATAAGGCTCTCTAATGTGAGTCATATCCATCCAGCCTAGCTATGGCCTCAAACCTCTAATGAAACTCTCATTCCTTCTGATATCATTATCAACTAAAGCATAACCATACCGAGATAGCTCATCAAACTTGGCAACATACTCGATCACAGACATCTGTCCTTAGACAAGATCCATGAACTTCCTCATCAATGCTAACTTGCCAACCTTATACAAGAACCTCTGCTCAAACGTCCTCTTGAAGTCATCCCAAGTCAACTTTTCCTCCGACACTCCGGCCATCACATTGTTCCACCAATGAGTGCTAACCCCTGCAACTGTCTAGAGGCTAGTCCTCTCTTCTCTCCATCATTCAAGCCTAAATTAGTAAAGATCCTTTCACAGTTCAACAGCCAGTTTCTACTTCAACGGCACCTTCCGTTCCAACAAACGGGTTTCCTCCCAAACTGATATAGTCTCTACTCAGCTTGACATGATTATGGGATCACTAAGAACCTATAGGCTCCCTCCAGTTAAATTAATTAATTCATGGGTCCTCCCGAACCTATTAGTTATTCCCATTACTAATCATCTTATCCTAATTTTCATGGGTTGACTAGGAACCTATGGACTTATCCAGTAACTCACCGCACATCCAAGTTTTCATGGGTTGATTAGGAACCTACTGATACTTCCTTTAGTCACTTATCCAAGTTTTCATGGGTTTACTAGGAACCTATTGGATGATGTTAATTCATAATCCGAATATAGTTTTCATGGGTTCACTACAAACCAAATAGTCCCTGCCAACTGTCCTTATGCATATTTTCATGGGATAACTATAAATCTTTTGGTATGCACCAATAACTACCTTATCATAGTTATCATAGGTTTACTATGAACCTCTTGGCATGCACCAATAACAACCTTATCGTAGTTTTCATGGGTTTACAACGAACCTCTTGGTATGCACCAATAACTATCTTGTCATCGTTTTAATGGGTTTATCATAAACCTTTTGGTTTACCTCTAATAACTACAAAGTTTAGGCATCCTATATTTTTGGTCATCCTGACTCCATGGATGCAATTCTACTCACTCAGGAGTTTAAGTAATTTATACTCGCTATTTGAGTTAACCTACAGTTCTTTAACCCTTTTTCTCCAAAATACAGTTATGGGTTATCATGTGAATATACTTATATTTTAAGAAGTAAAACATTAATTAACAATATCACTCCTGTGGGTTTAAGGTCCTTGAAATACATATCACAAACATTGTTAACACCATTAACTTATATTTTTATCAAGACAATACTTCTTCAAAATTACATACTTAAAACCCTTATAAAGCTCCTTTATATAAGCCGTGGTTTTTCCTTTAAGAATTAGAGTATGGGTTTTCAAATATTTTAAAACCAAAGCTTTCGACCTTGTCGAAAGGTCTTCAAAACAACCATTTGAATCCTAACCTGTCGAAACTATTGAAAACATTCAACACTTTAATCCTTTTGAAAGCATTGAATTTTTAAAATATAAACCTTTTATAAATCGCCTCTTCTCCTTAATTAAATATATAAAACATTTAAGTCCCATGCCTTAAATAATTTTATATATTCATCAAAACACTTAAGAAAAATCTGAAAAAATCCCAAAAAATTTATTTTAATATGTTTTCCAACATATAAAAATTTCAAACCCAAATAATCTTTATTTTAGCCGTAAATAATTTATAACCCAATAAATCATTTTCTTCACTAGAAAATAAATATAAAATCCATATCAGATCCGAAAATTATATTGAAACCCATCTCCAAAACCATGTTTCTATAACATAAAAGTTTCCCATAGCATTTAAAAATAATTTCATCTCGATTTTACCCTAAACGGTGTATATCTTCTCTTAAACAACCTTGTTTAAACATATGTATTTCAAATCAAGCGTATCAGCATTCCATATGTCACAAAAACAGATTTATCCTTAAATCTAAAACCATATGATGTTAAAATAAAAATAGAGATGTAGAAATTATTATTCACCGTAGATTGGATATGGAAATTGAAGTTTGATTAAGATTGATTTCTCTAGCTTGTACGTAAGCTTTATGTTGATTTTCTCTTCTCTTCTTCCTAATGGCCGACCTTGCTTTCACTCTTTACGGTTATAAATTTTGTTTTGGTGATAATGAAAGTTGGGTCTAAGAAAGATAGTATAAGACTGGGAAATGTGGGCGGCTATTACTCTAATACCCTTATGTTTAATTTCCTAACCATTTATATAAGTTCATTAGTTTTAATAAGCAAAGCCACCTAGTTTATTGATCAACCTCAATCTCCTTATCTACATTATTCTTTTTAATTTATTCTAGTTAAATCTCTTGAATAATGTCAATAAAATTAGGGGTGTTATAATTATCTTTCACTTCGATGTACGGGTCCACCCACTACATCGTCTACCAATGCATCTTGAGAGCTCACAGCGAAGCAGCGGCCAGGGAAGCTTACTCGAACTACAAAGCATACTCGATTTGCAAAAGTGATCGTTGGCAGTAAGCATAAACTATGATGTGAAAGGAAAGTATACATTTTCGATCCTGGTGGTACAATATACATAGATAACATTTTCGACCTTAAGGATAAGGTCGATTTTGATGGGTCGATAATGATATGGAGTTCGAGAGGGTACTCTTATGGCACCTAGAATTAGTGAAACTAACACTATTTCTTATAACCATGCCAAAAGAATCACCAAGATACCAAGTTGTTTGCAAACTTGAAATCCACATATGAATTAATGGAGCAGGCGCATGAAAACAAAAATTTTGTTATTGCATTTTTCTTTTATACTGTATTTTCTTTTTCTGTTAGAATTATGGCTCTGAATGATTATAGTGCCGCTAGTATTGGGCACTTGGCATCTACAAGCATGTACGAATAGCTTATATAGGCTTTTGTTATGAGTAAAAAAGGCAGACTGGGATTAAATAAATCTCTTTCTATAGCTTCTTCCTTTCTCCTTCTTCCTCAAACTAATTAGTACCGTATCAAGGTGCTACTACAATTCACTAGAGAAATCAAATCTGTAAAGGATTTGGCTGCATAAAAATTACGATCTTACATACTCAATCGAATAATGCTGTGAAGGCTAAATTTTTTTGAAGTGTTTAGTCCTCTTTATTAAATAATAAATCGGAAAACCGTTGGTGCCTACCTTTTAGATTTTTTGGTCTTTGTTATAATGTTGATGCTCTAATTTCACTAACGAAAGTGGTAAAGGAAGACACGACATATTGGAAATATCATCTTGGTTGTTTCTTCTGGATGGGAATTTATTGCATTCAATCACTATTCCATCTTTGTAAAGCGCTTATTGAAACTTAAGGGATCGATACAGGTGCACTGCGACAAAGAAATTTTTTCTTCGACCTTTTCCAATTGGAAGAAAAAAATGTGTTATGGTCATTGTTAAAGGGAAGATTTTCATCATTACATAATAACGATGTCATTCAGTGGACTTGAAAAAAGAACAAGTGTCAACCATTCTTTTACTGGTTTATTTAATAAAGTTCTCTCCTATTTTTGGTCCTTACATGGTACAACAAGTTGGCGTGTCATATGAGCAACCTCACTTGTTTACATGAGATAATGGAATGCTTGGAAAGGTACGAATATGCAAAGGCTTTAATTGTGACTTGAATGAACAAATAGTTATTGTTGCTCAATTTTCTAGGAAGTAATTAGCATGCCAATCCAAGCCTAGCATGGCCCAGTTAAAGCCAACCCAGGTAATCTTCGATTGTTCTACCCATATCGGTCCAATCTCGAGATGGCCCATAGCTAGCCCATCTACACAATAGTGCTTTAAGTCAATGGTCGACTCTCTCCGAGCAGCTTCAATAGCCAACCTATCAAATGAGGACATGACTAAGCCTAGCCCAGCATAGTCCACACCGGCTCAACTTAGATATAATCGGCTCTATCCTTCTGTACCACCCCAAGCTTGACTCAAGGCCAACCCGTCCTCTCAACACCATTTTCGTTGTCAACTGACATGACTCTAGATAGACTAACAACTGGTATAGTCGACAAGGCCAGCTCAAGCATGACCATTGTCGGTCTGACTTCATCATAGCTGCCTTTGATCAGTCCCAGGTAGTCCATCTTGTCATCTCAGAACTGGCATAGCACCTGTAAAGACATGTTTCTTCACCCTCAGAAATCAACATTAATACATCCTCGATTTTCGCATACCGCAAATCTGAGCACCTAGACTCGATTCCTTAAGGGTAAAAAGAAAAGAAGACGGAACAGAATCTTACACGAATGGAATAACGTATATTATGTCATTAATTTTAAATAAATTTATCAGAGTTAAACATGAAAAGTTATAAATATATGTCCTTACAAATGCAGAATACAATAGCACACAAGTGTGGTGGAAAAGAGGTAATAGTCTACCAAAGAATCTTATAACTCCATGCTCCGAGCTCTTCCAGATTACTCCAAACTAAACCTAACTATGACAAATGCAGAATACGGATCTTAAGGCTAGGATTAACACTAGAGGGGGCAAACAGTGTTTTAAGTTATTACTAATTCTTTTTGATTTTTTGTTAATTTGAGCACAAAAGTATACAACATTCAGACGCAGATACGATCACAGAATCAAACACAGATGCAGAAATAAAGTAAAAGCAATAAATGAAAGAACACACCGGATTTTATACTGGTTCGGAGTTACCCTACATCCAGTCCCGCACACAAGTACAGATTTCTTTTCAAAAGCAATTGTACAATTACACCCTCGATTTCAAGGCCACGAGGTACACCACTCCAGATTCACAATCCTCTAGGTGGATATATTTGATTTCAGGGGCAACAAGTTCACCCAACTGATTTCCTAGGCTACAATCATACCTTTTCTAACTTGATTGATTTCCAAGGCCACGATCACACCTTTTCTCACATAATTGATTTCCAAGGCTACAATCACACATTTTCTTGCTAAATTGATTATAAAAAAGTTTATAACTCTGAATCAAACTAGAAATGATCTAGTTAGATTCAATGTTGATTTCGGCAGAGCAATGGTAAGAATATGTATAAAGAAATGTAGAAGAAGAAGAGGAGTGAAAACTAGAAAAATATGATTACAAATTCGTTCAAAACCACTCCTATTTATAGTAGAACAACAGCCATGTCCATTCGTGAAGGGATATGACAAATAGACACTTCTTTTGAAATTCAAATTTTAAAATTAACTGCTACCATGTCGACATGGGTCACTTGAGTGTATCGACATGCCAAAGGAAATTTTGGTGATTTGTTTTTTCTTTGAAAATAACTTCTATCTTATATTAAAACTATTTTAAAATTTATAAATATACTTAACTATAGTTAAAATATATAAGTAAATATAGAGAAAAATATTTTGGTATATATAAACTTTTACTATAATTTTATATTTAAATCTAAGTATAAATATTTAAAAATTAAATATATTATTATTAAAGATAGTTTAAAGCCAAGGATAATTTGATTTTGAAAATAAAGATTATTTTGAGGATAAAAGTATTAAAACCAGGATAGATGTTTTTGATTCTTTTAAAACCGGGCTTTATTTCTAACAATCTCTCCTAGTCCATTCGTTTTATTTTTATAAACCTATTTAGTTCCAACTATAGTTTATTTTCAGGTCTAGGAACAATTTTCCAAACATCATTTCTAGTGAATTGATTTAGTTCTTCATGCATAGCCAAAATCCATGAATCATCAGTTGATGCTTCTTTTGGATTTTTAGGTTCAATAGTTGATATAAAGGCTACAATGCTCATTTTACTTAGTTGATTTCTAGTTTTAACAACAGATTGCATATCTCCTAGTATATTTTCTATAGGATTATCTTTTAAAAGTTTGGTCTTTTATTAGGATGATTAATTTCATTATTAGTTTCAGCTGACTCTTGATTTTGAGTGATTAAATCCTCTTCATCATTTGTATCTTCAAAATTTTTGTGAATTTCATCGAATGAAACATGCATTATTTCTTCGATGGTGTTAGTTTTTAAATTAAACTCTCTTTACGCTTTACTTCTATTAGAATATCCGATAAAGATACCTTTGTTGGATTTAGGATCAAAATTATCTAAGTTATCTTTTGCATTTAAAATAAAACATTTACTTCCAAAAATTCTAAAATAAGATACCATAGGTTTCTTTCTGTGAAGAAGTTCATAAGATGTCTTATCAGTTAAAGGTCTAATTAAAATTCTGTTTAAAATATAACAGGCGGTAGCAACTGCTTCTGCGCAAAAATACCATGGTAATTTACTATCTGAAAGCATAGTTCTCGCACGCTCTTGAATCGTCCTATTTTTACGTTCTACTATCCCGTTTTGTTGTGGAGTTCTTGGAAATGAAAATTTGTGAGTTATTCCCTTTTTATTGCAGAATTACTCAAACTTTTCATTTTCAAATTCACCACCGTGATCACTACAGATGGTTATAATTTTTTAGAGAAAGTTGATTTTGAATCCTTTTTGTGAAGTTCTTAAAACATTCAAAAGTATCACTTTTATGTTTCAAAAATATTATCCGTGTAAATCTAGAATAATCATCTACAATTACAAAAACATATTTACTACGATTTATTGACAGAATCGGAGATGGACCAAATAAATCAAGGTAAAGTAATTCAAGAGGTTTTGAGGTTGAAATCATATCTTTTAATTTAAAGGAACTTTTTCTAAGTATTCCTAATTGACATGCATCACATAAACTATCTACTTTAAAATTCATTTTAGGGAGACATCTTATAGATCATGTTTTGACAGTGTGCATAAGAGTTTGAAATTCAAATGCCCAAATCTCTAATGCCAAATCCAAGGGTCACTTGTATTTGCCAAAAGACACAGGTTATCATTTGAAACTTTCATACTAAGAATATAAAATATTCTATTTCCTAATTCCTACAAATATTATGGTCGAATTATTATCTTCAATGTGGCACTTATTTTTTTTTCAAATTTAATTTTATATCCTTTATCGCAAAGTTGACTTATACTTAGCAGATTATGTTTTAGATTCTTAACTAGCAAAACATCAGTAATAATAGGAGTTGTAGAGTTACCGACTTTGCCGATGCCAATCACATATCCTTTTGAATTGTCTCCTAAGTTAACCAATATTCTGTCTTTGTATATTATATCATTCAGCATATCTGGATTGCCAATCACGTGTCTAGAGCATCCACTATCGAGTATCCATTTATTCTTTCTGATCTGTACAATTTGTCTGTTGTGGATTGATTCCTCAACCTCCATAAATAATGTTTCCTGCACATCAAACAATCTTAGTAGACAATTTGAATTTGAATATTGATTATATGCAGACTCATGAGACAATGATGATCTGAATATTTCTAAATTAGTATTAACAAATTTTTTAAACATAGCCATTTTAAAAATGTTTTCAAAAATCATATTATGAAACTTTGAAAACCTTACTCTGATACCAATTGTGAGAAATGCGGAATATGGATCTTAAGGCTAGGATTAACACTAGAGGGGGTGGATAGTGTTTTAAGGAATTACTAAATCTTTTTGAGCTTTTTTTTAAATTTGAACACAAAAGTATACAATATTAATCAAACACAGATGCAGAAATAAAGTAAAACCAATAAAGGAAAGAACACGCTGTATTTTATACTGGTTCGAAGTTACCCTACATCTAGTCCCGCACACAAGTACGGATTTCCTTTCAAAAGCAATTGTATAATTACACCCTCGATTTCAAGGCCACGAGGTACACCACTCCAGATTCACAATCCTTTGGGTAGAGATACTTGATTTCAGGGGCAACAAGTTCACCCAATTGATTTCCTAGGCTACGATCACACTTTTTCTAACTTGATTGATTTCTAAGGCCATAATCACACCTTTTCTCGCTTGATTGATTTCCAAGGCTACAATCACACATTTTCTCGCTAAATTGATTACAAAGAAGTCTATAACTCTGAATAACACCGAGATCTTGTTGAGATGGTGATAGAGAATCAAAGTAGAAATGATCTAGTTAGATTCAATGTTGATTTCGGCAGAGTAATGGTAAGAATATGTATAAAGAAATGTGGAAGAAGAAGAGGAGTGAAAACCAGAAAAATATGATTACAAATTCATTCAAAACCACCCCTATTTATAGTAGAATAACAGCCATGTCCATTCGTGAAGGGATATGATGAATATACACTTCTTTTGAAATTCAAATTTTGAAATCAACTGCTACCATGTCAACATGGGGTACTTGAGTACGTCGACATGCCAAAGGAAATTTTGGTGATTTTTTTTCTTTGAAAATAACTTCTATCTTATATTAAAACTATTTTAAACTTTATAAATATACTTAACTATAGTTAAAATACATAAGTAAATATAGAGAATAATATTTTGGTATATATAAAATTTTACTATACTTTTATATTTAAATCTGAGTATAAATATTTAAAAATTAAATATATTATTATTAAAGATAGTTTAATAGCAAGGATAATTTGATTTTGAAAATAAAGATTATTTTGAGGCTAAAAGTATTAAAACCAGGATAGCTGTTTTTTATTCTTTTAAAAGGAAGATTTTGAAAACAAGATATAATTTTGTAAAACATTTTGAATAAAAGTTTGCGGATACAAAACAATGTTCCACTAAATTTTTCGTAGGTTCCATCCTACTTAGGGTTCCATCCCTTTAACGGGCTCGAAGTGGATTCCATTCCACGAATAAATTGGATTTTAAGATGCCAATGCTTTTCTAGGAGTTTTAACAAAATTCCTAATTAAATTGCCTATTATTAAATCTTGAACTCTTGATAATCTTGATACTCATAGGTCTTCAATCTTGATATCTTGAATCTATATACTGTACAGTCTTCATTCTTGGTACCTGCATGGTTAAATCCTGCATATACATATATATCTAAACTATAATGTTAGTATTTATATTTTTATGATCTTATTCTAAGGTTGTTGTCATCAAAACCATCATCTCAAGGACTAACACTAACTACTAGGCTGCCCGAAAAAATAAGGGACCCAGAGTTTAAGGAAAGGGAAATAAACTCCGGATCAGTCATGGGACTGGCATGAGAAACTCAAAGTATGAACATTTGGAAATAAAAGGTATCTCATAAGACCAGGCCGCACATAAACAAGGAATAGGTTTTTACCTTATGATAACCAAAACATTTCTGTGTGAAATCCATTGATATTATTTCTAATGACTTTCTTTGAAAATTGTTTTTCGAATAAATATATTAAAATGGCCGAAATTTTTATACTTGTTAAATTTGACGGAATAATAGGTTTACAACTAAGTCCGAAGGCACTTATTGGGGAATGGATTCCATACAATGCCAAGGCAAAGGACTATCTTCCATGCAGTACACCTCTAGAGGGATGTACCTAAGGTCCGGACACTGGGCGCCTAAACCAACACATGACCGGCCTACCACTTCCTTAATACTATCGAATATGTCATCATCCAGGTTGTTACCGACATATCCGAGAGCTCTCTTAGTATACACAATACACTCGACATATATAGAGTAATCTAGAAAGGTGACGACATCTCCTAATCGGTGTGACCCATATAGCCCTGCTGCTTCTACCCTGTTTTGGTCATTTTCGGGGTGCGAGGCTTAAGGAAACGTTTACCTTTCATAGCACACATTTCACTTTGAATGCCACTTTTCCATTCCACATCACATAACTAATTTCTACAAACGTATAACTCTTGAGCTCGTACGTCTTAGGAAAAGGTGTTAAGCTAAGAGAAGGTTCCTTCTCTACAACCAAACATATGATACGTTTATAGAGATTAATCAATGTGATCTCAAAATGCAACGTCAGACATATTTCCATATAAGTTGTCCAGGAACAGGGTAAATCGAAGGAATTCTCCTACCACATCCTATTAGGAATTATCCCTAGGATTAGTAGCGAGTAGCCCTTGCATCGAAGATCAAATAAAGATACTACTGCCACATATACATGATATGGGAAATTTCCCCCAAGGGTCTGTGAGAAGCAGCCCTTTATTCATTTATTATCATCCTAGATATTCACTTCGAATACTAAAATTGGTTCAAAATTGTTTTCGATTAAGAATCACTCAAATCCGACCATGATTCCTCCGAACCAATCATTGGTAAAAAGATGTTAGGTAAATAGGTGCTTATCATTGATTAATTACTTTCTCTTTGTCAAAAAAAAACTTTCAGAGATATATATCTTTAAAACATTTCTTTTCGGTATACACGAAATCATTAAACCTCTCTTTAATTTTAGAAATACCAAATCAAAATCATTTCTCGTAAATCATATTGCAAAACCTTACTGAGTAAAAAGGGTCGATAGAGATTATACTAATTCTACTCAACATCAATTTCTGTATTCAACCTTTACTATCCATCAAATAACAATGAGATCTCTTTTTAATTTCACATGGTTAGTACTGGTTACCTCCTTGAAATTTAATACCAAGTATAAGATGTCTCTATACAATCCAAGCTGTATTAAATTTGGAAAAAATTAAATCTTTTATACTTGTCTCATTTCCAACATTTCGACCTTATCTATTCCTCGTCCAAGAAAGAGACCAAGTGAGCTAGGGCACTGGTTGCTCTTGAACATCTCCTTAGTTTAAGGACCTTACATCCGGATCTCACAAATAGAAAAATACAGTCTATTTGTAGACTTTTAGAGCCAAGATTAAAACACTTGATTTTAACAGCTTTTCTTTAAATCATTTATTTAAACTCTTTTAAATAAACTATAAACCTCAAAATCATTATTAAAACACTTAATTATTTATTTGAAAACATTTGTAAAAGGTTTGGAAAGAATTGTTAAGTTTAAATCCATATTTCAAAAGTTATTAAAAAGTGTTGCAATGCTGCAAATAGTGCTGCAAATAGTATTTTCAAAGCTTATTTGATCAAAACAACCTTTCGATCATTTAGAAATCTATGTTTATAACTCACTCTCTTTCAAAACATTTATAAAATTTATTCCACATTTTTAAAGAATTAAAATATTATTTATACAAAATTGTCGCTTTGGACTCCGAATTGCTACACTGTGACTATTTTGAAAACTTATTTTCTCATAATTCAAAATCTACCAAATGAAATCTCGATCCTTTTATTGTATTTGAAAACTATGATTATAAGAGTTCAAAAAAATTTATTACAAAGAATTTCATCTCTAAATCCATCATATAAATGGATTTAACTTTCTACAGCGTGAAACCGCGAACTACCATTACACGACGTGCCTATTTTTAACTCAATTTCAATAACTTGTCAAAACTTCACCAGATGGGTTTTATTGTCAATGAAATATTCATAAACAATTTTATAGAGGTTTAACAATCTCATATGCACCATTTCATTTATTAAAGGAAAGTGATTCCTTGTGCCATATTCGACATGTATTAAACGTGAATCATTTCAACATCAAAATAAACATATAATCAACATCCAAACTTGATGATCAAACATAGTAAACAACCATAGCAAGTATATCACTATATATATAGTTTCTCACCATAATCCAAATCCAAACTTCCTACAACATTAATGTCACCACAACTCTTCACTAAACATTGTTAATTTGAACTAACCATCACCAAACTAATCAACCATACTTTCAAAGTGCTCGATCATCACCCTTCACCCCCATCTTGCTCACGGCCTCAAACTTCCCTACCCAACTGCTCATGGTCACAAGGTCAAAGACTTCACCTTTTTACCTAAAACTCATGGCCATACCCATCCATCACACCCCAAGTTCTCAGCTTTCACCACCTCATGCTATCACTACCTCCTCCTTTTTAGAACCCATGGCACAGCCCTTCAAAACTCACGGCCTTATCATCCTAGCACCACCAAAACTCATGGCCATAGTCATTGAAGAGAAGAGAAAGGAGCTATTGTATTCAAAGTGGAATGGGGTGTGTGTGTTTATTTATATATTTTCATCTCTTTTCTATTCTTTCTATTATTATATTTAGGAGTAAGCATTAATATAGCTTTAGAAAGAAGAAGAGAAATATGATGAATTGTGTTAGGAAATGGGAAGATATGTGGATGTATTAATGGGTAAAGTTTGGACAAAAATATCTTGATATTTTCTCATTGAACATCAAATCAAACTTTCCACCTCCTCCTCCCGACGTGGACGGCATCATTACCCTTCAATCATCACCATCACTTCGACCATTATCAACCCCATATGCATGTGCCCATGTGCATGTCCTTATGCATGTGCATTGACTTTATGAATGCTTAAGTAGTAAGCAAACTAAAATATCTTATATATTATTCATATACATATATTTAAATGTACATATATATTTATGTATGTTTATATGTATATGTGTGCATATGACATGTTTGTGAATGTATATGTATGTGCACAAGAAAACAAACAACATTTAAATGACTCTAAATGATTTTCGTTCATTAAACCGTCGAAAATCGGGAAACTTATTCCTAGTCATATTTTCACTTATAAGTTCATTTATATATAAATGTAAAAAAATTGAAAACTCGTTCCTTTCAATTTTTAACTAGTTAAAATGATTACATTTGATTTATAAAACCATATAAATTAGTAAAAAATATTTGTTTACAAAAAGTGCTAGTATATCGATACAGCGATATCAATTTTCTCATATTTTCGAATCAAGTATATATTTATATAAAACTATTATAAATGATTTATTATCAGTTAATAATTATTTAAAATGAATTATTATAATTTAAAAAATTACCAGAACGATTATAATAATTATTAAATCATTAAATGTCAATTTAAATTCACAAATCAATATTTAAATATAAGGGCATCACTGATGATGTCATAAATACCTTTATTTTTCCCAAAAATAAAATAAATAATTTCATTTCATATTATTTTTCAATTATAAGAATAAGTGTACGTATCTAGCTCTATGTGTGATGTCTGATAATTTAGAGCTGTTCATTGATAAAACGGTTTTCGACCATTTTATCGATATTTTTTCTGAAGTATATATTTTGTGAACATTTTTCGAAAATAAGTTCATTATTATTATTCATTAATTAAACTTGATTATTTGTTGAAAAATAATATATATTTGAATATTTGAAATAATTTAAATATCTTTAATTAAAGCGAACAAATAATGGATCGTTACAGCACTTCTCTTATAACTTGGTTCTTTGCACCGGTGAACTCAACAAACATAGGCATTGAGCAACCAGCCTGTCCATGGCATTTTACATCCAACTAGACTTTAGGAAGGCCTATCAAGACCGGTTCCATAGCCAATCGGTGCACTCAAGGTGGTGTCAAACCCGGCTCGAGCATGATCCATCCTTGGCTTGGCATCACAACGGTCATCCCGTTATATCACAGTTATCCCTGCACGTTCTTTGCAAATCATTCCTATTACAGCATTCAACTTTCATTGTATCTTTGGAAATCAACCTGCCAGCTCAACCTTCCTTGCCACATAGGCATGCAAAAGTAAACGAAGGAGTATAACCAACTGTATAGATATTATAGCAAAGTGACAAAAAGTACACCTGCTCCTTTAGCTCGTCGTCCGCATTTAATGCGTATTAAATGCAATGTGTATGCCTAGTACAGAAGGACAATTGGCTTTTTTCTTAGCCATTCATTCCTTTTTGCTTTTACAATTGTCTTTTATCTACCCATGTGACTAAATCAATGGACAGACATGCTTCCTACTTGTTTTACTGCATAACCTCCTATTTCAACCACTATAAATACCTTATGCATTTCCACTTCAAAGTGGATGGAAATTATAATAATTTTGGTAATTATCCCCATTCCAGACCTCTCCTCGCTGTAAATCAAAATCCTGAGTACTTAAATTTAGCTACCTTTATAGTCTTCGGTGCTTTCTTTATTATTAATCTCTTATAGTTTTATGACAACCGCCATACATCTCCAACATACAATATACCTGAAGAGTGCGCTGCTGCGGTGCCCGACCAATGTAAGACAATAGCCAAGGGTGGAAAGAAGAGAAATAGTCATAGAATCTACCATATATCTCATATCACATTGAATAAAAATAATAGTAAACATCGCAGATGCAAAATAGGTGAAACAATGAACACTAAATGAACCAAAATATCAGAGTACAAAGGTTCACAAAGTTATACAAGATAGTGATAAAGTTTATACAACCGACAATAAAATTAAAAGATAAACTATTTCTAAATATAATAAGCGAGCACTGTCTAAGCTCCATAGTGTCGCATAACGGAATAAGCAATAAATCCATATATAATATGAGAAAGCACCATCTCATGCTCATCCTTTGCATAATAATAGTAAACCACCTAAACCTGCTCTCTAGTCTACTCGTTTAAGAGTAACTGAGATAATAAGAAGCAACATGTAAAATCTCAAGTCAAACAGCAATCTTGTGTGAGCCATAAGTAATTTTAAAATACTATACAAGTCGATATATTAAGAAACATTTGTATAAGAATCATAGTTAACTTGTCCTTGTAACCAAAGAGTTAGCACATAACATCTACAATATGCTACTCCACTACCATCATAGAGGTGTACTACATCCTAGGTAGAATATCGAATGTCCAGGTATCCACATCTATAATACCTACATCATGTGACATCCCAAGAGTGACTAGTGGCAACTAAGCAATCATGGCAAATAAAACATCCATCAAACAATCCTCGTTGTCAGTCAATGTGTTTTAGATACATGATAACTTCTATGACCGTTCTTCTTATAGCGATTAATAGAAAAAATCTTGGTTTTCAGCATACTCATCCACTATCCAATAATTGACACTAGAACAATTCCACCAATCAAAGATATATGGATCCATTCCTCTTATTTGGGGTAGCCATTCCATGTACCCAATTAACATCCACACAATACCCATGCTTACAAGTACATTAGAAAACACTTTGAATATCAACAATTCCTTAGCATGCGTATTCAAGCCCTTTCATTGATCGCTAGTTTCCATCTATCCTTAAGGAACCATTCCGCGTTCCTTTCTTTCCATGATATAAACTTTCAACATTCTATCCAAAGGTCATCCTTCCAAGTGCCCTCCCTTGTGGATAATCATACTCACGACTCCATTCAACATCGAGCCATCATCTTCGAAACACAACTGCATCACCATCGAGCTACCATCATCAAAGTCTTAAAGTCATCATCCGTCATCGTGCTACCACATCACAACCAAACGTTGAAAAAATGAACAACACCTTCAACACGACCTGTAGGAACCTATAGCATCCCTTGGAAGTTTGGCTAAGATTGGTCTCTTCAATTCATATTGGTACCGATCTGGTCATGTCGGTACCAATATGAATTACTTAGCCAAAAATTTAGTTACGCATGTCACGCAATGGTTTCTTCCCTCCTTGCTTGTTTTGAGCCTTTCCTCAATGCCACAATCCCAAGTCCTTAGGCACTCCCTACAACCCTAAAAAGAGGATGGTGCCGATCAAAAAGAGATAGGTATCGATATGTATATCTATCATAAATTTTGGGGTTTAGTCCCCACTTCCATTTCCTTGCCTTCCCCAAAGTCTTTCCCGAAGCTTCATAGGCTATGTCCTGAATCAACTTCTTTTATTGACCAAAACAACAACTCCCACAATTATACTTTAGCTCGGTACCGACATCTAGTCAGGCATCCAAACCAACTCCAACTAACTTGCGATCTAAAATATAGGCTTCTCCCCTCTTCCAGAGCCTTCCCTCCAAGTTGCATTCGAATTTGAGCATTTTTGTCCCCGTTTCCCCTAATTGATTATTGAATCCTAACTACACTCAAAGCACTAATAAGACATATCAAAGAAATACATGAAATAGAAATCATCATCCATAGGCATACATTTGACACATACAATTCAACTAAACCGGGTTAACATACAAGATTACGCGCAGATCTAATTTCATGTCAAAATGATAATATGATTCATAAGGGATTATAAAACCATTTAAATTCCATTTCTATCTTTTTAAATTCAACCGTAAACATATAATAATGTTTAGCTAAAGTTAAATATGTTTTAACATGGAAATTATATCAAAAACTTCATCTTTAACTATATGGGCATGCATAGTATAGTGAGAGATCATAAACCACTTACCTAATACAAAAATTACTAATCTAATCCCTAAATCTAAAATGGATAGCAAGAATCTGGGCTTCAAAGCAATCAAAATGTCTTCAATCTCCTTTACTAATTACCCTTCTAATGATGGATAATGCTAACATTAGTATGAAAAAGATGAACCTTTTGATGAAATCTAGGTTAATGGAGAATTTAAACTATTTTTAGGAAGTGGAAAACGAATTAGACATGTCCCATCATCCCTAATTAGGAACAAATCTCAAAACGGGTTAGTGGACTTAAGCTTGGGCTTAACTAATCACCCTTTAATAAGGTCAACAGTAGTCGAAATTTAAAATAGCCATATTCTCCTAAATGATAGGTCAATTTTCCTATTATGAACACTCTACAGAAATGGAAGTCATCATTCTAATCTAAGGGAAGTGGTTTCAGACCTTAGTTCAACACCTATCAAAAGTAATGGGCCTTACAAAAATTTGTAGGTCCAAACTATCCGAAAAATATTGTAAAAGTGGAAAATGTCTCTATTAGTCATTTTTAGAAAATTTAGATTCATATGACCTTATATGATTTTAATAATATCTTATGATTATTCGATACATAAAATATGGGCCATTGCACTCTCCTCTCCTTTATGAGTTTGTCCCCTGAAATCCCCAAACAAATCAAAGAATAATCAACGATGGTTACCCTATATGCCTATTAATCATATGCAACCATCAAATATATCACGCAGGTAGCTACGCAATCGATAATATAGATAAACCTATCCTACCATGCGAGATACTTAACCATCTTATAAGGTATCCAAAGTGAAAGTAAACACGATAAATAGTAGACCTTACCACACAAACAGCTCCGGATAAGCAGCCCTCATGCTCTCCTCGGTTTTCCACATGCAACTATCTTTATTTTCACCTCATTGAGCCATCACCAACTCCATGTATGAGCCGAAAAATGAAATGTGAGTCAATTGGCTATTTTTATAGGCCCTATAGGGTGTTCTAACTATCCCTATAAAATGGCCTAAGGTCGAGCGCTGGGTCTTCCAAAGGTCGACCGCATGGGTCGGATTTTGCAGAAGTAAGACTCCTGTTACTTTTAGGTTTTATATTTTCATATTTTGTTTCTTTGACCACTTTCTCTTCTCGATCCGTATTATTTTTTAATTTTGATATGACTCTGTACTTTCATTCCATTTCAAATTCATAAAATGGTTCATGTCAAAGTCAATTTAGAATTGCCACTAAAGTCGGTATTTATAAAACTAGCTTTCATATTTATATAAATACACTTTCTCATATACATATATATGTATATATATATATATTATATATATACATACACACACTTCAGTATACACTTAAAATTCATTATAAATCCGAAATAAAATAATAATAAGGCTTAAAATAGCATATGACAATTTGTAAACATTTTTACATAATTTATGTACATATTTTGTGTCATATTTTATGTACATATTTTGTATCATATTTTCAATATAAATTAGTTTCTTGTATGAAATATATAAACATACTTCTGAAATTATTTTATATATTTTTGTATGGTTCAAAAATAGAAAATGTAGAGTTTTTATATGCATATGTACTCAAAACTCATTTCTAATGTCTTCTTTTCATATATTCAATCATACACACTATACACGGACATATATATGTATGTATATTCACATAACTTCAAATTTATATCCTTTGATATATAGAAATCATTATCTAAAATTTATTTCATATCCATGTATTTCTTATAAATATACGCCTTGTATCATCACTATACAAACCCACTTCCTCATTATTTAGCCAAATATAGTTGTTACTACCATTATTGTTATCGAGAAAGTTCTAAACAATATTCAGCCTCGACGTCTATAAATACAGCAATAACGATGTTAACATGGACACGGCAAGGGTCGTTACTATCATTATCATCATTGAGGAAGCCTTACACATCATATAACCTCAACGTCATTAACGTGATGATGTAAACATCAATAAACACAGTCGTAAGGTTACCAAAGATGTCTCCAATCAGCATCAGAACTGTTAGACTCTTCAATAAACACCAAGCTTCCTTCTAAACATCACTGTCAATCCATAATAAGTTGTAGTAGAATCTTGTCAAGGATCAATACTACCAAGTCATGAGCCTAATGGAGAGGACCACATATCTATACAAGCGATATCGATATCTATCAATGTCGATGTCCATAAATAGAGTTAACATCACATTATGTCAACAATAGGGTGTTGGTGTCAAGTATTGGAGCTACGAAGGCCATGTAGAGGAAGATGCAATTGTACATACTTCGATTCACAACAATGTTGTTCATGTTGAGGTCGATAGAGTATTCACCTTTGACACTCGATGAAGCTAGAGATGTGGATATTCAGGGATGTCGAAGTTTGCCACCTGCTAAACTCTATATATAAGGACCGATGGTCTTCATTTTGGAGGTCGAATTCTCCTTGTCTCATTTCTTACTTGTAACAATATAACAAATCTAGATTGAATTGGGGATTTTGTTTATTGTAATATTGAAATTGTGGTACTCACACCAATTTGATCAATTAACAAAGAGTTGGTCCAATTTGCTTGATCTAGGCTTCGATCTACACATTTACAAACCATATCGAGTTTTGCCTAAACTAGCGACATCAACATCATTAAGCATGTTGACATAAACCTCGTCGATTTCATAATTGATTAGCAAATCTCGATGAGTTTAACTTGTTGACATAAACTTTTTCCCTGATATATCAAAGAGCCAATGCTAAAGTTAAGGATCGACATGAATATGTATACATCTTTAATGATTTTAATGATTCCATGTATATCCTCGATGATTCCACTTTGCCTCGATAATGTCCCTCTCTAAAATCAATAATTCTGATATCACCAAGCTGAAATGGCTTCAAAAAGACTATCATCAATCAACCCACTTTCTATATGCTTTTTGGTGTTGACGGATTTATTCATTAACGTTTGGCATAGGAAGGAGGGCTCGAACCTTCGATCTCTTATAATTATCTCATGAACTACTTTCATATAGCTCTTTTGTTTCATGAGGAAAATGGTAAGCGCCAGAAACAGTAATGACATCCAAATGTAGAAGCTGCATCACAAGCGAATTTGGAAAACAATACTGTTCTGAACTTTAATTTGGAAAGTATGGAAGTTAGACAACCTACAACTCTTACAATATTTGTAAGCGATAAAACAAAAAATTCAATATCTACTACAACAAGTGATAACCATGTGAGAACTTCTTGAAGGGGCCCCACCTCAAAGATCTTTAAAGATAACAAAACTTGTGGAAGGGGGAGGCAAAGCACAATCTCCAAGTAAAGTCCAAGGTGAAAAAAAAAAGAAAACTGAGAGAGCCAAGCTAAAAGGCCCCTTGACCAATCAAATAGTTCAATTCAAGGAGATAGTAGAGATTACTATAGTGACAAAACTAACCAAAAAGAATCCTCAACCAAGCAATAAAGGATATACTCCTTGACCAGGAAAAAAATGGTAACCGTCTAAAGACTCCTTTTTTAAAAGAAATAATGGCTATTAGGATTCCCTCTCACATGGAAATTCCCGCACTAAAGTATGATGGAACTTTCGATCTAGAAGTTCATCATTTAACTTTTGAAACTCAAATGGATCTGTACAACGCCTCTGGAGCAGTTTAATGCATGCTTTTCCTTGTAACTTTTCATGGAGCGGCTATCAAGTGGTACAAAAGTAACCAAGGAAAGACATATATTCTTGGGAGTAGTTTTCCTATGAATTTGTGGAATAGCTTTACATATTCAAAGACCTAACTACAGACTTTAGCACGATAGCAACTATCAAGCAAAGGCCAGAGGAATTGCTTGGAGAATACCACAAAGATTTAAAATAGAGGCATTAAAAGCAGAAAATGCGACCGGTAGAGATAAACTAATAACAGTTCGATCAGGATTACTTGAGCAAACTCCTTTTGGAAAGAACTTCATATTAATGGATGCAAGGATATGCAATATTTCCACTTTTGAGCAGAAAAATTTGTTCGTATGGATGAGATGTACCATGCCAAGAAAGAATCCTAGCAAAATGCACAATAAGGAAAGTTCAGTCTCAATCACTCCAACAAAAAGCCAATATGGAATGAAAACAAAGGAGGATACTGAATAAGGATCTTAAACCTAATCGTGTAGACTTAAATAAACCCATTTCCTATATTTTTTCCATAATAAAAAATAATGAAGATTTCTTTATTTCCTAGAAAACATGGAAACCCCCCGAACCTAAAAAGGGAAAAGATTATTGTGCCTACCACAAAGTAAATGGACATGAAACTAAAAATTGCTATGTGTTGGCAAAGATAGTTCAAAATATGGACAAGTCAGGATTCTTGAAAGAGTTCGTCAACGAGGCTTTAAAAGATTCCCTACCTTGAAGAAAGAATGTGACGACCCGCCTTCCTAACCCCAGAAGGACGCATCATCAATAAGAAAGAAAGGGATAGAAAAAGAAAAGAATAGAAAGAAAGAATAACAATATCAGAATCTCACAGCGGAATGGAACAAAATATAATACATCACATAACTATTACATAGTTATACATACATCGGAGTTATACAATATCATACAACAGGACTGTCATATACATATATGTCCATACATACATCCAAAATATAGCATACACTAACTACACAGCGGAACTACATATATAGATACATACGTCTGGTCTTCTTCCCAATAGCTTCTCCAGAAAATCAACACTCCCAAATATCTATCACTTGGCTACTCATAAAAATTTGAGTACCCAAGAGTTTATGAAAAACAAAATATAAACTCTGGGTCAGACATAGGTATGGTGTGAGTAAACGAGTTAAAATTGTTTAACTTTGAAAACCCATTTGAAAATAAAGGTATCATGTAAGACTCCCCACACATAAATACGGGTAAAGTTTTTACCTTACGCTAACCAAAACACTTTATAGGAAATTCAGTGATATTGTAATAGTGTCTAGGGTTTTCAAGTAAATAGAAAATAGCCGAAATTGTTACATTCATTAAATTCCAACTACTAGCCACAAAAGTGGGTAATACAAATCAAAACCGTAGGGTCTCGTAGGGAAAATGGGTTTCCAACAACGGCAGGGCTACTGGGGTACCGCCCGTCACAGTACGAGGCCTAGTTCACCGTACCGAGGATCACTCCCGACCCCCTACAACACAAGGCCGGAACCATTCCTTACTGAACAGTCCCGAACAAGATAACCCCGCAGTTGTGGCCAACAACTGCTCACACAGCCGAAATAAAGGGACATCTAGACAGGGGTATACCTCGTCCTGCTTTGGCATGACCCACCTAACCTTGCTGCATCTCCCCTGTTTTAGCTATTCCTGGTTGATGAGGCTTGAGGCTGCGATTACCTTTATAGAACATTATTCTTAGAATGCTCATCATCCGCCTGACGATGTGTTGAAAGCATTCAGTCCATACAAGTTCATTCCGGGTTCGAACGAAACCGAAGGCATTATCTCGTTACAGTCATTTTGGAATCATCCTCAGAGTTAACGACGATAACCCTTGCATTTTGAAACACCATCTCGATCACCAAATGATAAGTCACGACCTATCGTTTAATTTGGATCGATGTGGTTTTTGGAGAATCAAAACCGATTCTTCTGATCCTGGTCTCATCGAAATTCAAACGCCATTTTAAAGGCCAAGTTGTCTATTTAGTCTTAACAGTTCAGTTCAATATTAAGAATTCACATAACAAATATCACAAATAAATCATATACGGTCATCACAGATATATCCAGAATATATCACAACCTATCACAAAATATCATCAACAAATATCAGAGTCAATCAAACAGAATTACCGATTCATACCAACACAGTTTGGTTTACTTAACTTAATCAATTGCTCAAGAATAAACTGCTTTATTCTTCTTAATTAATTACCGATTAATTAACTTATTAATGATCAATTAATTACTTAGTTAATCATTAATTATCAATTTATTAATCATCTAATCTTTAATTAATCATTTAATTAGTTAACTTTTATTCATTAATTATTACTTAATTACTCAGTTAATTAATTTATTCTTAATTATTAACTAATAACTTGATTATTAATTAATAAAATCTAATCTCTTATTTAATTATCACAAATTATTTTAATTAATCATTTATTATTAATTTATTAATCATATAATCCTTAATTAATCACCTAAGTAATTACCATTTATTTATTAATTAATTATCCTTAAGTAATTAATTAAATTTTCTTAAGTTAAACTGATAAAACCCAAGATTAATTCCTAATTACAAATTTAATTAAAAGTTATTAATTTAATTTCATTAATTTACATTCATAATTACCTTATATTAATTAACTATCTTTACAGACTTTTCTTTAATAAACTTTTAAATCACGTATTAACCTAAAACTAACTAATTTATTTTATTTACTTAGTTATTCAAAATACTTAAAGTAATCAGGCAAGACCAAAGACCCGAGGCAAACCCCATATTCTCTTGTTACAAACCCGAGTTCTATGTTGTTTGGCCCGAGCTCTCTCTCTCTACTCCATCTCTTTCTTCTTCTTTTCCTGTTTCTTTTTCCCTTCTTCTCATTTTTTTTAGCTTAAGTTATAAATGAAATTGTAGTGTCAATCTCACGCATGCGACCCGGGTTGAACTCATGGCAAACACCCAAAGCCTCGAGCACGAGCACGCGTCAAACCCAAACTGACCATCGGACATCCCCATGCCATCGTGCACGTGCACGGTGGTTCGCCTCGCCTCCAGCGACTCGCGCTACCTCCAGCAAACTCCAATTCGACCATACACTCGAATTCAAAAGCTAACTCGATGCGAAAAGCTCAAAGTCGAAAAACACTCCTCTGGACGAACTGTAACTCGAACAGCTTAAGAGAAAACGCCTCTTCCTCCTAGCGCCGACCACCAGTAGTGTCGTGATTTCTGCCACGCGTCGCCGACATCATCCCCCTTCATCCCTCAAAAGCACTCCAGCTCAATCGTACCATGTTGATGAAATCGACGAGCAAACAGACCCATAAAAAAAACTCGAACTAAACCCTACCTTTGATTCAAACCCAAAATTCTTTCATTGAATAATTTTTTTAGCATTTTTCTTGTGACAATACGTCTTCAATCTTGCTTCATACTAAATTTCAACAATCAAAATTAATCCAATCGATAGATATTGACAAAAGTCAATTCCGACTTCTTTTTAAAACTGCTCTTATTATCTTTGCTTAAAAATCATAATTTTTATGTTAAAAATCCTAACTTTGTGTATGAAATCAAAATATGTTACTGAATTTACAAATTAAAACTTTCGAATTTTTAGCTTTGAATTTACTTCTTACTTAAAACTGTATAGACAGTTTTTATAAGTTACTGTGATGCCTTAAGATTCATGTCAGGTTTAAATTTAAAGCTTTAAACAACCTACCTTATCTATAAATTCTAAGCTTAAGATATTATATATGAAAATGTCTTGTTCTTCTTTAAATTCTTTGTCCATAACTAAAATATTTAAAGAGCATCATGAACATATTTTCCAGGGAGCCTTTCAGATCCATATATTTACATCATACAACATACACAAAGTTTAAAACTAATTACCCAATTAAACTTTGAAATTTAGATGTTTGCTCACCAGGTAAAACTTTGAACAGAAAGTGATATGTTGAAGAAACTGCAGAAGAAATTTTCCTGAAGCTTTTCTTTTGTTTTTCTGTTTTGAATTCTATTTAAGTTTGCAAAGCAACAATGTTTATTTTCCTTCCTTCTTTGTTTCTCAGGTTTGCTCTTAGGTTTTAGTTAAGTTTATAAACGAACACAAGAATATGATGGATATATATAGAAAGCTTTGAACAGTATAGGTTGTATCTAGACAGTTTTTACTTGTATTGCCATGCTTTTAATTGGCTATGTATTTATACACTGCAGAATGAAATAATCACAGGGATTTCGGCTGTAGTACTTGCTTGAACAAAATGTTGTGCTAATTTAATGCTTATGCTTTCATTTACGATAATATGTAATTAATGGTTATTGATTCTTGTTTATTTTTATTTTTTGTACAAGACAAAGATTTGTTTTATTTTATTAAGTGAAAAACTTTGTTTCTTATGCACATAAAACTTACAGCAGCATATATGTTTAATTCTTTGTACTGGACAAAGACATTTTGAACATTTTGTTGTACATATGTGTATACAGGTTATGCATAAAGATATTTTATATTTAATTTGTATACTTGACTCCTTTGCACACTTGTTTCTACAGCAACTTAATATAAACTTTATTAAAAATTATGTATTGTATAAATGGGTTTCACAGGTTAATGTTTTAGGCTAACTTACCTTATATATATTGAGTAAACTTAACCTAGTCATTGTTAGTATATTAATTTTATTTTCTTTGTATTGTTCATGTATGATTATTATGGTTATGATTTTTAAATTTTATCCTATTGGTAATTTAAATTTTCAACGTTTGATTCATATCATTATGTTTGTATGTTTATATTTCAGTTTATAATTTATATTTGTATATTTATATCTTTAGTTACATCTTATAATTTATAATTATGTTTTATACTTGTTTTGTATGTTTATGTTTATAATCATTTATATTGTTTTATACTTTATGTTTTAGATTTCCATGTTTAATATTCATATGATTGATTATTTTTAAGCATTATCATTTAAAACCTACAATTATATGTGCATATGTATATTATCAAAGAATAAAAATATAGAGTCTTTGATTTTTTTTATTGAATAAGAGAGATTTTGTTATAAACAATTTCAAAGATTTTCCATTTTAAATTTCCAAATCAAAATTTCTTTTACAGATCTTATATAACTGATAAATATCAAAGATCTCAATAGTTTATAATTTGAGAAGCCTGTATTTAATTTAAATTAGATTAAATATTATTAAAATATGCTGTCAAAAATTCCGGGTTGTTACATTCCTCCCCCTTAAAGGAATTTCGTCCCCGAAATTTAAAACAACAGTTAATTCAAAAGCTTTTATATTAACGATCCGAACATACATATCATTCATATAATAACAAACAATCAAATAGTCTATCCTAACAAACATCACTAGTTATTCGAACATAAATCTGGATAAGCATTCCTAAAACTATTGAGAGTTTCCCAAGTACAATCTCTGGGATCCTCACTCCACTGCACCTTGACGAGTTTCACCACTTTGTTCCTGAGTTGCTTCTCGTCTCGATCCACAATTCGAACTGGATTTCTGACCACAGTCAAATTGGGTTCTACTTCCAAATCTTCTTGAACTACCGGTTCTACAACCAGTGATGGATCATGCACAAATTTCCTCAAATGCGATACATGAAACATATTGTGAATCCCAAAAATCCGCTCTGGCAATTCAATCCTGTATGCTACAGCTCCAATTCTTTCCAACACTCGAAATGGTCCAATATATCTCGGAGCAAGTTTTCCCGTCTTTCCGAATCTTATAGCACCTTTAATTGGGGAAACTTTGACAAAAACCAAGTCTCCGATCTCAAATTCCAATGGTCTTCGTCTTCTATCAGCATATTTCTTCTGACGATCTTGAGAAGCTTTCATCCTTTTCTTGATAAGCTCAACCTTCGCAAAAGCTTCTCGAATAAGATCGGGTCCGAGCATAAGACGATCCTTCGATTCAATCCAACAAGTTGGGGATCTACAGGGTCTTCCGTATAAAGCTTCATAAGGAGCCATCTTAATACTTGCTTGATAACTGTTATTATAAGAAAATTATACTAGATGAAGATTGTCTTTCCACGATCCTCCAAAATCTAAAACACAAGCCCGCAGCTTATCCTCAAGAATTCGATTAAGCCTCTCCGTATGTCCGTCCGTTTGAGGATGATAGGCTGTACTCACTCTCAAATTAGTTCCCATTGCTGATTGCAGAGCTTTCCAGAATTTGATAGTGAAAATAGGATCACGGTCACTTACTATACTGATTGGAACACCATGCAATCTAACTATCTCCTTCAAGAAAATTTCTGCCAGAGAAACTGCAGTACGAGTTGCCTTTACCGGTATAAAATGGGCACTCTTAGTTAAACGATCCACAATAACCCATATACCATCATTTCCTTTCCTGGTTCTAGGCAAATCATCGAGATCATCTCCCATTTCCAATTCGGAATTCCAAAGGCTGCAATAATCCGGCAGATTTCTGTTGATCACCTTTAACTTATTGGCAGATGGCACAACTGTTCACAAAAGCAGCTACATCTTCCTTCATGCCCTTCCACCAAAAGACTCTCCTCATATCTTTGTACATCTTCGAGATTCCCGGATGAATATTCAATTTGGAACGATGACTCTCTAACAACACTTCCTGCCTTAGATCTCTATCATTCGGAACACAGATTCTCCCGTTAATCCTTAACGTTCCTTGGTCATCAACTTCAAAACTGGGACACTGACCTTTCCTGACTCTTTTAATGATCCTCCTCAACATCTTATCAGATTCTTGCTTACTTGAGATCCTTTCAATAAGAGATGGAACCACTTCCAGAAGAGATAGAACCGCATTTTTGCTGAGAGCATCAGCTACAACATTCGCTTTTCCCGTAGTGTACAGAATATCCAAATCATAGGATGCTAGAAATTCGACCCACCGTTGTTGTCTCAGATTAAGATCTTTTTGAGAGAATAGATATTTCAATGGTTTGTGATCCATGAACAATTCGAATTTCTCTCCCAAAAGATAATGTCTCCAGATCTTAAAAGAAAAAATAATGGCTAGCAGTTCAAGATCGTGCGTAGCGTAGTTCTTCTCATGTGGCTTCAATTTCCTACTCGCATACGCAATAATCCTTCCGTTCTGCATCAGAACTGCTCCCAAACCCACCATACAAGCATCAGTGTAAACCTCGAATTTTCTCTTCCCATCCGGAATAGCAAGTACTGGTGCACTAGTTAACCTCGTCTTTAATTCCTGAAAAGCTTCTTCGCACTGGGCTGTCCATTTGAATTTGGCTCCTTTCCTAGTCAGCTTATTCAGATGCGAAGAAATCTTGGAATAATCCTTAATAAATTTCCTGTAGTAGCCAGCCAATCCCAGAAAACTGCGAACTTCTGTCGGTGTCTCCGGTTGTTTCCAGTCCAAAATAGTTTCAACTTTCGCTGGGTCTACATAAATGCCTTCACCAGAAACAATGTGCCCTAAAAATTTAACTTTCGATTTCCAAAAATGGCACTTCGAAAACTTTGCCTTCAACACATGCTTCCTCAGAGTCCCCAATACAATCCTCAAATGCTCCCTGTGCTCTTCTTCAGATTTGGAGTAGACCAAGATATCATCAATGAATACCAGCACGAACTTATTTAATACATCCCTAAAGACACAGTTCTTGAGATCAACAAAGTAGGAAGGAGCGTTGGTTAACCCGAAAGGCATACCAACCACTCATAGAAACAATTCGGTCCTCTAAATGTAGTCATGGGAATACTGTCTTCAACTACCCTCAACTAATGGAAACCTGAAGCTAGATCTAGTTGAGAAAAGATAGAAGCACCATGCAACTGGTTAAAAAGATCATCGATGCGAGGAAGAGGATATTTATTATGGATAGTCACTTTGTTCAATTCTCTATAAACCACACAAAATCTCAGTGATCCATACGATTTGGTTACAAACACTGCCGTAGAGCCCCAACAAGAAAAACTGGGTCTAATCAACCCCTTCTCTAAAAGATCCTGAGTCTGCTTAATCAACTCTTCTCTTTCCCTAGGAGCCATTCTCCTACTGGGCTGAATCACCGGCACAGCTCCTGGAATCAAATCAATTCGGAACTCTATTTCTCGATGTGGTCGCAGACACTTAACTTCTTCAAAAACATCAGCAAAATCTTGAACCACATCGATATCTTCAATCCTCTCTTCAGAAGTTTCAGTTCCATGCAAAAGACTGCTCAAGTGAATTCCAAAATTATCACACGACACTCTGGCAATTCTACCCAGATCAGTTTCCAACGAAACTGTTCTCTCATCACAATTCAAAACTGCTCTATACTTATCCAGCCAATCCATTCCCAAAATAAGATCAAATCCCTTAAAATTCAACACATACGGTTCACAAGAAAAACTGTGGGATAGATAAGAGATCTTCAAGTCCTTACAGATAGTGTCTAATTTGGTCACCCCTCCTATAGGATTAGATACCAAGATAAGACAATCTACAGAACTAGGGGTAAGAGAGAACTTCTCAACAGAGTCCAAAGAAATAAAACTCAAGGAAGCACCCGAACAAAACTTTAACATATTTGCCATCTAAAAGTAAAGTACCTTCTAAAACTCCTTTGCCCTTCGAAGAAGAAGATAGTCCGGCTTCCAAAGCAAAGACTTTATTCTAAGGCGCCCTCTGCAGGAGTGGACAATTCTTGATCATGTGTCCTGGCTGATGACAATTAAAGCACAACGATCTCTGAACCATAGCTGATCCTGGACCACTCTGATGCGGTTGCTGTTGCTGCTGCTGGAATCCTTTTCTAGGACACTTATTTTCCAAATGTCCTTCCTGTTGACAAATGTAGCATTTGCGAGGTCCGTTGTTATTCCCAGGTTTCTTCTTACTCAGCTTTCTCCATTTGGGATCGAACTCCCGCTTATTCGGATTAGTGAAATTCCCACCTGAAGCTGCAACTGGAGCCACCGGCTTCTTACTCATCAAACTTTCATATCTCAATGCCATATCAATCAAATCAACAGAAGATCCTTTCAGAAGCACCGTCAATTTTCCATGGAATTCAGGCCTCGATACTTGCACAAATTTTTCGTTCTTTTTAAGGGGAGTATCGATGAGTCCTAGACCATAACAAGAGAGTTCGTTGAATCTGGTTTCGTACTCCAAAATAGACATACTACCCTGCTTCAAATACAGAAAATCCCGATACAATTGGGTTTTCCCTGCCGTTGGCATAAACTTCTCTTCAAACAACTCGTTAAATCTGTCCCGTGAAATGTCATCCTCAGGAATATTTGCAATTGTTGCATCCCACCATGCTGCTGCACCACCCTGCAATTGCCACGATGCCATTTGTCTCTTACGCTCATCAGATAATTTCATGCTCTTGAAAATGCGCTCGCAAGAGCGTAGCCAGGCTTGCACTTCAATTATTGATTCTGAACCTTTGAATGGTTGGCCTCCGAGATTTTTGAAATCTTTGCATAAAGCTGCAAAACTAACTTGAGGCGGTACTGGATTTACAGCCACATTAGCATTTTGACTCCGTCCATCATCTGTTGAAGTACTAGCCCTAACTCTGCCTCTTCTTCCGGAACTCATGTCGGTCACCTGAACAGGTAACTCAACAAATTTAGCTAGACATATATAATTATATGAAAATAAAAATACTCACTCTCAGGATAAATATAACACAAGAGCCTAGGTACTCGCTCGACCTAGCGCTCTGATACCAACTGTGACGACCCTCCTTTTTAACCCCAGAAAGACGCATCATCAATAAGAAAGAAAGGGATAGAAAACGAAAAAAATAGAAAGAAAGAATAACAACATCAGAATCTCACAGCGGAATGGAACAAAATATTATACATCACATAACTATTACATAGTTATACATACATCAGAGTTATACAATATTATACAACAGGACTGTCATATACACATATGTCCATACATACATCCAAAATACAGCATACACTAACTACACAGCAGAACTACATATATAGATACATACGTCTGGTCTTCTTCCCAAAAGCTTCTCCAGAAAATCAACACTCCTAAATACCTATCACTTGGCTACTAATAAAAATTTGAGTACCCAAGAGTTTATGAAAAACAAAATATAAACTCTGGGTCAGACATGAGTCTGGTGTGAGAAAACGGGTTAAAATTGTTTAACTTTGAAAACCCATTTGAAAATAAAGGTATCACTTAAGACTCCCCACACATAAATACGGGTAAGTTTTTACCTTACGCTAACCAAAACACTTTATAGGAAATTTAGTGATATTATAATAGTGTCTAGGGTTTTCAAGTAAATAGAAAATAGCCGAAATTGTTACATTCATTAAATTCCAGCTACTAGTCACAAAAGTGGGTAATACAAATCAAAACCGTAGGGTCTCGTAGG
This sequence comes from Allium cepa, assembly GCA_030765085.1. Taxonomy (NCBI): domain Eukaryota; kingdom Viridiplantae; phylum Streptophyta; class Magnoliopsida; order Asparagales; family Amaryllidaceae; genus Allium; species Allium cepa. The sequence continues at coordinate 833,873,043 of CM060931.1, forward strand.
AAAAATGGGTTTCCAACAATGGTAGGGCTACTTGGGTACCGTCCGTCACAGTACGGGGCCTGGATCACCATACCGAGGATCACTCCCGACCCCTACAACACAAGGCCGGAACCATTCCTTACTGAACAGTCCCGAACAAGATAACCTCGCAGTTGTGGCCAACAACTGCTCACACAGCCGAAATAAAGGGACATTTAGACAGGGGTATACCTCGTCCTGCTAGAGGCTAGAGGCTGCGATTACCTTTATAGAACATTATTCTTAGAATGCTCATCGTCCACCTGACGATGTGCTGAAAGCAATCAGTCCATACGAGTTCGTTCCGGGTTCGTATGAAACCGAAGGCATTATCTCGTTACACTCATTTTGAAATCACCCTCAAAGTTAACGACGATGACCCTTGCATTTTGAAACACCATCTCGATCACCAAATGATAAGTCACGACCTATCATTTAATTTGGATCGATGTGGTTTTCGAAGAATCAAAACTGATTCTTCCGATCCCGGTCTCATCGAAATCCAAACGCCATTTTAAAGGCCAAGTTGTCTATTTAGTCTTAACAGTTCAATTCAATATTAAGAATTCACATAACAGATATCACAAATAAATCATATACAGTCATCACAGATATATCCAGAATATATCACAACCTATCACAAAATATCATCAACAAATATCAAAGTCAATCAAATAGAATTACCAATTCATACCAACACAGTTTGGTTTACTTAACTTAATCAATTTCTCAAGAATAAACTACTTTATTATGCTTAATTAATTACTGATTAATTAACTTATAATGATCAATTAATTACTTAGTTAATAATTAATTATCAATTTATTAATCATCCAATCTTTAATTAATCATTTAATTAGTTAACTTTTATTCATCAATTATTACTTAATTACTCAGTTATTAATTTATTCTTAATTATTAATTAATAACTTAATTATTAATTAATAAAATCTAATCTCTTATTTAATTATCACAAATTATTTTAATTAATCATTTATTATTAACTTATTAATCATATAATCCTTAATTAATCACCTAAGTAATTACCATTTATTTATTAATTAATTATCCTTAAGTAATTAATTAAATTTTCTTAAGTTAAACTGATAAAACCCAAGATTAATTCCTAATTACAAATTTAATTAAAAGTTATTAATTTAATTTCATTAATTTACATTCATAATTACCTTATATTAATTAACTATCTTTACAAACTTTTCTTTAATAAACTTTTAAATCAAGTATTAACCTAAAACTAACTAATTTAATTTATTTACTTAGTTATTCAAAATACTTAAAGTAATCAGGCAAGACCAAAGACCCGAGGCAAACCCCATATTCTCTTGTGACAAACCCGAGTTCTCCTCTGTTTGGCCCGAGCTCTCTCTCTCTCTACTCTATCTCTTTCTTCTTCTTTTCCTGTTTCTTTTTCCCTTCTTCTCATTTTTTTTTATTTAGCTTAAGTTATAAATGAAACTGTAGTGTCAATCTCACGCATGCGACCGAGGTTGAACTCGTGGCAAACACCCAAAGCCTCGAGCACGAGCACGCGTCAAACCCAAATTGACCATCGGACATCCCCACGCCACCGTGCACGTGCACGGTGGTTCGCCTCGCCTCCGGCGACTCGCTCTACCTCCAGCAAACTCTAATTCGACCATACACTCGAATTCAAAAGCTAACTCAATGCGAAAAGCTCAAAGTCGAAAAACACTCCTCTGGATGAACTGTAACTCGAACAGCTTAAGAGAAAACGCCTCTTCCTCCTAGCGCCGACCACCAGTAGTGTCGCGATTTCTGCCACGCGTCACCGACATCATCCCCCTTCATCCCTCAAAAGCACTCCCAGCTCAATCATACCATGTTGATAAAATCAACGAGCAAACAGACCCATAAAAAAAACTCGAACTAAACCCTACCTTTGATTCAAACCCAAAATTCTTTCATTGAATAATTTTTTTAGCATTTTTCTTGTGACAATACATCTTCAATCTTGCTTCATATTAAATTTCAACAATCAAAATTAATCCAATCGACAGATATTGACAAAAATCAATTTCGGCTTCCTTTTAAAACTGCTCTTATTATCTTTGCTTAAAAATCATAATTTTTATGTTAAAAATCCTAACTTTGTGTATGAAATCAAAATATGTTATCGAATTTACAAATTAAAACTTTGAATTTTTAGCTTTGAATTTACTTCTTACTTAAAACTGTATAGATAGTTTTTATAAGTTACTGTGATGCCTTAAGGTTCATATATGAAAATGTCTTGTTCTTCTTTACATTCTTTGTCCAGAACTAAAATATTTAAAGAGCATCATGAACATATTTTCCAGGGAGCCTTTCAGATCCATATATTTACATCATACAACATACACAAAGTTTAAAACTAATTACCCAATTAAACTTTGAAATTTAGATGTTTGCTCACCAGGTAAAACTTTGAACAGAAAGTGATATGTTGAAGAAACTACAGAAGAAATTTTCCTGAAGCTTTTCTTTTGTTTTTCTATTTTGAATTCTATTTAAGTTTGCAAAGCAACAATGTTTATTTTCCTTCCTTCTTTGTTTCTCAGGTTTGCTCTTAGGTTTTAGTTAAGTTTATAAACGAACACAAGAATATGATGGATATATATAGAAAGCTTTGAACAGTATAGGTTGTATCTAGACAGTTTTTACTTGTATTGCCATGCTTTTAATTGGCTATGTATTTATACACTGCAGAATGAAATACTCACAGGGATTTCGGCTGTAGTGCTTGCTTGAACAAAATGTTGTGCTAATTTAATACTTATGCTTTCATTTATGATAACATGTAATTAATGGTTATTGATTCTTGTTTATTTTTATTTTTTGTACAAGACAAAGATTTGTTTTATTTTATTAAGTGAAAAACTTTGTTTCTTATGCACATAAAACTTACAGCAGCATATATGTTTAATTCTTTGTACTGGACAAAGACATTTTGAACATTTTGTTGTACATATGTGTATACAGGTTATGCATAAAGATATTTTATATTTAATTTGTATACTTGACTCCTTTGCACACTTGTTTCTACAACAACTTAATATAAACTTTATTAAAAATTATGTATTGTATAAATGGGTTTCACAGGTTAATGTTTTAGGCTAACTTACCTTATATATATTGAGTAAACTTAACCTAGTCATTGTTAGTATATTAATTTTATTTTCTTTGTATTGTTCATGTATGATTATTATGGTTATGATTTTAAATTTTATCCTATTGGTAATTTAAATTTTCAACGTTTGATTCATATCATTGTGTTTGTATGTTTATATTTCAGTTTATAATTTATATTTGTATATTTATATCTTTAGTTACATCTTATAATTTATAATTATATTTTATACTTGTTTTGTATGTTTATGTTTATAACCATTTATATTGTTTTATACTTTATGTTTTAGATTTCCATGTTTAATATTCATATGATTGTTTATTTTTAAGCATTATCATTTAAAAACTACAATTATATGTGCATATGTATATTATCAAAGAATAAAAATATAGAGTCTTTGATTTTTTTATTGAATAAGATAGATTTTGTTATAAACAATTTTAAAGATTTTCCATTTTAAATTTCCAAATCAAAATTTCTTTTACAGTTCTTATATAACTGATAAATATCAAAGATCTCAACAGTTTATAATTTGAGAAGCCTGCATTTAATTTAAATTAGATTAAATATTAAGAAAATATGCTGTCAAAAATTCTGGGTTGTTACAAAGTAATTCAGGCACTTGTAACTTAAGAGGTCAAGTAGCTTTACAACTTCAAATTCAAACTCTATCCAAATCATTGAATTTCATAACAGTTGCCTACCACCTACTTATCTTTGTTTTATAAAATTTTCCAATTTGATTTGTACTTGAAATTCATCTTATACAAAGTTTGAGCATCTTTACAAGTAAAAATAAAACCGATTTGTTCATAGCCAAAGAATTTTGAATTCCACTAACAAAGTGTAGCAAATCGAAATATCTAAATGGTTATCTATCCCAAGACCTGTACCTGTGCAATTAACTTTCAAAGGAAGGTAAATAATCGTAATTCTCCCAAAAGGAAGGCGTTATTAAAGAAAATTATGTTCTTGTTCGGAAAGTCTATTAGTTCATGAATCATGACGCCTCAGACTTGCAAATGAGACATTTCTTTTTGATGAGAAAAACTTGAAATGGACCAACTACCTAATATTATATAAAGGTAGAAGTAGATACACTAACCTTATTTTCAACATGTTATTTTATTGCCAAAAAGGGTTTTACTAAACATATCTCCAAGGAGAATTACTTTCGAAAATCAAGAAGGATTATTTCTAATTACCCCATGAATCAAAGGAAAACAAATGTCTATTTCAAGAAAGGTTTACACAATCTTCAAAATTTTTACTTAGCATTAGTAAATGCACACTAATAATTCTAGTCCAGCATCTTGACAAAAGCATTTTCGAAGCCTTCCAAAATTATTGGGAAAATCTACGCATATCTTCCGAAGAAAAGATTTTGAAACTACTAAAGCTCATTAACAATAACTCTAATTTAAAAACCTACTCTTTATTAAAGGACTATTGGTTCATGAATCATGACCACTTACCTCTTATTTGAGATTTGTGTTTCTATGACGAGAATGATTCAAAAACCCTTTCCTAATGGAAATACTAAGAAAAGACTTCTTTATCAAGAAATTAAAATGTCCAAAAATCTTTTTAGAAGGGAAAACCCAATTTTAAGAAATGACTTTGTGATATATCAAAGAAATCTTATTTCAAAGGTTCTATAAACAAAAGGGTTTTCACGAATGGTTTAAGGGGCCAAAAAATGTTTTCTCCAAATAAAGTTTCCAAGAATCTACTTTTAAGCCTTTGGCTAATCTGGAGTGCCTTCTAAAAGGTGAAGGGTCCAATACCCACCAAAAAGCCTTGGCCAACCCAAAGCGCCTCCTAGAGGGAGGAGGGTCCAGTACCCACCAAAGCTTCATTCGGGAGAACCTCATAGAGGGAGGGATAAAAAGCCTTCGGCATCCGAAGCATCTCCTAGAGGAAGGAGGGTCTAGTACCTACCAAAGCCTCCGATGAATTCTCAAAGCACTTTCAACAAACAAAACAAAGGTATCCATAGCCATAACCAAGGCAAGGCCCAAAAAAGGCAAAAAATAAAACGAGTAAAGATATCCGCGGTTTAAAGCAAAGATGAACCCTAAAAAGTGGCTCAAATAAAATGGACAAAGATGTGATAAACCAAAAATGGAAAGGACAAAATTGTCTACGACACAGAAAAAGCAAAAAAAGAAAAAAGAAAAACCAGTTTCCGTAAAACTCGAAAAGACACAAGGATAGGAGGCATAAAGAAAATTAAAACCAATGAAATGATGAAAGGAATAAATTAAAGAGCCTATTCTTACCAAAAGGATAAAGGTAACGTGGTTTGAAGAATAGATCAAAGCATACTTTCGATATATCCAATCTAGGTCAAAGAATAAGGAGGTCTTAAGGTAAGGATTATATATTATTAATATTAATAAGTTAATTAGACTATTGCACTACTGAATCGTCAAGCGTTAGGATGGAACTTGCACTGCTGAATGATAGAATAGTCGAATAGAGCTTGCAATGCTGAACGGACAAGCAATAGGATGGATCTTGCACTGCTAAATGATGGAATAGCCGATGGAGCTTGCACTGTTGAACAACCAAGCAACCGAATAGAACTATCTGCTAAACGGTTGAATGGCTGAAAAGCTGAACGAAACTATCTACTAGATGGTTGACTGGTCTTACAGAGCTACTGCTTCGAATGACTGACTGGTTTACGGAACTATTATTCTGCATGAATGAATGGCCATACAAAACTAATTGGTCCAATATAACAATTGAAATGGTAGGTTGTAGGTATTTCATAAATTACTTATCTGTTAGAGGGAGTCTTTCCATTGAACAACAGAAATTCCCATTACTAGTCAAAGTATTAGTCCCTAATTACTTATCGGTACGACATCTTAGGTGAGGCTACAGAATTGGCACTAGATAGAATTAAGAATCTTTTACTTTAAGTCCACTCAAGTTTCCACTATTAGACATTTTTTGGACTCTCTACCGCTATTGAATGATCTTTTGAGTTTTCCATTTGTCTAATGAGATCTTAACAAAATTTTGATTAAGATTTGATTGAATTCCTGATTTTATTCCTGATTTTCATACCGAATTTCATGATGATTTATGGATTTCCTTTTCCAATTTCTAGTTTTATGGATCCTGATTTTTCGACTGGTTTTCATTATAATTTTTAGATTTTCTATTGAATTTATGGTTTTTTGAGGAATTTAGTGTTTTCATGCTATTATCGGACAGGAATTCTAAACAAGGATCTCTTATCACTAGACGGATTTTCAGTCTTCTCATTATGAGATGATGATTATAGCCCTCTGATCTTCTTACTACCAAACAGGGTTCTAGATAACTTTCCAACTCTTTCTTTTAAATTAATACCCGACCATTTACTAGTTTATCATAGAATGAACGTCTAATTTCTTAAAACTACTAACATATCATTAAAGTAAAGTGCAGGACTGAGAACAAATATTGCAATTAGAAGACAGGCTAAGAATTATGCATCACCACATATCAAACTAAGGATCTTAAAAGGGCAAAATTTGAATAGTGAGGAAGTTTAATTTTAAAAGATACGTAAACAACCTAATGATAAAGGGACATTGTTCCATATCACTACCGGTAGTGGTAAAAAGGTTTTATGGTTTTGTTTTTTGAAGAAAGTTCTAGATGCTCTACCCGATAACATTACTAGAGGAAAAGGAGAATATTAAGGGAAACTCACCGAACATGAAGCAGTATAAAGGAATTCATAAGTTTTGGTCTTGAAGAACAAAAGCTTCTCTTACACAGGAAATCAAATGTTACTACAATTATTATCATCGAGAAAGTTTTACACAACATTCAACCTCGACGTTGTTAAATACAATGATGCCAATGTTAACATGGATGCGGCAACGGTTGTTACTATCATTATAATCATCGAGGAAGCTCTACACATCAGTTAACCTCAACATCATCTTAACAAGATGATGTTGACATCGATAAACACAGTCAGAAGGTTACAAAAAATGTCCAATCAACATCAGAATTGTTGGACTCATCGAGGAACACCAAGCTTCCTTCTCAGTATTGTCGTCAATCGACAAACAGTTGTAGTTGGTGCTCATCAAGGATCAATAATGACAAGTCATCGAGCCCAATGGAGAGCACTGCATATCTATACACACGATAATGATATCTATCATGTCAATGTCTATAAATAGAGTTAACATCACATTATGTCAACAATAGAGTATTGTCTTCGAGTATTGGAACTACGAAGGCTATGTCAAGGAAGATGCAATTGTACATACTTTGATTTGCAACAATGTTGTTCATGTCTAGGCCGATGAGTATTCACCTTTGACACTCGATGAAGATATTTGGGATGTCGAAGTTTGTCACCTACTAAACTCTATACATATAGACCGAGGGTCTTCATTTTGGAGGTCGAATTCTCCTAGTCTCGTTTCTTACTTGTAACAGTATAGCAAACCCTAGTTGAATTGGGGATTTTGTTCATTATAATACTGAAATTGTGATACTCACACTAACTTGACCAATTTACGAAGAGTTGGTCCAATTAGCTTGATTTGGGCTTCAATCTACATATTTACAAAACATATCGAGTTTTATCTGGACTAGCGACCTCGACATCATTGAGCATGTTGACATAAACCATATTGATTTCACAACCAATTAGCAAAACTCGAGGAGTCTAACATGTTGACATAAACTTTCCCTGATATATCAAAGACCTCGACGCTAAAGTTAAGGATCGACATGAATATGTATACAATCATAACGACTTCAATGATTTCATGCATATCCTCAATGATTCCCATTTGCCTCTATATGGCCCTCTCTAAAATCAATAATCTCGATTTCACCAAGTTGGAACGACTTCAAAGAGACTACCATCGATCAACCCACTTTCTATATGCTTTTGGGTGAAGACGAATTTATTTGTTAACAATAGTCAAACTAAAATTTTGCATTGTTTATCTAGTTAAATCCTATTTTAATTTCAGATTATAAAACTTATATTCACAATAAAATTTAAAAAATCATTCATACAGTTACAATTTCTATTCCTAAACCATATTATTTTAGAACTATGCAAGATTGAATAGATCATATAATAAATATAAGAAAACCACTCACTGTGATTCGATTTACATCCAAATGCTTGCTGTTGGAAATTAGACTGTACACCAAATCAACGAATTCTTAAACTAAAGAGTGCAAATGATAGCCCTATCCTTGTTTTTCAATTCAATGGTCAAACCGTTGATTTTCATTGAGAATTGAGATAGTAATTTTAATTTTAGGAAGAAGGGTTCTCTTAGACAAGAGAAGGGAGAAAAGAGAAAAATAATGCATGCAAAAATTATGTTAATTTTTTGAAATGAGAAACTAACCTTGTATTTATAAAAAATGTAAAGTATCCATTCAAGTTAAGTTGAGTCATCCCAAATTAAAATTCTAGTTTTCGAAATACAAAAATTATGAAATCTCATACATTCCGGAGTCCAATTCGGACAAATGAATATATGACATGCATCAAAAAAATGAGACAATCGTGATGGAACTAGTTTCATTTTGAAATTCAAAAGTTTGGTCAAAATTATTTGATTTATTTTAAATTATCGAAACATACGGGTTCTTACATAAGCGCACTAGAAGTAATAGGGACATAATTTATGGTAGGAGCATAAGAAGAAGCAGCTGGAAGTGAAAGAGCTCACCACGATGGAAAATAGCTCTTATGAGAGTGAGTGCTTTTGGCATGTTACAAGGAAGCTGGGTGCTTAGAATGATATTAGCCAAAGTCACAACTAGGGGGAGGGAACAAATGCTTGATAATACCTATCATAGCCCCAACACTAATCCCAATATTGGCGCTCTCTCTCCTCTCCTAGCGATGAGAGTCACTAGACAATTTGTGGTCATGATGCTCGTATCATTTAGAATGGTTATGTTTTAGGTCGATTTCCGACCAGGATTTTCAAAGTAGTTGAATATGCCCATTATGCTTAAAATGGAAGAGAAGCTAGAATTATTACCAGAAACTAGAAGTAAAATGCATGTGAAGTGCACATGAGCGTATTCCTAAGTTATATGGGCATAGTTGGCCTTATTTAACCTATGGACCATGCTCGATTGGAACACATGAGGCATTGACATTGGCCCTCGAATTGAAGAATAGTGGCATTGGCCCGTCGCGTAAAGTAACACCCCGCCTTTATGTGCATATTATGCAAGAATATTACAAGTAATATTGTCGAATAATATAGAGAATAAGGCTTATTAGGAGTGACTATCCATAGTATTGCTTTGGGAGAGATTACATCGAATTATGTGACTATATATTTTTTCTTTTCCTTACGAGAAGGGATTCAATGCATATAATCCAAAGCGCAAAACAATAATACAATGGTTTAGTATAAGTTAGAACAATATATTACATAATATAAAACATAGAATTATATGTCGTAATTGAAATATAATACATCAAATATCTCTCAAAAATATAAGTCTTCAAAAGGGAAAAACTAGACTTACATATAAAACAATATACATAAAAACTCAGGTCAAAAATACAATCTAAAGTATAACAAGCTTACATATAGACTAGTATCTCTAAATGGAACTCTATCACATAGATAACACCGCATATATCTACTCTAGCTAGCCCACATTCAAAGTCACTGAGTCCCTGTACCTATCATGTCTCCGTCTGATCCGAGTATCATAAAAATGATAAATAGGTTAAACTATCTCAAAACTTTCCAAATGGTGAAATCATAATAATAAGCATGCATAACATCAAAGGTATAGAAATATGATTAGTATATTCCATTAAATATTATAAGCTTTCACCTTGAAATCATCCACTAACAAATTTGTATAAAACACAAGGCATATAATAAAAATATATATTGTGCCGTATGCAAATAAAAAACAACAATACCAAATCACCAAGTTACCAAACCCTCTCATGCCCACCAATGGCTATCATCTCAAATATGGTGATGCAGAAACCAACTTGGAATTCAAAAGAACATCAGAGACTGCATAAAAGTAAATCAAACTCTAGAAATCATAAGACGACTAAAGTGTTAGTCAAAACGCAAAAGATTAGCATATAAGCAAGTCACAAGTCATAAAACCATAATGACAAGCACATCGCAAGTCAAACTAAAGCAAGCACTTCACAAGCTACAATAATAGACAAGCACATTGCACGCCAGCACAGAAGGCAAGCACTTCGTAAGTCAATACAAAAGCAAGAACATCGCAAGTTAACACGAGAGACATCGCAAGTCAAAAATAAAGCAAGCACATCACAAGCTTACACAGTAGACAAGCACCTCGCAAGCCACCATAAGAGACGGCACATCACACGCCCAGATGATCATATCTGATCAATAAGTGTAACTTACTCTCAATTAGTAGCTATATGAGCTTCATCCAATGTTCCATAACCACTTTGCAATACTTAAATATTTACTAAAGGATCGTAAACCCACTCAACATAAAAGTCGAGCACTTCGCAAATTATAGAGAACATTTTTGATCGATAAGTGTAATATACTCTTAATTAATAGCAAAATGAGTTTCGCCCAATGTCCCATAACACTTTGCGATACTTAAATATTTACCAAAAGATTGTACATCCCACTTGACTAAAATATTCAATCAAACAAGTCTAATAATTAACCGATAAAGTAATACAAATGTCCCATAACACTTGTATTGCTAAATCGTTTAATTAGATTTCTCATTCAAATGAAGATAGAAATAGCAAGAAAGTCATAATTCCAAAAGTCGTACAAGAATGCCAAAATAGCATATGAATAGTCAAAGGCTACCCACAATAAATCCAGTAAGGGTTTACGGTTTTGAAAACAAATAATATAATTCAACCATATAAGAAATGATTGCTAAAATACTATATATATAATACTAATACTAGATAAAATAAACTATAAATCTGAATTGATGTCAAAATGTGAATATATACATTGTTACATAAAACTCCATGGAAAGTGTTTTGTCTTGTAAAAGTAATTTGAAAATAATATCTCTATATAATATGCTTAAGAACTTCGTTTTTATAAAATCCTTTATTACTATACGTATATACACAAATTTTACAAAGTTAGTTGGAAAACCATATTTTTTTTCATAAATCTTTTCAAAAATATTCTTTATGAACACATAATATTTTTATATAAGATAAATATATAAATATTTCATAGAGTAAAATTCATCGAGCATCAAAAGCAAGAAAAAGGAAATCAGAAAACCAAACACATGAAGTAGAAATTCAACAATCTTTAAGCTCTAAAATGCAACAAATATGCATATAAAACTAACAGGAAAAGGCAACAAGAAAGAATTGTCGAAGAGCAAAGAGAGAGAAGTAGTTGGCTGGAGCAACATGCTCTAGGTCCTTGACATAAAATGTAGTTTTGACCTTCTAAATCTTAAAATTTTGCATCACTCAAAATATGAGAGTTGTAAATAAAAGTCTAAGATTTCCAACAAGAAAAAGGTCATCAAATTGGGCTTAAAGTTTGAAAATTATAATCAAAATAAATTTCAGATTTAAATTTATTAACTTTGTCTATTATTCTCAAGCCAGCGATACAAAAGTGCAACTTTGACCATTTGAACCTCGATATTTTGGAAAACTCAAAGCATGAAAGTTGTACATAAAAGTCTAAGCTTTCCACCAAATCAAAAATTAATGAATTCCCAAAAAAAAGAAGATATGGTCAAATTACTAGCAGCGATTAACATGGTTTAGTATCAGTAGACAATTATTCCAAACAACTAATTCAATCAACCAAAATGCACCATCGATCAAATAGTCACAATATGTAAGATGATTAGAGTTAGATGTGAGATTTACAAACCATGAATCCCTAATTTGATTTTCCAAACTCTTTAATTTTCAACAAACCCTAGAAATACCTCAAACCCAAAACTAGAGAACACCATAAATCAAACACTGCAAAAATCTAAAACAAAACTTCCTAAAAGTGTATTTAAGGGTTTAGATCATTACCCGATTCTATTAGCTTCTATAATGTTTAGATTGCAAGAGAATATGTTTAGATTGCAAGAGAATTAGAGAAATTGGATTTTGGTTTCTAAGTTTCAAAGAGGAAAAGTTTCTAATTTCTTAACTATGAGTTTATTGTTAGTTTAGAATGAACACACGGTATATCATTTATAAAAGAATTAAATGCTAAACGTTTGAAACATTACTAATAGATTTATAAATAGAATTTTATAAATAAAGAGATTTGATAAAAATAGAAGTTTTATAAAATAGAAATGCGATTTATAAACACAGTTTTATAAATATGAAAATGATTTCTGTTGAGGTATAAAGATGGAGTTAATTGTTTTAAAAGCGGCTTATCTTTTAAATGAATGTTTCGAAAGTGATATTTTTAAATGAAGTTTAATGGTTTTAAAAGCGATTTAAAATGTGTTAAGTAATGAAAACATAGATTTCAACATTTATCGTTGTAATGGACGTTTTCTGGAAAGTGAGGAAGGCATGCACTATAACAATATTATTATAGTAAATGATTTCTGAAAGGAAATAGTTTATATAATATACGAGATTTATACACACACACACACACACACACATAATTGAATCCCTATACTAGTGTCTTAGGCTAGCGTCGATGTTTTACGTGACATTCGTTTTGACCCAATAAATTGTTTTATGACCTTCCGGTGTAAAATACAGGAATTGGTTCTTATGTTCGTACTAAAGGCTTGGTGATATAGGAAGCATTGCTTCTTATACTTAGCACCCGTTTTGAGGCGTATGAACTCGAGAGTTGTATGTTTAGAGAGATCAATTAAGTATGTCTTTAAAATGGTAGTGTTATTAAATATACTTATACCATTGATATAAGTATATGGAAATGTTATCCAAATATCGAATAGTTGAAATGGTTTTGAGAATATATCATTCTAAAGATATTTTGGGAAAAAATTTGGAAATTAATTTAAGTAATAAAAGTTAATTAACCGGGGCCTAGTGACTACTTATGTGCTAGATTTTATTTGTTGCTTTGGTAGTTAAACAACTGACTCTCAAATTTGGTCATTTTTGGTTCCTTGACTTGATATGGGAATTGATTAGTCGCGCACTTAGCATGAAGCCGACTAAGTAGGCTTTATCATCGCTTGGGTCAAGAATATTGATTCGAGTAGTACGGAGTGACTATGGTACTCCAATCTACCAGGCTTCTTTCTTGGCCAAAGGGTAGCAAGTTGAGAGTTATAAACATGATAAGTCTACGAGACTTGGTTTTCGTATGAGGTTGAGGGACATTTTATCGTTGTTGATTTGGAGGGACCGAAATCAGATTTACCTGAAAACCACTTCGGACCAACGCATGCGTTCGAAATTACATGTTTATGATTATAATTTTTGGAGATGAAGATCTTTATGATGCAGGGCTACTTGCCACTAGACCCGTAATGCATGTTATATATATGGTGGCGGTAGTGCTTTATTATAAAAAAAATCGATATAAAAGGTCTTCTTGCACTAATCCTAGGGCTGTTTTCTGACAGGATGTGGTAGGAGAGTTCCTTTAGTTTGTCCTATTCCTGGACAACTTATATAGACAAATGTCTAATGTTGCATTCTAAATCACATTGATTGATCTTTGTAAAAAGTATCATCTGTTTGGTGGCCGAGAAGGCACCTTCTCTTAGCTTAACCCCTTTTCCTGAGACATACAAGCTCAGGAGTTATACGCTTGTAGAAATCATATGTGTGATTAGAGAATGACAATGTGACATTCAAAGTGAAAGGATGTTCTATGAAAGGTAATCGTTACCTCAGGCCTCATACTTGAAAATGGCTAAAACATGGTAGATGTGGCAAGGGTATGTGGTTCGCAACCATTAGGATATGATCATCCCCTTCTATACATATTTATTCCTGATATGACATCGGGTTTTAAATTACTGCGGTGTATGTGAAGGGAGCTCTCTGATCTATCAGTAATGACCGGGGTGATGACATATTCGGTGCTATCTAGTTAGAGGTAGGGCGGTCTTGTGTTGGTAGAGGACCATTAGTTGGGCCTTGGTACATTCCTCTAGAAATGTACTACTGGAAGCTAGTCCCTTACCTGGTTATTTGTTAGAAATCCATTCTCCAATACGAACTTTCCATTTTAGTTGTAGAGCCTAGTATGCTGGAATTTGATAATGGTAATAATTTTGGCTATGATTAATATTATTTATATGCTAAACACTAGTATAATATAAGAGAATTTGATATAAAATATTTTGGTTATCTTAAGGTAAAAAACCGTCCGTGTATATATGCGGCGTGGTCTTACGAGATACCTTTGTTTTGAAAAGTATTTGATAGCCTTAAAAATTCAGTTGAGATGTATTTTCTCACGCTGGTTTACCAGACCGATCAGGTCGTTCTTCTCTTTCAATGCTCGAGTCAGACTAAGCATACATACAGATTTGGATGCTTTGGAGCTTCAGCAGACGAGCTGAAGGTCTTTAGGTCGTATTCATGTATATGTTTATTTTTCCACTGCATTAGTTTTTTATATTATCAAAATTTATGAATACAAGTTGTTATAACTGTCCAGGCTGATGATTGTGATTTGTTGTTGTACTCTGATGGATGCATGTATATTACAGTTTCTCTATTGTAAAGATCATTGATGTAATATTTGTGTTATTCCGTGCGATTGTGAGATTCTATGTTATTTTAGTTTCTTTTTCTCTTATTCTTCTCTTCTCTTCTTCTTTCTTCTTTCTTTCTTATGACTATCCGTCTTTCCATTGAATTTGGGATGGATATGTAAAGTACTTCTTCCTGCATGATTTATCTCGAAGCTTGACGAAGGAGCTCTCATCGCGCATTATTTCATTTGAAAGGATTCCTCTCTACAAGTAGACTTTTATTGGAGTCATTCATGACTCCTTTTCTAGTTTAGCCTCCGAGATCCAATCGACATCCATCTAGTCAATGCTTGGAGCTAATAATACTTTCACTGGAACAAAGCCCATGAGTTGCGCATCTCCAGAGCCGGCCAACATAGCTAGTGAGTTGGCCTTTTCATTTTGCTCTTTGGGATTCTGAGTGACATTGCGCATGCCTCCGAGCATTGATCGAGATTAACCACTTAGGATAGAAGTTCAGGTACCCCTTTTGGGATAGCGATTTTTGATTGCGCCAAGCTCCGGGTACTAGTTTAAGTTAACTACTTAAGAATATAGTTTGTACATCCTCAGCTAGGATGTTTATTTCCAATCGCTCCTAACTTTGGGCATCAGTTCAAAGTTCATAGGTAAGTTTCCACCTTATGCCAAGTATGGATCTTTCATTTTGCCTACTTTGAGCAAAATTTTAAGGATTGGACGATCTTATCACGTCCGTTTTATTTTATACTCCTGCTTTTACATCAATGGCGAGAGTATTTTATAGATGGTCAGGTCACATCTTCTTTAGGGTTTATACTCCTGCCCCTACATAAGAGCAAGAGTTGACTAATGGATGGTCATGTCATGTCCATCTTTAGTTTATACTCCTATCCTCAATCCAAGGATAAGAGTTAGTTGATGGACGGTCGTGTCATGTCCATATTTAGTTTTTGTTCTTGCCTCCAATCTAAGGACATGAGTTGGCTGATGGACGGTTGTGTCACGTCCATCTTTAGTTTATACTCCTGCCCTAATATGAGGACAAGAGTTGGCTGATATCAATCTCCAAATATCAAGAAGAACTTCAATGGTCCGATCATGGACCGTAGAAGTTTGATTGGCACCAATCACTAGGTATTGCATACATGCACTACATATATACAGGTTCATTCGAGTCAGTCAAGTCATAACTCTTAAGTAATGGAAAAATAATGCCTCTGACCCGAAAAGCCGTTTTATTTCATAAAAGTCGAGGATTGACAAAACCTGTCTTGGACCTTCCTAACGTTGTTGGGACAATGATGGTTCTCAAAAGATTAGGGGTAAAATGTGACCATCGACCTGGCGGTTTAGACCCACTGCAGCTCGAGCAATACCCATTCTCAAAAGATTTGGGGTCGAATGCGACCACCGACACGACAGTTCAGATTTTTTCGATGTTGCAGAAGCAACACTGGTCCTTAGAAAATTATGGATTCATGTGATTGTCAACTAAGCGGTTTGGACCTTCCCGATGTTGCCGGTGCAATACCGGTTCTCAAAAGGTTAGGGATCGAATGTGACCGTTCACTCAACGGTTCTATTGGTTAAAAAAAGTGTCATGCGGCTTACTATGTGGTACACAAAAGTTACTTGCAGGAGCATGGTTCCTTTGGCTCAGGCAAATTTTATTAATGATTAGAAGAAATGGAAAGTCTTGCCTATTTAAAGTGCCCCCAATGTTACTGGGTAGTTTTATTTGCGACAAAACTTAGATAACAAAGAACGGGGAAACATTGTTATAGGCTACTGCTCCATCCATGGGTGACCGGTTAGTTGATGACCAGTCTTTCGTCAGCTCATCTTGGCCCCTGGTTGTTGAATTTAGGAAATTTTCCTAGAGTAGGTAGACCCTGGAGTCCTGTAGTTTCCCCGCCATTTAGCAGTTCCTTAATGTATGGCTGGAGCTTGTTATTTCTTATCAGCTCCTCAATTATACTTTTTAGATGTCGGCACTCATTAGTGTTATGTCCATGAGTTCAAGATATGATAGTATTTTCCTGAGCGTTTCTGTTAATCAGTCACCTCTCTTTGAGGCAGCTTCTTGTATTTCTCAATCCCTTGCATGGCAAGGTAGACGTTTTCCAACGTATCGTTCTGAGGTGTACATTCTTCTGATTTCAAGTTCCTCGGGCGTTCATTGTTATCGTTACGTTGATCGCTAGGAGCTTGATTCCTTTCCCTCTAATTATCGAATCCCTAGCGTTGACTGTTGCGTTCATAGAGTTTCCTCCAACCTACTTCATAACGAGTTGCTTTGCATCATTTTAGATGAACCACTGGCACCATTCCACCGGAGATGATTACGTGCTTCCTCCAAGTGTAAGTACTCGTTATCCTTTCTATAGAAAGTATCCATCGTCTATGAGGGCTTCCTTTTCAACCAATCCTTGAAATCCAAGTCGGGATGAATCCCCATAAACAACGCCATTATTATTATATCATCCTAGGTATCTATAATTTATGTCACGGTCGTGTGAAACCGCTTCAAGAAGTCCTTCAATGACTCTCCGTTGGCTTGGAAGAGTTTGACCAAGGCATCACATGTTTCAAATGCGTAGTATATAAGCAAAAATGCTCCATAAATTTTTGCGAAAACTCAGTGAAAGATGATACGGACCTCGGCAGAAGCCAAGTGAATCACATCATAGCTACTTCTTCTAAGAAAATTAGGAAACAGTGGCATTTTACAGCATCGGGAGCTCTGATCGAGTCCTTATGCCACTCATATCTCATCAAATGCTACCCAGAATCCATTGTTCCTCCGTACATCGGCACTGCCGACATTACAAACCTTCAAGGATATCTCTCACGTAAAATGTTTTCAGTAAATGGATTCCGACTAGGAGAGGTACCTCATTCATCATTAGTTTTGAACTGGTTTTCACTAACAAGTGTTCCAATCATATCCTCCAGGTAGTTCGGATGAACTGGTTCGACTGAATGGCAATAATCGAGCTTTGCCCCAAGTGTTCATCCCGGTGAACGCTCTAGGTTTGGCTCTCGATACCTAGGTTCCCTTGCCTTTGGGAGATCCATTCGTCCAGTAGTCTTCTCTATTTGGTTCACAGGAGCAATATCATCAACATCTACATGATTTTCCAAATTCTAGTCATCAACAGCATGTCCAAAAGTCAAGTCCATGCCGCTTTCCAAATGGCGAGCTCTAGGCCCACCATCAGATGGGTTGATACCGATCCATAACCATAGGTCGGTACCAATCCCTAAATTTGAGCCTAAAGCCCGTCCTCTTCCTTGAAGAGATGTTTCAGCGGTGTCCTAGGTCTTTTTCTACTTCTTATCTCTCTTTCTCTGCCCGGATGATGAGGAACTTTCAAATTTCGAGCTAGAACTTCTCCTATTTCTCCCAAGGCTGCCTTGAGTCGGCTGATTCAACAGCTTTAAGCTTTGCTACATCGTTTGATTTATCTCATTCTGACTAGCCTAGAATCTTTTTCCCATCTGCTTCATCATCATATCCATCTCCATTTTGGTCACAATGTCAGTTGGGGTTTGGATCTCGGTTTATCCTGGTTGTTGTGCAACTTTATCCACATGCTGAATATCCTAGTTCTCAGTATCTCTAATAGCTCTGGTATTGATAGTATGTTCTTTTCTTAATGGGCTCATTTCAAATAGCTTCTACTATATTGTTGAAAATGCGAGTAGTAGAATCAAAAGGTTGAAGAATTGGATCTATCCCTTGGATATTAGAAATCTATACTATAATATTATTATTGAGTTAGATTTCAAGAGCACACAGTCCTCCTTTATATTTTGGAAAATGAATAGTCACGTTTTTAATTTCTTTCTATTCCAAAATTTGAAGTGTGATAAATTTTCCTACGTTAATTGGATTTAAGAATCGATTTCACTATTAAATCTCAAATTTAATATGCTTTCCAATGATATCATTGTTGATAGCTAAAAATATTTTTTTTAAAATCATAGTTTTCGGATTATTCATATTATTAAAGTTATTAAATCTGTTTGACTTTATTTCTTTTAACTAATCTATGTTGTTGACTGTTTTGAAAATTTCCAACCATTGATTCTACTTTCACAAATTGCAGTCAAGTCTGGTGAAATCCAACATTTCCAAAATACAGCAACAATGTTAGATGGAATTAGAAATGGAACCAGAAAGCTCAAAAGCATTAAATACAATTATATGCTTCTTATTATATTGAATTTTCTTTGACTGTAAAAGAAATACAGTGATATTCTTCACATTAAAATAAATATTGTTGAATAATGGTTGTTAGTTCCAACACTTCAGACATAAAATATGTATGCTTTAGATTTAGCATATTTTTCCAAAGAATCGTTCAAAATAGTAATAAATCTCTTTATCGTCTAATCTTATCATTCTATAATAATATGATGCTGCATAATGTGTTCCTAGACATAGTAAGTTATGCGATCATCATAAACACTTGCGTTCTCATGAATCATGTCAACGTTGCTTTTGGCACTTTTGGATCAATGGTCAAGTGTAAACCAAATGTTATTACTTGTACTGCACTTATAGATAGTTATTACCGAAGCAGCAAATGGAATCAACGACATCAAATATTAAAGGAAATGATTGATAAAGGTATCTCACCAAATGAAGTTACATATAATACATCTGATGCATGGAGCAATAGCTGATACACACAATAAATTTATATGTGTATAATTTATATGTGTATTGTGTGGAAATTTTATCTTTGAAATCATTTTTTCTCGATATTTTGCAATTGTTTATCAAGCACCAGTACTATCTGCATTGCTGTTTTCAAAGATTTATACACATGTTTTAGACAAAACGCAAACCTATTTGAAAATTGATAAAAAAAGATCACTATTTCTTAATCAATGAACCATATAAATCATTTAAGCATGTTATGATGATAATAGGTTGAGTGCGGTCCGTATGCGAAGCACGGGTTCGCACTAGTTCATAATAAATGATGGATCCAAATAGCCTGAGAATCTCTATTCTCAATTAAAGCACCAAAATATTTGAACGAAAAAGAGCACAAACACCTTGAGGTTATAGTTGAGAATAATAACCGAAGAGTTAAAATGAAAATGTGCAAGAAAGAACACATAACAATTTATAATGGTTCAATAAATTAAGGCCTACGTCCACTTTATAGTTTTATTGCTTGTATTCTGACTTAGAGGCATAAGTTCTTAGAGGTTGGTACAACTCCAACACTTAGATTTTCAGAATTACAAGACTATAGAATAGGGAAGAACTAGAGCCAAAAGGAGCCTGAAAAAGGGCTTGCCCTCCTATTTGTAAAGACAGGGGCCTAAAATTTTGTACAAAAATATCTCCAAGCTATTATCCAAGAATTAGACCAATTCTCCAAGAAAGTAGGTGCCACAGCATTAGTTTGTATGGGTTGATACAACTCCAAGGTTAGGGGTCGGTACCAGTACCAACCCATGGAATGGCCAATGTAGTTGTCTTCAACTCTTCGTCTTGGCTCATCTAGTAGTTAGCTTCGTGATTCCATAGTTATTTGCATCAATGTTAGCTTGTTTCTGGGTTCAAATAACAAAGTTGTGGAAGAAATAGTTGCAACTTTAAGTGTTCGTGGAGATTGATGGAGAATTACATTGAATCAACAAGATGACATTGGGAATAGGCTCTTGGCGTCCTATAAGACATGTAGACAGAAGATGGGTCCCCTAAAGGGAGGAAATAGAGGTCGTACTGATCTGTGGGTAGGGGTCGATATCGACCCATAGTATGGGTGGACTTATCTTGCTTTGATCTTGGGTTGTTGTTGCGTTAGCATTGTGACTTTGTTCGCCTTTTTTCCCGGACTTTTGGGCCATTTCTCGGAGCTTTCTGCCTTGACAACTTCAAGTTTGACTTGTCAATCTGTCCGAGTATAGATTTTTGTAACGACCCGCCAATCCATACTATTCAAGCTGACAATAAACCACACATGTCCAAACCAAATCAAATGGAAAGATGGATAGTTGTGGAAAAGAAAGAGGAAAGAAGTAGAGAAGAAAGAAAAGAAATTTAAAAACAATACAGAATCTCATAATCGCAGCAGAACAATATGCATAATATAATATCAACATCTTTACAAAGAGAAACTGTTATATACTTACGTCGATCAGAGTACAACACAAATAACGATCATTACCCTAGACAGTTATAATAGCATGTCCTTACAGCTTTTGATGATTTCAACAATAAAAACAGTGGAACATAGACCTATACGTAAATACGACCTATAGACCTCCAACTCATCTCTTGAACTTTAATAAATCCAAAGCAAATCTATAATGCTCGGTCTGACCGAAGCATTATAATACAATAACACCCGAGTCAGTCAGGAAAACCAGCGTGAGAAAATACACCAACTGGAGTTCTAAAATTATAGAAAACCATTTGAAAATAAAAGGTATCTCGTAAGACCAAGCCGCAATAAACACAGACGGGTTTTTCTTTACCTTATAATAACCAAAACATTTTCTATAGAAATTCCATTTATATTATAATAATGTCTAAGATACAAATACTCATTAATCTTAGCTAAAATTGTTACACTATTAAATTCCAGCATACTATGTTCTACAACCAAAACCGTAAAGGCATGTATTGGAGATTGGATTCCATACTATGACAAGGCAAGGAACTTCCTTATGAAGGCACATCTGTAGATAAATGCACCGGGGTCTGACAAGAACATCTTATACCCCTGCCACATAGGACTGGTTAACATTTGACTAGTAGTACCGAATATGATCACCCTGTTTTGGGCCCCAAAGCATACAAGAATAGATAGTAACCGATCTATATTTGGAATGACCATACCCTACTTGGGAGCTACCCACTTGGTCCTGTTGCATGTTCGATTTTTGTCATTTCCCGATTGATGAGGTTCGAGACTATGTTTTACCTTTCTATAGCACTTCCCACTTGTAATTATAACACTGTCCTCCAAGCAACAATGCAATATCAGCATTCATACATATAAGTTTTTTTGGGGACTGAACGAAACACTTGAGAGCCCCATCTCTAAATTCCATCATCCTTAAGATGTCTTCACTTCTAAATGCATTTGTTGGATCGAAGTGAATTTTGGATAACATATCTGATCCCCGTCTCTTCTAAATAACATTCGATAATTCTTGGCACTCAACCCCGGTTCTTTAGAAAATAAAACGTCAAAGATAAGATCAAAGATCACATCCTAACTGTTAGTGGATGGATTTCCTTATCATTGTCCTAGGAGAACGAAACAAGATTTATACGCACAGTACATCATCATTGAAGATAACTGTGCCATATAACTCGCGTGTTTCTCCTATATATTTCAAAAGTTACGTTTTGGGCTCAATTTTGATAGTCAGTTATTTAACTATTGATTAACAAGCATTCAATCAGGAATTTAATTCCATAGGGAAAACAACATTTGTTAATCACCAAGCAACACTAAGCCTTTTATAATAAATCTTTTATTAATTTAATTCACTTTGTAATACATGAATCAAAATTCTTTTACCAAGATTTACGTAAACCCACAGTAACTATTTCTCAACACTTAAAAAAAATCCATATACTTATTCCAATGGTATAAATATATTCACCAATTTTTGGGAAGGCTCCCGTTTCTAGGAAATTCTAAAATCATTTAATAACTCCATTTCACATCCATAAAACCATATATAAAAATCCCTTTTATAAATCCATAAACCCATTTCTAAAATCTTTTAAAAATATTCAAAACTATTTATATAATTTTTATATCCTTTTTAAGCAATCTTCCATTATATTTTCCAAAATATATTATAAGATTCCTTTAATTAAAACCCCATCTATTTATAAATTTTATTTATAATTCTCAAAAACAACCATAATGAATTCTAGTTGTTTACTTTTTAAAACACTGCTATATACTAAAAACATTAATAAATAAATACCAACTTTAAAACAACTTAAATAATAATTAATAGTTTCAAAACATTCTTAAATAAACAATAATAATTTATCTTTAACATTTTTATAAATACTAATAATGAATTTTCAAAACTTATTGATAAATAATTATATTTAATTTTCAAACCATATTAATAATTTTAAATAGTTAACCTTTTCAACACATTAAAAATATTGATAACAACTTTAAAACAGTATTAATATTAATAAACAACCTTTAAAATATAAATACATTTCCTTGATACAAATCCATACTTAATTCAACATAATCATTTCCATATTTACAAACTATGTTTATAAATCTCTTCCCATTTTATAGAACTTCCTTTCATAAAAATTCCTTTATTTATGAACCCATTTATGCCTTTATTCCTTTATAAATCCTGCTTATTTATAAAACTCCATCTAAATCATAATTTTGACCATTTTAACCTTGTTCCCATAGGTATAAAATTCTTTTATAAATTTCCTTCAATTTATAAAATATTGTTTAACAATCCCAAATTTACCCTCATCTTAAATTTCCAAAATAGAAACAACTATTTTCTAAAATATAATTCCTCATCTGATAAAAAATCTACCACTTGATTTATTTTACCAATTTGTTAAATGATAATAATTTCTTTTGATTTATAACACCGTTTCTAAATTCATACTTTTATTAACAAAATCCGATTTTACAAATCTTCACTCCTTTGTAAAATATCACTTTTATAATTTATAATATTTATAAATGAATTATATTATACATACCTATATGTATCACATTATAAAAATGGATAAAATTATTTATAATCAAAATATTCCTACTTACTTTTTAAATGCATATCTCTTTATTACAAAAGACTGACTTATTTTTCAAGATTTTTAAAATCTTTACTAACCGTTCAAAATCTCTATTTAAAATATTCCATAAAGCTATAATTTATAATCTATAAAAAAATTAAAAGAATTATTAAACCTATAATTTTCCAAAATCGCTTTGAACTCCCCTTAAACCAAGATAACAATTTTATAGTATTTTTAAAATACCAAAATGAGGCCCGGTGCTACTAAAGCACTAAGTAAACAAAACCATATTCATGTCATCCGATGTAACATACAACATATCATATATCACAATATATATATATATGTATGTATGTATGAGAATAAAATTAACCGTGTGAGAAATTCTGTTGGATCACTTCAACCTATCTCTCTGAATCAAATATAGCATATAATCAAATAATATAAAAATCAACCACTTCGAGACGGGATTCGTATATAAAGGGTCGTTCGCCCTTACACGGGACGTAATAGGGTGGGAATATATCCAAATCAGCAATATAATTTAGTGAATTATCCAATAATCATTAACGATCAGAAATAAATATCCAAACATCCAATAAATAATATTTATTGACTATATAAATTTTCTGATTAGCCAAAAAGCGAGATTAACTCACCGTGACTTTAATTGTGATCCAAACGTTTCGTTTGAATTAAAATTGAACGGACGTCCAATTTTAATCCAAAATTATAGCTAGCTCCAAATCCCTCCAATCTAATTCTTTGTCATACCCTTCGTCGATACGATCGCAACGCGAATCGTCGCGTTGAATTTTGACCTCGTATGAGTGAGCTATGGATTTATTTACTTTTGAATTAATTAAATTATTATCAACTTAAAAATAATATAAACATTTAAAATCTATATTACCTTTCTTCCCCCATTACATTTCCCTCCAGGCAGAGACACCCGCATGAAATATTTTTATTTTTATTATGAATCTTCGACACCACGCCCAACCACCAGCCTCCGTCCGACCGCCGCCAGCCGCTCGGCCATCCGCTTACGCCAGCCTCATGCACGCTGCATGCATTTTTATTTTTTTCTCAGTTCAAACTCGTCGTGCAACCCACCGCCACCCACGAACGACCACTACCCCGCCGCGCCACCTTACCACCCCCACGCTCCAACCACCTCACATCAGCGCGTGCGCAAGGATCGCGAACCCAAGCCTGATGACGAACGCGTGAAAATCAACGGTGCATCGGCTTGTCGTTTGGTGAACCGACCGTATGTTAGTTTCGTATCGACGTGATCTACATTTCTCTAGTTGAAGTCATTGGCTAATTCCGTCTCTAGAGGCTTAGATCAACGTCTACCAGTGGATGGTGGAGTTTAATGGCGGCCGAAATATCTTTTAAGGTTAGGTTTTGCAAAATGAAAGAAGTAGCTGGCTATTTATAGAAAATAAACTCAACACTATTCATTGGTGAAAATTTCGAACTCTAAACGAAGCATGCTATTTGGCGTTCTACATAATACACCCCTACTCCGAACACAATAGAATATGTTTCGGGAGCCAATTTCATCATATTCAGAAGATAGCTTTTCAAAATCAAATTATTTTAAATTAAACTTCTTTAATTAATTCATATGCATTTTGAACTCGCACGACTAAACAGTAAGTCCAATCGACATGAAATTCGACAGCATATAAGTCACTATTTCGGATCCAATGAAACTGGTCTTATTAAAATCCAAGACAGTGCCAAAAAGGACTATTTTTATATGTTAATTAAAACAAATAATTTCCAATTTTAGTTTAATGATTTTTAAATCATATTTAAAAGTTTACTATCTTTATTCTAATTTAAATAGAATTTAAATCAACTTTATAAATCATTTTTCATTCATATTAAATTCAAGATTCAATTTTACTTAAGCAATTTCAAATGTTAAATTATAAATTTTAATTATCAAATAAATCAATATATCTAAAATATAAGTTGTTTAACTCATAAAATCAAATTTTCAATATTTAAAATCAATTACATATTTCAAATTCAAATGAATGAAATTCTAGGTCATTACAATTTTTGTCACCATGACTGTTTGATCTTATTACTTATTACTTATTCATTTAATAACCTATATATTTATCATCATCCATGTATATTTTTTATGCTATATGTTGTCGTGTATGTGTTACATGTATTTATAAATATATGTGTAAATATGCCAATGGCCAATCGAAATGTAACATGCTAGAAATGTTAACGTCCCCTTAGCGACACTTGGATTGAGCGGCATTTAGTAAGGGGTGATATCATTAGTGAGAACATGATAAATATTAATAACTTGATCAAAGTGTGGCGAGACACGTATATGTTATTTATTCACTCCTAGCTGGATTGACTCGGGGTTGCGCCCAAAGTTGTGGAAATTCGACTATATTGCCGTATGTCTAGACATTTTTCTGCATGGACACAAAAACGAGGTAAGGTGGTATGATGTAATGATGTATTGATGGAAAGCATGGAGAGCCGTTGTGGTGGTCTGAGTGATCCATTATAGCTAATAGATTGTGTGGGGGCACCTATAACTCTGGATCAACTGGAGAGGGAATCTCTTGGTGCCGATTAAACCTCAAATCATACTAGATTGTTTTAATAATATGTATTACTGTTTATTTGTGACTCTTTTGGGCTACCTTTTGGGCGATTTAGCAGACGACGATGGAGATGCGTAGTTTATTTTGTTGATCACTGATAGCGATGCATGATAATGTTATGTATATATTTGTGATGTGTCAGTTTAAGGGTGTTGTTGTATATCTTTTTGGGTAGACATTTACTTAGATTTGTGGTGTATTATTTTGTGAGGTCCCTGTTACATTGACATTAATTTTATATGTTTATTATCTTTTTGGTCGCTTCGATGGTGTAATTTTAGGATGTGTGTGTGTTTATGTGTGTATCTATGTGTATGTGTATGTACTATTTTTGCGTTACTCTTTCCTTGGAACTCCCTATATGCATGCTTTGAGTCGAGACAAAATACGTGTCTTCGAGTTGATGTATTGTATTTTTGCGTGTCTATGTTGACTTAAAGTAGTGTGTATGGTGGAGCGATCCTTTCGTGTTCTTTACTACATGCTTTAGGATGGTAAAGTCCCTCTGATAGCAAGTGTACTGAATGGGGCGTCATAACGTAAGGCCTATGTGTAACTTTAATATGAACCCTTGTTATATAAAACCACTACAATACCACCAAGGACACATTATGTACCATGATGTGAACGATTGTGATAATGACACCCAGATAAAAGTTAATATGTGACATTAAAATGTTGACTACACAACACTTTACATTGGTTATGATTGTTATTCTGTCGTTATGAATAAGCGAGGGAAAAACACATTCTGCTTGGTGGCCTGGTCTCACTTTGAAGTGTTTTACAGTGAAATTTTACGCGTACCAAACTTTATGTCAGACTCGTATGTTTATTTGGTTTTCTCCATCAACCCATGGGTAATCATTTGAGTAGACCAGGTTTATGTGATTATACAAGTTATCTTGAAGTTGAATACAACTACAAAGATAAAGCCGGAGGTTTAGTTATATATACTAATATTTTGTACTATGTGTAAATCTAGATTAATCGATTAAGCAAACATGTTGGTATCTACATATATCGAACGTGTCGCTCTTATCCATGCCTTATCATATATTTACTCCTACATAGGAATGTTTTTTGAGAAAAAATATTAAAAAAAATCATGTAATGGAAATTATTAATGTAGATGCTCTATGTGCTTATTGTTAGAAAGAAACACTGGTCATATTTGTCACTTAAAATAATTCTGTTGATATTTGCAGCATAATCGGTGTATATTTTTGGACCTTGAAATGATGGATGTTACATATAAATATGTTCAAACATAATTAATTGATAATCATGAGATTTTTGTGATATACCACTTCTCCATATGGAACATCTTACCATCCATGAATATTAAGAGACCGATTTTCACACTAAAAAATCGATTTTATGGTAACAAATGAATCTTTGAAATAGTATATTGGACTTCACATGTGAATGTATTCATACTTTGTTCTACCACATATTCCCAAATTTGTAATATCTTGGAGAAAGTAAATTCAAAGTTGGAAATGTTTGGACGATAGAGGAACAATAAAGAAAATCATGAACAACTCAACAAATGCGGGTTTCATCATGTGCTAGACAGTTGGATCGACCCTAGGCCTATAACAACCCAAAATTCTTGTCATTTGATTTTAAATGTTTAATTTATTTTAAATATTAAAAATAATTGAATTTTGGAATTTAATAACTTATAATTTAAATATATGACATGTTTAAATATTCGAATTGTGAATTAAATGTTAATTAAATGGATTAAATTTTTTATTTAACTCATTTTAATTAATAAATAATATTGTTTGAATTAAATTTGTAGATTTATTTACAAATGCAAATAGATTGGATAAATATCGATAATTAAATATTTAAATATGTGAAATTAGCCTTTCGTGTAGAGTATCATTATGTTTGATAATTAAAATTTAATTTCAGAACTTTAGTTAAAATAAATTGATTTTGAAAAGCTATCTTCTATATACGAGTGAATTAGGTTTCAAAACAAGTTCCATTGTGTTCAAAATAGGAGTATAACATACAGAACGCTCGATGGCACGCCTCGTTTGGAGTTCAAGAATTTTTAGCGTGAATAGTATTTTGATTATCTTATATATATGGACCAACCTCTCCCACTTGTTCACAAAACTCCCAAACCCTTATTTCATAACCCTAGCCACCATTTAGGGATACCATCATCCAACAGCCTGAACTCAATAGGGTCTCCACCGGCCATTTCAGGCCGAGGTCCCAACTGTAAGGTTGTACACCTGGATGAGACAAGAGTAATGGTCGGTTGGATTTGTTAGTGATGGCCTAGGGCATCGTTGTTTTGCAAATGAAGGTGGTCAACATTTTGGGTAAATGGTGGAGTTTGAGGCCGAGTCATAGGTCGGGTTGGTAGTATGGGTCGCTTGAGACGTGGGCTTCCATGCAAGGAGGAGGAGTGACTGGAGTGCTCCGTGAAAGTGGCAATCGACGATGGAACGAGGCTACTATGGGTTGTCGTGGGTTTCGTGTTTTTGAGGAAAGTTTTTAGAGCGACCTGATTTGCTGAGGGAAAATCAACGGCCTGGATTGACTTATGGTGATCAGGGTGTGTATTAGGTTAATTAATTATTTTAATTTATTAAAAATGTTATAAACTAATTATTCTGCTCGTACTAGGTCCAAATTAAACACGGCCAGTCGCATTGTATTCATAATTATGATATCTATGTCTTGGAATGGAATTAAAGGAGTTTGGAGTTTGTTGAATTTTATGCTAAAATCGTAAGTCTGTTTGGTTTTAGTTCAAACTGAATGCTTCATCGACAACGAAATCTATATGAGTTTAACTCACGTTCAATTTTATTATATCATACCAATGATATTATAAATGTCTATTGGTTGTTTGGATATTAGTTAAATTGTTCAATTTCCTATTTGGTTGAATTTTCGTTTGGAAAATGGATGAAATATTTAAATCGATCGTTAAAAACCCATATGATTATCTATTTATTTTCCATAGCCATTGCTTTACAGGGAAAATCTGTAAAGAGACC
This sequence comes from Allium cepa, assembly GCA_030765085.1. NCBI lineage: Eukaryota > Viridiplantae > Streptophyta > Magnoliopsida > Asparagales > Amaryllidaceae > Allium > Allium cepa. The sequence goes on from CM060931.1 coordinate 833,902,365, forward strand.
CAAAGGGGTTTCTCGCCAATAAATTATTTATTTTCATCTTTATGTTGCTATAATTGAATTAAACCCCAATATTCTATTTAACCTATTAATTATCGTTGTACCGACATGTTTTATAATTAATAAACGACATTTTATAATTAAAGCTTAATTAATGATGTTTTATAATTCAACAAATCATTTTAGCAAATGATGTTTTTAATTTATGATTTTAGCTAATGGAGTTTGAATTTAATTAATCCAACTAATTTATGCTTATTTGAACTTGATTAATTATTTTAATTAATGGTATTTAAAACTTACTTATCATTTTAATAAATGATGTTTGAGATGATTTATTTATTAACTAATGATTATTTGAATTTAATTAATCTTTTCAGTTAATGATATTTAAAGTTAATTAATTGATTTACTAAAAGCGATTTAAGTAAATTGACTAATATGATAAAAATTACTTTAATCAACTGATTTAATGTTAATTTATCAGTATTATAAAAGTGTTTGGAAATAATTATCTATTTTATTAAATATAATGGATTTGTTTATTTAAAGGAGATTTTAAATGGGATTAATTATCTTTTGGGATAATTAATATTGTTTTAATGTTATTAAAAGGAACTGGAACTTGATTATTGGGATGTTAGGCTGGGTAATCTTCTGGGCGTTCAGTTTGATGTTGATTTAGGCCTTCGGGGTTGTACACTTGGGAAAAAAGTACTCTCTTAACGTTTGCATAATTAGGAGCTAATACTAAAAGTTTTTTACCAATATAGAAATCAAGCACAAGTTCAGTGCGTTTTTAAAAGTAAAAGTTTGATTCTTTTATAAATTATTTCCGTACAACGAACCACTTATATGGAAACGATTTATTTGTATAATTAGCACCAAACATCGAAGAAGCAGACTTGTCACTATTTCGAAAGTTAAGATAATCGTGTGACATGACTTTGAGGTAACACTACCTTGGCCTGTCCAGTATTATTTTAACGAAGAGATAGTACAAGTTTGAATTCAATGAATGTGATAAGTATACGAGACTTAATTTCCATATAAGATCGTTTTATATCCTTGATAGTTGGTATCTCAGCCATCAGCTACTTTGGCTACTTTATTATTGGCATTCTAAGATGATTTATTGCTCTGTTGATTGTTTCCATCCTTTGTCGAAAATTACTAAACGAAAAGCGCGAGAGGAAGTCAAGCTATGTTGGGTTGCTCTCATTAGGGTATTTTCACATTTCATCTAGTTTGGATTCGGTTGTGCACTTAGATGTGGAACATTCGGATACTCGGTAAGGTCTGGCGGTGTCTGGCTTGGTATTGTCCGAGAAGTGTCATAGAGTAAATGAGCTTCTTAGAAGTATATTACTAGAGGTATAATTCAAGGGGGGTGCACCTTCCTTGTCATTTGTTGGAAAATTTCCCTTCCTTGTTTAATTCGAAAACCATGAATCTTTTTAGCTTTAAATTGCCATGAGTAGAGCCAACTCCTCATCATGACATTTAAGTTTTTATTTAGTCCGTTCTATCAATATGGACTGTTACCTTATTTATTCCACTCTAACAAGTTGGACTGTTATTTTATTTTTTCCATTTTATTAAGTTTGGACACTTATCTTGTTTTGTTCATCCTATCAAGTTTGGACAGTTATCTCGTTTTATTCATTCTGCATAGTTTGGATTTTACTTAGTTTATTTCATACTTTCAAGTCTGGTTTAATATTATTTATGCTCATTCATATTTGGATTTGTTCCTTGATATTTATTACTGCTCTTGTTTATATGGGTGTTATTCTTGTGAGATAAAAACCTGTTTCGTATTAGCGGTGTTGTCTCAAAAAACTTTTATACGATCCCCATTATTTGAGTTATCTCACGTTAGTATTTCCAGACTAATCCGGATGCAATTTATTATAATGCTCATGTCAGACCGAGTATTTTTCAAAGTTGGCTTTGATGTTATGGAGATCTTGGAGGGGAGTTGAAGATTCACCTATCGAAACGTTTTCCTTTCCGCTGCATTATAAGTATCCTTATCAGCATTTGTAAGGTCATAATTTTATAACTATCCAGCTGATAAGGTTTATTTTTAACTCTAATGTACCTTGTATATTTGGAATGACGGTTTTACTATCTTTGTTATATTATATGTCGTTGATTTCGCCGTGAGATTCTATTTTCTCTGTACTTTTCTTTTTATTTTACCCTAACAATCTGCCCTTTTGTCGATTTAGTGTGCGACATTGGAAATTAGTGGTAGTGTTCGGTGTCGACTTTCGATGGTTAAAAAGGCGAGTCGTTGCATTAGGTATCAGCGCAAGGTTAAGCAAGAGCCTTGGCTTTGGCAGGGTTTGGTTCATTAAATAGGGTAAGCGACACTCTAGAATGTTTTTGAGAGTATTATATATATGAAAGCGTATTTGTTAATATTATAAAAACGTATTATGTTAATTGGTCTGTTGATTTTTTATGAATTCTGCTCGAGATGTGGGATGCCACTGTAACAACCTTGGTTTTTGGATTACCGACGAAATAAAAAAATTAAATTGAAATTTGAAAAAAAAAATTTGCAAATTTATTGCAAAGTCAGTTGAAAATAACTAAGTTAAGTTATACTTTCTTTTTTGCCTTCATGTGTAAGTGAAAATAGGTCCAATTAAAGCAAAGTTTGAACACTCTGTTACTACCATCAACATTTTATGAAAGTTGGGTCCTTTTCATTCACTGGTGCACGTTTCACCTTAAATGCTAATGTACTATAACTCTTGCCAGCACATCTTCTTTGACTTGTACACATAATTGGAAAAGAAAAGTAAGCCTTCATCATTCTTTCGTTCTGAATTTCCAGTAGCACTGCAAAAGCATTAATGGCAGTTCAAAATTCTTGCTCCATTTGCATCTTGGTTGCTAATTGATTCTGAAACAAATTATAGGTGAGTGCAAACTCACATTTCTAATTAAAACTATGGATGCCTGTTTTTTTTTATGTTGTTATGGTGTTTATATTGCTTTGCAACTTTTGTTGGTTAAGTTGTTTACGTTTTGTATGCAATATCTTTTGGGTTCTAGAAATTTTCGAGAGCAATATTTTTATGTATGCAAGACCATTTCATTTTTGCGTGCAAACTATGTTGCCCGGGTATTATTATTTTTGTTTCATTCCATGCATGCAAATTATATTGCTCCGGCCACCTTATTTTCTTATGTGTGCAAGTTGGTGTTGTTTGATCACAGTCCAGGTTGTTTATTTTTCTATTTCATACTTGCGTGCATGTAAGTGTTGTCCATGCCATCATCTATTGTTGCGTGCGTGTAAAAATAGTGTATGCACAAAAGAAAAAAATCCAAGTCCGGGCAATATTTTGTTGCACGTTCATGCAATAGGATTGCACCAAAAATACAAGTCAAGTCCAGACAATATTTTGTTGCACGTTCGTGCAATAGGATAAGCACCAAAAGTACAAGTCCATACCAAATTATTTTCGTGCAAGTGTGTAGTGCAAGTTTGTATTGCATAGAAAATCAAGTCCAGTTTATTTTAATTTTTTTTTTTTTTTTGTCTATTTCAATTTCGTGCAAGAATGTTTTGAAATATTATATTACGTGTCAGCATGTTGTAGTGTGCGTGCATGAAGTAGATTGCCCAGGCAGTGCCATATTTGATGCATATATAAGTAATGTAGACAAATGTTTACTTTATTTTGAACCGGTGTTTTGTTTTGGAACGTATTTTGTTGCTGTTATTTTTATAACAGGTTTTTTTTACCCCGGTGTTTATATTTGAAGCGTGTTATTTTGATGAGATTGTTGATGAATAAAATTACTGTTGTTTTGACTTTAGTAACCGCCAATTTAAAGTGAATTTTCAAGCGGCTATCTTACAACCAAGAAAACCCGCAACGCTGGTTTTATATCCATTTTTACGGCGTTTTGTGAAGCGCAATTTCCTTGTCGAAATTGCTATAGAAGTTGCTATTTTAATCACGTGTTTTCAAATCGTTTTAAAATATAATTGTTTCCAAAAATTTCACGGTTTACGCTTTCAAAAGAATGAGAAATCGATTTAAATGCTTCAGCAAAATCAAGGAGTATGAACCCTTACTTTTACTGATTCGATTAATTCCGGACTTGTCCATTTGAGAACGTAAAAATTATTTATATAAAATGCACAATTTTGCACTTTCAAGGAAATGATGATGAGATTCAAACGACTTACCAAAAGTGTGGAATATGGAACCACGCTTTTACTAATTCGCTTAATTCCAGACTCATTAATCAAAATATTCGCCGTGGAATCGCTATTTAAAATTTTTGATGATTTTGTTCGGCTTTCGAGCCACTGTGATGGACCTTCGGGTCAATTACCAGTACTAGGCCTTTGGGTCATTTGTTGGATCTTCGGAAAATTCGTTGGGCGCCAAATATTATGCTGACAGTACTTGGTAGGCTTCGGCCATTTGAGATGCACATGCGGCATAGCTTAGACTCGCCATATGCTGGGATCGATCCATTTTATACTGATTTTTCTAATTATCTTATTTTGATTTCTAGATTTTTGTGTATTGCTGCTTTGAATTCAATTATGAATTTGGAAATTTATTTTGATGGTGTTAAATGAGGTTTCTTCATTTAAACTATGTTGATTATTTATGCTGAATAGTCTCATTCGAGATTATGATTAACTTGCTTTAGTGTTGTTTATCATGCACTTATTTCTGAATTTAAATTAGACTGATCCGTTTATTATTTTCTTTTAAATAATACCCGGGTCAGACCGAGCTATTTCAGAATAATCGCTATCTTTGGTTCAGTTGCTACTTCAGCTTTTGGGATTTCACCTCATCTTTTGTTTAGGCTTCGGGGTGTTACTTTTGGTGTATTGACTCTCATCTCATGTATGTTATGATGACTATGTATATGTACATTTGGTTCATGAGAACCATCGAGTGTTGTAGCATGTATCAAGACTTACCTTCCGCTATGTATGATATTTATGTTCTACGATTATACTTATCTGTGTTGTTGCTATTATAAGTTGTTCTAAATTTTTAATAAGCCACAATGGTTTCATTTTAGATTTGGATTGAATATATATCGTTGGGAGTAATTTAATAAACGGATTTTTTTTACACAACTCCTATCGATGTAATCAATACTCGTCTAAGGCATAACTTACGGATGGTCGCTTTTAACAAGCCTTATTCTTCGCAATAGCAGACGTTATTACCTTATAATAACTTTTGTTATTGTGAGCATAGAGGGGGGGGTCACAGATGCTTGGTATCAGAGCTGAGATTCAGAACAAATTATAATAAACACGGAACGGAAGTAAAATGGAACATGTGTTACAACTATTCGAGGGTTTTATTCGTGCCTTTCTAATCCATCCTTCGTTATTCTTAAACTTTTATTCGCTTTAACATGTTGGAATATGTCTAGGAATAAATCTCATATTTCTGTTGTATTCCATTTGTTAATTCCTTATCAATCTTGTATTGTTTTAACTAATCCTTATCTTCTCTTGTTCTCTCAGCCTATGGCTGGAATAGGTAGAGGGAAGATTTCTACTGTAGGTCCGTCTAGTGATTCTCATTCGGACGGAGTTTATATGTCAGCTGATCAGTTTATGGAGCTATTTCGGGGTACTCAGCCTTCTGTTGCTACTCCCACAGCTCCCACTCACAAGTCTGCCTTCGCCCGCATGTGTAGTGACTATTCCCACCTTGGAGGCAAGCCTTTCAAGGGATCGGAAAGTGTATTGGAGGTTCAGACTTGGTTGCGCGCTAATGAGCGCATATTTTCTCGGATGGATCTTTCAGATCATCATCTCGTTCTCGCATCATCTAGCATTTTGCAAGAACGTGTGCTTGATTGGTATGAGCTTTTGATTGCAGATGTTGATGAGTCCTCTCTCTCGTGGAATCAGTTTAAGGAACGTTTCGAACTTAAGTACGTTCCTGAATCAGAAAAGGCCAATCTTGCTCGTAGTTTCCTTGAGTTAAAACAAGGAAAGTCCTCTGTTTCTGATTATGTTGCTTCTTTCGAGGCCTTGTCCAAATACGAAGTTGAGTTCATTAACACTCCGTATAAGAAGAATCTTAGATTTGTAGAAGGTTTGAAGAAGTATTTGAAGAAAGTCATTTTGCTTCAGCTTAAGATTCCTTTTGAGGAACTTGTTGATTCGGCACTTTGCCTTGAAGCTGTCGAAAAGGAACGTGATAGTAGTGATGAGGTTGAGGTTTCTAAGAACCCCAAAAAGAAGAGGTTTCCATTTCATAAGCCTAATCCTTCTTGCAATAAGAAGAAGAAGAAAGCTACCTCAAGTTCTCAGCCTAGTAGTGCACCTTCTAATCAGAGGGCGTGCTATAATTGTGGTTCTCTGGATCATCTTCTCCGTAGTTGTCCTAAACCTCGCATCTGTCGCTATTGCAAGAAAGAAGGCCATTGGGTTTCTGATTGTCCTACTGCTCCTAAGGGTTCTAAATCTGGGAAGCTTAATGTTGCTAAAGCTTCTGGTGATTCTTCTCAGCCCAAAGGTATTCCTCCTTCTGTTTTGGAAGGATTTATTTTATTTCATGGTCATGCTATTAGAGTCCTTTTTGATATGGGTGCATCACATTCATTCATGTCAAAGGAGCTTGTCGATGTTATTCCTTTGGATGTTTTTAGTCTTTGCGACCCTTTGAGGATTGTAAATCCTATTGGAGGATCCGCCACTCTTGGTTTGTTGTGTATTGATGTTGAGATTATTCTATGTGGTTTTTCCTTTCATGCGAATCTGCATGTTATGGATCATCTTGGTTTTGATATGATTTTGGGAATGGATTGGCTCGTTCATTATGAAGTTCGAATCCTACGTCCCAAAATAACTTTATATCTCAAGCATCCCAATGCTATCGATCAGTTATCTATTACGTTTCGAGACATGGACCATGCTTCGAATGCTCTCATTTCTTCCTTCGAACCGGAGGATGTCATAGCTAATATTCTGGTTGTCTGTGATTTTTCTGATGTCTTCGAGCCTATTTCATGTTTGCTGTGACGCCCCACCTCTATACCCACGCTAGCCAAGAACACTACGGTGTAGTGTTGTCAACTAGCACGGAGAATAAGGCTGTTGAGGAGCGACCATCCATGTAATTTCTTATCACACGGTGGCTATAAATAAGCTTCGGAAACAAACATAGAAATAAGCATAACACAAATCAGTCACAGACATCCATATCACAAAGGCGGAAGAAGATATGAATATAAAACTAACACATGAAAGTGTACATCAGAGTAGTGGTCAAAAAGATCCACAATAATACAAAAGAATAGCAACACGTGCTATACAAAAGAATACAACAATGAGTCTATATCTCATGTGTTTACAACAAAAACTGCTAATCTAAATAGTTAGCCAAAAGTCAGAGTAGCTAATCTTGGGAAGAAGTCAAGCAGAAGCACCTGTAACACCTAGGTCTGACCCGAGTATTATTTAAGAAAATAATAAACGGATCAGTCTAGCTATAAATATCAGATGACATGATATAAATTAAAGGATATGGCATAAACATAAAATATCCATACTGACATACTACTATAAGTATGCAAATGATGATCAACAGAAGATCAATCAAAAAGAGATAAATCGATATCACAAGAATCTTCTCAAAGATCCAAAGAGGGCATCATACCCTAAACTTGTACTCATAACAAGTCAATGACATAAATTCCAGAAATCAACACAAGAAATCCAGAAATCACAGAAAAGGGAAAGAGGCCTATCACATGACGGTCCGAAGACCATGGGGAGCTACCCCATATGTGTGAGTCGAAATCACACAGATGAGGTCAAGACTAACCAAAAATCAAAAAGGTATGTGTGAGTGAAATCACACAAGTGGTGTCTAGTCTGACCTCGCAAACAAGAGACATCGCACAATTGCTAGTCTAAATCATAAGAATGATCGTCATGATCAATGAGAAGTGTCAATTACACTAAGCTGGTAAATATAAAAGTTTAGCTTCATGTCCCATAACCACTTGCTTAACTTAAATATTTACGAACAAACTGTAAATCTTCACTAGAAAATTGTCACAAAAAGGTTCAATCGAACAAGTCCAAGAGTTAACCGACGAAGCAAACGCAAGCGTTTCATACCACTTGTTTTACTAAGCCGTTTAATTCAATTTCTCATACGAGTGAGGTAAAGGTTTGTATATATTAGTAGATTGAAAAACGGTTTAAGAAAAGAGCTTTGTTATTAAAAATAGAGTTGAAATTGTTTGTTAAAAGAGTTTTGATATTTACTACTAGTATTGAAACCTTTATATTATAAAGTGACAAAACACAGAAGCAATTGTAGAAATAATCAGTCACAAAGATCACATACGGAGATGTGAATAAAATCCAAGGAAATCAGCTCAATGTTTTTCAGATAAGATCCCCTACGGAGGGGGGGTCCGGGGGGGTGGCAACCCCCCAAGGTAGGGTGCGGGGGCAACGCCACCGCTTACGGGGTTCGACCTGCCCGGTCAGGTCGCGGGGGTCCAGGGGGCAGCGCCCCGACCAAAACGGTACGACCTAGTGAAGACAAAATGAGGTCTAACGACCTAAGAGGAATAGGGTCGAGCGACCTAATGGTTGCGACCTAGGGGTCAAACGACCTAGTGGTGTTCGCGAGTTAGCCGAAGCGAGCGACCTAAGAGAGACGAGCGACTTAAGGAACTCGCGACCTAACATTTGAATAGGTCAAGCGAACTAAGTGGTCAGGCGACCTAAGGTCTTACGACCTAACGACCTACGGTCTAAAGGCCACGCGACCTAGAGGACCTGCGAGCTAACGAGGACGACCTAAGGTGCAAGCGACCTAAGGGACAATGGCCTAAAGTATGGTACGCGACCTAAAAGATGGCGCGACCTAAGGTGAGAGCAGGTCGAGCGACTTAAGGCGATGCGCGACCTAAGAGAGGCATCAGGTCGAACGACTTAAGGGTGATGCGACCTACGACCTAAGCTCAAATACGAGCTACGAGCTAGCGACCTACGACCTAAGCTCAAATGCGAGCTAAGGCCTACGACCTAAGGCCCTAACGTACTAACATTTGTCGCGACCTAAGTGGTGACGACCTAACAAGGAAAGGCTGAGCGACCTAACGCTGCAGAGGGGATTTAAGGCCAGAAACGACCTACGACCTAAACCCCATACGACCTAACGTGAAACGACCTAACTCCGAAGTGAGAATTCAAGGCAGTGCGACCTAGCGCGATAACACGCGAACGACCTAAGGGTTAGGTCGCGAGCGACCTAACTCCGAACACGCGAAAATGGCCAGAACGACCTAAGTGCAGAAAATTCACCAAAACGCTAAAAATTGGAGTTTTTCGCCAATCCAATCCAAACCAAATGCTAATATGCATGCAAAAATGATATGGAATCATTCCCAACAGTCCAATATAGTTATAGGCTAGAATTGTGAGATAAAAATCTCACCTTTGCACAAATTCAATGAAAAATGAAGTTTTAAGCAAGCAAGAATCAATCCCTCTTCTATCTAAGCACAAGAAGCTTGAATCCAATGTCTTCTTCTTGAATTTGGAGTAGAAAGATGGATTGCAATTGAATTTGAGTTTTGGAATTTTAATTTCCCATTCCCTCCACCATTTTTGAAGAAGCTTGAAGACTTAGGAAAATAGAAATGAAGTTATGAAGAGGAGGGGTGAAGGTTGGGTCTAATAAGCTAAAAGCCCAACCCAAAGTCTCAAGTGAAAAAGTAGTGAAATTCTACTATCTCCAATCATATCAATGTTTATACTTAAAAAAATTGCAAACGGCATTTCGAACTCAATGGAAGTGGTCTCGAGTCCTAATTTGACCGTTTGCAAAAAGTAGCTTTTCGGACCAATATCCGATTAACGATAAAATATTTAAATAAAATATTTAAATATAAAATCGATAAATATGCGGGTTGTTACATTTGCCGCCGAAGAGGGCAATTGAATTCCGTATTGATCTTATCTCTGGTGCTCATCTTGTTAGTCGTCCTCCCACGAGGATGTTTGCTAAGGAAAATGAGGAACTCAAACAATAATTATCTGCTTTGGAAGCCAAGCAATTTATTCATTCTAGCTCATCTCCTTGGGGCGCCGTCGTTGTCTTCGTTAAGAAGCCAGATGGTACTCTTAGGCTTTGCATTGATTATAGCAAGCTTAACGAGCTCACTATCAAAAATAGGTATCCATTACCTAGGATCGATGACATGTTCGATCAATTAAGTGGCGCTAAGCTCTTCTCCCGACTCGATCTAGCTACCGGTTTTCATCAGTTACGAGATAGCGTCTCTCTTACCGCATTCCGTACTCGTTATGGTTCTTACGAATGGCTTGTTATGTCATTCGGTTTGACGAACGCTCCAACGTATTTTGTTGATCTTATGAATATAATATTCTGGAAATATCTCGATAAGTTCGTCTTGGCTTTCATAGATGATATTCTATTTATTCCAAATTTGAAGCCGATCATATCCAGCATTTGGAGATTGTTTTGAGCACTCTTCGTCAGCATCAGGTTTATGCCAAATTCTCCAAGTGTCACTTCTGGGAGAATAAGGTGAAGTTTCTCGGTCATATTGTTTCTTCCGATGGTATCTCTATCGATCCTTCCAAGATCGAATCTATCCAGAATTGAAAGAGGCCCGAGACCGTTACTGAGATCCATAGTTTTCTTGGATTGGTGGGATATTATCGCCGGTTCATTAAGGACTTTTCTCGTATTTCCTTACCACTCTCACGAGAAAAGCTGTTCCTTTTATTTGGTCTGATAAGTGTGAGTTTTCTTTCATGAAGTTAAAAGATCTCCTTACCCATGCTCCTATCTTAGTGGTTCCCGAAGGAAATCATGATCTTGTTGTTTATACCGATGCTAGTGGTTATGGAGTTGGTGCTGTTCTTATGCAAAAGGATAGAGTAGTTGCCTATGCTTCTAGACAACTAAAGCCTAACGAGATTCGTTATGCTACCCATGATTTGGAGTTAGCCTCTATAGTCTTTGCTCTAAATATTTGCGACATTATTTATTGGGCGAGCGTTTTGTTCTCTTCACTGACCACAAATCTCTGAAATATCTCTTCACTCAAAAGGAACTTAATATGAGGCAATAGCATTGGCTCGAATTTCTTGCTTCATATGATTTCGATATTCAGTATACCCTTAGTAAGGGTAATCGAGTTGCTGATGCGCTTAGTCGCAAGCAGCAAGTTGTTATTTCCATGAAGCGAGCAGAGTAGAATATATTGGAAGTTTTATCTCATTGTGATATTAGAGACCGTCCTTCAGTTTCTGATTCTCCCGTACTTTTATTTAGCATGGGAGCTCATCCTAGTTTGTTGGATCGAATCGCCGATCACCATAAGCAAGATCCAGATCTCTCTTATCTTATTCAGAGTTGTAAATCAGAACCTCGAAGTGATAATCTAAAGGATTTCGATATTGATATTCCGGGTTGTATTCGGAAGAAGGGAAGGTTGATCGTGCTTAATGTCCCTAATCTTAGAAATGACATTCTTGAGGACTGTCATCGCTCTAAGTATACAATCCATCCAGGCAGTAGTAAAATGTATGCCGACATGAAACGCATATACTTTTGGGAAGGTATGAAGCGTGATGTTGCAAGTTATGTGAGTCGTTGCATGACTTGTCAACTTATTAAAGCGGAACAACAACGTCCTAGTGGTCTTTTTCAGCCTCTTGAGATTCTATTATGGAAATGGGATCAAACTTCTATGGACTTCATTGATGTTCTACCTTGTTCGAGGTCGGGCCATACTAGTGTTTGGGTGATTGTTGACCGATTGACCAAATCAGCCCATTTTATTCCTATCAAGTCCAATCGGGCTGCTCCTTTGTTGGCTAATCTTTTTATTAAAGAAGTCGTTCGACTTCATGGTGTTCCTAGTTCCATCGTTAGTGACAGTGATCCGCTTTTTACTAGTGGTTTTTGGCAGAGCCTTTAGAAAGCTTTGGGCACTAAGCTCAATCTCAGTACAGCTTATCATCCACAGTCTGATGGTTAGACTGAAAGGGTGAATCAAGTCTTAGAAGATCTCCTTCGCGCTTGTATTCTTGACTTTGGGGGTAGTTGGGAAGACTACTTATATCTTGTTGAATTTTCTTATAACAACAGTTTCCAATCCAGTATCGGTATGGCGCCTTTCGAAGCCCTTTACGGAAGGCCGTGTCGATCACCATCTTGTTGGTTGGAATCCAGGGAAAAGTTAGTTCTCATCCCCGATTATATTCGTGAATCTTCTGAGAAAATTGATATTATTAGACAGAGAATGAAAGAAGCTCAGAATAGGCAGAAATCTTATGACGGTCATCGTAGGAAGCCTTTGGAATTTTCTGTAGGCGATCGCGTGTTCATTCGTGTTTCTCCCATGAAGGGGGTGGTGCATTTTAGTAGCCCCGGGAAATTGGCTCCTCGATATATTGGACCATTTTCTATTACGAAACTCATTGGCCTTGTTGCTTATCGTGTATTACTAACTATTCAGTTTTCGGGAATTCGTGACGTATTTCATGTATCCTAGCTTCGTCGATGCCTTCGAGATTCGGATTTTATCATTGATCCTCATGTGTTGTAAGATCTTGAGATCTCACCCGACTTGTCTATGTGCAAAATCCTATGTGCGTGCTAGCTTCGAAGGTTAAACTCCTTCGGAATAAAGAAGTCCCGCTTGTGAAAATTCAATGGTCCGCAAACCCCAAAGATTGCACCTGGGAAACTAAAGAATTCATCGAGCGTTCTTATCCCGGTTTTCTCTCCTCTTCGTGTGGGGGTGAGCATTCTTAGTTCATCTTTTCTATTTAAATCTTTGTTGTGGTGAATAATTTGTGTTATAAACAACTTCTAGTATGAAAATTGCGGGGACACAATTTTTATAAGGAGGGAGTTTGTAACAAACTTGGTTTTTGGATTACCGACGAAATAAAAATTTTAAATAGAAATTTTAAATTGAAATTTGAAAAAAAGAAGAAGAAGAATTTGCAAATTTATTGCAAAGTCGATTGAAAATAACTAAGTTAAGTTATACTTTCATTTTTGCCTTCACGTGTAAGTGAAAATAGGTCCAATTAAAGCAAAGTTTGAGCACTATGTTACTACCATCAACATTTTATGCAAGTTGTGTCCTTTTCGTTCACTGGCGCACGTCTCACCTTAAATGCTAATGTACTATAACTCTTGCCAACACATCTTCTTTGACTTGTACACATAATTGGAAAAGAAAAGTAAGCCTCATCATTCTTTCGTTTTGAATTTCCAGTAGCACAGCAAAAGCATTAATGGCAGTTTAAAATTCTTGCTCCATTTGAATCTTGGTTGCTAATTGATTCTGAAACAAATTATAGGTGAGTGCAAATTCACACTTCTAATTAAAACTATGGATGCATGTTTTTATGCTGTTTTGGTGTTTATATTGGTTTGTAACTTTTGTTAGTTAAGTTGTATATGTTTTGTATGCAATATCTTTTGGGTTCTAGAAATTTTCGAGAGCAATATTTTTACGTATGCAAGACCATTTCATTTTTGCATGCAAACTATGTTTCCCAGGTATCATTATTTTTGTTTCATTCCTAGCGTGCAAATTATATTGCTCTGGCCACCTCATTTTCTTTATTTCGTGTGTGCAGGTTGGTGTTGTTTGGTCACGGTCCAGGTTATTTATTTTTCTATTTCATACTTGCATGCATGTAAGTGTTGCCTAGGCCATCATCTATTGTTGCATGCGTGTAAAAATAGTGTATGCACAAAAGAAAAATCCAAGTCCAGGCAATATTTTGTTGCACGTTCGTGCAATAGGATTGCATTAAAAATACAAGTTAAGTCTAGGCAATATTTTGTTGCACGTTCATGCAATAGGATATGCAACCAAAGTACAAGTCCAGACCAAATTGTTTTCGTGCAAATGTGTAGTGCAAGTTTGTATTGCATAGAAAATCAAGTCCAGTTTATTTTAAAAAAAATTTTTGTCTATTTCATTTTCCTACAAGAATGTTTTGGAATATTATATTACGTGTCAGCATGTTGTAGTGTGCGTGCATGAAGTATATTGCCCAGGCAGTGCTATATTTGATGCATATATAAGTAGTGTAGACCAATGTTTAATTTATTTTGAACTACTGTTTTGTTTTGGAACGTATTTTGTTGCCGTTATTTTTATAACGGGTTTTCTTACCCTGGTGTTTATATTTGTAGCGTGTTACTTTGATGAGATTTTTGATGAACAAAGTTGTTTTGACTTCAGTAACCGCCAATGTAGAGTGAATTTTCAAGCGGCTATCTTGCAACCAAGAAAACCCGCAACGTTGATTTTATATCCGTTTTTACGGTGTTTTGTGAAGCGCAATTTCCTTATCGAAATTGCTATAGAAGTTGCTGTTTTAATCACGTGTTTTTAAATCTTTTTAAAATATAATTTTTTCCAAAAATTTCATGATTTACGCTTTCAAAAGAATAAGAAATCGATTTAAACGCTTCAGCAAAATTAAGGACTATAAACCCTTACTTTTACTGATTCGATTAATTCCGGACTTGTCCATTTGAGAACGTAAAAGTTATTTATATAAAATTCACAATTTTGCACTTTCAAGGAAATGATGATGAGATTTAAACCACTTAGCAAAAGTGCGGAGTATGAAACCACGCTTTTACTAATTCGCTTAATTTCGGACTCGTTAATTGGAATATTCGCCGTGTAATTGTTGTTTAAATTTTTTGATGATTTTGTTGGACTTTCAAGCCACTATGATGGATCTTCGGGTCAATTACCAGTACTAGGCATTTGGTTCATTTGTTGGACCTTCGGGTCATTCGTTGGACGTCAAATATTATGCTGACAGTACTTGGTAGGCTTCGGCGATTTGAGATGCACGTGCGGCATAGCTTAGACTCGCCATATGCTGGGATCGATCCATTTTTTGCTGATTTTTCTAGTTATCTTATTTTGATTTGTAGATTTTTGTGTATTGTTGTTTTGAATTCAATTATGAATTTGGAAATTGATTTTGAGGGTGTTTAATGAGATTTCTTCATTTAAACTATGTTGATTATTTATGCTAAATAGTCTCATTCGAGATTATGATTAACTTGCTTTAGTGTTGTTTATCATGCACTTATTTCTGAGTTTAAATTAGACTGGTCTGTTTATTATTTTCTTTTAAACAATACTTGGGTCAGATCGAGCTATTTCAAGATAATCGCTATCTCTGGTTCAGTTGCTACTTCATCTTTTGAGATTTCACCTCATCTTTTGTTTAGGCTTCGGGGTGTTACTTTTGGTGTATTGACTCGCATCTCATGTATGTTATGATGACTATGTATATATACATTTGTTTCATGAGAACCATCGAGTGTTGTAGCATGTATCCAGACTTACCTTCTGCTATGTATGATATTTCTGTTCTACGATTATACTTATCTATGTTGTTGCTATTATGAGTTGTTCTGAATTTTCAATAAGCCACCATGGTTTCGTTTTAGATTTGGATTGAACATATATCGTTGGGAGTAATTTAATAAACGAAAAAAAAATACACAACTCCTATCGATGTAATCAATACTCGTCTAAGGCATAACTTACGGATGGTCGCTTCTAACAAGCCTTATTCTTCGCAATAGCAGACGTTATTACCTTATAATAACCTTTGTTATTGTGAGCATAGAGGTGGGGCGTCACAGCCACGGTATCGATAGGAATTTCTAAACACTCGACCAAGGCCAATGAACATGGTATTGAATTTTTGAAAATTTTGGCAAAGTAAATATCTTGCCTAGGGTTATATTTTATATATATAAAGGAATAATTTTTCAAAACTCTATATATTAGTGAGTTGGTTTAAATGTGATAATATTTATTTATTATCACTATTGTTTGTTCGGTTATGCTCAACTTAAATGGGAAGCACAGACTGTTGGTTGTTAATTGCCAAATTGTGCTCGATTTATTTAGGAACATTTATCGCTTTGATCTAAAATGAACTCTTTGTAAATTACTTTTCACAATTTGACTATAAAGGTGTTCGGAGAAGTGTTAGCTAGAAAATTCACCTTTTAATAATGGTGTGTTAAGGATTAAACTTTATAAAAGTTGTTGATACAATCTAAATGGTGGGATAATATTTGGAGAATAAATACTGAAGATAATTCTATTATAATAAAGAAGGATGATTATAATATAAAATGATTTTTATATAAAGGAATTTTTATATAAATTTAGTTTATGAGAAATATTTAAAAAGAATTTTTGAATCTAAATCCCAAAATTTTTGAAAATAATTTTAAAAGATTCTTTTTTGAGAAACAAAATAGCAGTAATTTTGAAAATAATTGAAAGTGAAAATATTATTGGAAGTAAAATTTAAAAAGAGATGCATTTTTCTTTGGGACAATTAGGAGGAAATTGTTTCGATTAATTTTATGGTAATCTGAATAATTTTCTAAGTGATGATCGGATGTTCGCTTAAGTGAATGTTGTGGAGTACTTAGTAAACTATTCTGTTTATCATTATACGATCGAAACAAGTTCAAATTCGAGTAAGTCCAAAGTAATGTTTTAATAAGTAAACTGTTTTAAGTTGATATACATCAAAATATATGCAACATGCTTTCAAAGTTGAGTTTTGAAATTAAAATCGGGTGTCTAATCTTTAATTTCCCTTAAACGGGAATTGTTTTCCAAACAAAAAGGTATTTTAATAAGAGATTCTTTTGATAAATGAGATTTTATCCTTAGCTAAAAAGGGATAATTTAGCATAGGTGAATTGGGTTAAATTAAAAAAAAGGTTTTGATAAACATTGTTTTTATTAAAACCATATAGTAGTTTAAAAACATATAAGTAGTGTAAACTATTTGTTGATTGGGTCAACCCATAAATATTAATCGTTTTAACACTCTAAGTTAAAAAGGTTAAAAGGTTGACTCGATTTTAAGAAACCATACTTTGATTTGATCTTCATCAAGATCTTTGAAAAGGTTAAAATGAATTTTGTATGTATTCTCGAGATAAAAAAGAATACTATACAAGTAAATATAGTGAAATAAGTTATGATTTGATGTTTTATGAAGATATAACTTTATAATATACTTTTTTTAAACTTGGGTGAGAATTTATGAAATAATTCATAAATAATTTTAGTACCGAATAGAATACTAAGTGAAGATATAAGTTAAGAAAATAAAAATAATAATGATAATAATAATTTAATGTAATTAAGAAACTTATAAAATATAGAGTATTACTTTCCATTTTGTCCGAGTTCGTTTGGATAATCTTCTAAGTAATGACCAAAGACTAATGAGCAAATCGATATGCTTAGATAATTATCTATATTTTTGGACAATTAAGAAAGTTTTGAACCTAGGTTAAAATTTGTTTGTTTGTCATTTGACATTTTGAACAATGTCAAGTGATAAGTTATCCTTTATGGAATATAATTGACTGTTAGTGTATTAATTTATTTCCTCACGGCATTTGATTGATTTGATTTGATCAAATTGAATTGATCGGTTGTGTGATTTCATATACCATTGTCTATAAAGTTTAAATTTATAGACAAAGGATTTTAAAATTATTGTTACTAGAAAATAAATCTCAGTGATTTTGGAAAAAAAGAAAATTTTGAAGATTTTGCGAAAGGAATGATATTTGTTCACTTTAGTTGATGTTTTTGGAGGAACCGGAATACCACTGGACGCTCCATGTTGTTTTGATTCTAGAGTTTCACCGTACTTTATTATGAGGAATTCCCTCCTTGTTAATCTGATTTTTATCTTTGATTTTTCTCATCTGAGAAATTTGAAAATAGACTTTTGAATTGAAAAACCCGGGCATTTAGATCTAAATCTATCATTTGAAATTTCATTGATTGCATATCATCTATTATAGGATATCCTCTGCATTTTGTTGGATATGATTGAGATATAGTTGTTGGTTGCATGTAGGTTTATATCAGACTCGTTTTGCATGTAAAGTTACATCACATTGTTTTTGTCATTCTGATTTTTCCTTTTAGATTTCATAAGTACATGTATGCAAGAGATTGCTATTTGATTCTTGTGCACCTGCATTTGCATCGAGATAATAAATTGCTTGCTAAAATATAAATCAAACTTAAAAAGGTATGTAGTAGATTTAGAAATTTTAGTTGGTTGATGATTTTATGCCTCAGATATGGAAGGTCACTTGACTTTTATTTTCTTTGATTGGATTGAGGCACTTAGTGGTAATTTGTAGTTGTTCCGATCGAGCCGCGCAAAGGAGACGTTGGTGAAATTTTTCATAAATTTAAAAGCTAAATTTTGTTAAGAATTTTGGAAAAGAAAATTATAACTAAAACTGGATGTTTGAGTAATAACTGAGAATGAAGGAGTGGTAGAGAACTAATTATTATAGGCGAATGGATTTAAAAGATTTGAAAATTTTGGAATCTATTCTAATTTATTTGTTTTGAAAAGTTAATAAGTTTACTAACTCATTCTAATTAATAATTTTAGACTTAAGGGTTTGAAAACATTTTCTTCCTCAGAAATTTTGGGGGCAAAATTCATTTAAGGGGGAGGGGGAGCATGTAACAACATAAAATTCTTGTCATTTGATTTTAAATATTTAATTTGTTTTATATATTTCAGATAATTGAATTTTGGAATTTAATAACTTATAATTCAAATATATGACATATTTAAATACCTGAATTGTGAATTAAATGTTAATTAAATGGATTTAATAATTTAATTTAATTTATTTTAATTAATAAATAATATTGGTGAATTCAATTTGTAGATTTATTTACAAATGCAAATAGACTGGATAAATATCGGTAGTTAAATATTTAAATATGTGAAATTAGCATTTTGGGGCACAGTCCTAGATTTTGATGAAACTAGTTCCATCAAATCCGTAATTGTGAATTATATTAGGGTTTCAAGTTTCGTAGCGATCAGACTTATCATTTGACCGTGCGAGCTTGTAACGCATAGAATTTATTTTTAGAACTTCAACTAAAATAAAATGATTTTGAAAAGCTATCTTCTGCAAATTAGGTCTCAAAACAAGTTCCATTATGTTTGAAATAGGGGTATAACATAAAAAATGCCTGGCGGCATGCCTTATTTGGAGTTTGAGGATTTTTAACGTGAATAGTGTTTTGATTATCTTATATATATGGACCAACCTCTCCCATTTGTTCACAAAACTCCTAAACCCTTATTTCATAACCCTAGCCGCCGTTTAGGGATATCATCATCCAACGACCCAAACTTGATGGCGCCTCTAGGGGTCGTTTCAGGCTGAGGTCCCAAATGCAAGGTTGTACGCTTGGATGAGATAAGAGTGATGGTTGGTTGGATTGGCCGGTGATGGCCCAAGGCGTCGTAATTTTGGCAATGAAGGTGGTCGACGTTTTGGGTAAATGACAGAGTTTGAGGCGTAGGTCGCGGTTGGTGGTATGGATTGCTCGAGACATGGGCTTCCATCTAAGGAGGCGAGGTGGCTGGAGATGCTCCATGGAAGTGGCGATAGACGAGGGAACGAGGTTGTTGTGGGTGGTCGGGGTTTTTGTGTTTTTGAAGAAAGTTTTTGGAGCAGCCTAATTTGCTTAGGGAAAATCAACGGCCTGGATTGACTTATGGTGATTAGGGTGTGGATTAAGATAATTAATTATTTTAATTTATTCAAAACGTTGTAAACTAATTATCCTGCTCATACTAGGTCCAAATCAAACGTGATCAGTCGCATTATTTTCATAATTATGATA
This sequence comes from Allium cepa, assembly GCA_030765085.1. Taxonomy (NCBI): domain Eukaryota; kingdom Viridiplantae; phylum Streptophyta; class Magnoliopsida; order Asparagales; family Amaryllidaceae; genus Allium; species Allium cepa. The sequence goes on from CM060931.1 coordinate 833,922,159, forward strand.
TCTATGTCTTGGAATAAAATTAAAAGAGTTTGGAACTTGTTGAATTTTGTGCTAAAATCGAAAGTCTGTTTGATTTTAGTTCAAACCGAATGCTTCGCCAATAACGATAATCAATGTGAGTTTGACTCACATTTAATTTTATTATATCATACCAATGATGATATAAATGTCTATTAATTGTTTGGATGTTGGTTAAATTATTGATTCTTGTTTGGTTGAATTTTCATTTGGAAAATGGATGGCATATTTAATTTTATCGTTATAAACCCATATGATTATCTATTTATTTTCCATAACCATTGTTTTGCAAGGAAAATTTGTAAAGAGACCCAAAGGGGGTTTCCTGCCAATAAATTATTTATTTCATTCTATATGCCACTATAATTGAATTAAATCATGATATTCCATTTAACATGTTAATTGTCATTGTACCAATTCCACTATATCGTCGTTTATAAAATTTCATCCCCAAAACCCTGTCGTATGAACTTGAGCTTAAGTTTCCACTAAACAGAATATTGAAATTCATTAATCATTTGGATTAATACTAATTTTAAAAATAATTAATCATTTTAACTAATGATTTTGAGATTTATTAACCAATTTAATAAATGATGATTAAAAATTAGTTTATCTTTAAATTTAATTAATCACTTTTGATAATGATGTTTTATACTTAATTTGTCGTTTTAACTATTGATTGTTTGAGTTTAATTAATTCTTTAAATTTTTAATAATGCAATTTAATTAATTTATTGAACTTAATTAATTATTCTAATTAATGATGATGGAATTAAATTAATTATTTCAATTAATGATAACTGAAATTAACAATCATCTTAATTAATGATATTTTAAAGTAATTAATCATTTTAAATAATGATATTTGAATTTTATTAATTATATAATTAATGATTGTTTTAAATTTAATTAATTTTCTTAACTAATGATATTTGGAATTTAGTTAAATCATCTTAATTGATGATGTTTTATAATTAAATAAATCATTTTAACAAATGATGCTTTTAATTGATGGTTTTAGCTAATGGAGTTTGAATTTAATTAATCCAGTTAATTTATGCTTATTTGAACTTGATTAATTGTTTAATTAATGGTATTTAAAACTTACTTATCATTTTAATAAATGATGTTTGAGATGATTGATTCATTTAACTAATGATTATTTGAATTTAATAAATCTTTTCAATTAATGATATTCAAAGTTAATTGATTGATTTAATAAAAGCGATTTAATAAATTGAATAATATGATTAAATTGCTTTAATCAACCGATTTAAAGTTAATTTACCAGTGTTATAAAAGTGTTTGGAAATAATTATCTATTTTATTAAAGATAGTGGATTGTTTATTTAAAGCAGATTTTAAATGGGATTAATTATCTTTTGGGATAATTAATATTGTTTTAAAGTTATTAAAAGGAATTGGAACACAATTATTGGGATGTTAGGCTAGATAATCTTCTGGGTGTTTGGTCTGATGTTGGTTTAGGCCTTCAAGGTCGTGCACCTGGAAGAAAATCATTCTCTTAACATCTTAACAATTAGGAACTAATTCTAAAAGTGTTTTACCAATATGGAAATCAAGCACAAGTCCAGTGCGTTTAAAAGTAAAAGTTTGATTCGTTTATGGAAATAAATTATTTTCATAAAGCGAATCACTTATATGGAAACGATTTATTTGTATAATTAGCACTAAACGTCAAAGAAGTAGACTTGTCGCTATTTCGAAAGTTAAGAATAATCGTGTGACATGACTTTAAGGTAACGCGACCTTGACCTGTCCGATATTATTATTAACCAAGAGACAATACAAGTTTGAATTTAATGAGTGGTGATAAGTATACAAGACTTAATTTCCATATGCGATCGTTTTATATCCTTGATAGTTGGTATCTCAGCTATCAGTTACTTCGGCTACATTATTATCGTCATTCTAAGACGATTTATTGCTCCATTGAGCATTGCTATCCTCTGTCGGAAATGACTAAACCAAAAGCGCGAGAGGAAGCCAAGCTATATGGGGTTGCTCCCATCAGGGTATTTTCACATTTTATATGGTTTGGATTCGGTTGTGCACTAAGATGTGGAAATATTCAGATACTCGATAAGGTCTGGCGGTGTCCGGCTTAGTATTGTCCGAAAAGTGTCATAGAGTAAATGGGCTCCTCAAAAGTATATTACTAGAGGTATACGTCAATGGGGCGCACCTTCCTTGTCGTTTGTTGGAAAATTTCCTTTCTTTATTTAATTCGAAAACCCTGAATCTGTTTTAGCTTTAAATTGCCAAGAGTAGAGCCAACTCCTCATCACGACATTAAAATATTTATTCAGTCCATTCTATAAAGTTGGACTGTCACCTTATTTAGTCCACTCTAACAAGTTGGACTGTTATTTTATGATATGTATTATGCATTATGCTGTTGTTGTGCTGAACTGTACATTCTATTATATTCTGTACTATGTAACCTGCAAATTTTTTATCTTGTACCATTGCTTTGAACCAACACTGCGCACGAATGGTAAGTAGAAGAAGAAAAAAAATCGAAAAATTTCTCGTGCTAGTGTTAGTTCAAGGGAATGAGTACAACATTTAGCCTATCGAGTCCCATTCTCCGTGCATTCCGATAGTGATACTTAGTATTGCTCTTGGTTGGCATGGGTATAGGGGTCGGGCTTTACATTTTTGGTATCAGAGCACATGTTAACAATAGTATAGAATATATTTAGAATATAAGTTAGCACAAAGTAGTAGAAGCATTGTACATGTCTATATACCATAAGTATCACTCCCATAATATAATAATAGTCATACTTACCTAAACCAAAACCCCAAATCTTTGATCTTTTTAATATGAGAATTATTTTAATTCCAGCTTAACAATATTTCTCACTACGTAGAGTAGTAAGAAAGATGGCTGGAAGGCTTCCCCGTTTGACGATGGAGCAGTGGATAGAGTTGATGCGGAACATGCTACAGGCGGCACCTGCTCCTAATGCTGCTCCTAGAGTTACAGATATCGTCCTTACTTATAAATTGCGAGGGCGCAATTTTTGTAAGGGGGGAAGTCTGTAACAACCCAATTTTTAGGGGTACTAAATTGGAAATCAACTAATAAATTGTTAATTAATCTATTAATAATAACAAATAATTAAATATTTATGAAAAATAATAATAATAATATAATAATAAATGAAACAAAAGAAAATAAAATGAAAATTTAATATTAATAGCGTTGAGAGGAAAATAAATGGTAACAAATTCATTTACTTTTATTTGGAGTTATAAATTTGTCTTTTTAGTGGTATGTAATTTATTTTAATAAATAAACCATTTTATTAACCTAAACTATTTGGGAAGTTAAACATTGAGAGTGTAATGTTTTTTTTAATGAAAGAATGGTAACTAATTACATAAGATAAAATGCGTTTTATGCATGAAAAGTTTAGATAAGAATTTTTTTATGTTGATTTACAATTAGGTATAAAAAGAAAAAAAAAGAAAAAGAAAGAAAGAAAGGGTAAAAAATAATATCATTTTTATTATGTCATGTAGGAAAGATCTAGAAATTGAATAAAATAATGTTAAGCAAAAGAAAAATCTCGAATAAGGACAAAAATAAAATGAATACATTGTTTTTTAAAAAATAATAATAATAAACTAAGGGATTAAATGGAAGAACATTATAGAGGAGGGGCTTTATAATAAAAATACATTCCCTCTCTTCTATCCTTTTACTGTACGTACAATGGTTTAAGAAACAGAAAGAAAAAAGAAAGCAGAAACCCTAATTTCAAATCCTCCCACTCAAACACAAATTTCTCTTTGCACTCAAAAGATAAAAGAAAAGATTCTCAATTCTAAGATAATTGGAAAGGTGAAAAGCAAGCAATCAAAGGCTAACTGATCTAAAGCTTGAAGATTGCTTCTTGGAGTTTTAGGTGAGTGAAGTTTTAATTACATTTTTCAATTTACTGATTTAGTTTTTGCATGTAAAGCTAAAGAATGATTCTTTGTAGATTATTGCTTTTTGGCCCTTTCTTCTATATCATATAATGTTAATTGAAGTGTTGTTAGTATTGAATTCGGATTTTGGTACAGTATGATTTGAAATGGAATTGGTATATGATTGCTACGATGGAAAGAAAAAAATTTAAGCTTTAATACATAACATAGTTGCTAATGCACACTAACTGTATGTTGAAATGCCTCAAACGAATGCAACAATGTTAAAAGAAATTTAACACAGAAGGGAAAAAAAATAGAAGAAGGAGATGGGAAAAAAGTTTTCAAGACTGCAAGGGGAAAAGCTGCAGGACTACTCAGGTGCAGCCCGAGGGGCTGCGCACAGGTCAGTCCAGGCGGGCTGCACACAGGTGCAGCCCTGATCCCACGGAGAATTTTTTTTTTAATTAAAATGTTAAAAAAAATCATTTTATTTGATGTACAAGAATTATGGAGTAATTGTGTATTATTGCGAAATAAAGATGTAATTATATCTATTTCTATGGACAATTATTTTTACTAAACTTTAATTGTTTTTAAACCATATATTAGGATTTTTTTGAGGATTTTGGTATTACTAATTTTATTTCTAAGAAGCATATTAAATTTACAAACAATTTGGATTCTTATTGCATGTTTTTAAATAATAAAACTTAAAAATCTTTTTAATTTTTGGGTCGGGATAGATTGGACTCTGTTGTACCAATGAGCCAAAACTCCATCTTGGCCGACCTGATTCAGGATCGCTACCTGAATCGGTGGTATATTACTTGCCCTTTTACCACCAAAGGTCAACGGTCTTCTACACAAGACTAATCTTATTTTTGATCGGGTTCCCCGATCGGCGGGTCACGGACTATGATGGATGGAGGCGTGGGTGTCCCACGTGTAGATCCGTGAACGGGTAGCATACGGCCTTTGCCTTAGACCGTTTTGGTTATCCTGGGTTGATCGCCATGTGTATTATGGCGTTATGAGTAGGTTTTAACTCTGATTTACGCTGTATTTATGAAGTGACAGTTTTCATTATCTTTGTTATATTATATGTTGTCGATTTTGCTGTGAGATTATGTTTTCTCTGTTCACTGTTCTTTTCTTTTTATTTAACATATCAATCTATCATTTTGTTGATTGGATGTGCGACATTGAAACACGGTGGTAGTGTTTGGTGTCGACTTTCGATGGTCAAAAAGACGGGTCGTTACATTGTACCGCCTTGGCAATGGCCCAAGGCCTATTAGATTAAGGGCCCACATTCTAGTAATAAGTATATAAAAAAGTTTATCAATTTTTCTTTAATGAATAAACATCCGATCTTAGCGGTTGTATGATTAAGTTGTTTGATGTTTACATAGCACTTGAGTTTAATTCCTAACGTCTATACATTTTCACATTTCAACTATTTATTACCTTTATTTTTAAGCACCATTTCATTTACGGTACAAACAACCCTATTGTTCAAAGTTTAAAATGAATGTGGATCGAGCCGGACCTACTACACAAAAATTGGATTGCTAAAGAAATTTACACATAACCAAACCGATCGTTAAAGATGTTTGTGTACGGGCTTGCAAAACCAAATTACATGAAGCCAAAAATACGAGGAATATCCTTTCAACATGTCCATTTGAATATCTTCAATATTAATTAGTTTTCTCCACAAATGTATCCGACTTTAAATTTTTTCAATGTTATCATCATTTGATATGTAAATATAATTAATTAAAGAAGGGGCTTTGCACTGAATGTCCATATTTTTTATGTTGTTGTAAAAAAAGTCTCTGTGATAATGAGTATGTAAATTAAGTCTCTATTTTTTCTAAATCAAAACGTGCAAACTATTTTGCGCTTTCCTTATAGAAAGTGCAAGTTGACTTGCGCTTTACAAAATTTTAATTTTTTTTGAAAATTTCAAAATTTTAAAAAAAATTTAAAATAATAAAAACGTAAACTAGCTTGCACTTTTCTGATTAAAAGTGTAATAACTCGCGCTTTTGAAAATTTTCAATATTCTCAAAAACTTTAAAATTAAAAAAAAAAATTCAAAATAAAAGCGCAAACTAAGTTGCGCTTTCCAGATAGTTAACTTGTGCTTTTCAAAAATTTCAAAAATTTAAAATTTTTAAAAAGAAATTCAATCAAAAAGTTGCAAGTTAGCTTGTATTTTTTGTCAGAAAAATACAAAAAACTAATTTGATCTGTCAGTTCCTTCCCGTCATGTGACTATTCCCAAAATTCTTGTTTATGCTAAGTGAGATTTTCGTATAAAATAGCTGGTCCTTCCCGATAATTTTTTACCCCTCACGAGTCCCCCATCCTTTTCTTCTCACCTCAGCTACTAGGGTGAAATTTCATCCACCTACGACCATGGCTCTCTTTCGATCACTCATGTTCTTCATTACAATTTTATCTCTGTCCACCTTTTCATCCTTATACTCATCATCAAATTATAGTAAAACTGAGAAAGTTTCAGTCGATCTTTACTATGAGACCCTCTGTCCGTATTGCTCCAGTTTTATTGTTAACTACTTAGCTAAACTGTTTGATAATGGACTCATTTCTGTTGTCGATCTTGGTCTCATTCCATATGGAAATGCAAGGATGTCGTCTAATGGCACCGTTACTTGTCAGGTTTTATTTGTCTATCAGTAGTTTTTGCTCTACATCCCTTTTTTACTAAACATTTGTTGTAGTTGTTTATTTCTATTGTTGTATTTGAAAGATTGGATTTGATTTGTATATGCATAAAAAATAAAAATAAGGGTTTAGCACCCCTCTTTAAGCACCCCGGTTAAGGTAACAAAAAATTGTTTCTAATTTTTACCCTTTTAACACTGATAAGTGATCTGAGTGATTACATCCTTGAGATGGGAAATGCAGATAAAACATGGCAGTGAGTTCAATTCTTCCAAGTACATCCTGAAAAATTCCAATTTCTAGGACTACAATGAAACAATGGTTCAATAGGCGGAATCAAACCATGTATACAAATTGACGCAGCGGATTTAATAAAAACTTATATGTCGATGGAATTAGCAATCGGTGAAATGAAAATACTGCAATGCCCAAATTCGTTGATCCGAAGATACCGAATTTTAGCTATCTCTGACTCGTTGATCCGAAGATACCGGGAAAGAGATCTACGATTCTTCAACGTTGATCTTGCGCACAAGATTCCGTGAATCGGCTTCACAAACGAAGCTTCGAGCGCACTCGAATGACGTAGGTGGAGATAGGAGATTTCACTCGACTACCAATTAGAGGAAAGCACAAAGCAATCAAATGGAATTTTTATTCAAAATCAACAACCAATTACAATGACATTACATCCCTATTTATAGGGTTTATGACTCAACACAAAAGACTTAAGAAAATTACAATACAAACAGTACACGACTTAACAAAATGAAGCGACTCAAATAATACGAGAAAAAATATATAATAGAACGACTTAACGACATAGGTCGTTCACGACTCGTAGATCAGCAGGCTTTGGCTACGATTCATCTTTTATCTCGGCAACGACTTATGCTCTGTCTCGGCAACGACTCATCAAATATCTTTGCGACTTAAAAAAAAGAAATCATCAGCGACTCAATACCTATCTCGTTCGCGACTTACTGATGGATCAATAAGAGACCTTCGCGCCTTAGCAAACTCGCGACTTAAGAAGCAGAACGCGACATTGATATGGAGGAGGCAGAGTATAGGGGTTGCGGAGGATAGGGGAAAGTCGTTCGCGATTTACTGGAAGCATGACTCGCGCGCGCGGCATATGGAATTCGCGTTTTTAGGGATGCCGATGTGATAATAGGTCGGCTGCGACTCATTGGTGGAGATAGGTCGTGGGTCGGTGAGGAGTTGGATCGGAGGGGAAAGTGGAGTTGGGTCGTGGAGGGGATGAGTCGGCAACGTCGTTCGCGAGTTATTGGAGGTGTCGCGACTTAAGGTGGAGGCCGAGACAACATCGATGAGTCGGCCGCGACTTAGGATGAGTGCTTCATCATCCTCCCCTTGTTGGAAAGAATTCATCCTCGAATTCGCATTTCCGTCATCTTCGTCAAGTTCCTTCCCATGATACGGAATTAAGTGTTTGACATTAAAAACATCAGAAGTATGGACCTCTTCTGGCAATCTTAATCGATACGCATTATCATTGATCCTCTTCAAGATTTCTACTGGTCCAATCTTTCGTGCTTTCAACTTATTGTAAGTTCCAACTGGAAAACGATCTTTCGTTAATACCGCGTAAACAAAATCACCCTCTTTGAAGACTACACTTCTTCGTTTCTTATCCGTCATTTGTTTATACCTCTCATTTGTCTTCTCCAATCGTTCCTGAACGATTCTATGGCATTCTGTCAACCCATCAACAAAATCAGCAGCCCGCTTAACTGTTCCCTTCGGTCGTGGCACTATCGTTAAATCCAACGGCCCCTTTGGTAAGCTTGAATATACAATTTGAAATGGACCGAAACCTGTACTTCGGTTATTTGCATGATTGTGAGCAAATTCAACTTGACACAACTTCAAATCCCAACTCTTCAAATTATCTTTCACAAGTCATCGTAACAAGTTTCCCAACGATCTATTCACCACCTCTGTTTGCCCATCTATTTGCGGATGATAAGCACTACTAAATTTCAGCTTCGTTCCCACCATCTTCCATAAACTAAGCCAAAAATGACTTAAAAATCTGGTATCCCTGTCTGAAACAATAGACTCCGGCAACCCATGTAAACGATAGATTTCTTTAAAGAATAACTGTGCCACTCGAACTGCATCCGCTGTCTTCTTACAGGCTATAAAACGTGCCATCTTCGAAAACCTGTCCACCACAACATAAATGGAATCGTTACCCCTTTGAGTTCTTGGCAAACCCAAAACAAAGTCCATACTCACATCAATCCATGGTTTAGACGGTACAGGTAACGGCATATACAATTCAGCATTGGTCGCAGTTCCTTTCGAAACCTGGCAGATATGACATCGCTCCACAAACCTTTTGACTTCCTTCCTCATTGACGGCCAAAAATAAGATTGAGAAATTAACTGCAAAGTACGATCTCGACCCACATGTCCTTCCTCGTGTAGCTCCTTGATAATCTTCAATCTCAATCTGCTCTCTGGAATACATAACCGATTTCCTTTAAACAGAAAACCATCAACCAACACAAATTCATCAGTACTTCCTTCCTTGACTTTCTCAACAAATTTCACAAAGTAAGGATCTTCTTCAATCAGCTCTGGCAATAATTCAAACCCTGTCACTTCAACTTTCATTGTCGTTAATAAATGACTCCTCCTACTCAAACCATCAGCTACTCGATTCGTCACCACTGACTTGTGTTTGACAACGAAAGTAAATTGCTGTAAATAGGCAATCCACGATGCATGCCTTGCTGAAATCTTGTCCTGCCCTTGCATATGTTTCAACGCCTCATGATCAGTGTATAGAACAAATTCTTTCTGAAACAGATAGTGTCTCCAATGCTTAACAGCCTGAACAATTGCGTAAAACTCCACATCGTACGTGCTGTACCTCATCTTTGCTCCTGATAACTTCTCACTGAAATAAGCAACGGGTTTTCCACTCTGACTCAAGACTCCACCAATTTCTACCTTTGACGCATCAGTATGCAATTCAAACAACAACTGAAAATCTGGTAAAATAAGAATCGGTGCTGTCGTCAATAGTTCCTTGATCTTCTCAAAAGCAACCCCCGCTTTCTCTGACCATACAAACTGTTTCCCTTTCATGCAATCAGTAACTGGAGCTATCACGCTATTGAAGTGTGGAATGAATCTTCGGTAGAATGACGTTAGCTCATGAAAACTTTTCACTTCCGTAATTGTCTTTGGCTGTGGCCAATTCCTGACTGCTTCAACTTTATTGGTCCACCTGTATACCTTCTCCTGACACAACATATCTCAGAAATAAAACACTATGCGTCATGAACACACATTTCTTCGTAGCAGCATAAAATTGTTCCTCACGAAGAATAATCAGCACTTCCCTCAAATGTTGAACATGCTCCTCCATACTCCTGCTATATATCAGAATATCATCGAAATAAACCACCACGAACTTTCCAATGAATGGTCTAAAGATTTGATTCATCACCCGCATGAATGTACTAGGTGCATTTGATAAACCAAATGGCATAACCAACCATTCGTATAATCCCTCTCTCGTCTTGAAGGCCGTCTTCCATTCGTCTCCAGGTCTAATCCGAATTTGATGATATCCGCTTTTCAAATCAATCTTTGAAAAGATAGTTGCCCCACTCAACTGATCTAGCAAGTCATCCAACCTCGGCATTGGAAATCTATATCTCACAGTAATCTTATTCAATGCTCGGCTGTCAGTGCACATCCTCCACGTCCCATCCTTCTTCGGTACCAACAAAGCTGGCACAACACATGGACTTAAACTTTCCTGCACACGTCCCTACTCAAGCAACTCTCCCACATGCCTCCTCAATTCTTCATGTTTCTTCGGACTCATCCGATAATGTGGTCTATGCGGTAATACTGCTCCCGGAACAAGATCGATTTGATGTTGAATGTCTCTCAGTGGCGGTAACTCCTTGGACAACTCTTCTGGAAATACATCCTTAAATTCTTTCAAAACTGGCTTCGCTTCTTCTGGGATTTCAACCTCTTCATTACAATCTCGTCCAATTAACACAAAGATTTCAGGTTCCTCTTCAACTTCCTTAACAAACTCCTTCAAAGTTAACAAAGTTTTCAGCTCTTCAATCTCCTCAGATTTACTCTCTCCCTGCTGTCTCTTCTTTGAGACTAAAATAATTTTAACGCCTTCAAACATAAAACTATAGCTATTGGTCCGACCGTCATGTTGCACTGCTCGATCATACTGCCACGGTCTTCCCAAAAGCAAATGACAAACATCCATCTCAACTACATCACACCAGATTTCGTCCTTATATTTCTTCCCAATAGAGAATGGAACTCGAACTCGTTTATCCACCTTCACCTCTTCCTTTTCTCAGCCACGCTAACTTATAAGGATTTGGATGTTTTTCCGTTTTCAATTTCAATTTTCTCACCGCTTCTGTGGAAAGAATATTGTCATAACTTCCTGCATCAATCACAAATTTACAAACTTTTTCCAATATAGTGCATGTCGACTGAAAGATGTTACTCCTCAACCAACTAGCTTCATCTTCTTGCTTTGGTGTTAAACAAGACCTCCTTATCATTAGATTACACCCTTCGTCTCCCGATGCGATATCCTGTTCATTCTCCTCAACTGGACTATCTTCACCCTCAACAGCATCCTCACTTTCAACTTCAGCTATCATAGCTCGTTTCTTCGGTTTTGGACACTCATTGCTTTTATGACCCATCTCCTGGCAATTGTAGCATTTGAAACCATTGTTAACCCTCGCCTTCTCACTCTCCTTTACTACGGGTTTACTAACAGGTTTAAAAACATTAGAACTTCCGCTAACACCCGTCACTTGATTATTAGAATTAGTAAACACACCACCTCCACGCCTTCCCTGCTTCTCCCAAGCCAACGCCTTTTGGTGTGCTTCCGCCACAGATCTTGGATCAAACATATTAACCATATCCTGGATCTGCATCCGTAACCCTCCAACAAATCTAGCAGTCAGCAGTTCCTCTGTCTCCATAATGTCATTTCTAGCAATGAGTTGGTAAAATTCGTCTGCATAATCATTAACTGACTTCATCCCCTGCCTTAGATTCTGCAATCTCTGGTACATAAGTGACTGATAGTTGTATGGTAAAAATGTAGCTCTCATCATTTTCTTCATCTTATCCCACTCAACAACCTTTGACTTCCCCATCCGTTTTCTCGTAAGTTTAGTTTGCTGCCACCACGCCAAAGCTCTCCCCCTCAACCTAGTAGTAACCAACTTCACTCGGCGATTCTCTGGAATCTCTTTGAAATCAAAGATCTCTTCAACATTAGATAACCAATCCAAAAAATCTTCAGCAACCATTCCACCTTTAAATTCAGGAATTTCCATCTTCATTCCCGATTCCCATCGACGATCATCATCTACATCACGATTCTGACGTCGTGTTTGCTCTCTATCTCGATAATGAACACTTCCCCTATCACCATCAAACTCCTCATCAAAATCTGAAGTATATCGATGTCGATCACGACCTCCAACATCTCTACTACCACTTCTTCGATCAACATTCCTATCACGATTGTCAATACTTCTATGATCTTCTCTTCTCTCCCGATCTGAATGTATCGAAGCTCTACTTCTCCCATGGCTCGATTCAGGTGAAACTCTTCTTCTATTTTGATTCATTTCAAGCATCATTCTCTCTAAGCGACCAATTCCTTCATTCAACTTCTCAGTGAAGCTCTCGTTGATTCGTTGCTCCATTTCATCGGCCTCTTCTCTTCCATACAAAGCATTAATATTGTGATGACGTTGAGCTCGTCTCGGTGGCATGATTGAACTTCACAAATAATTCAACAAATTTCCAAACTTCAACAAATCAAAACTTCAACACAAAATCAAACAAGTCACGGCTCCTTAGCTCGGCTTCAAACTTCAAAAACAACTTCACAAGGCTCGGCTACTTCTCACAAGTATACACGGCCTAACTTCAACAAATGATACCAAAATTGACGCTTCAACTCTCGGCTCACACCTTAAATTCAAACACTTGGCTCCAAGACCCGATTTAGCTATGATTGGCTAAAACAAGCTCTGATACCAAAACTGACGCAGCGGATTTAACAAAAACTTGATATGTCGATGGAATTAGCAATCGGTGAATTGAAAATACTGCAATGCCCAAATTCGTTGATCCGAAGATACCGAATTTTAGCTATCTCTGACTCGTTGATCCGAAGATATCGGAAAAGAGATCTACGATTCTTCAACGTTGATCTTGCGCACAAGATTCCGTGAATCGGCTTCACAAACGAAGCTTCGAACGCACTCGAATGACGTAGGTGGAGATAGGAGATTTCACTCGACTACCAATTAGAGGAAAGCACAAAGCAATCAAATGGAATTTTTATTCAAAAATCAACAACCAATTACAATGACATTACATCCCTATTTATAGGGTTTATGACTCAACACAAAAGAATTAAGAAAATTACAATACAAACAGTACACGACTTAACAAAATGAAGCGACTCAAATAATACGAGAAAAAAATAATAATAGAACGACTTAACGACATAGGTCGTTCACGACTCGTAGATCAGCAGGCTTTGGCTACGATTCATCTTTTATCTCGGCAACGACTTATGCTCTGTCTCGGCAACGACTCATCAAATATCTTTGCGACTTAAAAAAAAGAAATCATCAGCGACTCAATACCTATCTCGTTCGCGACTTACTGATGGATCGATAAGAGATCTTCGCGCCTTAGCAAACTCGCGACTTAAGAAGCAGAACGCGACATTGATATGGAGGAGGCGGAGTATATGGGTTGCGGAGGATAGGGGAAAGTCGTTCGCGATTTACTGGAAGCATGACTCGCGCGCGCGGCATATGGAATTCGCGTTTTTAGGGATGCCAATGTGATAATAGGTCGGCTGCGACTCATTGGTGGAGATAGGTCGTGGGTCGGTGAGGAGTTGGATCGGAGGGGAAAGTGGAGTTGGATCGTGGAGGGGATGAGTCGGCAACGTCGTTCGCGAGTTATTGGAGGTGTCGCGACTTAAGGTGGAGGCCGAGACAACATCGATGAGTCGGCCGCGACTTAGGGTGAGTGCTTCATCACAAATCGAGAGCAGCTCTATACCCAGATCCAAAATCAGCAAACAAATTAAGAATCAAAACTTTATTAATCATAACCCTTAAATCAACACACAAATTATCATTGCATACCAGATTAAAACTTGGATTAGTATAAAGACTTAATGAAATTTTTGGAATAAATTTCATGATAATCGTAGATGCACCCAATTATTTGGCAATGATAATTTAGATGGTAATTTGTCAAGTATAAGAAGAAAGAAAAAGAGAAGGGCGATAGTGAAATAAATGAAGGGGTCAAAATAAATAGTTGGAGTGTGATTTTTTTCCACAACAGATTGGGGATAAAGCCAAGTTTAAGGGGGGGGGGGTGTTGGGGGGGGGGGTTGGGTCGGGGGGTACTATTGTTTTACTTTTTGTACGTACTCATGAGTCATGATATACAACTTTATTAACATGTCCTTTTCAATATGTACTACCAAAATATCATCCAACAACTGATCCACTATTTGTTGTAAAGTCTATTCTTCACAATCTTTATCTCCAAAAGTTCTTGTTTAACATAGCAGTTTAAATGCCAAAATCATTGCTAAAGTTATATCTTGTTGTAAAGTCTATTAGGTCTATCAATGGATATCCGAAAAATTCGAAATCAGTCTGCATTGGTATCCGAAAAGTCAATAAATATTCGATATTCGAAAAAAGGGATCATTCGAAGATTATCCGTCTGGTTTTTATAAAGATTATAGTTGATATTTTGTATATCTTAGTACAACGAAGCACACGTGTTTAATTTTCTATTATGTCAATAGTTTGTATTATATGAATTTAATGCGTATTAATTGTTCAATACCATTTGTTACCGTCATATTGGTTTATTTTTCGCACTTCTATAATCAACGAGATTGAAAAAAAATTATGTTAAACCAAAATTTTCTATTTATATTTCTCGATCGTTAGCGGATATGATAATTATCCGATATCCGTCCGTATCGGCATCGTTAGCGGATATGATAATTATTCGATATCCGTCCGTATCCGTGGATGCGGATATCTGATATTCGAAAATGATTTCGAATGCGAATGCGGATATGCCACTATCCGTATCAGCAAGTATCCGTTTACATGAGTATTCTAAGTCTCTATTATCTTGAGCCGTAAGTCAAAATAATATTGCTTTGTCCTTTTAAAGTCAAACATTTAATATTTGAGTGCATTTATGATAAAATTTTCCTTTGGAATAACTTGAGCTACTTGATCAATTTTTAGTCAGAAAGAAACACGAGAGTGATGTTTTTTGACATGCAATACAAAGCCATAATTCAAATTTCACCTCTTTGAATTGACCATTTATCTCTCGTAAATGTATATTAATAAAATGGTGAACAATTCAACATGAGAATGATGAAAATTTGTCCTTATGTAGCTCTAAGACGAGCTACATATACAACAGTATTTGAAATAGAAATAAGATGATATGTGGAAAAGATGTAAACTCAGTCTAACAAAATACGCCACCTATCAACTCTCATAGTCTGAAGTAGTCTTTTAGATTTGTCGGCTAATATCATAATTTTTTAAGTGTCTTGATTCAGTGCTTGTGATGACTCGTTTGTGATTTCCAGTACAGAATTCATTAAATGTAAAGGAATAACAAACTAAATATTTTATTGCCTCCAGTAAACTAAGTGCATCAAACTTTTGATCCCAACGTGTACAATAATGACCACATAGCCAACGGCGCACAAGGATAGTAAGAATTCTATGAATATCACCAAGGGTTCTTGCCTTGACCACAAACAATTTCTTCAGCTGCTCAAACTTGAGTTATCTTGATAGCTTGTGGCACTTGTACTATCTTGCCATTACACAAGCCCCAATCACGTTAACATTTTCAAGAGATAAATTAAAATGTCCAACATTAACTATATTGTTTTGTTACTGCTACAAGGGCTAACTGAACTTGGTGAGCTAAACAATAAACAAACCATGGATCCACATTTTCATTTAAGGTTATTGTTTAAATCCATTATGTTCGCCTTGCATGTTGCTAGCTCCATTGTAGCCTTTTCTATGCAATATATATAGAATAATAGAAATGCTCAGCCTATGAGCAAAAACTAAACTATTAAATGTCTTTTATTCCTTTGCTTTTGATTGAGTAAATCACAACGTTTGGTAAAAGCTATGTCATGAGGCAATATTAGAACCTCTTCATGCTCTCGAAGCTTCTTTTTTTCCCAGTTGAAAGACCTTTTACCAACAAATATATATCCACCAAAGCACCTCCTTGCTTATAATATTCAATTTCAAATGAATGACGATAAAGACAAAACGCAACATCGTTTTTAAATACTATATTTAACCACTAAGGTTCACCAAATTATGAAGGATTATATCTTCTGAATATATCATCAACATTTCTTTTTATCTTAATTATATGTTTTCGAGGTTGGCATGTTCGTTTAAATAATGCACAATTTGCACTCTTTGAGAAACATTGATTCATAATCTATAATACTACTTCTCAAAACTTAGATCTAACAGGTTTTGATAAATCATTATCAGTCCCACATAGTTCAATACATCATATATGGATAACAGTTCCATCTATCAATCATTGAAAAATAATACTTCAATTTTTGTCCGAAAGCATAAATTTTACTATAATGCGCAATCAATTTATTATCAGATCAAGCTTCAAGTTAACAATAAATGTTTGTTTTAAATTTTTACTATTTATGTTCATCAGCTCCAAAATCCGCATGACTTAATATCACACATTTAACTAATTTAAACAAAAGCCCAGAAAATAGGATTCTAGCAATCCAAAAAAAAGAACTCATTCTAACTAGCAATCATTGTGTAATAGTCATTCTTTGCTACTCAGCAGATGATGGTTAATTTTATTTCATTTTACTGTAAACTACTGGTTACTAGGTAATGGGCACGATGAACTTGTGTGTATACAATTCGCAGAGGGACACCAAAGTCGGGAAGCACAACTAAGCCCGTGTAAAAAGTAACAGGAACCCAATATAAATCTTACGATCAGTTTCTCATTTAAGGGTGTACCTATGATATATTCACAAAAATCTAGCTAATGGAACACATTTTAAATCACAGAAGAGACGACAAACACAAACGTAAGCAGATCCGCCAAAAGCTACTTAAGCTAAACAATATAGTAATTAAATTGTAAGAAAGTTGCTTCCAATAAATGTGAATTACAAGATCATAAGTTGTTTACACAATTAGATATAGTCAAACAAAAATTAGTTGCAGTCTGTAGATCATGAGGAAGATCAGTGAGTCAATCCATCAGAAGCAAGCTTATAGGCTAGTGAAGAGATGGCAATTCTAATTTTGAAGAGCTACGAGTTTGAAAAGTGTAATAATGCCACTTCGTAAACTAAGCAAAAAAATCGAGATGAGAAAGTACATATTTTAGAGAGCGATGGACTTCTGATAGCAACAGAATTTGGAGAGCTGTCACCAATTTTTATTTGAGTGAAAAAAAAGTTTTAGTCGTGGTTTGTATATCGAATATTAAAGGTGTTTTTTCTAATCTTAGAAAAATTGAGTATGGTCCTTTATAACCCCTTGGTGAATCCGTGTCTTAGCAATTACAGAATAATTTATGTTATGTCATTTATGTAATGATGATTGAATCAGATCTTATTTGTTTCCGTTTGTTATCAGACTCCATCTTGTACGTGCATTGTATTGTTTTCATCCGTTGGGAGACTATCAATTCTTTGTTTCCAAATTGTATCAGAGCAAACTTGATTTAACGACCTCCGCATATTTTTAGGAATCATGTCGCATTTTCTTTTCTCTTTTTATTACTAATTTTTTTATTTCATTATATTATTTTCCTTTATAATCCCTTCTTTACTAATTGGGATGCTTATAAACTACAAAATGTAGCCATTATTAAACTTGATTAATCTTTTTTTTCTTTTCTAATTTTGAAAAGCGATTTTCATTGTTTTTAATTGTTTCTGCAAGCCTATGATTTTGAGCACTATGTTCCACGAGTTTCCATATATCCACCTCCTATAGAAGATGAAAAGAGTTCAAGCCCTTATTTATCGCATGGTCCACTGTTTGTAAGTTTATCTTGCTAACGTCACTCGATGCTGCTTCTTATAAGACTTTAGACGAAGGACAATATTTTACATATCAAATGTACACTTCATCATTTCTAAAATACAATTTGTTTGGTGAAAATTTATCCTTCTGAAGCAAACCGACTTGCATATTTCTTGCAGCTGCAGCTAGTCAACCTATTTCCAGTGTTGAACTTTACCATAAAATCCTAGATGCTTTGGACTCCTCTTATGAATCAATTTTGAGTTTTCTTATACTGTTCTTGTACCAGGGAAGCTTTTGCTTTTGATTTGTTCATTACATCACTTTTTATCTTTATCTTATTGTTCAATATCCTTTTCTATTCTATTAATCTTGAGCTGATGCTGTCATATATTTTGCTAATGGACCTTCAACTCATGATGGACTTTTTGCCCTTTATTTGTTATGTGAGCCATATGACATCTGATTGTTTCAAATGATTCGATAGGCTATCAATCCATCATAATTTGTTCCACCTCCTGCTTCATATGCTACAAACCCTTCCTTGTTATGTATGTGTGTAAGTAATGTTCAACGACACAACCCATTTGCATGAATGTTCATATGCTACAAAATTTTAGAGACATTTAATCTATATTTTTGAATGAATATCGTTTCTGCAAAAAATGAGATCGTTTTGAACTTTTTAAATCTTGAAAATTACGAGTCAATAAAAATTATGAGTCAATATGAACCATTTAAAAATATGTTTTGACTATGGATTTAAAATATTATTTTGTGGAGAAGATCTTAAGTGAAATATGAACATGTCCACAAGGCATTTGAGAATTAAGATTATATAGCACATGATGCGATCATGGTTTTAAATACCGGATTTCGGTCATGTTTCGTCTTGGAATTTTCATACAAGCTATATCATATCGGTGGAGATCTCAAATGAGATGATCGCATAGCAAGTGTACATCGCGGATTGACATCTCGGTTCTTAAAAGGCATCTCGAGAATATCTTAGGGTATATCTAAAATTGACGTTTTAAAAATTTGTTTAACAACTATAATTTTTTCAAACAAAATAAAAATTGTAACATACTTGATTTGCATTTAAAAAAAGAAGGTTTTGAAGAAGAGTCGTACTTTGATTAGCTTAATTTATTTGGTAATGATTGAATAATATCATCCTATTCGAACATTAAAAATAAAGTCTTTTGTTGTGACTTATCAAGATAGGAAGAAATGTTCAAGACGTTAATGAATTGTAATTGGATTGAGTAGTTTCTTTCGAATCTATATGAAAATAAAAAATATTTTGTAAAAGAAGAAAAAGATATAATTTCGGGTTGATATTTTGATCCATGTTTCGAGGGAGATTTGAATATTTCGGACGAAATGAGTGTCGGGGGAGATCTAAATGAAATTTGATGTCTCGTCTCGTCTATGTTTAAAAAGGAGATCTCGGAGTTGATAACGGGCAATATATAGGAGATTTAAAAGTGTCGACATGATAGGAATGCTACAAAAGATGACTGTCACACACACTCACATATATATGAGTTATGATTTCGTTTTTGTTTCTATTTCATTCGTTTTAGATTTCCAAAATTTCGATCAATATCAATTTTTTGGTTATGATTCCATTTTGGACTTTTTATATAGAGATACATTAATCGATGGTACATAACTTGTATTTACAAAAATACGTATTATAGATGTAAAAAAATGATTAAGTTATTGATTTTTACCGTCTTTTAATGTTATTTTTGTTGAATTGGATTAGAATTTACAAAAGTATCACAATTTTTATGAACCTATTTGATCAATTGTCCTTTTTTTCCACATTTTTCTTGTTTGACTTGTCTTTTTTATTCTACTACATACCTATTGCAATTTTTTCATGTTCTATATGTTGGAAAACAATGGCTAACTTCGGCTGAGTCGTGGACGGAGTCACTTTCTTGAAGACGTTTCGGCGATCTGCTCAATGGTGCAAGCAGTTCGGATCAACCACCGCCGCCTCTAGGATAAAACAACCTCTCGTTAGTTGTGGTACCGATTCGTTTGCACGGACGAACGACTCAGTTTGCACTCTCAAAATACTACTCGAATTTTATGAAAAAGAGATACGAAAAATGTCGTTCTTTCTGTTTTCGTCTTCGTATCAGTTAAGAAGACGGAGTAGCAAAGAACGTTACTGGTTTGGGCCGTTCTAACCCGGTCAAAAACGGTTAATAAATTTGTAGCAAAAATATAAGTGTTACACCACTACAAGCCCGAACCCAAACCCGAGCCCGACCCGGGTCGAGTCGGTCGGTCTGCGCGCGCGTGTGTGGTGGTCAAGCATGGCCTCCCTCCTCACAAAAGAGCATCATTAGGTGCTCAAAGGGCCCAACTTAGCCTCTAACATAAAGTCCTACAATGTGAGACTATTCACAAAGCCACTATTCACACTTAGTCATTTTTAATAATTCACTTGATTTTTAAACACAATTTCCAACAATCCCCCACTTGAATTTTTAAAAATATTTTCGAGCAATTTCAAAAAAAAAACATAAGATTGTGCATAAACAAAGGTGTCGTTCGACTTGAACCTTTGCATAGTGAATAAGATTCAGTTTTTACTAGAGTGACACGTAGTCTTGAACTCTATTCCTGACATCAGACCACACACAATCTTTCTAGAGTGCAATTAAATAAGCCCGTGCATTTATGGCCATGCACGTCTATCCCAGTTTACTGAATGCTCTAGGAGTTTTTCCCAAAACACCATAGGAAACGGCCAAATTTCCACATTCACACAGGTGAGTCTATCAAGAGTACTCCTGAAGGTAGGTACTCCACTCCAAATGGAGTATAGATCTCATTAAGAGTTTCTATTAACCCATCCTCTAATTACTTTAGGAATACATGCTTCTATATATATGAAAAATGACATGTTCAACTCATATCACTTCATAATTTGTTCTTACCCATTGAACCTAGTTCTTGGGATCTCCAGTCATTAGGTCGGGTTACCATTGTGCGTGACTCAACAATCTAAGGGCAATAGTTTCATTTTTTTAGAAGTCGTAAGGACTTTCTCTCTGGCCAATCCTTTCGTCAAAGGATCTGTCAAATTCTCGTCACTGCGTATGTGATCCACTCTAACAGCTCTTGAGGAGAGTAGCTCTCTAACAGTGCTGTGCTTACGACGTATCTGTCGTCTCTTACCGTTGTAATAACGGTTCTGAACTTTTGCAATAGCCGCGGTACTATCGCAATGGATCAACACAGCTGATATCGGTTTTTCCCATAAAGGAATCTCAGCTAGCAGATTTCTTAAGTACTCTGCTTCCTCACTAGCTGTGGCTAGTGCTATCATTTCAGACTCCATAGTAGACTGAGCCAAAATAGTCTGTTTCTTGGATTTCCAAGAAACAGCTCCTCCAGCAATGCTAAAGATATAGCCGCTGGTTGCCTTTGAGTCATCAGATAAAGTATTCCAGTCTGCATCGGTGTAACCTTCAAGAACAGTTGGAAACTTTTCATAATGTAATTCAAGGTTCATGGTTCGTTTTAGGTATCTCATGACCCTCTCAATAGCGTGCCAATGCTCTATACTAGGTCTACTAGTAAACCTACATAATAATCCCACGACATAGGCAATGTCGGGTCTAGTACAATCAGTGGCATAGCGAAGGCTGCCAATGATGCTCGCATAATCAGACTGTCTTACACCTTCACCAGTTTTCTTGAAAAGTTTTACACTAGGATCATATGGTGTACATGCAGGTTTACAGTCAAAGTAATTGTATTTTTTTAAGATCTTCTCAATATAATGAGATTGATCCAAAGAAAGTTCCTTTTCGGACCTAGTAATCTTAATACCAAGAATTACACTCGCTTCACATAGATCTTTCATATCAAAATTGGCACTTAATAAAGATTTAATAGTGTTTATGGCATGAATATTTAATCCAAAAAATAGTAGATCATCTACATACAAACATATTATAGTGCAATGTCATTTTCAGATTTATAATAAACACATTTGTCACTTTCATTAACTTTGAAACCGTCTGTGATTATTAAATTATCAAATTTTTCATGCCATTGTTTTGGTGCTTGTTTTAAACCATATAATGATTTATCTAATTTGCAAACTTTATGTTCTTGACCAGGAATAACAAAGCCTTCAGGTTGGTCCATATAAATTTCCTCTTCTAATTCACCATTTAAAAAGGCAGTTTTAACATCCATTTGGTGTATAATTAAATTATGAATAGATGCTAATGAAATTAGTACTCGAATGGATGTGATTCTAGTTACAGGTGAAAAAGTGTCAAAAAAGTCTATATTTTCTCTTTGCCTAAAACCTTTAGCTACCAAACGGGTTTTATATTTTTCAACCGTTCCATCAGGTTTTAATTTCTTTTTAAGTACCCATTTACAACCTATAGACTTACAACCAGGTGGTAAATCTACTAAGTGCCAAGTCTTATTGGATTTCAAGGAATCCATCTCATCATTTATAGCCTCTTGCCAAAAATCGGCATCTAAAGAAGATAAGGCTTTTTGGAGGTTTGTTGGATCCTCCTCTATAGTAAAAGTGCAAAAATCCAAGCCAAAATCTTTATCAACTCTTGCTCTTTTACTTCTTCTAGGTTCAGTTTCAGAAGATTCATTAAGTTCTGTTCTAATAGGCACGGTGTTATTTGACGTGCCCCCACTATTCCTCAATTTAAAAGGAAATTTACTTTCATAAAAATCAGCATCAATAGATTCTAGTATATTATGTGTATTCAGGTCATAAAATCTATATGCTTTGCTATTAATAGCATAGCCAATAAATACAACATTCGTATGTTCTACTTGCTAATTTTATTCTCTTAGGGTCGGGTATACGAACATATGCCAAACATCCCCAAGTTCTAAAGTAAGATACATTCGGTTTATAATTTCTTAAAATTTCAAAAGGTGAAATCTTACCTTTTGATTTAGGGATTCTATTCAATACATAGCATACAGTCAACAAAATATCCCCCCACCAATGTTTTGCTGCACCTGAATTTAACAAAATAGCTACAACTAATTCGGTAAAGGTCCTATTTTTTTTCAGCTTTACCGTTCATTTCAGGTGAATAAGGTGCAGTTCTCTCATGAATTATACCATTCAATTTATAGAAATCAAGAAATGAACTAGATTCATATTCTGTTCCTCTATCACTACGAAGTCTCTTAATTTTCTTATTAGATTGATTCTCAATTTCAGTTTTAAATAATTTAAACATATCAAATGCATCACTTTTATTTTTCATAAGATATACATAAGTGAAATCAGAGGTATCATCTATGAAAGTGATAAAATAACGGTGTCCATGTCTAGTCAAAGTACCACCTAGCTTACATATGTCAGAATGAATCAAGTCTAAGGGTTCAGAAAATCTATCAACTGATTTATGGGATTTCTTAGTGATTTTTGCTTGACTACAGAATTCACATTTATCAAAATCAGTTTGTGACATTTTAGGAATCAAATCTAATGTGATCATGTTATGAATTATACGCTTATTTACATGACATAATCTAGAGTGCCAAATATTAAAGTCACACAACATATAAGCAGAACTGGTTATTTAATTAGATTCAACATTCAGTTTAAACATACCCTCACAAGCATAACCCTTCCGTACAAACATCCCCTTATAAGTCAAAGTATACAGATCAGCCCCTATAACTTGAGTAAAACCAGCCTTATTAAGGAGAAAACCAGAAACCAGATTCTTTCTCATCTCTGTAGTATGCATCACATCTTTCAGAAGAACTGTCTTTCCAGAGGTAAACTTTATTTCCACATTTTCAATGCCTGCAACTGTAGTGGTGTGAGAATCTCCCAACAGCACTTTCTGATCATCAGCAGCCGTGTATGTACTGAACATAGCACGATCGTAGCAGACATGGCGGGATGCACCAGTGTCTACCCACCAACCCTCTGATCCACCAATAAGGTGAATCTCAGAAATCATAGTCGTCAAAGGCTCCTCAGCTAGGTTAGCCTGCGGTGCAGGGCCTGGTCTGTTTCTACCCTTGCGTGCCATATGACCTGGTTTTCCACAGTTGTAGCACAAAAACAACTGTCCAGAGTCATTCTTTTGGGTCGGTTTCTGCTGTCCTCTTTGGTTCCCTTGCGGGTTTCAATTCTGTTTGTTGCAGTTCCGGTTCTGATTCTTAAAGTTTTTCAGATTTGGTTTCAGAACTGCTGGCTTGGACTTTTTAGTGTTGTTGGTGACAACAAGCACTTCCTTTTTCTGGTCCTGTTTCCGAGCCTCCTCCTCAATACGGAGGCGAGTGATCAAGCTCTCTAAGGAGAATTCCTTAGTCTTGTGCCTAAGCACATTCTTAAAGTTTTTCCAACCAGGGGGCAGTTTATCAATAATAACAGCAATCTGAAACTGTTCATCTAAACTCATACCTTCGGAGATGATCTCATGAGCAATTTTCTGAAGCTCATGAGACTGCATCTCTACCGACCTGTCATCTGTCATCTGCCATTTGAGGTAGCGGCTGACTGCATATTTCTTCGCTCCAGCCTTTTCGGTATCGTACTTCTTTTGCAGTGCTTCCCAGATCTCTTTGGCTGACTTGTCAGAATTGTAGTAGTCGTACAGGTCATCGCTGAGGCCGTTGAGTATGAAGTTTCGGCACATGTAATCTTGCTCTGTCCAGTTCTGCAACTACTTTGATTTTTCTGTTCAGGCTCGCATCTGATCTGCGTCTGCTTCGTCGTCTGGTCTACTGGGTAGCTGCGGTTTGTCGGTTGTCAGCACAGCCACCACTTTTCTGGTGGTCAGGAAGAATTCCATCTTCTGTCTCCAGCGTTTGAAGTGGAGGTCCTCGAATCTGAAGGGAGCAGCAGAGACCATCGGGAGTTGGAAGAAGGAAGTGAGAGCGGCGACATCTAGATCTGCAATAGAAGTCATTGTTGTCGGACGTTTTCAATTGTTGGAAAACAATGGCTAACTTCGGCTGAGTCGTGGACGAAGTCACTTTCTTGAAAACGTTTCGGCGATCTGCTCAATGGTGCAAGCAGTTCGGATCAACCACCGCCGCCTCTAGGATAAAACAGCCTCTCGTTAGTTGTGGTACCGATTCGTTTGCACGGACAAACGGCTCAGTTTGCACTCTCAAAACACTGCTCGAATTTTATGAAAAAGAGATACGAAAAATGTCGTTCTTTCTGTTTTCGTCTTCATATCAGTTAAGAAGACTGAGTAGCAAAAGAACGTTACTGATTTGGGAGATACGTGGTTTTAAAAAACGGATCTGAGCAATACCGGGTCAAAATATCAATACGGGCTTGAACAGATTTTACCGTTCCAACTCGGTCAAAAACGGTTAATAAATTTGTAGCAAAGATATAAGTGTTATATCACGACAAGCCCGAACCCGAGCCCGACCCAGGTCGGTCGGTCGGCGTGCGCGTGTGTGGTGGTCAAGCATGACCTTCCTCCTCATAAAAGAGCATCATTGGGTGCCCAAAGGGCCCAACTTAGCATCTAATAATCAAGTATAAATATTTGATTCTTTCATAAAGTTCTACATTGTGGGACTATTCACAAAGCCACTTTTCACACTTAGTCATTTTTAATAATTCACTTGATTTTTAAACACAATTTCCAACACTATATTTTTTGAACTATTTATCGGTATGTGAAGAGCAAATCCAGAATTTAGGCTGGAATACTGGATTCAATCCCAGTTATCACAGAAACCGGCATAGAAAGACCATAATGATCAATTTCATCTTAATTTTTGAATATATAATATATATATATATATATATATATATATATATATATATATTCGGGAAGGGTTTGCATTCCTCCTTTTATTTTAACACTTTTAGATATGTTAATATTCAAAGAGATGTCAGGGAGATTTAAGTGATTTGGAAGGCTGTCAATCCACCACGAAAACAATCTTTAGTAAAAGTAACGACCTTCATAATTTCCTTCACCTCCTGTTTCCTGTACTACAAACCTTGTTTTCTAAACTACCTAGAGAACCAAACTTCATTGTGGTGTGCGCGCACGTGCGTATCCATGCAAATGTTATTGAATTCCAACAAATGTTAATATCTAAAAATGAGTTGGGCAGAAATCGAGATTGGAAAAAAAAAGCAACTTGGGATGCGGATCCCTCCCTTATACATATATATACATGCACAAACATACATATACATACATATATGTGTGCGCGTGCGTTGGGGATGCGAGGTGGGATATGTGTGTGTATGCATGCATGTACTTGGGTTTTAGACAATGGCACATTCAATCATATAAAAATATCTTAGTCTATTAACACATTTATTATGAGTACACACACACACAAATTATAATCAGGTAAATGTTATGAATCATTATACTAATTTCTTTCTTGCATACTGGCTTCAGTATTTTACCAACTGAATCATAAGTTTCTTCTATCTAATGTTTTATGTGTTTCAGAAACTTTTACATTATATTTTCTCAGTTTCTCATTTTTGTTACGGTTACAAAGTCAAATTTGAATTTACTAATGTTCCTAACTCGTGAAATATCAGTTCATAAGGAAATAGTCGTTCATCGGTGCATATGTAAGAACTTTTAATATATATTTTCACTTTTGTTTTCTTTTCTACTATGGTGGATGAAAGAATCATTTTAAAGTCTTGGCATCATAGATTAGGGGGTTCATTGCAACATATAGTCAAAGTAGTTGTCTTGCCATTAACTTTTAGCATATAATTTAATGTTTGCTTTTTTTTTCATTCTCATTTAGAAAATAAAAGTCATAAACTACCTTTTCAATTTAATTCAACACTTTATGCTATTCCATTAGATTTAGATGTTCAAATGCTTGGGTCCATCTTCGATTTTATCTAGTGAAGGTTCTTGCTAATTATATATTATATTTGTTGACGCCTGAGTTGTTTTACTTGGAAGACTGAATATGATATAGTTGTGAATTTAAGTGGTTTACTTTGTAAAGAAATTATAGTTCACTATTGTTCTTCAGAAATAATGGTTTACATGAAGCCACACAAGAAAGCCAGTGATTTTATCGAGAAACAATTGTTGTTAAATTTATATATATATCTTTATTAATGCAGCCTGTATTTAACAAAATGTAGATGATGTTGAGTATTGCTAAGTTGCCGACTTATAATTGTTTTTCTTCTTCTGATAATATAAAAACTCAATAATAAATTAAATACTTGATTTAGGTGGCACTAAAAATAAAAATATCAATAACACGCTCTACTGTTTTTTGGCGTATGTTCTCTTTATTTATTTATTTATTTATTTATTATTATCACAAGCTTGCTTTTTCGGAAATATGTTTTAATAATTGATATTGTATATATGCAGCATGGGCCTAATGAATGTTTGCTCAACACCATTGAAGCTTGTGCCATCCATACCTGGCCCGATCTGGTAAAGCAATCATTTTCTTCTATAGTTTAGCTGTACAGTCTTATATTACAAGAAGGGGTCATTGGACATCCAAATAAATCAACTTGAACTGAAAAATGTAGTTAATGTATGTAACAGTTGATGCAGCTTACCTTTAAACATCTACTAAATAACTCATATATACATATTATTTATGCATATACATGGTTGATACTACAAATACCAAGAATTTACAGTATTGCAGTTTATATCATGAACAAGGTTTGAGAACATGATCTGAGAAAATATTTTATCTTCTTGTTGTAGTCTTCACCGAATCTTTATCCCTCATCGACGGTAACTTCTTAACTCCCCCTCATGCATGACTCTTATCTTTTTTACCTTTCTTTTTTCTATTTTTTTAGTGTGAATAAAAACTTAATCCCAATAATTTATTTGCAATAATCCACTGCTTATCATATCAGTAAGGTAATGTTGAAAGATCTGCAAATTTGCCAAACTAATTTATAAGCCCACTCAAACTAGCTTATGGTTCTTGGAAATTTCAACCTATGGAAGCATGGTCAATGAGCTCATGTAAATATATACATAGTTCAACCAAGAAAAGTATATTACTTTATTTCTGCCAGTGGGTAGGTATAGCTAACAAGTTAAAGCTAAGCTGCAAAAATCCATTATGTTTTTGTACATCTCCTCTGTCCATGTGAATATTTTCCCCCGTGTCATGGCTGATATCGTTGAAATTTTGTTTGATAAATTTGCTAGTTATGATTTATAAGCATGATTCAAGATTGTTGCCATTCCGGTTCGATTTCAGTGATTGCCAGAACGAAATGTGATCTAAATTCTGATTCTGATCCGAGCTTCAGTTCTCGGCTAATTTCAGTTGTTGGTCTAATTTGGTAACACAACCATTTCATTTTTATGCAGAAAGGACCAATTTTTTTAGAAAGACCGCCAAACTTTTGTAATTTTGAACCCAATTAAGCAGAAAATACATGAAGTAACAATTTGATCAACTTTTTAAATGTACATTACATATTCTATTTTCGTAAATACTGTGCACTATATATTAAAGTATTTCTGTAGGGAAGTACTGAAATCCAAAACCGGAAATCGATATTTCCATATTTGATGGGTAGTTCGAAAATCTGAACAAAATGGAAACTGAAATTTTAAACATCGGTTTCAAGTTCATGATAATCACCTAATACGACTGCTAAACTTTTTTGTGAAGTCCGGAGCAAGTTGTAAAAATCACTAGGCGGACGCTAGGCGGCAAGTATGGACCAGGGATTAATCGTTTAAGTGGGGATTAAACAAAGCTAAACGTTTTTTTATAATTCATGTATTTTGGTTTAGTTTTTGGTAGCTAGCTAGCATTAATTAATAAAAATCGAAAATTTGAGGGTTTGAATGGACTTGACGAAAAGGAGGCAAGAACCCATAAAACTAGCACATAGATGCTTATTCGAAGCGTCAACCTTCAGTTAATGCCTAACCAGTGCCTATATACCTGTCTGGATTCTTTGATGAGGCGGTAAGACCTGCATAGGCGGATGCCTAGGTGTAAGCCTCGTCTAAAGCCTAGGCAGAGGCCTAGAAGGATTTTCACAACAGAGGTCCGGAGCCATTCGAGCCATTCACAATGTGCCCAGCTTCTCTCTTACACACACATGTGTGTGTATGTAAAATTCCCCTTTAAATTAGTTTGGTACTCATTACCTTGCATAACATGTTCGTTTTTATGCAGAACAAACATTTCAGATTTATTTACTGTGTCGAGCTTTTAGTGACGAGCCACAATTACAAAGAATGGGAGTCTTGCTTTGAAAAAACTGGGTTGAGCTCGGAAGCTGTTTTAGATTGTTATAAGAATGGAAAAGGGATACAGGTATATTGAACTATTATTATATGAATTGAAACATCTAAATATCTGTGGATTGGTGTGCTTGATAATTTTAGTAGATTGCCAAAGCTGTGTGATAGAATTAATATAGTATTTAAAGGATGTATGGTACTATAAATAAACACAAAGAATGAGAGTCTTGCTTTGAAAAAACACTGGGTTGAGTTTAGAAGCTATTTTGAACTGTAGTAAAAATGGCAACTGGGAACAAATACAATGAATTATTATATGCATGGAAGCTAGAACTGTATGTTGACCAGCGAGGGTTTTAAAGTGATTTTTAGATAATCAAACTTCAATAATAAGAAAAGTAACCACGCATTTGCAAAAGAGCTGATGTAACCAGAGAAATCAAATTTTTATCATGGTTTAATGTGAGAAACATTTGAATTGTTATCTAAAGCACATTTGGTACAATTTTTGTTCTCAAAATTCCATAAAAACAAAGCAACAATAATGAATTAGTCATATATAGTCATATGCATTTGTATACGGTAGTCATTAATAAAACTAAGATGATAAACGTTATTTATCCCAAAACTAATTTATATTACAATACCCATTGAGTTATATATTCTTTATGTTGTCTGTCACATTAAATTTGAAATGCAGTAACCAGATTTATATAAGTAATACATACTAGTTTAAATTGCATTTTGTAAATAATATGTGACCAAAATTATTTATTGTACTAGTAATTTTTATGTTTTCAAAATCTTGGGTAGGGCAGTTGCCCACCCCATCTATAATCTAGTCTCGTCACTGCCTACAACCCTCTCGAATAGTATATTGTATATGTCTGGGTTTAGGAAGATAAAGATCACAATTTCTTTTTATTAAAAAAAATGCACAAACAATCTAAAAAGACCATGTAAACAATATGAACTTTGAATGTTTTGAAATCACAAAGAAAGATATGAAGAATTTTTACAATATTGAAAAACCTCTGTAGAACTCTATTTATAGTACTGAGTTACTATGAAGAGTTGTGACGTCGGATAAGAGTTATAACGGTTAGAAATGCAATTACAATAGTTAGAAACATGTAACAACCATTTTCGAATTTGAACAAGTGTCTTTTCAGAAAATTTAATTACCGGTCGTTTCAGCACTCGACCAGTTGTCTGGTAAGGTGTGATCAACCAATTGGTCCGTGTCTGAAAATGAACTAAAATTTCAGAAAGGAATTGGTCATTTTTTCCTCACTTTAGTCAACTATTTTGGGTAAATCAGTCGACTGGACAGGGGTTCAATAGATTAGTTCACCCTCACCGGTCAACTGACCGTGGTTGGTTATTGGGCAGTAAATCCTGTCATCAACAAAATGTTTGAAAAGAACAAAACTCAGGTAAATACATTTAGTGGTACAAACGGTAAAACACATGCGTATTAGGAAGTACACTATTTAAAAAGATAGTACCAATTTTATGTTTCCAGTTTTGTCTTCTTCATTTCCTTGCTCACTCTCGTGATCCAAATGATGGTATATATCATGTAAATCATTGTTTGACCTTGATACCCATCTTGTTTGTCATATAACACAAGTTGTCCATCTCGTTATCATTGTCGCTTTCAGAAGAAAATGAATCATCCCATATAAATTGTAAAGCTCGTTTCTTCTTCTTGTCGGCTTCTGATTTTTGGGAATTCCTTTCTTCCTTGTTATCTTATGGTAGTCTCCTCTTAAGCGTTCGCTTTTGTCGCAATCGTTGCATTTGAGATTGAATCTATCTTTGGTAGAATTTCCAAATTTCATGCTTTTGTTACCATTATTTCTTCTGCGTTATTCTTTATGTTCTTTGGTCAACATGTTTAATTCATTTTCATCAACATCTAAGTTGTCATCTGTCTCAAAATTAAATGCTAGTGTCTTCTTTTCTAGCTTATTTCCACTTTTAATCTGCAACCGTACTTCATAGAACATTAGATTCCTATTAAATACATTGAGTTTTGAATGGTCATTAATCTCTTTGATAGCCATTTTCCTTTCCCACTCATCAGATGGAGAATTTAAAATTTCTTAACACAATATCAAAATCGAAAAAGCAACTCCCAGTGAAATGAGTGCACGTGTAATATCTTGCAAACGAGAGTACATATCAATGATGATTCCATCTAATTTCATTAAAATTCTTCAAATTTACTCTTTAGCATTGAAATTTTGATTTGTTTTACTTTGGAAGTATCTTCGTTGCTTGTAAAGTATGCCAAGTTTCGTAAGTTACTTTACATGTGCTAACTGTATTAAGTTCGTTTCTATCTAATGCACGATACAAAATATTCATAACAGTAGCATTGTTTTAGTAAATGTTCTTTTGTTCTCTGGTTAATGCACTAAAGTTAGCGTAGTGGGTTCCACATACTCAACTTGAGTAGCGTTTCAAATCTCAAAACCATTAGCTTGCATGTAAATTCTCACGCGCAATATACGTAATTTGTGCTAGTAAAGAGTGGAGGTCTTGCAGTAGAATTACTTTTTGTAAAAATGACAAAATTTGCGGCGATATTAGCAATTTCAAAAAATAATTTAGCAGTTTTTCCAATTTTTTTGAAAGATCTGCTCTAAAATGGAAGTTCTTGGATGTTTATAAAAAGCTTTGGTACCAATGAAGGAACATGAATGGAAATGCTTTGACCTAAATATAACTGTTAAGCTTATGTATTAATAATTTTTCAGTAAGCAAAACTTTAAGTAAAAGTGCTAGGTAAAAAGTTACGAGAAGCAAACTCAGTGATACTTTCAGCGGAATGTAAATAAAATAAAATAAGCGCACCAGGTTTGAACCCCGTCCTACGTCCAGTCCTACAGTCTTCAGCAGATTTTCACTGTCACCAAACCCTCACTTCACCTGGAGAAATAAGCTTCTTGACCTTTGCAAATTCTCCACAAAGACGTCTTCCTGCCTGATCAATTTTTTGGATTTTCCATACCGTTGACTTCTCAAACTTCACAGCACTTTCCAATTCCTCGGACTTTCACAGCTGTGACACATACACTTCGCCGCAGTTACAACTTCAAATAGAAGATATTGTCAGTAATTGTGTCTTCAACACTGATTTGTCATACTTCAGTTCAAGTAATCCTATTAACCCTCCTAAAGAATAATAGTGTATGTGCATGAGTCTAGGAGGATAACGATCACAAAAGATGTTAGTAGCACCATTGTATGTTTGATATCATCAAAACATGAAAAAGTGAGTTCTAATATTAATTCTATCAATTAATACCAAAATCTAAAAGAAAGGCTCATCATTTTCAAAGCATTCTCTTTTGTAGTTAGAAACAAAACCTTCAAAGAATACCAAGATAGTTCTAACATTAACTCTATCAAAGCATTCTTTTTTGTTCAATAAAATACATTTAAAATAGTTCTCTGCAACAAGTCATCTTTAAAAATACTGAAAATATAAAACTTGGAATTATTGTATGGTAAAGCATGTTTCGTCATGTAATTATTATCATTGAAGCAAAAGAAGAATCAAAATAAAATAAAATTGTATAGTATTAGATAATTACGATTATAGTAAAATGGAAGAAATTTGTTGCAAAGACAGACATTGATCGGACTTGATGGTGTTTGACAAATCCCAAAAAGAATACGAGATGAGCTTTGATCTAGAGTTGATGGCTAGAATGAAAATTGATCTTGATGGTTTAAGAGGTTAAATTTAGGGGAATTACAGTCGCTGGCATCTGAGTAGAAACAGTATGTATCATAGCAATCATTTGTTTTGGAAATCTGAATTGGTTTATTTTACATTTAATTTTCTTTAATTGCAATGACGTAGGGTCATGATTGGTGGACTTGATCGTTTTCAAGGATCAGCTTATTGGTCAGTGACTGCTATTTTGATGTTTTGTTGTTAAAGTTATGAGTTTGATTATTATATTGGAAAAAATAGAGATCAAGAAGAAAGATGTTATAATAAAAAAGCAGGGTAGGGAAAGTAAAATTGGAGTTTTAATTTTTTATAAAATAATTTGGTAGGTTAAGTGAATGTCGGGGTTCATAGTTCCAAAAAGGTGACCATAGTATATTTTATCATGTAAAATGTAATATTTAAAGATTTCTTTAATTAATTTGATCGCGGATTGATTAACTCAAAAACTCGTTTTTTTAATCATAATTTAATTTAAACTTTTAAGTCTAAGAAGACTTTTGCTTATAATTTGATCTCAAATATCTTCAACCTCAACCATTATTATGTAGGATAATGTGGATAATGAAATGGATTAAAGGCTAGATGGAAGAATAATAGTTTTTGGCCTTAAAATAAAAGACTAGCAAACAATTGGTTGAGTTTATCCTTAAATTAGAAATGTAATAAAAACAGAAGTTCTGATATCTAATCCAGTTTCTAATCCTTCATTCTAGTCTCACTGTCAAATTGTAGACAAGTGATTTTGTTTTATAATTGAGATGAAAAGGATATAGAATTTTAACCTAAGAAATTTAATTTCGTGACCATTTTTTTTCACTTCGGTTTTAAATTTTGGATATAGTAAATACTGAAAGATTTTTCATATCAACTATGATATTTTTTTTTAAAAAAATAGATGATTGAAAATGTTTTAAAATTGAGATTGAAAGATGTTAAATTGAGATAGAAAATTTACATTTGAGTCTGATTTTTTGGTTTTTGTTTGTGGGCTTAAACTGGAGTGATAACAAAATCTAAATGATGGTCTGGTATTTAATCTTCATATTTTTCTATCTGTCATTATATTGAAAAAGTTGATGGTTTAGGTTGTTTTTAAAACTAAGACCAAAAGGCTAAGGCCAAAATATGTTAATTTTTTGGTGTGAAATAGAGTATAGAACTAAATAATTTTATCTTAGTTGTTTTTTTCTTTTAAATTATCATCGTCGAATTGAAAAGCATTTATGGTGGAGACTGTTTTAGAGTGGATAATGAAAATATATTAAATTTTGATCTCAAACGCAAATAATATTAAAATGGATAAATATCGGAATTAAATTTGGTGATGATAAAGACCAAATTATTGTCTAATATGGGCTTTTACATATGGAACATTGGACTTACAGAGTTGAAAAAAAACTACTTTTGTATCAAAACAAACTAATATTTAAGACCAAGCATTTCTTAAATGGGATTTTTGGCTTTGCCCCTTAAAATGTTTCACGACATTTAAAACATCCATCTCAATAAAACATTTTAAATAATACCATAATTTTTAGAACTCGTCCAAATCCAAATTAAAAAATTGTCAGATCGACATGCAATATCATTGCATTCCTCAATCCATTTTTCTCTTCGCATATATTTCAACTAATTGTTAAAAAAAACGATGGGAAAAAAATATTCAGTACAATTTTCAAATATTTGCGGTAAAAACTGCACGTAACAACTGAATCAAATTTTTTTGACGAATTTTGCACGAAAATGATTTTAGATTTAGGGTAGGTTCAAGATTTCGATTTCCATTTTTATTTCTTTCATTTAAAATTGTCGAATTTAGGCAAGGTTCAAAATTTCAATTTCCATTTTCATTTTGTTCATTTAAGATAACCGAAATTTCGGTTATCATTCCGTTTCCGAATTTGGTATTGCTTTTCTATAAAAAAAATAGAGATTAATAGATAATACATACTTATATTTATGAAAGTAAAATATGCATTATACATGAAAAGGTTGATTAGATAATTGGATTTTATTGTTTTCCATATTATTTCCGTTGAATTGGAAAAAGTGTCAAGAATTTTCTTTAACTATTTGGATCTTTGTTGTTTTTTTTACTATCTTATTTGTTCTGTTGTCTTTCAATTTTTTTAGATGTTTGTTGCATTTGTACTATTTTTTTTAGCATTTGATGAGCAAATCTTGAATTTACACCGAAATTGAAATTTGGACTGAACTTCATTCCAGTTATTACTGGAATGGATCTACGGGAATGATTGAAATGACAAAGAGTGTTAAAAATATCCAGACAACTTACAAAAAAAAAATACCTTTGCTCTAAAAAATAATAATTTTGCAGTCAACAAATTCTTTTAATCAATTTGGTTTTTAGACAAAAGTGAGATTGGATATTGTTTAGTCTCAAAATTTGGCCCTAAATCAAAGAAATTCTTATATGCCATCTACTATATTTTAGTGTATTGTCTACTACATAAACTTTTTATTATATGCGTTGAGCATTATTTCTAATTATTTCATGAGGAATATTGCAAACAAATAGCGACTTGCGAGAAAGCTTTTCTAATGCAAATTATAGAATTTACTAATGACGGGCGTTGAATGGCATATTATGTATTAGTTCTCCATTTTTCTTCAAGCTGATATCAGCCACTCCATATATTGTTTTTCCGACAGCATGATTGCAGTTAAATAGATCGTGCTTGATGTGAAAATAAAAAATTGAACTTCAAAAGCTTCATAGATGTAGAGTTTGACACAATGGCGGAGGCTTTAAAGTTGGTCACATAGATGAAGATAGAATAAAGTGACAAACGATTATTTTATTCAATTTACCTAGCAAACCGTCATTTCCTAGGGTTGTTGCTATCTGCCAATATGAATTTTTTGTCACAAATTCTACACATGCACTTTTCTGATGATTGGTATAAATGTTTGTTTTACAGCTTATACTTGAATATGCAGAGCAAACCAATTCTCTTAAGCCTCCACACAAATATGTTCCATGGGTAGTAGTGAATGGGCAACCGCTTTATGAAGTTAGTTTCCTTCCCCTTTTTTATACTTTTTTTTTCTGTTATTTAAATGCTTACAGTTGTCTGCACAGGGTATCACATATGAGGAACATAACATGTTGATTATCTTCATATTTGTATTTAAATGGTTATAATTGTTTGGCCAATAATACTATAACTGAATTTTTTTGATTTTCGGTTGATTATTTATATGCTTAGCTCAGCTAGAATATCATATATATCTAATTTGGAGCATGAGCAAGAGGTTATATGCAAACAATTCCACCCTAATATAATATGGAAGATTTGTAAAACGCCCTTTTAAGTTTCAAAATACACAGCTGTCCCCTTCCAAAAAATTGTTATAAAAAAGAGTCATATTTTTAAGTTTCAAGATATTTGCAGAGAATCGGTATTTATTTGCAGAGTATTCTGCCACAGTTGTTCAAAAAAAATAAAAAAAATAAAAATTGTTTTGATCATAGAAACATGTGATTATTATTCAGATGTAATTTTCGAGAAAAAAAACAAATTTTTTTAACGAGTAATTTAAAATATGTTTTTGGGAAGGGCTTTTCAAGTATCAATTCTTAAAATAAGAGGTGGAACAAATTTCCACAATATAATATCCAATTAACAAATTTGAAAATTAAACTAAAATTTGTTATTGCTGTTGTCATTCCCTTGATTTGGTGATGTGGAGAGATTCTAATCATTGATGGTAGAGATGTGTTTACTTAAAAGACATGTATCTTATGTTTTGTATGATTAAAATTAAATAATATTTGCATATTTCAGGATTATGAAGATGTTATGGCTTATATATGCAAAGCTTATGAAGGGAAGCCTCCACAAACATGCAACAGCTTGCCTCTTTTGATGAGCATTGATCAGAAAGCAAATCGAGCACAACATGTCTCTCTTGTTTATAGTTCTGCTGAAAACTAGCTAATGAACTTAAGTACTGCATATTTAGAGCTTAAGTACTGCATATTTAGTATTTTCATTGGTATGTTATTGTCCATAATAGTTGTATATATAGTTATGTTATATGCTTGAGTAGGTCAATATGAATGTATGGTAAAGTTGCAGGAGGAATCCGACACTCTTAGTTTGTTGTCGATGGGATTTATACATGTAATGATTTTGTGTTAAGCCTATGATGTTCATATACCTTGCTTCTAACAGGTGGTGTCCATGACTTCAAAACCGCATTATTTCAACTTTGCTACATGTTAACTTTCTTTTTTGACT
Organism: Allium cepa; assembly: GCA_030765085.1. NCBI lineage: Eukaryota > Viridiplantae > Streptophyta > Magnoliopsida > Asparagales > Amaryllidaceae > Allium > Allium cepa. The sequence continues at coordinate 833,959,273 of CM060931.1, forward strand.
TAAGCTGTTTACTTTTGATAGTAAATATCAATTTTATAATGGTCATTACTAGTACAACAGCGGTATACTATCAATGATAGTTTTATTTGGTATGCAGAGCTCTACAAGCAAATGACATACGAAACTATTACATCTAAAATTTTCGTAAAAGAGCAAGCGCAGTCCGTAGTTCTAAAGAAAATAGACGTTCATAAAGTCCAACTTAGTTAATGTTAGGTTTCTTTGAAATTTCAATGAACAAATTAAATATTTGGATTGGTTCAAAACATATTAAGTTTTGTGTTAAATACGTGAAAAACATACTAACAATAAAAATAAAACCAAAATATGTAAAAGAAAAGGAAAAAAAAAGATGGATTTTTAGTTTGATGCGAATAAATCATGAGTGCCATACCCATGTTCTTATACGTATTCTTATGGCTTTTAGATTTACACAGTTTAAGGCCAAATGAAATTTTAAATTTTATGCATGTTCAAATCTACAAAGAATATCATGTCAATAAAAAATGTGAAAACTTAGAAACTTATAGATATTGTTTGGTTTGAAATGAGCTGTGTTTTGCATTTTCAATTGGTATGTCAAACTGGCGTGAGAGAGAAGAAAGAAAATCATAATCGTTCTAACAAGGAAAGAAGAACGGTGGAAATAGTTTATGATATTCCTAAAAGCCGAAAAATATGAAAAAATTATTTTCGATTGTGTGTTAGAACCATTTTGCAAATTGATGGTTCCCACATTTTTCTTTTCCGTGCATTTTAAAAGTATAGGTTGATAACGCAAAAAATAAATTCGTTTCAAACCAAACACTAGCTTAGTGTTTTCAAAATGTTAAGCAAGCTATTAGTCAATGAATCCAAATTTCAAAATGAAAGTGTGTAGATAGTTTTGTCATGCCTCGAGATCATTCATAAAATTTTGGCAGAGTTAAATATTGCTAATAAATTCAAGATAATATTTCAAAACATCATTTAAAATGAATATGTAATGAATGATATCCACTAATTTAAGAATGATAGAAGTTTCAAAATTCTCTTATTTTTTTTGTGGATATGATGTTTACAGGTTAAACTGAACACACAAAAGTTTCATTTGATTTTCAAATATTGTAGCACTAAAAACAGTAGGGGTGTGAAATATGGGTAGCAAAAGAGAGGTGCGATGAATCTTTATCCAGTATAACGAATTTTTTATCAAACTTCTTTTGAGTATGCAAGTTGTTTATTATCAGAAGGTGATATAGAGGATGCCTTGTAGAAAACACAAATATAATGTAGTATGTAAAGATATAAAATGCACAAACCAAGAAACAACAATCTTTTAAAGTGGTCTAGAATTCTCCTACGTCTATTATGCAAATTTTCTTTTTATTTGTCCTTTCTTACAAATACGATATTTTCAAGTTCTCAAACCACCGTTAACGTGACCCTTAAGCTTTATAGAAATTTATAAGAGAAATGCGAATTGAAGAAGACGATTGGGAGATGTGTCCCTTTTTCATGTGAATGTTTGGGTTTGTTTATAGTAGTTGATTGTTGTTGGATGTTTGACACGTATATTTTGATATGAAGGTTGAGCATGCTTCTTTTTGAATGAACATTTACAACATGGACTAATGAGAAGGAGCCATGTGGCACATTTTGAGTAAAAATACGAAATCTTTAAATTTTCATGTCTTTATCCCATAAGCAAAGTTAAACAAAAATTTTGGACCAATTACCACACAACACGTTTCAATCATTTATTGATTCTTTGTAATCAATTACAACCCCTTAATCATAAAGCAGTTTGATAATTGATAAAGTATAAGTACTTTGGTCTCACAAGTGCAGTATCGATGATCTTTTGATTAGCGACAGTCCTTGTCGTGATATGATGCGGTAACCTCTTATTAATAACACATGGTAGCTATATATCGTAACAATTTTCACATTTACCAACTTATGAATGCCTCATTTTAATAACAAGTGTTTTTTGGTAATCACTATCAATAAGATGTTATAGCTTTGTCTTGACTGAATGCAACAACCCTATGTATGATTGCGATAACCTCTACTTGTGATATCTATAATCTTTAACCTACTACAGTTTTAATTGATAACCTGCTATCACATCCTTATGATGTGATAATTTCTTGAATGATGATGTGCATCAACTATTTACAACTTGTAATAACTTTTCCTGTGTGATTTGCGATGGCTTTCACATTATACTGTGGTGACAATCTTGCAGCGACCTGTAATTTCAAAAATTTCGTCTTTGAATATCAGAATTTTTGGAATATGGTTAAGTGTTATAAATATGATTTTAATAATCTTATTAAACTCCTTTTAATTAATAACTAATGATAAAAAACTTGTTTTTGAAATTTATTTGCAAAGATAAACACTTCGAAGAAATATCGATAATGTGACTGAAAATCGTTTTATCGATAAATAGTTTTTTATTCAATATAAGTTGCTCGAACTCTTCTTTACTTATCTAATTAACATATGAAGACATTAATAACTAAGTAAGACACTTTGTTTCATGAAGAAATTATTTAGTTAGGAAGCTTATAGAAGGAGACAAGGAGAAGTGATTTAAGGAGACGTTGAGGAAGAATAGAGGAAGACTTTCAAAAAGGCACATGGGGGGTAATGATAACCACTTGATGCCTACATAAGTATGCGCATACACAGAGAAATCACTTTTACATTTTAGCAAAAATAAAACAAGCTCTTTATCCCATTCCCTCTTTATAAATTCATAAGCTCTAAACAATTCAAATCAACTCAAAACCAATCCAAACTCTTTCTATAAGCATACAACAACATAACAATAGCCACTCGTAACTCAAAACTCGAAGATTTGAAGCACCCAAGCCCAAACACATATATGCCATGAGCATTGGGAAAGCGTTTAGCCTAGGCCAAGAGCAAAAGGAGGCTAGGGTAGGAAATTTTGGTCTTTGCAAGGTTGTTGTAGGAAGACAAAGCTTGTGCTTGGTTGATTACATGTTGAAGGGTGAGCCAACTCACCATTTGAATGAATATAAAGCGCATACAATGTTGTTTTAATTATACTATATGTGCTTGAATTTATATTGTTATATAATGTTGTGATTCTTGCGTTGGAAAACAAACGACATATATAAATGATGAATATGGACTTATATGACTTTCTGTGACTTGTTCCATAGACTTCAAATAAAGCTCATATGGTTTGATTGGACTTTGAATTGAATTGGACTTGATTTGAAAGTGGTTTTATAGCGATGGTTGCTAAAGATGCACTTAGAAAATGCCTTAAGTTTGGCATTTTCTATAGCGTAGAGAGATTCCTAGGTGTTTCTCGCCATGATTATGATTTATTACGTGTATATTAGTCATTGCAAAAGGATTGGATGCTAAAAAGATTGTTAGCATATAGAAAAATGGCAAAACTTTTTATATACCAAAATTGTCCAGTTCACTGGCTTTTATAACAGTCATCTATATCACTTTAAAACACTACGGTAGTTCTGAACCACTTTTACGGCATTCTGTATGCTGTAGTTTTTGTTTGAGACTTTAAATTGTGTTGAAATAACATTTAAATTAAGCCTTTTAGTTCAATCTTTTTTGTAGTATTTTCTAACTTACATTAGAGTATTTTAAAATTGGTTTGGAATTTTTATATATTTTTAATATTTAACTATGAATTATTAAAGTAGAAGGTTTATTTTTAAATAAAGGGAAACATGTTTTTCTGAAGTTTTAAATAAATGATAAAATAGATATCTTAGGTGATATTTTAACAAATGTTTAAACCATAATTGTAAGTATTTTAAAGTACATTTTAAGCTTATATAATTTTTAGAAAATTAGTTAATCATTTTATTAAAGTGTTAAAAGCGATGTGATATTATATCTTTTTCACTACTAGAAACATTGTTTATTGTGATGTCCATTTCTGACGGCCGCCGACGGCTCGTCGATTTTTTTGCGACGGATGCCGTGACATAAATGAAAATAAAATAACCTGGCCGATGGTAGCCGTTGGAAGTCGTCGCAAACAAAGCCGTCGGCGGCCGTCGGAAATCGTCACAAAGCCGTGAATATCTTAGCCCCAGGTCGACGGTTTTCTTGGTTCGTTTCTTCCTCGCCAAATCAACATAGGCTCCTCCAACACCTCCTCCAACACCTTCTACACCGTCAGCAAGTCTCCATCTTCAATTTTCAATTCTCTCCATTAGCTATTTGTCCGCAAGAAGGTTTAATTTATAAACCCCATTTAATTTTTATTTTGTAAATTAGGGTTAATTTGTTATTATAGTTGTTTATAATACCGCATTGATTGTTTCCTATACCCTATGGAATGCTAATTAGGTTGTTATTATCATTTAAATATTGAGAAAAATAATTTGTTTAGTGTATATGTGCGTTAATTGGTGTATATGTGTTGATTAATTAGTGCATACACGCATTAGGGCTAGTTTGGATTATTTAGAGCTGATTCTTAGGATTTAGTGTATGCGTTTTTAAGATGACGAAAATGACACTACACCATAAACGATATTTTGATACGGCTTTTAGCTGTATCTAATGTATCAATTAGATACGGCCATTAGCTGTATCTAATTGACACATTAGATACGGCCAGAAGCCGTATTTAATTGACAAATAGGCAGCGTCTAATGACCCAATTAGATACGGCTAAAAAGCCGTATCTAATTAGTCAATTAGATATAGATATATAATCAATATCCAATATATAATATTATAGACCTATTCATATCCAATATATAATATTATAGACCTATTCATATCCAATATATAATCAATAATCATTTCGAGACACCAAAACAAATAATATTATAGACAGTGCACATTCAAATGATTCAATAATCCGCATTGCAGTGCGTAATAACTTAACAATATCATTACATAATACGAAAAATACTACATACTAGCATTTAGCACATTAATATACCACAGCAGCGGATACTAGAAAACATTATCGCTCCAGTACCAAGATCCAAATACACAACAATAATACAAATGTATCACATTACTACATAATACAAATACACAACAAGCCTCTGTTATACTGTGTTGTTACGGCAGCCACTGCACAATGCAAAGCCAAAGAGCTAACTCCTCCAGCCCAAAACATCTACCCAAGCATTACAAAATATTAGTACATCTTTAGTTTTAGGAGTTAACTCTATATTACGGTTCATTGCAACTACATTTTTTTCCATTTGGTTACGTGAAAACTCAGATTTAGAAAATGCATCTTGATGCAACTAGTAAATACCCAAATACAGACTCAATACACCATAAAGAATTAAAGACTAAAAAACTTTTGTCAGTGGGTGCTGCCAGTGGGAGTATGCAGGTGATTGGAGAATGATGCAGTGAAGTGGGATGTTCTACAGAGGATGGTAACTTTGTAGGTGATCGAGGCTGTTTTCTTTCCTTTTCTTTTTGATGTGCACATTTGATGTGCACAGGGCAGTGGGATATATGTACATTGAAGTGGGTATAAAGCTGTTTGGGGTGTATGAGAAGGGACAGTGTGTATGGGAAGGTGCAGTGTTGATAGAATGTGAAAAGTAGTAGGTGGTGAAAGGGGATGGAATGTTGAAAGAGGAAGGTGTATTGTTGTGGTGACGTAAACAACAATTGAATGTAAAAAGAGTGAAATGAAATAGAGAATGCGAATAAAATGATAGTTTATGAATAAAGAGAATGTGAATGAATGCAACCTGTTTGAATGCAGTGTAAACTTCCCTTTTTTCTAATGAAATGAAAGTAGCAAGATCAGAGAGGAATAAAAGTTGCAACATTTTTGGTATGAGTAACAAAAATGTGCAACAAAAAATATCAAAATATAATGTAAAAATGAAACAATCAATACGAGCTACTGAGAATTGGAAATGCAAACTCAAACTGAAAAATAGAATCGTTAACAGAAAAGCAAAATGTAATGATTCAATGCAATTTTTTTAACTAAGAATGCAGGAACAAAAGAGTAAACAAATGGGGTAACGACTTATGCAGGAAATTGCAAAACAAAATACAAAATGCAAATCCCAAAACCAGGTGATTGTTTTTGGTTTAAGAGACTAAAAGAAGAACAGACGCACACATGAAAACAACACAGATGAACACAAAAAGAAAAACTAAAAGAAAAGAACAGAAGTTGCACATAGAACAAAGGTGCACTAAATGCAAACAAGAATGCACACAAAACTAAAACTGAAATGTGGTATTAGATGAAGTAGTCAAGGAAGTGTTTTGTAGAGAAAGCATCAACAACTTTGGAGCAACAATTCAGAAGGATAAAGCAAAATTCAAAAGAATCGAACAGAACAAGACCAAAAGACGATGCAGATCTGACTACTTTAGAGCAACAATTCAATAACAAGCTATTAGCTGTTGATAGTCACTCTGAAGATGCATATGACTATGATGTACTTCTGCATACTGGCAATTTACTAAAAAAAGAATGCATGAGAAATACATTTTCAATCTCCAGCAATCAAAAGTCCAATGGCTAACAGAGGGGGATAGAAATTCTAGATTTTATTATGCCATAATGTTAAAAAGAAAATGTTGAAATAATATATCAACTCTATGCAACCAAAATGGACAACCAATTTATGATGAATCACTTATCAAGCAACAAGCTAGATGTTTGTTTGTAAACTTTACTTGTTTTGATGCGATTACGCATACGACGATTTAAACAATATGGTAGTTTCCTATGAACTAACGTTATTCAACTCGCTAGATGTTTTTAATTTTATAATTCATTTATCTAAAAAGTTGTTTTATGGTATATTAACAACTTAAAATATATTAATCTGAATTGGAATTAAATTCAAATCAATTTATTGGGACTTAATATCGACCACATAAACAGAAAATATACCTGCTCCATCATCTAGAGATATCGAATAAGACACTTCGGATGGCACACCACCCACTCCAACATCAGCAACGGTCTCTGCAAATTAATGATTCATTTTGCTAGTTCTCTCGTCTGGTAGCAGTATACTGTCCAACACCACTTTTTCATGTGTGGATGGTACAGATTTCGCATGGATGTTGGACAATGTAGAATCTCGGCATATAGTACCTATTGCAATAAAAGGGAATATTTATTATTATTTAAGTTTTTTACTTATTATGTCATAAATATTTAAATGTTAAAAATACCTGTTCCTATTACTTCTAAATCAGAGTTGAGGATTTCAGATTTTTGATTGTTCGTAACATTGGTCGAATCCTGGAACTGCGAAGCACTGAATTCAGGGGCATTTAATTGTGTGGCGCATCCTCCATCAGAAGAAATGACCGGTGCACGAATTCCCTGTTCAATATTTTCCACAATGTTGATCAAAACCTCCATTTTCCCAGACAAATTTCTCACTGTACCCTCCAAACTTCCCACCCTCATTTTCAACTCATCCTGCTTGCCATGAACATGTCGGAGTCGTTTCTGTGCAATGGCACAATCCTTAACTTTAGTTTTTGGTATAACGGTCCCAACACCACGGCTCCTACCCCTTGCATCCTTACCAATCACTTGTGACAAGATGTCTTCATCCACTGTCAATTTTTCTTCATCACTATCAGTGATCTTTTCCTTCGCTTTCGCAATTTGATGCTATAATATGATAATACTTACATGAATAAGGAATTTTAAAGAATATGCAAGTTAATATTTGTTTAACTTACAAAGTATGAAGAAGTGGCATCTGATATGCTACCACCTTTTTTCCTGTGTGTCTTCTTCCATATTTGACGACGGCTGATATTTGTTGATGGACTAGCAACGATCTGCAATACAAGTTGATGCAACGACATGAATATCCAATCACAATGTGTAAATCATTTGAATGAAAATGAATATAAATGACCATTTCTTGTTCTATTTTAGCGTGACTTTTATGTCCTGCATGATGAGCATAACTGAGCAATGCTCTGTTCTTTTTGCCTACTTTCCTTCTTTCGCTCGCTTCAGGCCTTACTTCATTTTTTACGACTCTGCCCAATCTTCTTGAGCAACTGTAGGTGGGAAAATTTTCAACCGTTCTTCGTCATTGTTGAAAGGGTCAAAATAAACTACTCTCAAGTTTTTCTTGTATCTCCTAAAAGCCTCGGCCATTCTCTTTAAAAACATTTCCTTTGAAAGCGGATCAAGCTCATAAATTTTCTGCAAAAAATATATTAAATTATATGTTGTGCAAAGAGTTGGAACCATAAGGCTATTGAATGAAATAGTTTTTGTCAAATAGATAAGGATACTTACCACCAATTCATTCCAAACGTTGTCCTTGTATATTCCAGGTACTTTATTCCAACTTATGTATGATATCGGCACATGAGCTCTTGCTAGTTTACCGAGCATAGTAGCGATTTTTCCAGCATTATCTGAGACCGGAATACCAAGTAAGTTTTGATCAATTTTCTTCGCCTCTGAACATGATGAATGTGAAGATGGTGGATTTTCTGACATTCCTGGAATTGCATTGGAATGTATAAAATATTCAAAACCATACATACACACAATCGTGCAATTAAAAATATACAAACACACAATCATGTGATGTATGAATACTAATAAGTTAGCATATAGATTTGGTAAGGTCTTCCAATTTTTCATTGTCTTCAAAAGCTGATTGATAGACGGTAGAGAACTCAATGTCATCCACATTTGTAGTCAACCGTTTTGGTGTATGCAAGACCACAGACCATCCGTTATTTTTTAAATCTTTTGAGTAGAAAACTTGACTCGCTTCTGATGCAAGAATAAATGGCTCGTCATTCACGTTATTTTTGTTCTTCAATTTCCCTAAATTTACCATGATGAGGTTTGAAATGGGATCTATTTTGCAACCATTGACCTTATTCTCGACTTGTACCCAATCACAATAAAAAACCGTTTGTTTGAAGTCAGTGCAATCCAACTCAAGTATCTGTTGAATGACTCCATAATACGTTGTTTCTGCTTTCTTATAATTTTTATCCTTGCCACTCGCTCTAAATTTTGTAATTGCTCTCATGCATACACCGCTATTTTGTGTTACCATATGGTCTTCGTACTTTTTCGTGGAAAATGAAAATCCATTCACTTGGTACTTCATATAACTGCGCGTTATGAACTTCGGCTCGTGCACTAACTGCCACAGAGTTGGATCAACATCGATGGTCTTTAACAGCTACATAAATTTTAATAAGTAAAAAAGCATGGTCACAAAGGTGTATTGCACACTTATAAACACATGAAATACTTAAGACGAAGTTAAACCTCATTACGTAACCATAGATTAAAACTTTGAACTACTTCCACGGTGGTAGCCCTGCCTCTAGGTTGAAATCTAGTACTTTTCACCTAGGAGTTATACCTCCTACGAAAAACATATATCAAAATGTATATATAAATTGAATTAAAAAAAATTAAAATTCCAAATAAGTTCGTGAACTTAGTTCTTCCATTCATCCAATCCATCGTACTAATTAAGGACCCATCTACGCACCTGTTCAAACTGCACTTAGGTTAAAGTTATGTCTTTACCATTATCCAGAGGTATCTCACCAGCAAACTCATCGTCCTCGTCTAAAAATGCTTCGCGGGTATGTTTATGATTGCCATCATCTCCGTTTGGCATATATTCCATGCAGTAAAGACTAGCTTCTTGTACGATATATCCTTCTGCAATACACCCTTCAATGTATCTTTTGTTGCGCACATATCCTTTATATGTTTTCATCAACCTATAAATGTGATCAATTATATACTGTAGACGGTAGCTATTTATATGAAATAATGATGTGCATAACTGAAATTAGAAATTTACCGTTCAAATGGATACATCCATCTATATCTGACAGGGCCACAAATCAATGCTTCATCGGCTGAATGAACCATAAGATGGACACTGATATCAAAAAATGCAGGTGGAAAATGTTTTTCAAAAACACACATTGCTTCTACTAAGCTAGCCTTTACTTTTAAAAGATGTTCCCTATTGATCACCTTTGCACACAAAATGTTAAAGAATAAACTAATACGATGAACAACATTTCATAGATCCTTATGTTGTGGATAAGAATGTTGAAGCAATACCGGAAGCAAATGCTGCATTATGACATGGTAATCATGTGACTTCATATTTCTTAGTTCAGGAGGATTGATGCTCACATTGTTGTGAAAGTTAGAAGAAAATTTGTTAGGCACTTTCAGATTTTTCAAAACGGTGCAAAACCGTATCTTTTCTTCTTTGCTCAAAGCGAAAGTTGTCTTTGGTATGATTGTTTTATTTGTTTCAGGATTGTCCATCATCCACAACTTTTTTTATACCCATGATTTTCAAATCCTTGCGTGCATTGATGCCATCTTTTGACTTATCTTTATGGTCCATAATGGTGCTGATGAGATGCTCCGTGACATTCCTCTCCGTATGCATAACATCAATATTATGTCGGACCAATTTGCTTTCCAATATGGTAAATCAAAAAAGATAGACCTCCTATGCCATCCAGAAATATTGTCAACGTCTTCATTGGTTGACATTTTCCGTTTTCGACCAATTTCTTCTTTTTGTTTACCAACTTTCATTTTGATATTCGCTACTTTCTTTTCAACTTGAAAACCAGTCAATGGCCATTTAGGACGACGAAGTTCTTGTTCGTTGTTGAAATTTGTATTATCGTATCGAAACTTGTGTTCGTTAGGAAGAAACATTTGATGTCCCATGTAACACATCTTCTTACTTTCAGGAAGATAATAAGAACAAGTGTTTTCCCCACAAACAGGACATGCAAAGTAACCGTGAGTTTTACATCCCGATAAAGTCCCAAAAGCAGGGTGATCATGGATTGCCCACAACACCCTAGCTCTCATTGTGAACTCAGAACGCGTCAAATGTAACTACTCCTTCCCATAACTGCTTTAACTCGTCTATCAACGGCTGTAAATAAACATCAATATCCTTTCCTGGTTGTTTTGGCCCAGAAATCAACAATGTTAACATTGAGAAGACGAAGGAAGATTATATGGTACTACAATTACTGGCTAACAACTGTAAGGGTTAGAGAGAGAAGCATGTGGACAGAAACCATCTGTTGCTATTCCAAGTGTGACATTTCATGGCTCGGCAGCAAAAGTTTGATCAAATGAATCTGTGACTTTCCATTGAGAAGTGTCACATGGATGACGCATTACGGTTGGATCAGACTTGGCACAACCATGCCAGGTCATCGCATCTGCCATCCATGGTACAGTATACAGTCTCTTCAATCCAGAAATTAAAGGAAAATGTCTTAATGTCTTTCGAGGTACTTTGGTGCATTATCTCTCTTCGTTTAATGATGTCATATATTTTGGTTCATTGCAATTTGTACAAGAAACTTTGTTCGCATCATCTTTCCAGTACAATATGCAATCATTGATGCATGCATCATAAGTTTTGTAATTCATCCCAACTTGCTTAATGATCTTCTTCACGTTTGACGCAGCGGATTAACAGAAAATCGATATAACGATGAAAATGTAGCAATCGGTGAATTGATAATCCTGAAATGCCCAAATTCGTTGATCACAAAGATACCGAATTCTAGCTATCCTCGTCACGTTGATCGCGCACGATACCGTGAAAGAAGATCTTCAATTCTTCAAGCGTTGATCAAGCGCACTTGATTCCGCGAATCGGCTTCAACAATCGTTGATTCGAGCGCACTCAAATAACCGAAAGTGGAGATAGAAGATTACACTCAACTATCAATTTAGGATGAAAGCACACAGCAATCAAACAAGAATTTTATTCAAAAATCAACAACCCTCAAATGTACAACTCACTCCCAATTTATAGAGTTTTGACCCAGACCTTAAGTCGTATACGACTTACGACTTAACTAAGTCGGTACCGACTTATTACAATGGCGACCCAATCTCTTTACAACACAGCACAATGCAAACGACTCAAAATATGGCCGACTTAACTAAGTACGACCTAACACACAACCGTCTTAAGAAACCTTCTGTAACGACCCAGGAATTTTAATAATTAAAATTTGAATATTTAATTAATTTTAAATATCAATAAGTGAATTTATAAGTCGAATAAATTTTTATTTGAATTATTGGATTTAATTGAATAATTAAATCAATAATTTAATATGTGAGATTATGAAAATAATTGAAAATTGAGTTAAATATGATTGAAAATGATTTGTAAAATTTTATTTTATCATATTGAAGTTAGAACGATATTTTAGAACTTTTAAAATCGAATTTAAAGTTAATTTGTGAAAATTGAATATTTTAATATTTAAATCGACTAGTGAAAATAGTCAATTTTTGAACAGTCTCAGAATTGAATGAAACTAGTTCCATTGGATCTGTAATAGTTAGTTATTACCGGATTTCAAATTTCGTGTCAATCGGAGTTATCGTTTGAGCGTGGCAGCTCGAAACGCATTGAATTATTTTTAATATTAATTTGGCGAGTTAAAATAGCCATTTTTCAAAAAGTCTCGGATTTCGACGAAACTAGTTTCATCGGATCCGTAATGTGATATTATTGTAAGGTTTCAAATTTCAAGTCAATTGGATTTACCGTTTGTCCGGTACAAATTAAAACGCCTAGAAATCGATTTAAATCGGTTTAATTTAAATTGAGCGTTTATAGCCATAACTCACACAGATATCCGAATTAGCTTTCGAAACTTGTTCCATTGTGTCCGGAATGCGAGGTAAACCCTAGAAACGCTGGTTACGGCGCGTAAATCGGAGTTCGGAATTTCCGGGATGAATAATGTCGTTCGTTTTCTTATAAATAGCCACCATTCTAAAAAAACAAAAGAAAAAAAAAACAAAACCCTAATTTCATAACTGCAGCCGCCACTTCAAAAACCAATGGCCAGAAACTCACGACCTCTCCCCCTCGATTTCTTCCAATCCGTCAACATTCGTCAAAAACATTCAACTACAAAGATGAAGATCACATCGAGAGCTTCGATGTGAACGGTGGAGATCGTGTTTGGAGCGACGTGGAGGGAGCTAGGGGGGTGCGTGCGTGCCACGTTCATCTCTGTGCGCACGAGAGAAGGGGGGGCCGAGCTTCATTCTGTTGGTGGTGGAGGTAGCTCTCGCGAAGGGCTTCGACATGGTAGTAATATGATCGAGTATAGTCGAGTATAGGCGGAGTAATTTGGAACCCTAGTTGCTTGTTGTATGGGTTATTTGCGTGCTTGGCCTGTAGAAACGAACGTGAGGGAGGAGAAGGAAAGGTGCGGTGATGATGGGAAGGAGCATGGATCCTATGGCTTAGATTGGCTAAGGTTTAAATATAAAAATTTATGTTGTAAATTAAGTTATTATAAAATCGTGTAAACTATAAAATGCATAACTTTTTCATACGAGGTCGAAAATGCGCGAAACCAGTTGTGTTGGAATCGTATGGACGACCACTACGCGATGAAATTGGATTGGAGTCGTTTGGAGTTAGTGAGAATTTTGGGTAAAATTAAACGTCCGTTTAATTTTATTCGAAATAAATCGCTAAAACGGAATTTAAAACCAAGGTGAGAACTTCTCACTCAATCGAATCAGTTTCGATTTTATTTTAAATAGTTAGATTTAAAATATTTGAATGCATGTTTGAATGATGATTGATATCTATTGATTGTTAAAATAGACATTATACGCCGCTAGTAAGCGGATGTTATTTAATAAAAACATATACCGCGAATATTTCATAAACAGTGAAATTGGTATTATATATAATAGCAATATATATATATTGGCATATGTATATATTGGAGTTATTGATTTCCCGCATTTTTTGTTTAGCGGATGAGACCCTATTGCACCGTCTATTAAGCGGATAATATTTTAAATCCCATATACCGCGATAATTTCGTACTGGAGCGGAATTGGTATTGTGCTAATGTTTGTGGATGCAGGAAAACAGGTTGGAGGGATCCAACTGGATTCTTCAACAGTATTTATTTGATTTCAGATATTTTCATATTTGATGGATTATCATATCGATATATGATATCGTTGTTGTCGTGATTGACTATTTGGTGTGTAGCATCATTGGACCAAATTTGGAATTTTAAAATGATTTCAAAGTGATTTTTGAAAGTATACGTTATAAAATATTTTTGGAATTGATTCATTTTAAATAAATAAACGTATAATTTTTTAATGTTATAAAAAATTATGATTTTTGAGAAATATAGTAAAAAACTGATTTTTGAGAATATGATGCTAAGGATTTTATAAAATAGTTTAATCGGGATTTTTGAGTTTATTATGAAAAGTTAAATATAGGATTTATAAAATTTAATTATTTTATGAATCAAAATGGTGAAATAATAAAGGAGACTAAAGATGTTTTAAAGAATAATATAAATTGATTTATATTAAGAGATTTATAAATGGATATTTATAAATTGAAATATTGACATTATAAAACGAGTTTTTATAAGTGTTTGAATGAAGTGAAAATGAATTTTGTAAATGAATGGAATTCATAAAATTATAAATGGTGAAGTTATAAATGAAATTTATAAATAGTAAGATTTATAAATTTTGTGAAATTATTAAAGAATATATTTGGATGAATAATTGAATCTTATAAGTTATAAGATTTATAATTATGAAGTTCAAAGGAACGATTTTGCAAACGAATAAATTATAAGTATTTCACTTATAATATGAACCTTTGTTTTATAATTGAGTTATAAATCGAATAGGTTAATAAAGGAACTTATAAAAGGAAGTTGTTATAAAATAAATAGAAATGGAATTTATAAACGTTGTTTTATAAATTCGCAAACGACTCATTTTGATAAGTAAATTGTTGAAACCTATTAATGGAGTTATATTCACGTTTTTGAACTGTGAATAATCCTTTAAAATAAAATGAATGGAAATGATGAAATTGATTAACGTAGTATATTCACGTTTTTGAATAGTGAATAATATGTTAAAGAAATTGTTTTGAATGTGATATTTGAAATAGAATTAAAACGATCTAACGATGTTTTAAAATGTGTTGAGATTCGAAACCATAGATTTCAACATTTATTGTTGAAATAGACGTTTCGAGAAATAGAAGGAAATGTTGGACTATAACACTGTTGTTATAGTAAATGATTTCCGAAAGGAAATGTTTTGTATAGTATTGGGATTTATATATCTATTTTAATTTCGAATCCCTATACTAGTGATTTTGGGACGTCGTAACGATGTTTTACGCAACATTCGTTTTGGCCCAAATGAATATGTTTAAGAGAATGATTTCCTTAAAGAATGAAATATATACTTAATCTCGATTTAAGTATATTGAATATTTTCTAAGTGTTGAAAATAAATAAAATTTGTGAATTACTTATTAAATAAGTATGGAAATGTTTTTCCAATGTGAAACGAAACGTTTAGAGAATTTATCTTTTTGAAGATAAATTGAAATGGATAATTGAAATCGTATATGCATGGATATTGTGAAATATAAATCCACTATGGAATTTATGAATGAAAAGGAGAATTGGTTTAAAAAAATAAATACTGATTTATTTTTGAAGTATTGAAAATAATATATCTTGTAAAGATATTTTGGAAAATAAATAATTTGGAAAATTATTTGGAAACTGGTGATGTGTGCATATCCATTGATAGTTCAATAACCGACTATCAATATTTCCCTTTGAATGGGTAATTGATGTGATTTGTTTGAATGTGAATGCCACACTTATTTTTGAATAAGCGCTCACTATTCGGGTTAACCGGGAAAGGACCATGGGGTCGTATAACCCATTCTGAATATGTGATACGTCGTTGTGAATTGCATTGAAGATCGGTGTTGAAGACCGAGTATTTGTGAAAGCGATAGGATGACCTATCGATTGTCTCTGCACTGGGTAGCTCCTGGTATAGAGATTCCTTAAGTGATGGGAAATTCGATCGGGATTGTGAATACCCGGATTGCAAGGGCTTCGTGAGAAGTGCCTTCGGTTTTGTTCGAACCCGGAACAGACTTGTATGGATTGTATGTCTGACATTACAAGTTGAGATATAAAGCCGATTTCTTTCAAATATATTTCTGTTGGTGGCGGAGAATTTATTCTTTTAGCTTAACACCCTTCTCTGAGACGTACGAGCTTAGAGGTTATGTAGTTGAATGTTATCAGCGATATATTCCCAATTTGGTAATGTGACATGCTGAGTGTTGCTGTAAATGATCATTGTGTTGATTATTTGTGATAGGATCGTTTATTTGATCGTCTATCTTTGTGATCATCTCTATGATCATTTGTTGACCCAAAGCATGGCTTTTGTATAAAGTATGTTTTTGTGGACGTGACTTCGTCGAGCCTCACACCCCGTGAATGGTCAAAACAGGAAAGATGCAGCAAGGTTATGAGGGGTAGCGCCCTTTAGGATGTGTGCATTTCCTTCTGGAAAAGGGTGGTATCATGGTATGGAGCCCAGATGCTTACTCATGTTGAAAACACTTTGTTATGATTGTGTGAATTGATTACGAGCGCTCGGTGAAAGGTCCCAAAGGACCGGGGGATGGCATATTCGGTCAGTTGTTACTCAGTTAGGGGTAACCCGGCCTTGTGTTGGTAGAGATCCGGTTTGGTTCTCGGGGATGTCCATCCAGAGGCATTCTCATGTGGCAATGGGAAGTTCCTTGGCCTGATCATTCGTTGGAAATCCAAAGAAACAATACGTGACTTGTACGGTATTAGTTGTAGAACCTATCATTCACTTATGGTGGCTCCCCACTGTTTGGATGGTAGCTATAGTAGGTATACGATAATGGTCGTATGTTGGCTAAGATTTATATTCTACTTTCGAAATGAATTTTCCTACCCTATACACTAATAATAATATCAAATGTTCTTTTAAATGCGTATCAAGCATCTTTGACTATCATAAGGAGAAATCTCCTCCGATTCTGCGTTTGCATTGTGTGCATGTGCGGGAGGCCTTATGGTAGTCTCATTCTTAAAAGCATTGCGAATTGACTTTAAAAATATTCCTCTATTTTGATTTTAAAGAAAAATAAACTGTTTTAGTTCTCACACCAGTCACATGACTGACTTGGAGTTTATTGTTTTCCTTCCTAAACTCTGGGTGCCCACCAACTTCCACACGGGCAGTCAAGAGTAAGGTTTATCAGGATATTCTGGATATTCTGGAATTGCTGGAGGCAAGATGGATGGCATGGCGTATTACTAGTATATAGTATTTCTTTTCCGCTGCACTGTTTGTTGTTGTTGTATACTCTGATGATATGATGTAATGTAATGTAATGTGATGTAATAACTGATATAGTTCTTTGTTTAAAGATTATTTATTTATTATTATATGTTGTTCCGCTGCGAATTGTGAGATTCTGATGTTGTTCTGTTGTTTTCTATTCTGTTCTATTTTCTATTTTCTCTCCTCCCTATTTTCTATCTTTTTCTCTCTTTTTCTTCTTTTCTTCTTTCTTAAAACCCTCAGTGTTCGGTTTTCCGTCGTTCGATTACTCGGCAGTCGATAAAGTGAGCATCGATGTTGAATTTTCGGAAGACGAAGAATCGGGTCCTGACAATGTGGTATCAGAGCTTATGGTTAAGTGACAACCATGGTTCTGTTGGGTATTATTCATTAGAGATGGAGTCAGTAGTACTCTAGAATGAGTTTGAGTGTAATAATGGCTACGAGAGCGTATTTGTTAGTGAATATATAAAATTGTTTTATATTGTGATGATTGGTTTGTTGAGTGGTATATAGATTCTGGTTAATACGAGTAATTAACGTTGTTGATAGGGATCTCTAAACACTTGTACAGAACAAATCGACACAGTATTGTTTTAAATTGGGTAAATGAAATAATTTTACCTTGATTATATTTTTATATATAAAGCAATAATTTTTCAAAATTATTAAAGTGTATATAAGTAGATTGTTGATTATTTAGTTGTTTGAATAATCTAAATAAAAGAAGAATTGTATAAGCAAATGAATTATAAAAAAAAATTGAATTATAATTAAAGTGATTTACAATTGAAAAATAAACTTATATATATGAGAAGTGAAACTATATGCATATATTTATGAATAAGAGTTGTAAATAAAAATGAATTTAAAGTTAAATGGAAATTTACTTTAAAAATGAAATATAACTTAAGTGTTGTTGAATGGAATTGATTTTGGTATCGAAGTAAATAATCAAATGGATTAAGTAAATATGAACTTGAGTTATGAAATGAAATTCAACTGTTGTAAATGAATGGATTGAATGTTAATCAATTGAATGTGAATGAAGTTGATATGAAATAATGAATGTAAGTATTAATTCATTTAAAATCTAATGTTATTGGAAGTTGAATAATTGAATGAAAATCAATTTAATTTAAACCAATTGATAAGCAAAGGAAATTTGGTTATAATTAATATACATTGGTTGTTATATGATTGTTAGTTGATTGTATATAATTCATTAAGAATTAATGAAATTGGAAGCTAAAGTAATTGGAATTCAATTGGAAGTTAAGTGAATCTTAAATAGATTTGAATTTGATTTGGAAGTGAACCAACTTGAATATGAATTAGTAAATATAAACTAATTGAAAATGAATGTTAGTAAAAACATCCACTGTTAATAAATCAAATGTGATTAAATTGAAAACCATTTCATTGAATATTAATGAGAATATGAATGAATATATATTGGTTATGAATTTGTTGAATGCTAGTTGGTTGATGTTGCATTTGTTGTTTTGTTTCAATTGCTATGTTAACATATATAGTTATTATGTTGCTATATGTTGTATATTGATACTATTTTCATACATGCATGTTCTCATGTTGTTTGTTGAGTGATTAGTAGGTGCGGATTGCGTTTGCTTTGCATTTGGAGCTCGCTTTCGCGCTATATTAGCCGTATATGCTTGCTAATAAAATATAAGGTACATATCTCGGATTACATACCGTACTTTTATAATTTTTCCCTTCGGGATGCCTCATTACTTGATGAGATGTATATTTGTGATATATATACTGTCATTTTTTTTTCGGATCGAGCCGCGCAAAGGAGACTATGGCGAATTTTTCCGGAAATTTAAGGCGTTAGAAAAAATTTGAGAAAATTGAAAAATTTTGAAAATTTTAACTTTGATTTGAAGTTGAAAGTTAAATGATATAGTTTGCTTTTGAAAAGATAACTAAGTATGATTTGAAAACTTAGTAAAGTTATTATAAGAAATTTAATTATGAATTTTTGGAAAGTTAATAAATTCTGTAATTTTTCTTACTTGATAATTTCGAGGACGAAATTCTTTTAAGGGGGGAAGATTGTAACGACCCAGGAATTTTAATAATTAAAATTTGAATATTTAATTAATTTTAAATATTAAGAAGTGAATTTATAAGTCGAATAAATTTTTATTTAAATTATTGGATTTAATTGAATAATTAAATCAATAATTTAATATGCGAGATTATGGAAATAATTGAAAATTGAGTTAAATATGATTGAAAATGATTTGTAAAATTTTATTTTATCATATTTAAGTTAGAACGATATTTTAGAACTTTTAAAATCGAATTTAAAGTTAATTTGTGAAAATTGAATATTTTAATATTTAAATCGACTAGTGAAAATAGTCAATTTTTGAACAGTCTCAGAATTGAACGAAACCAGATCCATTGGATCCGTAATAGTTAGTTATTACCGGATTTCAAATTTCGTGTCAATCGGAGTTATCGTTTGAGCGTGGCAGCTCGAAACGCATTGAATTATTTTTAATATTAATTTGGCGAGTTAAAATAGCCATTTTTCAAAAAGTCTCGGATTTCGACGAAACCAGTTTCATCGGATCCGTAATGTGATATTATTGTAAGTTTTCAAATTTCAAGTCAATTGGATTTACCGTTTGTCCGGTACAAATTAAAACGCCTAGAAATCGATTTAAATCGGTTTAATTTAAATTGAGCGTTTATAGCCATAACTCGCACAAATGTCCGAATTAGCTTTCGAAACCTGTTCCATTGTGTCCGGAACGCGGGGTAAACCCTATAAACGCTGGTTACGGCGCGTAAATCGGAGTTCGGAATTTCCGGGATGAATAGTGTCGTTCGTTTTCTTATAAATAGCCACCATTCTAAAAAAATAAAAGGAAAAAAAAAACAAAACCCTAATTTCATAACTGCAGCCGCCACTTCAAAAACCAATGGCCAGAAACTCACGACCTCTCCCCCTCGATTTCTTCCAATCCGTCAACATTCGTCAAAAACATTCAACTACAAAGATGAAGATCACAACGAGAGCTTCGATGTGAACGGTGGAGATCGTGTTTGGAGCGACGTGGAGGGAGCTAGGGGGGTGCATGCGTGCCACGTTCATCTCCATGCGCACGAGAGAAGGGGGGGCCGAGCTTCATTCTGTTGGTGGTGGAGGTAGCTCTCGCGAAGGGCTTCGACATGGCAGTAATATGATCGAGTATAGTCGAGTATAGGCGGAGTAATTTGGAACCCTAGTTGCTTGTTGTATGGGTTATTTGCGTGCTTGGCCTGTAGAAACGAACGTGAGGGAGGAGAAGGAAAGGTGCGGCGATGATGGGAAGGAGCATGGATCCTATGGCTTAGATTGGCTAAGGTTTAAATATAAAAATTTATGTTGTAAATTAAGTTATTATAAAATCGTGTAAACTATAAAATGCATAACTTTTTCATACGAGGTCGAAAATGCGCGAAACCAGTTGCGTTGGAATCGTATGGACGACCACTACGCGATGAAATTGGTTTGGAGTCGTTTGGAGTTAGTGAGAATTTTGGGTAAAATTAAACGTCCGTTTAATTTTATTCGAAATAAATCGCTAAAACGGAATTTAAAACCAAGTTGAGAACTTCTCACTCAATCGAATCAGTTTCGATTTTATTTTAAATAGTTAGATTTAAAATATTTGAATGCATGTTTGAATGATGATTGATATCTATTGATTGTTAAAATAGACATTATACGCCGTTAGTAAGCGGATGTTATTTAATAAAAACATATACCACGAATATTTCATAAACAGTGAAATTGGTATTATATATAATAGCAATATATATATATATTGGCATATGTATATATTGGAGTTATTGATTTCCCGCATTTTTTGTTTAGCGGATGAGACCCTATTGCGCCGTCTATTAAGCGGATAATATTTTAAATCCCATATACCGCGATAATTTCGTACTGGAGCGGAATTGGTATTGTGCTAATGTTTGTGGATGCAGGAAAACAGGTTGGAGGGATCCAACTGGATTTCTCAACAGTATTTATTTGATTTCAGATATTTTCATATTTGATGGATTATCATATCGATATATGATATCGTTGTTGTCGTGATTGACTATTTGGTGTGTAGCATCATTGGACCAAATTTGGAATTTTAAAATGATTTCAAAGTGATTTTTGAAAGTATACGTTATAAAATATTTTTGGAATTGATTCATTTTAAATAAATAAACGTATAATTTTTTAATGTTATAAAAAATTATGATTTTTGAGAAATATAGTAAAAAACTGATTTTTGAGAATATGATGCTAAGGATTTTATAAAATAGTTTAATCGGGATTTTTGAGTTTATTATGAAAAGTTAAATATAGGATTTATAAAATTTAATTATTTTATGAATCAAAATGGTGAAATAATAAAGGAGACTAAAGATGTTTTAAAGAATAATATAAATTGATTTATATTAAGAGATTTATAAATGGATATTTATAAATTGAAATATTGACATTATAAAACGAGTTTTTATAAGTGTTTGAATGAAGTGAAAATGAATTTTGTAAATGAATGGAATTCATAAAATTATAAATGGTGAAGTTATAAATGAAATTTATAAATAGTAAGATTTATAAATTTTGTGAAATTATTAAAGAATATATTTGGATGAATAATTGAATCTTATAAGTTATAAGATTTATAATTATGAAGTTCAAAGGAACGATTTTGCAAACGAATAAATTATAAGTATTTCACTTATAATATGAACCTTTGTTTTATAATTGAGTTATAAATCGAATAGGTTAATAAAGGAACTTATAAAAGGAAGTTGTTATAAAATAAATAGAAATGGAATTTATAAACGTTGTTTTATAAATTCGCAAACGACTCATTTTGATAAGTAAATTGTTGAAACCTATTAATGGAGTTATATTCACGTTTTTGAACTGTGAATAATCCTTTAAAATAAAATGAATGGAAATGATGAAATTGATTAACGTAGTATATTCACGTTTTTGAATAGTGAATAATATGTTAAAGAAATTGTTTTGAATGTGATATTTGAAATAGAATTAAAACGATCTAACGATGTTTTAAAATGTGTTGAGATTCGAAACCATAGATTTCAACATTTATTGTTGAAATAGACGTTTCGAGAAATAGAAGGAAATGTTGGACTATAACACTGTTGTTATAGTAAATGATTTCCGAAAGGAAATGTTTTGTATAGTATTGGGATTTATATATCTATTTTAATTTCGAATCCCTATACTAGTGATTTTAGGACGTCGTAACGATGTTTTACGCAACATTCGTTTTGGCCCAAATGAATATGTTTAAGAGAATGATTTCCTTAAAGAATGAAATATATACTTAATCTCGATTTAAGTATATTGAATATTTTCTAAGTGTTGAAAATAAATAAAATTTGTGAATTACTTATTAAATAAGTATGGAAATGTTTTTCCAATGTGAAACGAAACGTTTAGAGAATTTATCTTTTTGAAGATAAATTGAAATGGATAATTGAAATCGTATATGCATGGATATTGTGAAATATAAATCCACTATGGAATTTATGAATGAAAAGGAGAATTGGTTTAAAAAAATAAATATTGATTTATTTTTGAAGTATTGAAAATAATATATCTTGTAAAGATATTTTGGAAAATAAATAATTTGGAAAATTATTTGGAAACTGGTGATGTGTGCATATCCATTGATAGTTCAATAACCGACTATCAATATTTCCCTTTGAATGGGTAATTGATATGATTTGTTTGAATGTGAATGCCACACTTATTTTTGAATAAGCGCTCACTATTCGGGTTAACCGGGAAAGGACCATGGGGTCGTATAACCCATTCCGAATATGTGATACGTCGTTGTGAATTGCATTGAAGATCGGTGTTGAAGACCGAGTATTTGTGAAAGCGATAGGATGACCTATCGATTGTCTCTGCACTGGGTAGCTCCTGGTATAGAGATTCCTTAAGTGATGGGAAATTCGAACGGGATTGTGAATACCCGGATTGCAAGGGCTTCGTGAGAAGTGCCTTCGGTTTTGTTCGAACCCGGAACAGACTTGTATGGATTGTATGTCTGACATTACAAGTTGAGATATAAAGCCGATTTCTTTCAAATATATTTCTGTTGGTGGCGGAGAATTTATTCTTTTAGCTTAACACCCTTCTCTGAGACGTACGAGCTTAGAGGTTATGTAGTTGAATGTTATCAGCGATATATTCCCAATTTGGTAATGTGACATGCTGAGTGTTGCTGTAAATGATCATTGTGTTGATTATTTGTGATAGGATCGTTTATTTGATCGTCTATCTTTGTGATCATCTCTATGATCATTTGTTGACCCAAAGCATGGCTTTTGTATAAAGTATGTTTTTGTGGACGTGACTTCGTCGAGCCTCACACCCCGTGAATGGTCAAAACAGGAAAGATGCAGCAAGGTTATGAGGGGTAGCGCCCTTTAGGATGTGTGCATTTCCTTCTGGAAAAGGGTGGTATCATGGTATGGAGCCCAGATGCTTACTCATGTTGAAAACACTTTGTTATGATTGTGTGAATTGATTACGAGCGCTCGGTGAAAGGTCCCAAAGGACCGGGGGATGGCATATTCGGTCAGTTGTTACTCAGTTAGGGGTAACCCGGCCTTGTGTTGGTAGAGATCCGGTTTGGTTCACGGGGATGTCCATCCAGAGGCATTCTCATGTGGCAATGGGAAGTTCCTTGGCCTGATCATTCGTTGGAAATCCAAAGAAACAATACGTGACTTGTACGGTATTAGTTGTAGAACCTATCATTCACTTATGGTGGCGCCCCACTGTTTGGATGGTAGCTATAGTAGGCATACGATAATGGTCGTATGTTGGCTAAGATTTATATTCTACTTTCGAAATGAATTTTCCTACACTATACACTAATAATAATATCAAATGTTCTTTTAAATTCGTATCAAGCATCTTTGACTATCATAAGGAGAAATCTCCTCCGATTCTGCGTTTGCATTGTGTGTGTGTGCGGGAGGCCTTATGGTAGTCTCATTCTTAAAAGCATTGCGAACTGACTTTAAAAATATTCCTCTATTTTGATTTTAAAGAAAAATAAACTGTTTTAGTTCTCACACCAGTCACATGACTGACTTGGAGTTTATTGTTTTCCTTCCTAAACTCTGGGTGCCCACCAACTTCCACACGGGCAGTCAAGAGTAAGGTTTATCAGGATATTCTGGATATTCTGGAATTGCTGGAGGCAAGATAGATGGCATGGCGTATTACTAGTATATAGTATTTCTTTTCCGCTGCACTGTTTGTTGTTGTTGTATACTCTGATGATATGATGTAATGTAATGTAATGTGATGTAATAATATTTATTTATTTTTATATGTTGTTCCGCTGCGAATTGTGAGATTTTGATGTTGTTCTGTTGTTTTCTATTCTGTTCTATTTTCTATTTTCTCTCCTCCCTATTTTCTATCTTTTTCTCTCTTTTTCTTCTTTTCTTCTTTCTTAAAACCCTCAGTGTTCGGTTTTCCGTCGTTCGATTACTCGGCAGTCGATAAAGTGAGTATCGATGTTGAATTTTCGAAAGATGAAGAATCGGGTCCTGACACCTTCCGACTTAAGAACAACATAACCGACTCATATATACACATGACCAACATACGACTCAACTTAAGTCGGCAGCGACTTAACTCACACGGCTCAGCATATTACATCACCACACACTCACATGTTTACAACAGTTAGGTCGTATACGGCCTAACGACTCACGACTCAAGAAACTACAAACACATAACGACTTAAACATACAACGACTCACGACTTAAGTACGCTGCGACTTAAGATTCATCTTCAAGCCCATCTTCATACGCCTTAGCTTATCATAGATCGGTAGTTCGGCTAACGACTTAGCTTAGGTCGTAGCTCCTTCTTCGTTATACTCGTAAGATCGTAGTCGACCTAAACACTTGCTCCTTCTCAACTCGTGTTGCGACCTTGTTATCTCGTAGTGCACCCCTTATAGCCTTAGGTCGTACACGAACTAAAGGCTCCGAACGACTTAAGTCCATGTTAGGTCGTGCTTGGTCTATAGCGCTCTCCTTAGGTCGTGGCCGACCTACCCCCAGTGAACGACATAAACCCAATGAACCCTTAGGTCGTGCTGCATCATCCTCTCCTGGTTGGGAAAAATTCATCCTCGAATTTGTAAATTCTTTCACATCGAATTGTTCATTCCCATAATATGGTACAAGATGCTTAACATTGAACACGTCAGAAGTGTATACATCCTCCGGCAACTTCAACTTATAAGCATTTTTATTAATCCGTTTCACAACTTCTACAGGACCAATTTTTCTGGCTTTCAACTTGTTATAAGTGCCTACTGGAAAACGCTCCTTCGTTAACACAGCATAAACCAAATCACCTTCGTTAAATTCAACACTTCGTCGCTTCAAGTCTGCAGTTCGCTTATACTTCTCATTTTCCTTCACCAATCGTTCTTGAACGATTTTATGACATTCAGTTAATTCATCAACAAAATCAACAGCTCATTTAACTGTCCCCTTCAGTTGTGGTACTACCGCCAAATCCAACGGTCCCCTTGGCAAACTTGAATATACAATCTGAAATAGAGTGAATCCCGTACTACGATTCACTGTATGGTTATGAGCAAACTCTGCCTAGCATAACTTCATATCCCAACTCTTCAGATTGTCCTTCACAAGACATCACAACAAATTTCCCAATGACCTGTTAACAACTTCAGTTTGTCCATCTATTTGCGGATGATAAGCGCTACTAAATTTCAGTTTCGTTCCAACCATCTTCCACAAACTTAGCCAAAAATGACTTAAAAATCTGGTATCCCTATCCGACACAATAGATTCTGGCAATCCTTGAAGTCGATAGATCTCCTTGAAAAATAATTGAGCAACATGAACAGCATCCGCCGTCTTCTTACAAGCAAGAAAGTGTGCCATTTTCGAAAATTTATTTACCACAACAAATATAGAATCATTCCCCCTTTGAGTTCTAGGAAAACCCAAAACGAAATCCATGCTGATATCAACCCACGGTTTAGTCGGTACAGGTAACAGCATATACAACCCTGCATTCGTTGCTGTTCCCTTCGAAATCTGACAAACATGACATCTCTGAACAAACCTTTCAACCTCCTTCCTCATCGATGGCCAATAGTAGGATTGAGAGATTAACTGCAATGTACGGTCTCTACCCACATGTCCTTCTTCATGTAATTCTTTGATAATCTTCAATCCCAAGCTGCTCTCTGGAATACATAACCGATTTCCTTTAAACAGAAAACCATCAACCAACACAAATTCATCAGTACTTCCTTTCTTGACTTTCTCAACAAATTTCACAAAGTAAGGATCTTCTTCAATCAGCTCTGGCAATAATTCAAACCCTGTCACTTCAACTTTCATTGTCGTTAATAAATGACTCCTCCTACTCAAAGCATCAGCTACCCGATTCGTCACCCCATACTTGTGTTTGACAACAAAAGTAAATTGCTGTAAATAGGCAATCGACGATGCATGCCTTGCTGAAATCTTGTCCTGCCCTTGCATATGCTTCAACGCCTCATGATCAGTGTACAGAACAAATTCTTTCTGAAACAGATAGTGTCTCCAATGCTTAACAGCCTGAACAATTGCGTAAAACTCCACATCGTACGTGCTATACCTCATCTTTGCTCCTGATAACTTCTCATTGAAATAAGCAACGGGTTTCCCATTCTGACTCAAGACTCCACCAATTCCCACCTTCGACGCATCAGTATGCAATTCAAACAACAACTGAAAATCTGGTAAAACAAGAATCGGCGCTGTCGTCAATAGTTCCTTGATCTTCTCAAAAGCAACCCCCGCTTCCTTTGACCATACAAAATGTTTCCCTTTCATGCAATCGGTTACTGGTGCCATCACACTGCTAAAGTATGGAATGAATCTTCGATAAAAAGACACCAAGCCATGAAAACTTCGCACTTCAGTAATTGTCTTCGGTTGTGGCCAACTCCTGACAGCTTCCACTTTATTTTCATCCACTTGAATACCTTCCTTTGACAGAACATACCCCAGAAATGAAGCACCGTCCGTCATAAACACGCACTTCTTTGTTGCTGCATAAAACTGCTCTTGCCGTAGAATCAACAACACTTCTCGCAAATGCTGGATGTGTTCTTCCATACTCCCACTATAAATCAGAATATCATCAAAGTAAACAACCACGAACTTTCCAACAAATGGTCTAAAAATCTGGTTCATCACTCTCATGAAAGTACTAGGAGCGTTTGACAAGCCAAATAGCATAACCAACCATTCGTATAAACCTTCCCTGGTTTTGAAAGCAGTCTTCCATTCATCGCCCGGTTGAATACGAATTTGGTGGTATCCACTTTTCAGGTCAATCTTAGAAAACACAACAGCTCCACTTAACTGATCAATCAAATCATCAAACCTCGGCATAGGGAATCTGTTTCTCACAGTGATCTTGTTTAGAGCCCGACTGTCCGTACACATCCTCCACGTTCCATCCTTCTTCGGTACCAATAAGGCTGGCACGACACATGGACTCAAACTCTCCTGAACACGCCATTGTTCTAACAACTCTTCCACCTGCCTCCTCAATTCTTCATGTTCCTTCGGACTCATCCGATAATGTGGCCTATGCGGTAAAACAGCACCTGGCACTAGATCAATTTGATGTTGTATATCTCTCAACGGTTGCAATTCCTTTGGTAGCTCTTCAGGAAACACATCACGGAATTCTTCCAATATCGGCTTTACTTCTTATGGAACTTCAACGGATTCAGTAGATTCGTGTCCAATCAACAAAAATACTTCCGGACTCTCCTTTACTTCTTCAACAAATTCCTTTAAAGTCAAGAGAATTTTCAGCTCCTCAATCTCCTCAGATTTACTCTCTCCCTGCTGTCTCTTCTTTGGAACTAAAATAATCTTAACGCCTTCAAACATAAAACTATAACTATTGGTTCGACCATCATGCTGCACTGCTCGATCATACTGCCACGGTCTTCCCAAAAGCAAATGACAAACATCCATCTCAACTACATCACACCAAATCTCGTCTTTATATTTCTTTCCAATAGAAAATGGAACTCGAACTCACCTATCCACCTTCACCTCTCCTCCTTTTCTTAACCACGCTAACTTGTAAGGATTAGGATGTTTCTCCGTTTTCAACTTCAACTTTCTCACAGCTTCAGTAGAGATAATATTGTCACAACTTCCTGCATCAATCACAAACTTACAAACTTTTCCCAGAATAGTGCATGTAGATTGAAAAATGTTGCTCCTCAACCAACTAGCCTCATCCTCTTGTTTCGGTGTTAAACAAGACCTTCTCATCATGAGATTACACCCTTTATCTCCCGAAGCGATATCCTGTTCATTCTCCTCCACTGGACTAGAATCACCTTCACCAACATCCTCACTTTCAACTTCAGCTATTATAGCTCGTTTCTTTGGTTTTGGACACTCATTGCTTTTATGACCCATCTCCTGGCAATTGTAGCATTTGAAACCATTGTTAACCTTCGCCTTCTCACCCTCCTTTACTACAGGTTTACTGACAGGTCTAGAAACATTAGAACTTCCACTAATACCCTTCACTTGATTGTTGGAATTAGTAAACACACCACCTCCACGCCTTCCCTGCTTCTCCCAAGCTATCGCTTTCTGGTGTGCCTCCGCCACAGATCTCGGATCAAACATATTAACCATATCCTGGATCTGCATTCGTAACTCTCCAACAAATCTAGCAGTCAGTTGTTCTTCCGTCTCCATTATATCATTCCTGGCAATGAGTTGGTAAAATTCATCGGCGTAATCATTGACTGATTTCGTCCCTGCCTTAGATTCTGCAATCTCTGGTACATAAGTGATTGATAGTTGTATGGTAGAAATGTAGCTCCCATCAATTTCTTCATCTTATCCCAAGACTCAATCTTTGACTTCTCCATTCTCTCCCTTGTAAGTTTAGTTTGCTGCCACCACGCCAAAGCTCTCCCCCTCAACCTAGTAGCAACCAACTTCACTCGACGATTCTCGGAATCTCTTTGAAATCAAAGATCTCTTCAACATTAGACAACCAATCAAGAAATTCTTCAGCTACCATTCCACCTTTAAATTCAGGAATTTCCATCTTCATACCCGATTCCCATCGACGATCTTCTTCAACATCCCGATAAGAATTTCGAACTTGGTTTCGATCTCGATAATGAATGCTAGCTCTATCACTCTCTTCATTAAAATCAAATGTACGTCTATATCGATCTCGACCATCAACATCCCTTTGATCACGCATATCTCTTCTACTATGTCTCTCTTCATCTCTATATGGCTCATCTTCAAACTCACATGGAGTTCTTCTCTCTTCATGTCCATAGTCATGGTGATCTCTCCTTGATGAAATTGATGTTTCTCTTCTCTTTCTAAAAGATTGCGGTGATACCCTCCTCGCTTCCGTAACCGATGGCGAAACTCTGTTTCCTCCATGGTTCGAGATTGGTGATCTCCTCCTTTGATTTTGATTCAAATCATTCATCAACTTATCTAACTTTCCAATGCCTTCATCAAATTTCTCATTAGTACGTTGTTCCATTTGCTCGGCTTCTTCTCTTCTATACAACGCTTCAACATTTTGATGACGATTAGCTTTTCTCGGCGGCATGATTACACAATCACAAACACTTCACAATTCAACTCCAACTCTAACTTGTACAACAAGTCACGGTCTCAAACTTCAAAACAAACTTCACCACGGCTCAACTCAAACACCTTTCCAACTTTGATCCAAAATGAAATGGATCGAAAGTTTCTAACTTGTTGCAACTTCAAGATGAACACAATGAACTTCAACTTCAAATTCCTTGGCTCCAAGACTCGTCTTAGCTATGATTGGCTAAGTCAAGCTCTGATACCAAACTGACGCAGCGGATTAACAGAAAATCGATATAACGATGAAAATGTAGCAATCGGTGAATTGATAATCCTGGAATGCCCAAATTCGTTGATCACAAAGATACCGAATTCTAGCTATCCTCGTCACGTTGATCGCGCACGATACCGTGAAAGAAGATCTTCAATTCTTCAAGCGTTGATCAAGCGCACTTGATTCCGCGAATCGGCTTCAACAATCGTTGATTCGAGCGCACTCGAATAACCGAAAGTGGAGATAGGAGATTACACTCAACTCTCAATTTAGGATGAAAGCACACAGCAATCAAACAAGAATTTTATTCAAAAATCAACAACCCTCAAATGTACAACTCACTCCCTATTTATAGAGTTTTGACCCAGACCTTAAGTCGTATACGACTTACGACTTAACTAAGTCGGTACCGACTTATTACAATGGCGACCCAATCTCTTTACAACACAGCATAATGCAAACGACTCAAAATATGGCCGACTTAACTAAGTACGACCTAACACACAACTGTCTTAAGAAACCTTCCGACTTAAGAACAACATAACCGACTCAACTTAAGTCGGCAGCGACTTAACTCACACGGCTCAGCATATTACATCACCACACACTCACATGTTTACAACAGTTAGGTCGTATACGGCCTAACGACTCACGACTCAAGAAACTACAAACACATAACGACTTAAACATACAACGACTCACGACTTAAGTACGCTGCGACTTAAGATTCATCTTCAAGCCCATCTTCATGCGCCTTAGCTTATCATAGATCGGTAGTTCGGCTAACGACTTAGCTTAGGTCGTAGCTCCTTCTTCGTTATACTCGTAAGATTGTAGTCGACCTAAACACTTGCGCCTTCTCAACTCGTGTTGCGACCTTGTTATCTCGTAGTGCTCCCCTTATAGCCTTAGGTCGTACACGAACTAAAGGCTCCGAACGACTTAAGTCCATGTTAGGTCGTGCTTGGTCTATAGCGCTCTCCTTAGGTCGTGGCCGACCTACCCCCAGTGAACGACATAAACCCAATGAACCCTTAGGTCGTGCTGCATCAACGTTGGAGTACTTTGTCGGCAGCGTGTTACCTTCGGGGAGTAACTCCTTTATTAGTTCGAGAAGTGCAGTCATACCATTATCTGAAAAGCTGTATTGGGTCTTCAAGCTATTCAGTTTCACAATGGCATACAACTTCATAATCCCTTTTGAACATGAAGGATACAGTGGCTCTTTTACGCTACCAAAAAGCGATTTATACTTCTTACTTTCATTGGCCTGCCAATCTGGATAATCAGTAGACTTCTCTCCAACATTAGCATGATCAGGCAACAAATTTATAGGTTGAAAATGATGAAATCTATCTGCATCATTGACCAGATCTTCCATCCTAATATGTTCAGACTCAGCAGTAGTTCTGCCATGACTAACTGGTTGCTGTTTTTCCATCTCCGCCCTTTTTTCCCCATGAAAATACCACGCTGTATACGATTGGATAATACCCCATCTAAGCAAATGAAAATGAATATCATCTAATTTGATCGTCTTCATATTTTTGCACCGGGTGCAAGGGCATAAATACAATCCTTTCTTACCACCGTTTTCTTCAACAAAACTAATAAACTTCTGCACCCCGTCTATATAGTATGTAGATCTTAGATCTGATTCATTTATCCATTGTTTGTCTATGCTGAAAGACATACTGCCCTCCTATATCATATTTAACAGAACATGAGACTTGCCCTTCAACGGGTCCTCGTTCCAATTGCTCGAAAAGAATATTTTTGAAATTAATTGAGAAATTTGTTGTAAGGTTAATTCTACATATTTAACTTTACTAAATTATATTGTTCTTGTTAAATATAATAGTTATTTTTTTCTTCTATTGTCGTTTTGCTAGTTCAACATAGTCAGTTTATTAAGAAGTCCAAACTATACAGTTCATCATAGTTCGGCTTTTGAAATTTTCTTGGCCTGAGTTCTTTATCCTCAACTAAAATGGAACCAATTGCTTATTGAATCTAAATTCTTACCTTTTTCTTCAAGAATTTGGATCCTCTTATGAGAACAAGATAGTGCTATCACATTGTAGTAACTATGTACATATGTTGACAATCCAATTCTTATTTATTTCCGTTTATTATCTGAAGTAGCCTTTTCTTTTTCTTTCTTTTTTGGATGAAAAAGATGTTACTATAGTAATTTACTTCTTTTCTATATACAACACATATTCATTTTCTAATTCTCATTATGCTTTTAAACTATGACAATCTTCCATTCATTTGTACATCAAAATATCTCTATTCTTGTATGTACAGATCCATATAACCTCTATTTTCAAGATGTCCCAAGCATAATGTATTTAAAGTGAACATCAATATCAACAACCATTTCATTTCTACAGTTTGAGATTTTAGGGTGAAACCTGAGATATTATTCAGGTTCATTCATTATACTTATTAGAGTTTATGTGAATGAAACAATAAGTGAACCGTGAATGCAAATAATTGATGAAAATTAATTGTATTGACCGATTACATTGGTTGGTCCATTTTTTTGCGTGCATGTTCTCTTTGATAGTTCAGCTAATGTGAGAGTAAATAGTAAATACTAACCCCCTAAGTTTGTAGTTATAAAATAATCGTGAAATAAAACTTTAAAATAAAATTTAGAAGACTTACTCTATCAAATTGGGCTAAAAGTAATTCATTTCTAACTTTTCAAATTCGAATTTTGCTTCGAAGATTAATAGATGTGTTAATGGTTAATGTTAATTGCTATTGAGAGGACTATACTTTTTGAGTTGTTTTATTAAGAACCAAATACTCAAATCCATTTGCATTTAAGTTTCATTCTTTGTTTATGCATTTCCATTGCTACATTGCATTCTCTGTATTTCCTAGTTCACTACTTTATATTTTTTATTTCTACATTTCATCTTTCATTCCCTCCCACAACACTGCACTATTACTTCTGCCAAACACCCCACCAGCAAAATATCCCCACCCAATCTCCACTATACTGCAACCAAACACTCAACATCCACTGCCACTTCCTATTCATTCAAACTTCCAAACACAACCTCACAATTTCGAACACAACCCTGCTCCTCAAACATGCAGTCCTTAACCACAGTCACCCAAGAATTCAACTCCCTGCACTATCTCCAATTCAACTTCCTTGCTACCATCTTCCTCCCTGTCACATTAACTACCTTTGACGAAAAAATTGCCTCTTCCCCTCATTCCATTTCCACCACTACCTAAAGTTTCCAAAAATGTTATTTTCCGAAATTGAATTGTCATATTGTACAATAAATTAACAAGATAATGTAGGGACAACGCATAAATTTCCTTTTCCTATAAAAAAGTAATTTCATAAACCTTTCCTAATTTAGTGATAATTATAAGATTTAACGTAAAGTATCATTTATTATTATCAAATTGTGAAAATATTTCAAAATTTGAAATCACTATCATAAAAGCATCTTTTCTAGAAAATAAATAAGTCTGTAACTTTCCTTTCCAAATTAGAACATGATTTAATCCACATGATAATTCACCATCATCAAATTGTGAGTGTTGGGCGTGTTTCCACTAGACCGGTGCTACCGAACCAAGATGAGGGAGGCCACCGCCGAACCATCCCTTGCTCCACCTACCACCGAACCAAATCCCAATTCCCTCTCTAAGTCCCTACCAAACCATCTCCTCCCCAATGCCTAGCCCAATCTACTCACTCTCTACCTACTACCGGTCCAAACAACGCTCCACCCACTACCAACCCATCGCCGGACCAAGCACTGCCGAACCAATTCCCACTCCAATTACTACCGAACCAAAGCCACTCCAACCACTACCGGACCGAAGGCCACTCCAACCTTCCCCGGACCAAGGCATCACCGAACCAACACTGCCAGGCCAGATTACATCAGCCCAAGCCCACCAGCAACTATATACATCGAAGACCCCTACCCCCAGCCTCACTCTATAAATAAAGGGGTTGGGGGTACAACAATGGCAGACAAGTTTGAGAGCTCAAGCACGGATAAAACTTTCAAACAAATTTCAGATACTTGTAATCATAGCTTTGTACTTGTAACCTGAAAAGTAAAGGAGAATAACATATAAAGTGGACGTAGGCACATTCTGACCGGACCACTATAAATCTGTGTGTCTTTTACAGTTTAGTCCATCTATTTTATATATTTGCATGAATCACCCAAATCACTAAGAACAATATAAAATCGACTAAATCATACGACTTGGAGGTGTTTGCCCATTTTTTGTGCAAACATTTTTGGTGCTTTCACTGAGAACTCGAGCTAGAGGCTTCAGCTTCTCCCACTTAACCTTCTTCCCGACAGCATCGCTCATTGCTTGGAAGACATGCCTCCCAGGCAGAAGAGAGATGTTAGCAAAGGAAAGAACATCGCAACTAGCAGCGTTCCAGATCCAGTGATCACATCAAGAGAATCGTCCTGTTTCAACAGCAGTACAAAATGAAAATCAGGAAAATATGATAGCCCCTGCCACGGAACAAACAACAACAATTACTAGGGCAGATCTAGACAGGGTTGTGGCTAAAGTGACTAACCGCTTCACGTCCCAACAAGAAGCCTTGGTGGACCGACTCATGTCACTCTTAAGGGATGCTGAAGAATCCAACCGCAACACTGAATCATGGGATGAGTCCTAGTCTGGAGGATCTGGGAGGCGACAAAGATCTTTCTTCTTCGAAGAAGCTAACAACAGAAACAACAATGATAGGAGCCGAGCCTGAACTCAGCCCGAACTCCGACCCGAGGAAACACTTGGTACCAAACCCAACGGGGGAGGTACTAGGCGACGGTCGACGGTGGCTGAGCTGGTCATGCTACCTAGCCATGGAAACACCAATGAATGGGGCCGAGCTAGAATCCAGCCCGAAGTTGGACCCGAGGAAGTGCTCAGAACAGAACCCATCAGGGGAAGATCAAGGCAAGGGACAACTATAGCTGACCCTAGCATGCTCCCAGAAGACCAGAGGCAACCACTGGAAAATATTAGAAGTGATAGACGATACCACCCCTACAGATCATCTGGAACTCCGGGAAGATAGAATAAAAATGAATTTAAGAAATTAAAAAGAAATTAAGATAAGTAGTGGGAATGAACGAACATCTTTCAAAAAAAAAAAGATTTCTTCTTTCCCTATTTGTTGTTTCTTATAACACAACAATAAAATCTGGATTCGAGGTTTTTCGAGGAATCAATCCCGCAGAGAAGAACCAAACTC
The DNA here is from genome assembly GCA_030765085.1 of Allium cepa. NCBI lineage: Eukaryota > Viridiplantae > Streptophyta > Magnoliopsida > Asparagales > Amaryllidaceae > Allium > Allium cepa. Next base: position 833,994,794 of record CM060931.1, read on the forward strand.
ATTTCTATCTGCTCCAAATTCTGATGAAAGGATGGCGCGATTGTTCAGAAAGTGCGTCCAACGGGATCAAATAGATCGAGGGATAGGCGCTAGGGTAACCAGCCCTTTCACCCGCAATATCGAAATTGTCATCACCCTCCGAGAATGGAAAATGCCAACAATGGAACCTTACAAGGGAATCTCCAACCCCGTTGTGCACTTGTAGAGATACACACAGCATAAGCTCATGAGTGGAGCCACAAAAGGAGTATTGTGCAAATGCTTTCCACTATTCTTGGCAGACCAGCTACCTCCTGGTTCTGCCACCTACCCCAAGGATCCATCAGCTCATGGGAAATGTTGAAAGAAAAGTACATCAGCCAGTTCCGCATTCATATGGAGCAACCCAAGGACGCTTATTCCCTATCTAATATCAAACAGAAACCTGGAGAGACAGTGCAGCAATATCTAACCCGATTCAATGCTGCAGCGGCCGCAGTCCAAGATGCCGATGAGAAACTTATCTTAATGGCCCTTCAGCTCATGGGAAATGTTGAAAGAAAAGTTCATCAGCCAGTTCCGCATTCATGTAGAGCAACCCAAGGACGCTTATTCCCTATCTAATATCAAACAGAAACCTGGAGAGACAATGCAGCAATATCTAACCCGATTCAATGTTGCAGCGGCCGCAGTCCAAGATGCCGATGAGAAACTTATCTTAATGGTCCTCTGTAGTGGTGTGCATCTGGATACTAAGTTTGCTAGAAGATTAACGAAAGAAAAACCAGCTACCTTACCCGATTTCTTCCATGAAGCCGGAAGATATATGAGACTTGAAGACGCTGCCACTGAAAGACAGGACAACAAACCAAGGCAGCTCATGGCGACACACCCGCTGTAGCAAAGGACGTTCGAAGAAATGACTCTAGAGACAATGCTGGGGGAAAGAAGGGAGAAAAACGTCTATATCGGCCAGGAACGAGGTTTGACACTTACACTCCTTTGAATGAGACAATCGAAAACATCTTCCTGGCCACCGAAGATGAAGTTAAATACAGACGCCCTTCATACAAGAAGGAATCAGATAACGCAATTAAGTTTGGAAAGTTCTGCCGCTTCCACGAATCTCATGGGCATGATACCAATGAATGCCATCATCTCCGGGACTTAATTGAAGAACACATCAGAAGGAAGAGACTGAAACGCTATGTAAAAGGTCAGAACAGGACCCCAGCTCCTGCCGATGAGAACCCAAGGCTACCTCTCCCAGAAGCAGGAGGGGGAAATCGCAACACCGGCAGCCCCAGTCATGAGAAGATAGTGGTCCATACCATATCGGGAGGACCACACATCGCCGATAGAAGCTGGACAGAGATGGAAAGATACGGAAAGTCACTTAGAAACAACGAAGGCTATGTTAATTCTGTTATGGAAGAACGCCACCCGAAGCGAAAAGAGAATGATGACATTACATTCAATAGGCGTGACCTGGAAGGAATGCAGTACCCTCACATGGATCCTATGGTCATCTCTTCCCGGTTCGGCCCAGCCGAAGTTTTCCGAATTCTAGTAGACACCGGAAGCTCAGTAAATATCCTATTCAAGCATGCTTTCGACAGAATGAAGCTGTCAATGAAGGATGTGTCGCCCTGCAACAAACCACTACATGGTTTCACTGGAGATGCGAAGATGCCCCTCGAGCAATTGGACCTTTTTGTTGAAATATGAAGCCACCCCTGCTCCGTTGTGCGGAAACAAGCATTTGTGCTAATAGATAACCACTCAGCCTACAACGCTTTTTTAGGAAGACCGGCCTTGTCTGACTTCCAAATTGTCTTGGCCCCGTGGTGCCTGAAGATGAAATTTCCAACAGACAATGGAATAGGGAAAGTAGAGGGAGATCAAGACGCCGCTCAAGATTGCTATATGACCGAACTTTGTAATAATCGCAGGATGGATAGAGGGAAGAATGCAGAGACTCCTCTCTGCATGAAAAACTTGGAAGCATAGCAACTAAAGAAAGCCCCTCCTCTTCGATATACCAGTGATGCTTTTAATGAATTAGACCCCAGGGACAAAGAGGAGGAGGCCGCCGAGCCTGCAGAGGTATGGAGTTTGTATCTGTAGACAAACACGACTCAAGTAGACTGTTGAAAATTGGATCTCAAATAAGAGCAGCATTGAGGGATCTACTTATTGATTTTCTCCGCCACAACCTGGATGTATTTGCAAGGACGCACGCTGACATGACTGGAATCTCCCCAGACGTGGCATGCCACATACTAAACATCGATCCTACCAAGGCGCCAGTAAAGCAGAAAAAGAGAAGTATAGGGGCAGAGCGATCAGCGGCCCTCGATGAAGAAGTAAAGAACCTACTTGCCAACAGCTTCATACGAGAAGCCATCTACCTAGAGTGGATCGCTAACCCGGTACTAGTAAAGAAGGCTAATGGGAAGTGGAGAACATGCATTGACTTCTTCAACTTAAATGACGCTTGCCCGAAGGATTGCTTCCTACTCCCCCGAATCGATCAGCTTGTGGACAGCACAGCCGGGCACGAACTCTTATCTTTTATGGACGCATACTCAGGATATAACCAAATTCCTATGCACGCCCCCGATCAAGACCACACTAGTTTCATCACTGACCGGGGATTGTACTGCTATAGAGTAATGCCTTTCGGACAACGCCAAAGCTACCTATCAGCGCCTCATCAACAAGATGTTTGCGGAGCTAATAGGACGAATTATGGAGGTTTATGTGGATGGCATGCTAGTAAAATCGAGGAAAGCCAACGATCACGTAAGCCACCTGAGCAAGATGTTTCACGTACTTCGCCAATATGGAATGAAGCTGAATCCTCTAAAGTGCTCGTTTGGAGTGTCATCAGGAAAGTTCTTGGGATTCATCGTCCATGCCAGGGGGATTGAAGCAAGCCCCGAACAAGTCTGAGCCCTGAAAGATATCAAGATACCTTCCACTCGAAGAGAAATGCAAAGCCTAAATGGGAAGGTGGCTGCTCTAAGCAGATTCATCTCTAAAGCGACTGACAAGTGCGTCCCCTTCTTTGAGGCTCTAAAGAAAGACAAAGAAAAGTTCGAGTGGACTGATGAATGCTTAACGACCTTTCTTAACCTAATCGAACACCTCCAGAGACCACCAGTACTCTCAACTCCAAACGAAGGCGAAGAGCTATACCTATACCTTGCTGTGTCATCTCATGCTCTAAGCGCCGCTTTGGTGAGAGAAGACAACCGCGCACAACAGCCAGTATACTTTGTAAGCAAGAGGTTAACAGGGGCAGAAGCCAGATATCCTAAACTTGAGAAGCTAGCATACTGTTTACTAATCACGTCATGAAAACTGCGACACTATTTCCAATCTCATTCCATCGGTAACCGATCAACCGCTAAGGCAGGTACTCATCGCCCCGACACTTCTGGACGACTACTTAAATGGTGCATTGAACTGAGTCAATATGATATCACCTACCATCCTCGCACCGCCATCAAGGGACAATCCATGGCCGATTTCATTGCCGAATTCACTACCAACGAAGGTAAGGAGCAATCTGAAATAGCAAAAGACATTAAGTGGAATCTCTTTGTGGATGGATCTTCAAACGAACAAGGCTCGGGGGCAGGTGTTGTAATAATCACTCCCAAGGGAAGGAAGCTACACTATGCTCTAAGGCTGGAATTCGCTGCCACCAACAACGATGCAGAATACGAAGCAGTAATAGCTGGATTAGAACTTGCCTTAGAGATTGGAGTCAGTTCTTTATGTCTTCATAGTGATTCTCAACTTATTGTAAACCAAATACTCGGAGAATTTCAGACTCGAGGAGAACGACTCACAGCATATCTAAAGAAGACCAAACTGCTACTCGATCAATTGGATCACTATTTAATCAAACATATCCCTCGAGAAGAGAACCAAGAGCCCGACGAGCTGGCAAAGCAAGCTAGCATGAAAGACGGTACCATTTCCGGAACAGTAGCCATCTCAAAGCAACTAACCCCGAGTTTCGAGCAAGTGAATCCGGTAGCTGCAATCGAAGAGGAAACTTGGATGACTCCCATCTGAAAATTCTTACAAGATGGCACACTGCCCAGCGAGCATAACGAAGTCAGGAAAATCTTGAGGAAAGCTTCCCGCTACACAGTACAAGAAGGCGTCCTCTATCGGCGCAGCTTCTCTAACCCCTTATTAAGATGTGTCACTGGAAGGGAAGCTAAGGAAATCTTATCCAACATCCACCATGGAAGCTGCGGGGATCACACTGTAGGGCAGACTCTGGCAAAGAAAATACTCCGATATGGATATTTCTGGCCCGCCTTAAACAAAGACGCCTTAGACTTCGTTAAAAAATGTGACAGATGTTAGAAATTTGCCAAGATTCCTCGTCTACTAACAAATGAGATTACTCAAATGACCAGCCCTTGGCCCTTTGCAGTATGGGGAATTGATTTGATTGGCGAACTGCCAGTGGGCCGAGGCGGAGCCAAATTTGCGATAGTGGCAGTTGACTATTTCACCAAATGGGTGGAAGCAGAACCTCTAAATAAAATATCTTCGGCAAAAGTTATTAACTTCTTAATTAAAAATGTTTTATGTAGGTATGGAGTTCCACTCAAAATCATATCAGACAATGGACTTCAATTTGATAGCGATGAGTTTGCCGACTGATGCCGAAAGCACGGAATTCACAAAAGCTCCTCATCTGTAGCTTATCCCCAGGCAAACGGACAAGTCGAAGCTGTCAACAAAATTCTCAAAACTCTAATCAAGAAGAAACTTAAAAAGTCAAAAGGCGCTTGGGTGGATGAACTTCCTACGGCACTTTGGGCCCACAGCACATCTTTCAAAACATCAACGAGGCATACTCCTTTCTCTTTGGCCATACGGATCGGAGGCCATGCTCCCAGTCGAAACTGTAGTACCTTCCCACCGCAGGATCCACTATAACCTAGAAGAGAACGAAGAACTCCTTCACATGTCTTTGGATCTAATTGAAGAGAGGAGAAATGATGCAGCGCTCAAAGCAGCAGCTCACAAGCAAAAAGTGGCGGCGCAATACAACTTCAAAGTCAAGTATCGTAGCTTACAAGAAGGAGATCTTGTCCTCAAACGAATCTTCCCACGCCCCGGTGCACTAGATCCAATCTGGGACGGACCATATGTAATTCATAAAGATCACCACAACGGAGCTTATATTTTGTCAACAATGGACGAAGAGGTGTTCCAGAGGGCATGGAACATCCAACACCTTCGTCGATACTTTTCTTAACTTGTACTGCCCATATGAAGTGAATTAACAAAGAGAATTAGTGGACGTAGGCATTTTCGTGCCGAACCACTTTAAAAACTTGTCTCTTTTTTAACTTGTTCCTTTATATCTTGGCTGCTTTTTAACTTTATCCTTTTCTGTTGAACAAAATCCTGTGTAATGGCATTTCCATTCAAGACGCATCACGGCGCGACCTCTCCGGGACAAGACCTAACAGGTACTATACGAATTTATGCCCTCGCCAATGAGACACTTTTGCTCCAGCATCCCTCTGCTGCGGGTTAACTCATTGCTCGCGATCGGCCCTTAAAGCCAACTGTAATGAACCGATTATAAGCCACCGAGGAGGCCGAAAATAGACTAGGAAGCTCATTACGGCGTTCGGCTCGCCGGCAATTGTGAACCTACTTTAAGCCCCAACATAAGGTATGGCCAGCCAGGGGTAGTTCACGGTTGACGATCGGCACCCACGCTAGCCGACCATGGTAAATCGAATAATACCCACGATTATGGGCCATAATGGCCCGGATAGTTACCGTGCGCAATCTCGGCTCCGATGTTTCTTAAGTACGACTGTGGTAAAAAAGAAAACTCCCCGCGGAGGCGTAAGATGGGTGATAAATGTCTCTAAGACCCACAGCTAGGGAAAGTGACTGCAAAACCAGTTTGCCATGAACTTGAGCACATCGAAGGCCTTCCGTGATTGGAAGTTTTACTATTTCTTATATTTCTATTTTATTTGAAAACTTTTCCTCCTATCCTCTATAACAATCCCTAAAGTACAGAACACAAAATAGGAGACGCTCGCCAATGGAAATAGGAACTCACAATTGAATAACAGGACACTCAGCTGCATTCCGTACTCAGTCACACAAGGCATTCAAAGCCACCCTCTACAACTTAAACATGAAGGGCGATACTTTCCTCTCTTGCATATAAATACATATAATTCATGCGCACATCACACTAACGTTACAAGACATGAAGTTATATTTTATGCAAGAACTTAGCATCAAACATGATTGAATCACATGCATGTGTACAGCTATATTTCTTACACAACACATCAAGATAAAAAAAGCATTCTAATATGACAGAATCAGCTTAAGTTAAAAATTACATGCCAAGAATAAAGTCGTTCATTACAAATAATATAATTACAGTTACATTAATGTTTTGGGACTAACATAGACCACAGTGTCAAGTAAACCAAAAGATGTCCCGGTCAAGTCAAGGAGTCGGCTGCATCAGAGCTTCACCTCTATTCTACTGGCCCTCCGAGATCTACTTAACTGCCGGATCGGAACTCTCAACGTGTTGACCTGAGGTAGTTGGTGCTTCAGAGGTCCCGCCTGTCCAATTCAGGAAAGAACCCATTAATAGTCATGAACAATAGGCAATCAAGTTACAAAAAGACTAAAAGGGAAGACTTACCAGCATCTGCTCCTTGATCATCATCCTCCAACTGCACACCTACCTCCTCAGCAGTAAGTAGCCGCATACCCTCCTTTACCGCCACTTTCTCCTCCTTGGTGAACTGAGCCGTGACCACGTCCATCCTGAAGGCCACGCTACCCTCCTTATCTGCTTCGGCCTTAGCCTCCTCTAGGGCCCTGAGATAAATTCTGGCCATGACTCGGGGATAATCATCCATCCAGGATAAGTTGCCCTGTTTCCAAGTGCAAAAGTACATATCCTGAAGCATCTCATCCATTATCCCCTCGTTCTCCTCGAACTCCCCTATTCGAACCTCAGAAGCCAACAGCTTTGCAACGGCAACATTCCTCTCCCATCGGTATCGCGAGCGGTCAGCCTGAAAGGATTTCCTCATCGCCTCCATCTCCTCCTTCAGCTTGGTTTGAGCAAGCTCTACGACTTCAAGCTTCCCAGATAACTCCTCTACCCGCTCGAGATCCACTTTCCAAACCTCATCCACCGTTGCAATAGCCATATCAATCCGTTCCCTGCAGGCAGCCTCCATTTTTCGTAACTCTGCCCTGCTAGCCTCTTCCATGGTTTTCTTTAGTCGCCTGGAGGTGGCCTCATGCTGAGAGATCTGGTTGGCCTGATCGGAGAGTTGTTTGGCCTGGTCGGAAACCATTAACCGCAATTGAATGTTAGCACTCCCGATTTCCTCTCCGGCCTTGACCAGTCAGGCATGACGCCCCATCAGCTTCCTGGTCTCCTCAGCAACCCGGTCAATGTTTGCCTTAGCTTCGTCCCCTAAAGTTACAATCCGAGTGGTAAGCAAATCAAGGTCCAGGGACTTAGCCTCATCAAGCACCTTTACCATAGGATTGCGAGGGAGAAGGTGCTCACCAGTAGCCTCGTCGAAGGAAATATCATGAGAGCCTGGATCCAGATCCGGATGACCCGCAAACGGATTACGAGCCAACCCGGGATGATCTATTGGGGTAACAGTAGGGTTTTCAGACGGGTGCGGGGAAGGTATAAACTCAATATTCTCCTCCGTGGTATCCTGAAGAGGTTGAGTTGGGGGCTGAGGACCAGGTGAGGATTCGAACAAAGAATGGCTCCTCTTCTTCTTTTGGATATCCTCTTCGATGACCCCAAGAAGAGGACGGTAGCCGACTACGTCTCCGGGGCGGTTAGTCGGAGTCTTCGGTTTAGTAAAAGCTCTGAGGAGTTTGTATTGTTCAAGACAGTGCCGAACATCTGATGTCTTGACCGCTTCGCCCGCTCCTGGAATAAAAACCAAGTGTTACAAGCATACATCGAGCTATAATTCAAGAAACGTATCAAGTTAAGAAGAGTAAAAGGACGCTTTTGTTATACAAACCCTGGGGAGGAGTAGAATACCGCAATAAGTCCTGGATCTCATTCCAGGACGGAAGCTGGCCATAAAATATTCCTAAATCCTTATCATAAATGGAGTCGTCAGGAGTCAAAAATTCACCTTGAATCGCAGGAGTTGCCTTAGCTGAAATGCTCTTAGAAGATGAATCGGAACCAGTCCCGGCCTTGTCAGCTTTCTTTGGCTTCTCCACCAAGGCCGATCCTTCCTCCAACCTCTCAAAATCTAGGCGGAAAGCATCATCTGTCCACTCCTGGATCTCGCCTGCCTGCTCAGAAGACAAAGCCCCAGCGCCACTACCACTCTGCCCATCATCACCATGGCCATTACCATCACCTTCCCCATCACTTCCGCTCTCCTCCTCACCTCCTTCATCCTCACCTCTTTCCTCCTCCACATCTTCCTCCTTCGGGATGTCTGGACATGTGCTGGGGGAGGGTCCATCGGACTTCTTAAGCTTCTTCCCCTCGGAAATTGGAGGTTTTGAGAAGGGTTTCCTTTTTCCACTCTTCGCCGTACCCCCTCCTTTAGCTTTGGTGGCCCTCTCCTCAGCCGTGTCTCTCTGCTTGACCACAGACTGGCGTGGCAGAATCAAGTTGTGCTCCAGAAGAGTAGCATTCCTGATCAAATAAGAAGCTGCCCTCTCCCTTTCCGGGATGGCTTCTATTTCCACAGCCATCGGAACCAGGCGATCGCTCTCTATGACCGCAAAGCCACCTGTCGCTAGCATGAAACAAAAGCACATAAGGAGGAGCATTGCGGTCAGGACGGAAATTATAAATAAGATTCAACTTACAGCCAGAGGTGAAGCAGTGGAAAGAAATAGAGTCATCCTTAACGAAGAACCATTCCTTCTTGAACATGCTAAATTTTGAATACAAGTCCAGGACTGGCTTGAAAGACACGACCGACTCTAAGCTAATATATGGAGATCCCTTCTTGTAGCCTCTCAAGTTATACAAATACCTGATCTCCCGGTTGGAATGGGGACACCCATATTTTCTCTGGAAGATAATAAACAGGCTCACCAAGATGGCATAGGAGTTGGGCTGAAGCTGGAAAGGGGCCACCTTCAAATATATGATAAAGCTAACTATCCAGGCATTGATTGGAGGGATGGCTCCGCACATACAATGATACCTATTGTAAGCAAAATATCCTTCAGGGGGATTATACGGCATCACTCCTTCCCCCGGCAACAACATATGCGCTCTGTCAATCCCAAAAGAGCGAGATATAACATCAAGCTGCTCATCTTTGAGGGAGCTAGGAAAGCAGTCAGGCAGGGAATTCAAGAGCTCCTGAGGGCCATACCCGTCTACTAATGATCTCGGGGTTGGTCCATGACGTTCTGGTCCTGCCCGAACTGGGGGAACTACAGATGACTCTTTTTTGTCCTTGGATTTCTTCTTATCAAAACGGGTTTCTACTTTATGAGACATTATCTGCAACACGAGAAAACGCCTCGTTAGAACAAGAGATATAAACAAGAGAGTACGTATGGTCTGGAATTTCATTCGTAATTCAAAACATAAAAGGCTCAAGGTTCATTCGGCATTCAAACTCCCGATCTCATTCGGTATTCCCAACATAAAAAGTTCATTCGGAGGTTCAGGGCTAAGAATTCATTCAGCAATCGTACTCCCCATGGTCATTCGGGAGTTCAAGGCCAAGAATTCATTCGGCACTCATGCTCTCCGATCCCATTCGGCAATCCAACCATAAAAGTTCATTCGACAGAAGAAAACTCACCTGGTCCGGTAGTCAAGTTTGATTCGGTACTTGGTTGATTCGGCTGTTTCAAACAGTCAAATTTGATTCGGAACTCGATTGATTCGGCTATCTCGAATGATAAAGGATGAACAGAGACACGAAGCCCATACTTATAGGCAAGCATAGGATACCGGACCAACTGGTTCGGCACACAGAACCAGATGAGAATGTCCAAGCTAAAACAAAGCGTGGCATGTGCAGGCATATGCCCCACTTTGGGGGGCAAGTGTTGGGCGTGTTTCCACTAGATCGGTGCTACCGAACCAAGATGAGGGAGGCCACCGCCGAACCAGCCCTTGCTCCACCTACCACCGAACCAAATCCCAACTCCCTCTCCAAGTCCCTACCGAACCATCTCCTCCCCAATGCCTAGCCGAACCAACTCACTCTCCACCTACTACCAGTCCAAACAACGCTCCACCCACTACCAACCCATCGCCGGACCAAGCACTGCCGAACCAATTAGCACTCCAATTACTACCGAACCAATTAGCACTCCAATTACTACCGAACCAAAGCCACTCCAACCACTACTGGACCGAAGGCCACTCCAACCTTCCCCGGACCAAGGCATCACCGAACCAACTCATGATCGTTTTTTGTTTTCCTGTATGACCTAGAATTTTTCAGTATGATTTTAAACAATTAATTAATTTTAAATAGTTAAAATATATGGACTGTTTAAATTTCAATAAATGGGACTCAAAATATAGGGTTTATTTTAAACATTAGCACCAAATTGTTTCCAAAAAAATTGTCATTACAACGGCGCCATTTTGTAGCACCGGAGTAATGTCTATGCATTACCCCCTCTCTTGATACTTGGCTTTCGCCATTAACAACAATTTTATCCACTTATACAACAATGTCAGAACAATATACAACATTAGCACCAAACTGTTTCCAAAAAATTTGCCATCACAATGGCGCTATTTTGTAGCACCGGAGTAATGTCTATGCATTACCCCTCTCCTGATACTTGGATTGCGCCATTAACAATAATTTTATCCACTTATACAACAATGTCAAAACCATATACAATGTCAGAACCATATACAACATTAGCACCAAACTGTAAAAGATATCTTTTCACTACCAAAGATATATTTGCAATGCACTTTGAATACTTAATAGCACAATCCTCTAGAATTTTAAATATTTGTGTCTATATTTCTCGTAATTTTATTACGACATCTGTTTCATGCATAATAAGTAACCATTGTAGAATGCAAATGAAGAATCAATTATATCAAACATAAATTCTGTCAAAGGCTGCCTATTTTCAAACTGGAAGCTAACTAAAAGAAGATAAAAAGAAGTAACAAGAATTATAATTGTATTCATAATTATATTATTTCTTAATTAGGCCAGGTTTAGTAAATCATCAATTATTGGAACAAGAAAGAAGGTTAAGCATGCAATATAAAACATTTTCAAACAAAAGCACATAAGAATTAAACAGAAAATTAGACTGATAAAATTAGTAATTCAATTGACATGTCACTAATCCACCAAGGTAAGGGTAACCAAATAACTTCCTAGTTCAAGCATAGATAATAATCGTAGATTCTTTATTAAAAAAGGAAAAACATTTCGATCAGTAGACCAACATTAGCAGAAAAGGAAGTACATAAATTAGGTTACCTACAGCAACTCATTGAGATTGAGGTTTAGTCTAAACTATACATATCAATCCCTTCTGTTATCATAACGGTACTCGTCAAAATTAAGCATGCAATTTCATAACAAAAACAACGGAATTAAGCACGCAATTTCATAACAAAATTACCTGAGAGTAGCGATCAAATTCGAGAAGACGTGGAAGGCTCTGATGGATGACGTCAAAGCAACGTTCGATTGGTCGAGGTGGAAGGCTCTTTGGCGATTTAACCCTAAATAAGCATGGGAAAAAACGAAATAAAAAAAAGGAGGGAGGGTGTGCGTTTTGGGGAAAATTTTCCCACGAAAAGAGGCACAGATTTTGATACGGCTATAAGCTGTATCAAATGTTAATACGACTTACAGCCGTATTAAATTATATAGATACGGCTATAAGCCGTATTTAAATTTGATATGGCTTATAGCCGTATCAAATGTCCCGCCTAAGGTTGCGCCAAAATCCTATCTGGGATGTAGTGTGACGATTTAGTGTATGCGTTTATTAGAATGTAAATAAATTTTTGTAAAAATTATTGTATAATACACTTTACTTTTTATAAATCCCTTAGATAGTTTTTGACCCCGTCTGACAAGTATTGTATATGATCGTTATACGGATATTCGTTTTTATCACAGAACAAACATTTATATTCATCCGAGATAATATTTGTTGGATTTGTCCCTGTATTGGACAAGTTACAAACACAATAATGTAATTATATTTTGCAAGACATTTCATTTTGAACGGTTCACAAAATTTCGACAACACTTTCTTTTTGTTCGTTGTGTACACGCATATGTGTACGATAAGGGAACAAAGGTAAAGTGCTGTCAAAATTTTGTTTAATCGTTTAAAACGAAATGATTTACAAAATATAATTACTACTGTATTTGTAATGAGAAGCAGGATGACCAACCATCAAAGTGTAAAACAATAACCTAAAAATTGTAGATTATATTCATATAATAATTTGTGTAAATCCGTTTGAAAATAAAATTAAATAGAATAATATTATATATTTGCGAAAATTTAATTGTATGATTTAATTGAAAAATAAAATGTCAATACGTAAATGATTAATACGTTTTATTGTTTTGAAGTAGGAAAAATTGTCAATTATTTTATCGATCGGAGCTGGATGTACCAACAAAGAAGAGAAATTGGAGGCTCAATAAGTGAACATTTTCAGTGCACACGTCTTTATTGAATTTAATTGAAGTAATAATGGGAACGACGAAGAAATTCGTTGTCCATGCAGCAAGTGCAAATTATTGAAGCATTTGATACCAGTTATGGTAATAGTTCATTGGCGCCAATATGATTTCGTGCCGAATTATTTGGCATGAGATCGCCATGGAGAACTTATAGCACCTAATCCCTTACATTCAGAGGACGAGGTGAATATTGAAATTGTTTCGACGAATCTCATAAAAGATATGGTTGAAGATGCAGCACGTTCAATGTTCCCTACCGTTGAAGTTGTTGATAATGATGTTAATGTCGAAGAAGAGCCAAGTATTGGAGCAATTTTTTATATGATTTATTGGATGCTGCTAAGAAACCCTTTGGGATGGTTGTACAAGCAGTACTCCACTAGTGGGATGTTAATGTCGAAGTCATCATATTCGCTTTAAAATCAAATCCATTTCGAAATCATCATATTTGATTCAAAAATCAAATCCATTTCGAAATCATTATATTCGTTTCAAAATCAAACGCATTTCGAAATCATCATATTTGCTTCAAAAATCAAATCGCTTTTGAAATCATCATATTTTACTTCAAAATGTTAATTCAATTCGATATATCGATTTCATTTCAAAACCTGATTTGAATTACAATTTTGGTTATAATTCACTTTAACCAAATTCGCATTTAAATCCAAGATCTAAATATAAACACTCCACCCTTTGACCAGTTTGAATTTTTAGAAAATAGCTTAAATAGTTTCAAAATAATTAAATAGTTAAAATAGTTTAATAGAAAATAGTTTGAGTATTAAAAATGGTTTACATAGTAAAATAGTTTGGAAAAGAAAAATAAATTGAATATTTAAATAATATAGATTTTAAACCATTTATACTAAAATTCATTTAAAAATAGTTTCAAAGACAAACCAGTTCACTTTCCAAAATTTTCAATTCAATTCGGATATAATTTCCATTCGATTATAATCAATTCAATTCTGATTTCAAGTCGAATTTTTACTTTGATTCCATATTAATTTCAATATCAATTCCAAATTAATTTCAATTCCTCTTAAATTTAAACCATTTTATTTATATAAATTTCGAGTTCGATTTTCAAAATATCGATTCAAAATGGTTAAATCAAATTTCCTTCAATATCCAATTTTAAAAAAAATCCAAACCTTCAAATATTATTAAATTCCGAGCTCAATTTCGAAATATCGTTTAATATCACGTTTACTTAACAATATTTAAAGTTCGAAAAAAATTCCAATCTTTTTAAACAAATCAAAATTTGAAATTCACATCATATTACGATTATAACTTAAAATTCTCAACTTCGATTAATTAAACAATTCCTGTTCAAAATTAAATTTCAACAATCCGAGTTCCTAGTCGAAAATAATTCGATTTCCGTATATTCGATTTTTATTTCTTTAAACCAAACCATTTAAATAATTTCAAAACAGAAATTTAAAAATCATTTAATTTAACCAATCTGATATCTGTATATAATTCTATATCCTATCTCCAAGTGAATCAATTATTTCAATTTAATTCCAAGTATGGATATATATCATTTCAATCTAAAATAAATGTCACAGGTATATATTATTTCAACCTATTTCTTAATTTATTTGAAATAATTCTATCAACAGTTTCATATACCGTGAATAACATACAGGATGATAACATGATTTACCAAAATATATAAACCTCCAAAATATCAACCAATAGCATACATCATAACTAATCATCCAAACAGTCAATAAAATTCACAATAATTTCATAATTATCAATATGAGGTATTTTACGGACAATTAAATTCTAACTCAATTTAAAAGTCAACTCAAATTCTATCAATTAATTTAGATGTCAATTTAAATGTCAATTAAACTAATCAAACAACAATTAGTAAATTTCAATCACTTTACGATATAAATTTAACTACATAAAAATTATACCAGTCAATTATGAGCGTATAAACACTCACCTTTGATTTATCGACGATTTAAAATTCAAATAAAAGTCCAAATTTAAAAAGTCTCAAAATTTGTCCAAACTAATTCAGTAATGTCCGAAATTTCGATATGATCGCAACGGAGAAAACCACGTGTGAATCCGAGCTTGTATGGAAAAGTTATTCGAGTTAGAACATTTGAATTTTTAATATAAAATAATTAATAAAAAAAATATAATACGTTACCATCTTCATCTCTCGTTCGCGTTTTGTACCTTGCAAACCCATCATGCACGCCAAATTCAAACGCACACACGCCTACAACTTCGACCGGACGATGATCAAGACGTACCCACATGCGCGCCTCGTCGAGAGCTACTACCGCCACAAACGCCGCCCATCCAGCTGTCGCCTCAGAAACTGCTGCGACTTCGAACTTAGATTTCAGAGAATCCGAAACACTTCATCACTAATTAACCGTTGGATGTGTAGAGCTCGTCGAGCTCTACAACTTTCATGTTGAAACTTTTCGATTTTGATGAAAGATGAAGGAGATCGGAGGGGAAGAAGGTGGGAGATTTCTGGCCGTTGGAATTATAATAGGCGGCGGCCATGATTCACTAAGGGTTCAGAAAATAAAATAATGATATTTCTTGTTTTGTGTGAATATTTATATAGATAGGTTCATAACCGTCCGAACTCTAATCGAGGCATGCCCCTGGTGTTTATAGTGCCTTACCCCCATTCCGAACGCAATGGAACTAAATTTGACAGACAGCATATGGAAGATAACTTTTCAAATCAATCTATTTTATTGAATTCTTTAAATTTATTTTTACGCGTTCAAGATCGCACGACCAAACAATAAGCCTGATCGCTACGAACTTAAAATCCTACAATAACTCATTATTACGGATTCGATGAAACTAGTTTCGTTGAAATCCGAGAAAGTTGCCAAAATGACTATTTTTACTCGTTAATTAAAATATAAAATTTTCAATTTTCAATTATTCACTTTTACATCCAATTTCATATGTTAAAACTCTTCATTCATATTTAAATAAAATTTGAATCAATTTTCTATACCATTTTTAATCATATTAAATCCATAATTCAATTATTCAAATAATCTCCAATATTAAATTTAAACAAATTAAATTATCCAATAAATCAATATTAAAAAATGATTAAATTTCAAATAAATTTTAGGTATCAACATTATTTTATTTCTATCTAAATAATTCACATTCATTATTCAACTCCAGTTATTTATCATAAATACCATCGATAGATATAATTTATTTCAATATAAACAATTCCCAAATTTTCGAAATTGTTTATTTCAAGGTTTTTATACCAAATTCATATTCAATGACTACACTAATAATTCATTAAATTTATTTTTAACCATTTTTATTCAATAATTATATCAAATCCTACAATAAAACAGTTAAAATACGGGTCGTTACATACTCCCCCACTCAAAACTTTTCGTCCTCGAAAAGGCACTGAGTAAAGAATTTAACATACAATATATTTTATTCGAAATAGTCAACTTATAAACATCCAAATCTTATTTACAAAACCAATACTACATTCTTGCCACATCACTTTGATAACGGTTTTACGGAAAATATACATATATATAAAAACAAGTCATAAAATTTTTAAACTTCAAAATTTTTCTAACTCCCAGATTTACGAAAAATTTCGGTAGAGTCTCTTTTGCGCGGCTCGATCGGAAATTTTTTACAATGTAATATGTAACAAAAATATCCCAATATATATCAAATATCGATATATCGAATTGAATAACATTTTGAAGTAAAATATGATGATTTCGAAATGGATTTGATTTTCGAAGTGAATATGAAGATTTCAAAATCTATTCGTCTTTGAAGAGAATATGATGATTTTGAAATAGATTTGATTTTGAAGCGAATATGATGATTTCAAAATGGATTTGATTTTGAAGCGAATATGATATTTTGATATAAAGTATGAATTATTTTTGAAATATAAAAGAATAAACCGGTGTGTAAAAACGACGTTTGATTATTAAAGAGACCCGGGACTCTTATCGACATACTCTCTGTCGATATTGAAATCACTTTAACAACTGTGTACGCGATGGATGATATCTAGAATGTAGTGGTTGAATTGGCAACGTTTGCTGGAATGAAGTTAGAGAATGGTTATGGATAGCTTTGACACTCGTGTCGTAATTAAAATGACTGAAACATGAGCCTATGTCTGCCCAATGAGGTTTGCTACCTCTAGCAACATTGATCACTCGTATTACTATTGTGATTTATTATTCGATGGGTGCACATTTTCCGTTCGGATTGATTGCCGCGGTCGGCTACGGATGAGTTACGACCAACCAGAAAGGGTAAACTCGTAGAATCCTACCTCGAGTATTGCCTCATGTGTATTTATCCTTATACAAGATCATTACAACTTTGGTTTAGTACTGTACGTATATGGGACTCACTGGCTACCGACGTTACTAGTTGTGTTATAGGACCTGCATAGACTATGTTAAGGGGGATAATGTAAAGCCTTAACGTTATTTGATATTTATTTTATTGATAGACATTATCTATTATAACATACACTATTACATATAGATAGTTTGACGGATCCTTAGGAGATGAAAAATCTCATAACGTCTCTTAAGTTATTACACTCATATTTTGTGATATTGATTTGACTTACATAAGAGTATTTTAGTCCTGACTCGAGTGTTTTGTTTTCACTACGCTCGGGTCAGTCTTGAGTTTTCAACGTATTGATGATTATTCTCTAGAGGACGAAGATGAAGATTTGATATATTACTATTATTATCCCCTGCATCATACTATTCTACTGTATTGATTATTTATCCCTGATGTATATATATAACTCTGATAAATGTGTATAGATTATAATTAAATGTTTAGTAAACATCATCATGAACTTGTTATTTGATTATTATATTTTATCGTTGCGCTGTGAGATTCTGTGTTTGTTTTCTTCTTCTTTTCTTATTTTTCTTAACTAAACTCATTGATTATCTACGTTTCGGATTGTTTAAGTTTGACATGTGTGGATTAATTGATTTAAACCTTCCGAAATGTGGGTCGTCATAGTTGGTATCAGAGCGAGGTTTAGCGATAGCCTTGGCTTTGTGGGGTTTGACTCATTAGAGATGAGGTAGTAATACCTTAGAATTAGTCTTTTGAGTGTGTATATATGAGAGAGCATACTTGTTAGTGTTATAAAATGTTCTATATTGTGTTTGCTTATCCATTGAGTTGTTTATGAATTCTGGTTGGTGTGTGAGACGTCATGTTATCGATAGGGGTTTCTAAACACTTAAATGAGGCAAGTCGACATAATATTGTTTTAAAATCGGGTAAATGAAATAATTTTTCCCGAATTATATATATATATATAATGACAATTTTAATGAATGATGGGTATTAGGTGATGATAATATTTACTTAGCAATGATAATTGGTTGAATAAAAAAAGAATACTTAATGAATTTTATTTTATGAAGCGTTTGATAATTAAATTAAATTGAAATCTAATTAAAATAAAAATTATTTGGAATAAAAAAGATGTAAATTAATGAAATATTTTCATTGTAATGAAATGGAATGGTATAAGCCATCTTATAAATTGAAGAGATTTAAAAGCTGAGAATTTTATAATTTAAACCCTATTAATTTTTTTTAAAATTGTTTGTAAAGCCTTCAAAATTAATAATAAATATTATTTAAAAGATTTTTGACAAGAAAAAATATTTTGAAAAGAGTTTTGAAGAAAATAAAAGCATTAAACTCACTTTGGTCGCTGGGAAATAATTCTGGGGATGACTACAGCATCGTCAATATTCATCTCTGGATTTCTGAGTGAGAATTGCTACTGAACGAAATTTATTTTCGATCAAAACAAGTTTTGATTCTGAAAAAAATTCTACTTATGATTTAATAAATATATGAAAACAGTTTTGAACTAATAATTGAAAATAGTATAGATTAAAATAAGTTTATAACTTATAAATTTGAAGCGGAAAGTAAAACTAAACATTAACTATTGAATATTTATGGTTAAGCAAAGGAAAAAAATTTAAATTTGAGATATGAAATAAATTAATTAACTTAGGAAATGTTAAGTAATGGAGTTAGAGAAATTAAGTAAATAAGATGAAGTCTAGCTCAAGAAGCTTAAATAAAAATGAAAGGTATTTGAAATGAATTAGATAAAATGAAATTTGAATGAATAAATTATATATATAACTTATAGATTTGATAATTAGTAAGCTAAAAGAAAATTTGAAATTTTTGAATATGAATGATAAGATATTTTACTTTAATAAGATTAAATAAAATAAGTAATGGATTAAAATGAAATGAAGTTTAATTTAATATTAAATAAATTGAGTTGGATTTAAACGAAACTGGATAAATTAGTAAAGTGAATTATTTTCACTTGAGCTAAAATGAATTAAAAATGAAAACAAACTTGAACTTTAAAATGAAATGTAATTTAAGTGTGAAAGAGATTAACTAAAATAAATGCAAATAGAATGAGTTTCGATAAAATTGAAATTAATTTAAGAGAAGTTGAATAAATAGATTGTGAAAGAAAATTTATTAATATGAATTGAGTATAAAATTAAATTTACTTTACTAAATTAATAATATGAATTTGAACAAATGAAGTGAATCGGTGAATTAATAATAAATAAAGAAATGATGTAATAATAATAGACCTGAGTTGTGTTGCACAAAATATTTATAATAAACTTAGATGATTTATAAATGATGTTAGTATAAAATAAAGGAAAGGAGGATATGCTAAGTGAATTTAACTTAGTCAATGTTAAGTGTAATAATTTTATAAATGGTTCATGAATGAATTTATATGAAATAGGTTATTGGAATTTCACAAATTGAATTGAATAAAATTGAATATAATAAATTTGTAACGAATGTTAATAAATTGAAAGGAATCAATTAAATGTAAACGAATTAAATGTGGATGGAACAAGGGTAAATAATTGAAAGTAAATCGATTGAATGTAAATACATTAAATTGTAATCAATCAAATGTGAAAGCAACAAATATTGGTCGATTGAATAAAAATGTTTGAAACCAAATTAGTTGAAGGTAAAAGTAAAAGCGAATGAAATGAATATAAATCCGTTGAATAATTAAGGAAGTGAATGTTAATCAATTGAACATGAAATTGTATATAGATGAAATAAATGTCAATGAGTTAAAAGTAAATCAATTTAAATATTGATAGGAAATGAAAGTAAAATAAACTGAATATTGACATTAGGAAGTGTGAATTGGTATTGTTGTGAATATAATTTGATGGATACTATTTGTTGGATGTTTGTTTTGTTGCCTTTGCTATATTCGTTTATGGTTATTGCATAATCCATGTTATATATCGATTTTACTCTTTACATACATATATATATCTATGTGTGTGTGCACGCGCTTTCGTTTTGATATTGAGTCTCTTGCAGTTATAGATGGCGTATGCTAGCTTTTGGTGCTCGATTACGCATTATGTTGCTTTTATTTGCTTATTACGAGCGGATTCGCTTGTATTATTAATAATAAGGTACGTATCTCGGATTACATACCTCGATTTTATGATTTACCCTTCGAGATGCCTTATCATTGAGATGAGATGTATTTCACTCCAAAACTTGATTCGAATTACAATTTGGTTATAATTCACTTTAACCAAATTCATATTTAAATCCAAGATTTAAATATAAACATTCCACCCTTTACCAGTTTGAATTTTTAGAAAATAGTTTAAATAGTTTTAAAATAATTAAATAGTTAAAATAGTACAATAGAAAATAGTTTAAGTATAAAAAATGTTTTATATAGTAAAATAGTTCTGAAAATCAAAATAAATTGAATATTTAAAGAATATAGGCTTTAAACCATTTATACTAAAAGTAATCATTTATAAATATTTTCAAAGTCAAACCGGTTCGCTTTCCAAATTTTCCAATTCAAAACAGTTCCAATTTCCATTTCGGTTATAATCGATTCAATTTCGATTTCAAGTCGAATTTTTACTACGATTCCAAATTAATTTAAATTTCAATTGCAAATTAATTTCAGCTCCAATTTCAAATTATTTTCAATTTTAATTCCAAATTAGTTTCAATTCTTCTCAAATTTAAACCATTTCGATTTATATGAATTCCGAGTTCGATTTCCAAAATATCGATTCAAAACACTTAAATCAAATTTCTTTCAATATCCAATTTAATAAAAATCCAAACCTTCATATATTATTAAATTCCGAGCTCGATTTTGAAATACTGTTTAATATCACTTTTACTTAGCACCATCTAAAGTTCGAATAAAAGTCCAATCTTTTTAAAACAAATCAATTTCTGAAATTCACATCATATTATGATTACAACTTAAAACTCTTAACTTCGATTAATAAAACAATTCCTTTTCAAAATTAAATTGCAACATTTCGAGTTCCAATTCGGAAATAAATCAATTTCCATAAATTGGATTTTTATTTCTTAAAACCAAATCATTTAAATAATTCCAAAACAAAAATGTTAAAATCATTTAATTTATCCAATCTGGTGTCCGTATGTCCAAGTGAATCAATATTTCAGTTTAATTACAAGGATGGATATATGTCATTTCAATCCAATAAATGTCATAGGTATATATCATTTCAACCTATTTCTTAATTTATTCGAAATACTTCTATTAACAGTTTTATATACTGTGAATAATATACAGGATAATAACATGGTATACCAAAATATATAAACATCCAAAATATCAACCGATAGCATTCATCACAACCAATCATCTAAATAGTCAATAAAAGTCAAAATAATTTCATAATTATCAATAAAAGGTATTTTATGGGTAATTAAATTTTAACTCAATTTAACTGTCAATTCAAATTTTATCAATTAATTTAGATGTCAATTAAACTTATCAAACAATAATTAGTTAATTTCAACCACTTCACGATATAAATTTAACTACGTAAAAATTATTTTAGTCAATTGTGAGCGTATAAACACCTACCTTCGATTTATCGACGATTTAAATTACATAAAGGTCCGAATTCGAACAGTCTCGGAATTTGTCCAAACCAGTTCCATACTGTTCAGAATTCCGATACGATCACAATGGTGAAAACTGTGCGTGAATCCGTGCTCGTATGAAAAATATTCGAGTTAGAACGTTTGAATTTTTAATATAAAATAATTAAAAATATAATACATTGCCATCTTCATCTCTCGTTAGCGTTCTAGACCTTGCGAACCCATCACGCACGCCAAATTCAGACGCACGCATGCCTACGACGTCGACCAGACGATGATCAAG
This sequence comes from Allium cepa, assembly GCA_030765085.1. Classification (NCBI taxonomy): domain Eukaryota; kingdom Viridiplantae; phylum Streptophyta; class Magnoliopsida; order Asparagales; family Amaryllidaceae; genus Allium; species Allium cepa. Next base: position 834,016,856 of record CM060931.1, read on the forward strand.
ACATCCCCACGCGAGCGCCTTATCGAGAGCTACTACCGCCCCGAACGCCATCCATCTAGCTGCCCCCGTTTGCCTAGAAACCCTAAAAAACTACTGCAACTTCAAACTCATATTTCGGCGAATCGGAGATACTTTGGCACGAATCAATCGTTGGACGTGTAGAGCTCGTCGAGCTCTATAACTTTCATGTTGAAAGTTTTCGATTTCGATGAAAGATGAAGGAGTTTGGAAGGGAAGAAGGTGGAACATTTCTAGCCGTTGGAATTATAATAGGTGGCGGCTAGGGTTTCAGATAAAAAATAATAATATTTCTCGTTTTGCATGTGTATTTATATAGATAGGATCAAAATCGTCCAAACTCCAATCGAGACGTGCCGCCTGGCGTCTATATTGTATTACCCCTATTCCGAATGCAATGAAACTAGTTTTGAGGCATAATTTGATCATATGTGGAAGATAGCATTTCAAAGTCAATTTATTTTATCGAATTCCTTAAATTGATTTCTACGTGTTTCAAGCCCGCACGGCCAAATAAAAAGTCTGATCACTACGAAACTTGAAATACTATAATAATTCACTATCACGTATCCGATGAAACTGGTTTTGTTGGAATCCAAGACAATCGCCAAAATGACTATTTTTACTCGTTAGTTAAAATATAAAATTTTCAATTTTAATTATTCACTTTTACATCTAATTTTCTATGTTAAAGATTTTCATTCATATTTAAAATAAAATTTGAGTCAATTTTCTATACCATTTCTAGCCATATTAAATCCTTAATTCAATTATTCAAATAATCTCCAATATTAAATTTAAGAAAATTGAATTATCCAATAAATCAATATTGACAAATCATTAAATTTCAAATAAATTTTTTGGTATCAACATTATTTTGTTTCTGTCTAAATAATTCACATTTATTATTCAACTCATAAATACAATCGATACACATAACTTATTTCAATATAAACAATTCCCAAATTTCCGAAATTGTTTATTTCAAATTTTTTATCCAAATTTATATTCAATAACTACATTAATAATTCATTAAATTTATTTTAACCATTTTTATTCAATAATTATATCAAATCCTATAATTTAAAACAATTAAAAATAAGGGTCGTTACAGTGCACAAACAAGAAACAACAGTCTTTTAAAGTTGTCTGAAGTTGAATTCTCCTTCATTTACTATGCAAATTTCCTTTTTATTTCTCCTTTCTTACAAATACGATATTTTGCAAGCTTAAACCACCATTAACATGACCCTTAAGCTTTATAAAAAAAAATTATAAGAAGAGAAATGGGAATTGAAGAAGACAATTAAGAGAGGTGTTCCCTTTTCATGTGAGTGCCTGAGTTCATTTATAGTAGTTAGTTGTTGTTGGATGTTTGACACGTGTATATTCTGATATGAGGATTGAGTATGCTTCTTTTGAATGAATATTTACAACGTGGACTAATGAGAAGGAGCCATATGCCACATTTTGAGTAAAAATTCGAAATCTTTAAATTTTCATGTCTTTGTCCTATAAGCAAAGTTTAAAGAAAAATTTGGCCCAATTACTATACACCACGCGTCAATCATTTATTGATTCTTCGTAATCTACTACTACCCCTTTATCATAAGGCCACTTGATAATCGATAAAGTGAAAGTACTTTATGATCTTCTGATTAGCGACAATCCTTGCTATGATAAGATGCGACAACCTTTTATTAATAACGCATGGTAGCTATATATTAGGACAATTTCCACATAATACAATAAAAATACCATATTATAACGTTGTTTTTACAACGGTCTTTAAATGCTCGTTGTAATAGAAACATATTACAACGGTTTTTTCTGGCCTGTTGTAACAAATATCACTTTTCAACAACTCTTTTACTTTGCACGTTGTAATAGACACCTATTACAACGTTTTTAATTTGACCATTGTAATAGATACCTATTACAATGGTTTTTTGCCCGTCGTAATAGATACTTGTTTTCATCCCTGTTTGCCCGTTATAATAGATGCCTATTACAACTATTTTCTTTTGCTCGTTGTAATAGATCCCTTTTATTATTTAGTCTATAATAAATCAATATTTATTTTTTATATTAATAATTTATTATAGTTAATTATTATTTATTAATTAATATTTAATGATAATCTACGTTTCACCACAACAAAAAGACCATATTAAAACAGTAATTTCACAATGGTCATAAAATATCAATTATATTAATATTTAATAATTAACAAAATATACATAATGAGCAACACTTAATAATTAATATTCAATTATAATTAAGAAGTAATAACTAAGAGTTAATAATTAAGAGTTACTATCAAATAATTAATAATTAACGACCAAGACTTGTTGGAAGTTTTTCATAAAATTGTTTAAATTGATTGCCACTACGAAGGGGGGGTCCAAGGAGGTGGCAACCTCCCTAGTTGGGGGTACGGGGGCAATGCTCCACTGACGGCGGTCGATATGGCTGGTCATGTAACGACCCGAAATTTTCTAACCCGAAAATTCCAGATAGTTATGAAAAAGAAGAAAGAGATAGAAGAAGGAAAAGAAAAGAAACATCAACAACTCACATTCGCAGCGGATAAAATATAATAATAAATAATAGTTTACAAAAGAATACTATATTTGTTGATTAAATTTAATATACATCAGAGTTTCACATATATATACAGACACTAGACATATAAATCATGTCCCAGATACACAATAATATACTGCAGCGGAAATACTCCGTACGTACTTGCCATCCAGCTCGCCTCCTGAGCTCCAAACGTACCTACCTGAAAATCTGTAATACTCGGTCTGACCCGAGCATTACACCAAAGTAACACCCGGGTCAGGCTGGAAACCAGCGTGAGTAAACCCAACTAACATGGAATACCAAAACAACCAACTTATATAAACCCGGGTAACTTATATTAATTTAACCAATTCATAATTTGCTATAGACAATGCTTATTTCACATATAAATTTCTAAGTACCAAACTTAGAATAAAATAATCCAATTTACTTAAATCGTTTTATTTCAGCCTATTTATTTCACACGTCAATTTATTTATTTTTAATCCGTAGTAGTTTTCGGGTATTTCCCCAAATACCCGACTTCCGATCTTCCCGAATTCAATATCATCTTAGAAACAAACCGTTTAAGCTTAAACTATTTTAGTATCAACTCGGAATTTATCACAAATAGACAATCCATGCTAAGCAGTTCAATCCAAACATAGCATATTAAACCACATACCAGCGATATCAAATAATCCAAGACATTCAATATCTTTGTTCATCAATAAGCAAAATTTATCCATCATTCCATTTCTAATTAATTTAATATAAATTAAATTGATTACTTTATCCACATTAACCCTGCTTATTCAGGATACAACTACCAATTAATCATGTTCGAACTTCCTCCCTAGGTTCCTTATGTAATTTGCCTTAAAATAACACAAAACGCTTATCCTTTCATTTATCACTTATTAATTCTTAATTACTTTCTTAAGTAATTTCCCCCTTAATTACTTTTATCAAGTAATTATCCCATTGCTATTATTATTTAAACTTTAATTATTAATTTTATCCTTTAAATTAATTTCACGATATTAATTATTCTTAACCAAAATTAGTAGGTAATCTTTTATTTACTTCATTAAATAAATTAATTATACCTTTATTAACTATTTAATTAATCTCTTGAGTTATTTCACCAAATGATTATATTTTATTTATTACTTTAAGTAATAACTTATTTAACCACCCACTGATTATTCTAATTTCATTAAACTTCATAAATTGACTTAATCCTTAATTAATTAATTCGACCCTTATTAACTTAAAAATGAAAACATTTTTTTTTATTCATGGTTTGAGTTTAAACAATTTAAACTCCAATACTTCGAGCCAAACAACAATTTACTCGGAAACCATCCAATAAACCAAAGTCACCAAATCATCAATTCTCAACGTACATCAAATCAATTCAATCATTCAAACAATCATCTAAATTTGACTATTGAAATTTAATAACAACTCAGCTGAGTGAGATTTACTCACCTTTGCTTTTATTTGCAAATCCACATCGTTCTCGAGTTGATTCCTTGATTATTGACCTTGAATAACATTTATATGGTTTATTAATAATTGGAATAATTAAATTATCAATCACCGTTTAATAAAATTTGATTTACCAATTATTTTGTTCGAACAAATTTTTCCAAAAATAAGTAATTATTTCTTTTCTTTTGTAACCCACATACTAACAAGTAATATATATAGTTTTCAAAAATTTAATTTTATATAATGTTCAACATTTCAAAATTTCCTTTCTAACCTTTATATACATGTTGAATTTCAAAACAGAATTGTTTTATACCCTACTGTTAAATCACATCCTACCTCTATATAGTTCAACATGTATGTGTAAAATATTTTATTAAGTAAACAGAAAGGGAAAGGGAACTCACCACCTCATATTTAACTCGAGAGGCCCCAGGCCTTCATCGAACGCTAAATGCGAACGAAAATATGGAACCCTTTCAAACCCCAAACCAGAAAACCCATCACGACCTCGTCCATGGAATCACGTGCGACAACAACCTCGTGCACCCAGCCCTAACTGAGATGACGAACCACCCTTGCTAGCGTTAGCCCCTCCTCCTTAATCGCATCATTCCCCAAAGTTTCTGTGAGCTCACACGCACGACCATCGATCGAACAATTCCTGGCGGCAACCTCGATTCGCAACCCTACCCGGCCTCTTGTGCCGCTACTCAATTGTCGCCCCTCTTCCCTTACACGAACGCGACAGAGAGATTCGACGTCCCCACCTCCTCGAGCTCGAGACGAGAGTGATAATCTTCAAACGGATTGTTCGATTCCTTTTGGATTTGGGTTGAAAATGATTTGGGGATTGAATAAAGGAGAGGGGAAGCTTTTAATTAGCCGCCACTGTCTCTCTGTTTTTTTTTTTTTTTTTAGCATCGCGATTTGTAACAAAGGAAGAGAGAAGGAGACTATCGGCCATTAATTTACAAAGCTGTATTATTATCCTTTTTCTCTGAGTCGTCTGTTAATATAAAAGAAGGAGGTGCGTTGATAAAGGCGTGTAGAGGAAGGTTGCAGCGATTTACACGAAAAAGGAGAAAAATAGGTCTGCGCGTTTCAGGAGGTAAGGTGGCTGATTGACTTTTATATTTTTAAAATTATTTAATTTCCAAAATATCTCGTTGCGCAAAATGCGAAGTCTCGAACCCCGAATCAGACATGCCGACAAGCGTTTATAAGGTTTTACTCGCGTTCCGAACACGATGGAACATGTTTCGGAAGCTAACTCGATCATATGCACGAGTTATCGAAGAAAACGATCAATTCTAAATTAAATTGATTACAATAATTTCTAAGCGTTTTGAGCTGCCATGGTCAACCGACAACTCTGATTGCTACGAAAATTGAAATCCGATAATAACCAACTATTACGGATCCAATGGAACTGGTTTCGTTGAATTCCGAGACTATGCCTCGAAAGGCTATTTTTAAATTCAATTTAATCGGTATATTTTCAAAACCGAACAAATTACCTTTAAATCAAATTCCAACCATTCTATTATCTTCAGAATCATCATTATAAATTTTATAAGTCCTCAAATTATTTTAATAGGTTAAAACTGAGGAATTCAATGATTTACCCAATTCCAAATTATATATAATTCAAAAGTTTGATTATCAAGTAAATATTGATATTTGAAATTCAAGTTAAAATTAACTTTTAAATATTTTAAAATCGATTAATTATTCCAATTTAATTTGTTAAAATTTCCGGGTCGTCACATTCCTCCCCCCTTAAAAGAATTTCGTCCCCGAAATTACTAATTAGGAAGAATTGACCAATACCCGTTTATCTTTTCCAAAATTCACAATTCAACATCCTACCACTTGTCTTTTATTAAAGGTCCACTAACACCTTATTCAACTTTCCCAAAACCTTCTATAGATCCAATCAATACTCTTCTGCTCAATCAATTAAATTTCAAATTAAAACCAATTTTTGAATTATCAAAATTTCTTAAAAATTTTCTAACTCTCTAAATTCTCGAAATTTTTTGCCAGCGTCTCCTTTGCGCGGCTAGCTCGGTACTACTACAAAAGGCCTCTACGGGCTTCCCAATTCCAAAAGAAAACAAAAGCCAAGTGGCTGCATCAAAAACCCAATCCAAATTTCATATAGAAACTAAAATACATACCTTTTTGTCGGGCAATTCACATTAATCTTTTGGAATCAAATCCAATTTCCTTTTCTCTTCAATACCTGCATATCTCACTTAGCAACAATATCCAATCACAACCTTACAAATCATTTTATACATTCTCATATATAGGTTTTCACATACACTGCTATTCAATTTTGTTGTTCCCGTTTTCATATGAATTCAATTTTATTTCGATTTCTAATATTGAATTTTATCTTTCATTAGAACTTATTCATGTTAGTTTCATTTACTAGTTTATTGCAAATTTCCAAATTTGACATTGTTTCGTTGTTAACCAAATTTTTCAAAAAAATTTCTAACTCCCAAAATTTTTAGAAAATTTTGGCAGAGTCTCCTTTGTACGGAGGAGCTTTTGGAATTTGACAATATATATAAATATGTATACATCGACCCACACGGTCGGAAAAAGCAAAAACAGTTCATATTTCCTATTTTTATGGCGTAGGCGTACCTTATTTAGCATTTTAAGCAAGCAACTTATTAATTTAAGCAATTAGCGCAATCCAAATCAACCAAACAGTCTTCAGGTACCTGTACTTACTCAATTTAAATATGTAAGTGCCATATATATGAAGTTTATAACATTTCTCTTGCTTAAAAAAAAACTTCAACACATCAATTCTAAGAGAAATGCATTCTAAATAACTTCCACAAGCACTTTATATGATTCCAAAACTAATTCCATTGTTTTCAACCAATTTATATTTGTAACGACCCAAAATTTTTAAAAATTAAAATTTGAATATTTAATTAATTTTAAATATAAATAAGTGAATTTATAAGTCAAATAAATTTTTATTTGAATTATTGGATTCAATTGGATAATTAAATCGATAATTTAATACGTTAAATTATGGAAATAATTGAAAATTGAGTTAAATATGATTGAAAATGATTTGTAAAATTTTATTTTATCATATGGGAGTTAGAACAATATTTTAGAACTTTTAAAATCGAATTAAAAGTTAATTTGTGAAAATTGAATATTTTAATATTAAATTCGACTAGTGAAAATAGTCAATTTTTGAACAGTCTCAGAATTGAACGAAACCAGTTCCATTGGATCCGTAATAGTTAGTTATTACCGGATTTCAAATTTCGTGTCAATCGGAGTTATCGTTTGAGCGTGGCAGCTCGAAACGCATCGATTTATTTTTAATTTAAATTTGACGAGTGAAAATAGCCATTTTTCAAAAAGTCTCGGATTTCGACGAAACTAGTTTCATCGGATCCGTAATGTGATATTATTGTAAGGTTTCAAATTTCAAGTCAATTGGATTTACCGTTTGTCCTGTACAAATTAAAACGCCTAGAAAATCGCTTAAATCGGTTTAATTCAAATTGAGCGTTTATAGCCATAACTCGCACAGATGTCCGAATTAGCTTTCGAAACCTGTTCCATTGTGTCCGGAACGCGGGGTAAACCCTAGGTACGTCAGTTTCGGCGCCTAAATCGGAGTTCGGAATTTCCGGATGAATAGTGTCGAACGAAACTCTATAAATAGACCAACACCCCTCTCTCTTCATTAAAAAAATAAAAAATAAAAACATGTAACCCTAGCCGCCACCCACATAACCCACGGCCAGAAAACACCCAACTTTCTCCCTCCAAATCTCCAAATCCGTCGACAATTAGCAAGAATGTTCAACTACAAAGTGGTAGGGCACGACGAGATCTACGTTTTCAACGGTGGAGATCGCATTTGGAGCTACGGATCTTCGTCAAAACACTCGCGTTCATGGCCAGTTCGTGCACGCATTTCTATGTAGGGGGGAGGCCGAGCTTGCTGTCCTTCAGGCCGAACATGGTGGAGAGGTAGGGCTTCGACATGGAGGTGATGTGATCGAGTATAGGCGAGTGATCGAGGCGTAAATTAGAACCCTAATTTCTACTTGATGGGTTCAAGTTGCGGCCATCTACCTGTAGATGTGAACGTGGGGGAAGAAAAGGGATGGAGGGCTGTGATTTGCTTGGAGATGGATCCTAAGGCCAATAATTGATGAAGGTTTAAAATAGTTTATTTAGTTGTAAATTATGAATATAAATCGTGTACAAACTTATAAAATTCATAACTTTTGCATACGAGGTCGAAAACGCGCGAAACCAGTTGCGTTGGAATCGTATGGACGAGCACTACGCGATGGAGTTGGTTTGGAGTCGATTGGAGTTAGTGAGAATTTTGGGTAAAATTAAACGTCCGTTTAATTTTATTCGAAATAAATCGCTAAAACGGAAATAAAATCAAGGTGAGAACTTCTCACTCAATCGAATCAGTTTCGATTTTATTTTAAATAGTTAGATTTAAAATATTTGAATGCATGTTTGAATGTTGATTAATATCTATTGATTGTTAAAATAGACATTATACGCCGTTAGTAAGCGGATGTTATTTAATAAAAACATATACCGCGAATATTTCATAAACAGTGAAATTGGTATTATATATAATATCAATATATATATATTGGCATATGTATATATTGGAGTTATTGATTTCCCCGCATTTATTTGTTTAGCGGATGAGACCCTATTACGCCGTTATTAAGCGGATAATATTTAATAAGAACATATACCGCGATAATTTCGTACTGGAGCGAAATTGGTATTGTGCTAATGTTTGTGGATGCAGGAAAACAGGTTGGAGGGATCCAACTGGATTCCTCAACAGTTTTTATTTGGTTTCAGATATTTTGATATTTGATTGATTATCATATCGATATATGATATCACTGTTGTCGTGATTGACTATTTGGTATGTAGCATCATTGGACCAAATTTGGAACTTTAAAAATGATTTATAAAGTGATTTTTGAAAATATACTATATTTTTGGAATTGATCCATTTTAAATAAATAACGATATAATTTTTAATGTTATAAAAATTATGGTTTTTGTGAAATATAGTTAAAAGCTGATTTTTGAGAAATATAGTTAAATGTTGATTTTTAAAATTATGGGGTTAATAATTTTATAAAATGGTTTAAAATCGGAATTTTTGAATTTATTATGAAAAGTTTAAATATAGGATTTATAAAATTTAATTATTTTATGAATCAAAATGGTGAAATAATAAAGGAGATTAAAGTCGTTTTAAAGAATAATATAAATTGATTTATATTAAGAGATTTATAAATGGATATTTATAAATTGAGATATTGACATTATAAAACGAGTTTTTATAAGTGTTTGAATGAAGTGAAAATAAATTTTGTAAATGAATGGAATTTATAAAATTATAAATGGTGAAGTTATAAATGAAATTTATAAATAGTAAGATTTATAAATTTTGTGAAGTTATTAAAGAATATACTTGGATGAATAATTGAATCTTAAAAGTTATAAGATTTATAACTATGAAGTTTAAAGGAACGATTTTGTAAAATAATCGTTTTATAAGTATTTAACTTATAATATGAACTTTTAGTTTATAATTGAGTTATAAACTGAAATAGGTTAATAAAAGAATTTATAAAAAGGAAGCTTTTATAAATAAATAGAAATGGAATTTATAAACGTTGTTTTATAAGTTCACAAACGACTTATTTTGATAAGCAAAATTGTTGAAAACCTATTTATGAAGTTATATTCACATTTTTGACTGTGGATAATCCTTTGAAATAAAATGAATAGAAGTGATGAAAGTTGTTAACGTAGTATATTCACGTTTTTGAATAGTGAATAATATGTTAAAGAAATTGTTTTGAATGTGATATTTGAAATTGAATTTAAAACGATCTAACGATGTTTTAAAATGTGTTGAGATTCGAAACCATAGATTTCAACATTTATTGTTGAAATAGACGTTTTCGAGAAATAGAAGGAGATGATGGACTATAACACTGTTGTTATAGTAAATGATTTCCGAAAGGAAATGTTTTGTATAGTATTGGGATTTATATATCTATTTTAATTTCGAATCCCTATACTAGTGATTTTGGGTTGTCGTAACGATGTTTTACGCAACATTCGTTTTGGCCCAAATAAATATGTTTAAGAGAATGATTTCCTTAATAGAACGAAATATATACTTAATCTCGATTTAAGTATATTGAATATATTCTAAGTGTTGAAAATAAAAAGATTTGTGAATTACTTATTGAATAAGTATGGAATTGTTTTTCCAATATGAAGTGAATATTTAGAATTTATCTTTTTGAAGATAAATTGAAAATGGATAGTTGAAATCGTATATGCATAGATATTTTGGAATATAAATTCATTATAGAATTTATATGTGAAAGTGGAATTTGTTTAAAAATAAATATTGATTTATTTTTGAAGTATTGAAATTATATATCTTGTAAAGATATTTTGGAAAATAAATAATTTGGAAAATTATTTGGAATCTGGTGATGTGTGCATATCCAGTGATAGTTCAATAACCGACTATCAATATTTCCCTTTGAATGGGTAATTGATGTGATTTGTTTGAATGTGAATGCTACACTTATTTTTGAATAAGCGCTCACTATTCGGGTTAACCGGGAAAGGACCATGGGGTCGTATAACCCATTCCGAATATGTGATACGTCGTTATAATTGCATTGAAGATCGGTGTTGAAGACCCGGTATTTGCGAGAGCGATAGGATGACCTGTCGATTGTCTTTGCACTGAGTTGCAACGTATAGAGACTCCCTAAGTGATGGGAAATCCGATCAGGATTGTGAATATCCGGATTGCAAGGACTTCTTTGTAAGTGCCTTCGGTTTTGTTCGATCCCGGAACAGACTTGTATGGATTGTGTGTCTGACATTACAAGTTGAGATATAAAGCCGATTTCTTTCAAATATATTTCTGTTGGTGGCGAAGAATTTATTCTTTAGCTTAACACCCTTCTCTGAGACGTACGAGCTCAGAGGTTATATAGTTGAAGTTATCAGCGATATATTCCCAATTTGGTAATGTGATATGCTGAGTGATGCTGAAATGATCATTGTGTTGATTATTGTGATAGGATCGTTTATTTGATCGTCTATCTTGGTGATCATTGTGTTGATCATTTGTTGACCCAAAGCATGGCTTTTGTATAAAGTATGTTTTTGTGGACGTGACTTCGTCGAACCTCACACCCCGGAAATGGTCAAAACAGGAAAGATGCGGCAAGGTTATGAGGGGTAGCACCCTTTAGGGTATGTACATTTCCTTCTGAATAGAGGTGGTATCATGGTATGGAGCCCAGATATTTAACCTATGTGGTTACTACGAATTTATTACTTTGTGGTTGTTGGTTTTCGGGATCCCGTGAGAAAGGTCGTTTACGATCGGGGAATGGCGTGCTCGTGTCAGTAGTTACCCAGTTAGGGGTAACCCGGCCTTGTGTTGGCAGAGTTCCGGTTTGGTTCTCGGGGATGTCTTTCCAGAGGCATTCTCATGTGGCAATGGGAAGTTCCTTGGCCTGACCATTTGTTGGAAATCCAAAGAAACAATACGTAACTTGTACGGTATTAGTTGTAGAACCTGCCATTCACTTATGGTGGTCACCACTGTTTGGATGGTAGCTATAGTAGGCATACGATAATGGTCGTATGTTGGCTAAGATTTATATTCTACTTTCAAAATGAATTTTTCCCCTACACTATGCACTAGTAATAATATCAAATGTTATTTTAAATGCGTATCAAGCATCTTTGACTATCATAAGGAGAAATCTCCTCCGATTCTGCGTTTGCATGTGTGTGTGTGCGGGAGGCCTTATGGTAGTCTCATTTTTAAAAGCATTGCGAATTGAAATAAAAATATTTCTCTATTTTGATTTTAAAGTTAAATAAACTGTTTTGAGTTCTCACACCAGTCACATGACTGACTTGGAGTTTATTGTTTTCCTTCCTAAACTCTGGGTGCCCACCAATTTCCACACGGGCAGTCAAGAGTTAAGGTTTATCAGGATATTCTGGATATTCTGGAGTTGCTGGAGGCAAGCTGGATGGCATGGCGTATGACTACTATATAGTATTTCTTTTTCCGCTGCACTATTTGTTGTTGTTGTACACTCTGATGATATGATGTAATGAAATGTATAAAATGTAATAACTGATAGTTCTTTGTTTAAAGATTATTCATTTATTATTATATGTTGTTCCGCTGCGAATTGTGAGATTCTGTTGTTGTTCTGTTTTGTTTCTTCTGTTCCGTCCTATTTTCTTCTGTTTCTCTCTTCCTTCTATTTTAAAATGTTCTATCTTCTTTCCTCTCTTCTTCTGCCTTTTTCTTTTCTTTTTCTCAAAACCCTCAGTGTTCGGTTTTCCGTCGTTCGATTTCTCGGCAGTCGATAAAGTGAGTGTCGATGTCGAATTTTCGGAAGACGAAGAATCGTGTCCTAACAATATTCCATTTCATTCAATTTTAATGGTTTACTACTCAAGTGCTTACATTCATTTCATTGATTTATAATTCAAGTAAGCTCATTTTCACTTCACATGATTCAGAATCAAATTTATTTAATCCCTAGTAACTCATAGAATTTAGTTACTTTGGTTTACGCCAAACAACAATTATTGTTATGCAATCTCGACGATATTCGCTTCATAGGGTATTCTATTTCATTTTATATTTAACTCCATTTCATTTCTAATTTACCTACCAACCAAACATTGCATTTCATTTTATTTCTGCATTAGATTCATGCAAACAATTTATTAAGCTTGGCGCATTCAAATTTATAAATTAATGACCATTTCCAAATTAATTTAATCCAAGCTTCTATTTAATGGGCTTCCATTCTTATTCGAAGCCAAACCTCCATAAATTCTAAACTTAAGTGAATTTATTTTAGTTTATTTCAAGACTAAACTTAAGTTTCTTCGATTTGATTCTCATTTAATCAAATTCCATTTAATTTAGTTAGCCCATCCATTTTAAATTTTAAATTTACTTACTTAATTCATTTCCAAATTTATTTTATTAATACAAAGCCATTCTCAATTTATCACTATTCACTTGGGTTTTGTTTGCAACTCTAACCATTTCTATTATAATTCACTTCACTTCATTCGAGAACATTTCCATCATATCAAATTTACTTGCAAATTTCATTAAATATTATTCAAATCACACTTGGATTTTATTTGCAATTCAAACCATCACATTTTTAATCCAACTCCATTTTATTTTTATTTTTCAACATCGCTTCTTATTTAATTCATTATCAAACCCAAGTCGAATTCTATTTATAACTCGAATTTATTTCCAAACTTCATTATCTACTTACAAAACATTTTAGTTATCCGGTTAAATTTTATATACATACTCTATAAAACAATTATTTAGCGCATTAGCTTACTTCCAATTTTATACCAAGATTCGATTTTATTACAAAAATCACATCATTTAAATGTTTCCCGAGTCCAATTTTTATTTTATAATTCCATTTTGGATTCCCCCTTTATTTTTAAATTTAGAAATGCCTTTAAATTCAGGTAATACAATTAAAATAGCTTTTTATAAAAATATTTCTTATAACTCGATGTCTCAACCAGTCCATCCTTGTTCTCGCTGAAATTCAGTCATACGTTGATCAGGCGTAGGACTGAAAATCTATAAGTACTTGGTAAACCCGTTTTCAACATCCAGTAAAAATACTTCGAAAACAATTTTACTAAAAATATCGAAAACAGTTTTTGAAAAATAGAGGAAATATCTTTAGTGATGATGCTCTGAAAGTCATCACCCCCATTCCATGGTCACAGTTACATACCAGGGTTACGTTGCAGTCGCAACAAAAGTCCATGTAACTGCAGGCTCTCCGCGGCACTCTCGATTACGCCATAGAACCCACACAACAGATCACAGTTACATCCAGGATTACGTTGCAGTCACAACAAAAGTCCATGTAACTGTTGGCTCTCCGCGGCCTCTGATCTCGCTATCAAAATGAAACTTCTCCACTCCTACATAGGTCGCAGTCTACCGAGATAAACTCAAACGCAGACTGTTGGCTCTCAGCGGCACACACGACTTTTGCAATGTTACCATAGGTCGCAGTTACATCCTGGGTTACGTTGCAGTCACAACAAAAGTCCATGTAACTGTTGGCTCTCCGCGGCACACACGACTTACGTTATGGTAAACTCAACTTATAATCCTCAGGAACTAATTTTGTCCGGACTCCTCACAGGATCAACTTTAGAACCCCCCTTGGGGCTCAAGGCAGCACCACTCGGTGGCACTCCTGAGAAGTCCATTTCAAGGAAGCGCCTTTTTCCCCAGAGCCATCATCAAAACATTTTATACTAAACACATATAGTATCTTTCAAATCATACACCTAGTATGAATTTTATCAAAGCTCCTTTACACAAAATCGATTATTCCCAAAATCGATAATTCTCAAAATAGGCTTCCCAAAACTCAATATTGATTTTTTTCCCAAAAATCAAAAACCTTTCTCAAAATCCTCATAAGATCCTTTATATATATTCAGATATATATATATAAATTTTAAAAACTTCGGATCCTTACCTTCTTGTATAAAACACCTTTTATATTCCAAACACTTCTCAAAAACCATAGAAATATCCAATTTTCATCTTTATTCATTTCATATTTCTCAAAATATTCTTTCAGTTCAAAAGAACCATTTCATATTCCTTATTCACCTTTACATTAATCCCCATTTGGATTATTACTTCAATCCCTATCTCAGTTGGGTGCTTAATCAATAACAGTTTGAACTCCGATCAGTTTAGAAAAATAGCTTTAAAATTTTAAAAATAGGTAAGTAGTTGAAAAATAATTGTTAGTTTGTAAAATAATTGTAAGATAGTTAACTAATTATAAAATAGTTGGAAAATAATTAAATAGTTATAGAAATCTTAATAATTGCAAAATAGTTGTAAATTAGTAATTAATTTGTAACATAGTTGAAATATAGTAATAAATTTAGAAAACAGTTGAAAAAAATGGTTGAATAGTTCCAAAATAATTGTAAAACAAGTACAAAATAATTTGGCTTTAAGAAAGAAAGGTTGTATATATTTAATAGCTTAGAAACAATACGTTTACATTAAGACAATTTATATTGAAAATAGCCCAGAGTCAAAACTGTTCACTTCCCCCAACAATTCAATTTAAATTTTCACTCCCATTTAAATTAACCAAATCCCAATTTAATTAACTCCAATTTCTATTGGACTTGATTCATTCCCAATTCAAATTGAATTGATTCTCAATTTCCTTCCAATTTTAGATCAAATTCCATTTGATCTTAAACCAATTCCACTTTAATTACAATTCCAAATTATTCAGATAAATCTGGACTAATATCAATCGAACTCTCTTCAAGTTCAATACCATTTTCCAGTTAATCCAATACAAATTTTCCATTTGAATTTTAAACTTGTACAACTTTAATTATATTTTACATTTTTCAACTTCTATTTCAAATCAATTGCATTCACATTTGCTTTTAACTTGGAGTTATACATTTTATTTAGCCTATATATTTTATTATTCCATAAACATTTTGAATCCAGATTCCAGAGTTTAAACAAATTTCCAAGATTTCAATAACACCTTAGAATGCAACTATATACAAAATTCTTTGGCAAATTCAATTACCCCTTTGAATTTCAAAATCAAACCCAATTCACAAACAATCCCAATTTAAAACAATTTGGTAGCAATTTCTCTTTTAGAAACTCGAAAATGAACATCGATAATGCTGCAGTCATCACCGACGTTATTTTCCAGTGACCGAAAGAGTTCAATGCTTTTATCTCTTAAAAAAAACATTTCCAAACATTTTTAATTTCAAATCTTCCAGATTTCAAGTTCAACACAAAATATTTTAAAAATAATATTATTATTTCTCCAAAACCTTTGGAAACCACTTTCAAATCCAAAGGAATTTTAATTTTTCCCAAAATTCCAAATTCCCAATCCATCCAATTCATATTTAAACATTTCCCTGGAATTTTCATCTTACATTATTTTCAATATTCTCTGGAATTTTATTTCAACTTATAATCTCATTTATTTATGAAGTTTGTTTCAACTTATAAATTTCATTTACAATCTATATTTCAAATTCCTTTTCGATTTTAAACCAATTCCAATCTTCCATTAAATTTTTGAACTTATACATCTTCCATCCAAATCCAATTAATTCAAATCGGATTCAATTTGAATGAGTTCAATTCCAACTTCACATTTAAACCATCTCGAATTATATAATTCGAGCCAAATTCTCAAAGATTGGTTTAACCTTTTTAAACCAAATTTAACTTTGTTCATTTAAAGTTTCAAACAATTCTAGTTTCTGAGTTCTAATTCTAGAATTTCATTTTTAATTAATTAAATTTTAATTTGGTTATATTATAGTCCTTCTTAACTTAATTCCAATAATTTAACACCCAATCACCTTAATATTTATTAGAAGGAAATAATGTTTTATATATCAAAATATACTTTTATATAAAACCATTTAAAACCTTTATATAAGAAAATAACAAGTACGCGCTCATATATATATATACACACTCAACTCATTTTAGAGTATTACAGACTCTATTTAATGAGTAATCCCCATCAGAGCCAAGGTTCTCGCTTAACCTTCAGCTCTGATACCAAATGTAACGACCCGAAATTTTCTAACCCGAAAATTCCAGATAGTTATGAAAAAGAAGAAAGAGATAAAAGAAGGAAAAGAAAAGAAACATCAACAACTCACATTCGCAGCGGATAAAATATAATAATAAATAATAGTTTACAAAAGAATACTATATTTGTTGATTACATTTAATATACATCAGAGTTTCACATATATATACAGACACTAGACATATAAATCATGTCCCAGATACACAATAATATACTGCAGCGGAAATACTCCGTACGTACTTGCCATCCAGCTCGCCTCCTGAGCTCCAAACGTACCTACCTGAAAATCTGTAATACTCGGTCTGACCCGAGCATTACACCAAAGTAACACCCGGGTCAGGCTGGAAACCAGCGTGAGTAAACCCAACTAACATGGAATACCAAAACAACCAACTTATATAAACCCGGGTAACTTATATTAATTTAACCAATTCATAATTTGCTATAGACAATGCTTATTTCACATATAAATTTCTAAGTACCAAACTTAGAATAAAATAATCCAATTTACTTAAATCGTTTTATTTCAGCCTATTTATTTCACACGTCAATTTATTTATTTTTAATCCGTAGTAGTTTTCGGGTATTTCCCCAAATACCCGACTTCCGATCTTCCCGAATTCAATATCATCTTAGAAACAAACCGTTTAAGCTTAAACTATTTTAGTATCAACTCGGAATTTATCACAAATAGACAATCCATGCTAAGCAGTTCAATCCAAACATAGCATATTAAACCACATACCAGCGATATCAAATAATCCAAGACATTCAATATCTTTGTTCATCAATAAGCAAAATTTATCCATCATTCCATTTCTAATTAATTTAATATAAATTAAATTGATTACTTTATCCACATTAACCCTGCTTATTCAGGATACAACTACCAATTAATCATTTTCGAACTTCCTCCCTAGGTTCCTTATGTAATTTGCCTTAAAATAACACAAAACGCTTATCCTTTCATTTATCACTTATTAATTCTTAATTACTTTCTTAAGTAATTTCCCCCTTAATTACTTTTATCAAGTAATTATCCCATTGCTATTATTATTCAAACTTTAATTATTAATTTTATCCTTTAAATTAATTTCACGATATTAATTATTCTTAACCAAAATTAGTAGGTAATCTTTTATTTACTTCATTAAATAAATTAATTATACCTTTATTAACTATTTAATTAATCTCTTGAGTTATTTCACCAAATGATTATATTTTATTTATTACTTTAAGTAATAACTTATTTAACCACCCACTGATTATTCTAATTTCATTAAACTTCATTAATTGACTTAATCCTTAATTAATTAATTCGACCCTTATTAACTTAAAAATGAAAATATTTTTTTATTTATTCATGGTTTGAGTTTAAACAATTTAAACTCCAATACTTCGAGCCAAACAACAATTTACTCGGAAACCATCCAATAAACCAAAGTCACCAAATCATCAATTCTCAACGTACATCAAATCAATTCAGTCATTCAAACAATCATCTAAATTTGACTATTGAAATTTAATAACAACTCAGCTGAGTGAGATTTACTCACCTTTGCTTTTATTTGCAAATCCACATCGTTCTCGAGTTGATTCCTTGATTATTGACCTTGAATAACATTTATATGGTTTATTAATAATTGGAATAATTAAATTATCAATCACCGTTTAATAAAATTTGATTTACCAATTATTTTGTTCGAACAAATTTTTCCAAAAATAAGTAATTATTTCTTTTCTTTTGTAACCCACATACTAACAAGTAATATATATAGTTTTCAAAAATTTAATTTTATATAATGTTCAACATTTCAAAATTTCCTTTCTAACCTTTATATACATGTTGAATTTCAAAACAGAATTGTTTTATACCCTACTGTTAAATCACATCCTACCTCTATATAGTTCAACATGTATGTGTAAAATATTTTATTAAGTAAACAGAAAGGGAAAGGGAACTCACCACCTCAGATTTAACTCGAGAGGCCCCAGGCCTTCATCGAACGCTAAATGCGAACGAAAATATGGAACCCTTTCAAACCCCAAACCAGAAAACCCATCACGACCTCGTCCATGGAATCACGTGCGACAACAACCTCGTGCACCCAGCCCTAACTGAGATGACGAACCACCCTTGCTAGAGTTAGCCCCTCCTCCTTAATCGCATCATTCCCCAAAGTTTCTGTGAGCTCACACGCACGACCATCGATCGAACAATTCCTGGCGGCGACCTCGATTCGCAACCCTACCCGGCCTCTTGTGCCGCTACTCAATTGTCGCCCCTCTTCCCTTACACGAACGCGACAGAGAGATTCGACGTCCCCACCTCCTCGAGCTCGAGACGAGAGTGATAATCTTCGAACGGATTGTTCGATTCCTTTTGGATTTGGGTTGAAAATGATTTGGGGATTGAATAAAGGAGAGGGGAAGCTTTTAATTAGCCGCCACTGTCTCTCTCTTTTTTTTTTTTTTTTTTTAAGCATCGCGATTTGAAACAAAGGAAGAGAGAAGGCGACTATCGGCCATTAATTTACAAAGCTGTATTATTATCCTTTTTCTCTGAGTCGTCTGTTAATATAAAAGAAGGAGGTGCGTTGATAAAGGCGTGTAGAGGAAGGTTGCAGCGATTTACACGAAAAAGGAGAAAAATAGGTCTGCGCGTTTCAGGAGGTAAGGTGGCTGATTGACTTTTATATTTTTAAAATTATTTAATTTCCAAAATATCTCGTTGCGCAAAATGCGAAGTCTCGAACCCCGAATCAGACATGCCGACAAGCGTTTATAAGGTTTTACTCGCGTTCCGAACACGATGGAACATGTTTCGGAAGCTAACTCGATCATATGCACGAGTTATCGAAGAAAACGATCAATTCTAAATTAAATTGATTACAATAATTTCTAAGCGTTTTGAGCTGCCATGGTCAACCGACAACTCTGATTGCTACGAAAATTGAAATCCGATAATAACCAACTATTACGGATCCAATGGAACTGGTTTCGTTGAATTCCGAGACTATGCCTCGAAAGGCTATTTTTAAATTCAATTTAATCGGTATATTTTCAAAACCGAACAAATTACCTTTAAATCAAATTCCAACCATTCTATTATCTTCAGAATCATCATTATAAATTTTATAAGTCCTCAAATTATTTTAATAGGCTTAAAACTGAGGAATTCAATGATTTACCCAATTCCAAATTATATATAATTCAAAAGTTTGATTATCAAGTAAATATTGATATTTGAAATTCAAGTTAAAATTAACTTTTAAATATTTTAAAATCGATTAATTATTCCAATTTAATTCGTTAAAATTTCCGGGTCGTCACAGGTCAGATCGTATGGATCTAGGGCGCGGCGCCCCACGGCAGTGTGCGGGGCAGCGCTCCGTCCGAAAACGGTACATTTCTCGTTTGCTTATATTACAACTTCTGTATAGTATAAAGTATTTCTTACACATGCATATGCTTATTTTATTTTATAATCTTTTTTTTTCATGTACAATTTTATTTTGGTTTCG
This sequence comes from Allium cepa, assembly GCA_030765085.1. Lineage (NCBI taxonomy): Eukaryota > Viridiplantae > Streptophyta > Magnoliopsida > Asparagales > Amaryllidaceae > Allium > Allium cepa. The sequence goes on from CM060931.1 coordinate 834,037,269, forward strand.
AATCCAAATTTTGGCACCAAATCCAAATTTTTGGCGGGCCACTCAAATTTTCAGTAATGTTTTTCCCTAATGCATCCATCTCAATTCCAAACTCAAATTGAAAGCTAAAATCCTCACCACCAATCTCTGACCGCCAATCCTCTAATCCAATTCCGTCAGACCTAATCAAACCTTAAATTCATCAGTACTTCACCAACGCGAGTTACTCCTACCACGTTTTGAGTTGTGGATTTGGAGCTAGGTTGACAACCATGGAAGCCGCATCCTTGTCATGACCTCTAAAACCCTAGATCCATAATCTCTTTCCTCAATTTCCCTCTCGCCGCTCATACTCTCAACTAACCCCTAAAGTCGTCCATCAAATCGTCTCCCAACATTATGATTTCGGGTCTGGCATATGTCTGGTGTGGTTGTATGATATGGTGCGCTGCAGGGTGGTTCAACAAAAGGAGGTGGTTTGGCAACTACAAAAGCTATTCGTTTGTTTCAGTTTCTGGGAAGGAAGTGTTGGAATTCCTAGTGTAAATGAAATACACTTGTCCCACATCGCCAAATTTGCAAAGCCATTCCAATATATATATGGCTTTGCAATGAAGGTGTTGGGGCCTAGGGGCACCCAAATGTATGCTTCGTTGTGAGGAGGGAGATCATGCAACTCCACCACACTCATGCGCGCGCCGCCGTCCGTCTGACCGATCGAACCGAACCGGGCCGGGCTCGGGTTTGGGTTTGCGTCTAATATGATCCTAAAACTGGGCTGGGTTTTTTATCAGTTACAGGCTAATGAACAGACACGACTGTTCATAAGCGGAGCGGGTTACTGAAGCGAGCCGGTGCAACCGAACTGAAGAAGCGAGTGCGGCCCGACTGAGGAGGCACGGCCGAATGGATACGAGCAGCAGGCGGGTGCGACCCGTTAACGAACAGCAGCGTTCAAAAGGCAGCGGGTGGGACCCGTCGAGCGGACGCGACTGTTTGAAGAGATGCGGACAAAACTATAAATATGACAGAATGCTGATCACATTCTCAATCCAATTCAATTCTGTTTTTCCTCTGCTTCTTTTCTCTACCACTCTATATATATCACAGAGTTGACATACTCATTATTATCTCGTGCAGATTTCGTCTGTTGTATCTTGGGAGAATTTTAAAATAAAATTCTTAAGGAAATCGTTACGACAAGCCTCAGACATAATCCGGTTAGAATTCTAGTCTGTTTGTATATTTATATACATTATTCTATATTCTATCGGTTATTCTGGCTGTACTATTTATTCAAAATAGTATAACGCTGTTGTTCTAGCTTATTTACAACATTCATATTGTTATAATAATTGATATAGAATTCCAGTGTAGTGGAAATCTGAGTTATAAACTTGTGCGACGAGTTTATAATTGATTATTCTCTGTTTTGGTATACTAGACGTATAACATCTTAAGAATTTTACTGTTTTCTTACTAAAACAGAGATGACAACAGTAGAATTTTCAAAGAATACTGCTCACAACAGACCTGAACCGTTCAAGGGAGATGGTGATGATTTCTTGACATGGCAGAATCAGATGTTGTTTTATCTCACCACACTCGGTCTGCAAAAGTACCTCGACGAGGAGGAACCGATTCCTGCACCAGGCAAGGAAGCAGAGGTGAATACATGGAAGCATTCCGATTTTTTATGTAGAAACTATATTCTGAATTGTCTCGACAAGGTGCTATACAAAGTATATCAGCCTTCAAAGACATCAAAAGCACTCTGAAATGCACTTACCACAAAGTACAAGACGCAGAATATCAGTCTTAAGAAATTCATTGTAGACAAATTCATGGACTACAAGATGGTTGACTCCAAACCGGTGACTGCTCAACTGCATGAACTGCAAATCATCATTCATGGACTCGAGGCAGAAGGTCATAAGGTTGGAGAATCGTTTTTGATTGAAGCCATCACGGGAAAACTGCCGCCGTCATGAAGAGATTACCGCAATTATCTAAAGCATGAAAAGAAGGAATTTTTTTTGCAGGATCTCATAATCCAATTGAAAATTGAGGCAGATAACCGTGGAATAACAAAACAAAGCGAGGAGGCATTTGTGGCTAAAGGATCAAAGACCAAAAACAAAAAGAAGAATTTTCAGAAGAAAAGGAAAGCTCAAGACAACAAACCAAAAGACAACAAACGAACCAAGAAGTTTAATGGCGAATGTTGGGTTTGTGGAAAAGTTGGACATGCCGCTAAAGATTGCAAACACAAGAAGGAATGCAATAAAGAGGCAAATATAGTGGATAACATGGAAGTAGACGAGTCCAACTTCTCGGCGGTGGTATCTGAATGCAATCTGGTTCAGAATCCTAACCAATGGTGGGTAGATACAGGCCCTACTCGTCATGTTTGTTCTGACAAATCCATGTTTTTTACATATCAGAAATTCGATCACGAAGAAAAACTCTACATGGGTAATTCTGTAGTTTCCATGGTCGAAGGCAGTGGCACAGTAATCCTCAAGTTTACTTCTGGAAAAACTATCAAGTTGAATGACGTGCTCCACGTTCTAGACAATCCTCAAGTTTACTTCAGGAAAACTGTCAAGTTGAATGACGTGCTCCACGTTCTAGACATACGCAAGAATCTCATCTCTGGTGCAGTACTATCGAAGAAAGGATTCAGAATGGTGTTCGAGTCAGACAAGATGGTTCTATCCAAATCTGAAATGTATATCGGAAGGGGTTATTTATGTGATGGCCTATTTAAGGCAAATGTAGCCATTGTCGGCAATAAAAAATATGTATTCTGATTGTGCTATTAATAAAATTAAAGTTTCTTACCTGCTTGAGCACGAAATTTTACTATGGGATGATAGAATGGGACACATAAATGTCTGCAAAATGAAAACATTATCGAACTTGGGATTAATTCCAAAATTCCAAGTAGATAAGAACTACAAATGTGAGATATGTGTAGAAGCAAAAATGGTCAAACAACCATTTAAACCTGTTGACAGAAGCACCTAACCATTAGGTTTGGTACATATAAATTTATGTGATTTTAAATCACTACCTACAAGAGGTGGGAAAAAGTATTTCATTACTTTTATTGACGATATATGCGATATTGCCATGTATATCTTTTAAATAGTAAAGATGAAGCAATAACAACATTTATAAAATACAAGGCTGAGGTAGAAAATTAGTTAAATAAAAAGATCAAGATACTAAGATCCGATCGAGGTGGAGAATATGAATCACCATTTGAACAGTACTGTGCCGAAAATGGTATAATTCATCAAACAACAGCTCCATATTCACCACAACAAAATGGTGTAGCTGAGAGGAAGAACAGAACGTTAAAAGACACGATCATTGCCATGCTTTTAACTTCTGGTCTACCGACGAACTTGTGGGGGAAGCCTTAAGTATGTCTAATCACATATTAAACAAAGTCCCTCATAATAAAACAGGAACAATTCCATATGAGTTATGAAAAGGACACAAACCAAGTTTTAAATACTTCAAAGTGTGGGGGTGATTGACAAAAGTTCTTGTTTCGCCTCCCAAGAGAGTCAAACTTGGACCAAAAACAGTAGATTGTTATTATCTTAGGCCTGCCCAAAATAGTAGTGCCTACAGATTTTTGGTATTCAAGTCTGATGTAGCTGATATTCATGTAAATACAATCAAGGAATCAAGAGATCCCTCATTCTTTAAAAATGTGTTTCCGCACAAAAGGAATGAATAAAATAATGTACCAAAAGGACAAGGGAAGAATCAAACGATTCACATGAAGATGAAACTCATCATGAATTGTATACCAAGACAATAAGCTTTATGAAGCATTGATTCACTTTTCATTTAATCTCTTGGTTGTGTTCATTTTGGTCTTGAACAATTTTTGGTTCTGCGAGTGTTTTAGAGAATAAAAGCCTTTTAATATTCTCATAGAGCCGACCCAGCTCACACTATCATAGGTGATCGCAACCATTAAGATTATCCTACATATACCCCACTTGTTATTTTCAAGATATGGTCATCATTAAAAAACATAGTTTTAGCCCTTAAATACTTATGCAGGCATGCATTTATGTTGTGAACCATAGGAATGGAGTTGGACTATGTCCACACAAATGCATCACGTCTTGGGTTATTCAGAATTGGTTTGCTTATTGATCCTAGTCTGTGCGATTTCCAGTCGCTAGGATAGGTTTCTGTATAAGATAACTCTTTGTGGTTTAGGCTTTTAAACCCATTCCCCTCGATGCGCAGTCAATTTTCTCTCTTGATAAACCTTTAGTAAATGGATCCGCTAGGTTATCATTTGTTCTCACATAATCTATGGAAATTGTTCCATTTGAGAGTAACTGTCTAATTGTGTTATGGCGTCGACGAATATGTCGTGACTTTCCATTATACATAAAGTTGTGCGCTCTACTTAGCGTAGCTTGGTTATCACAGTGTATACATATGGCCGGTATAGGTTTAGGCCAAAATGGAATATCTTCTAAAAAGTGACGAAGCCATTCTGCTTTTTCGCCTGCTTTATCTAAAGCGATGAACTCCGATTCCATAGTGGAGCTATGCATGTTTGTTTAGTAGATTTCCATGACACTGCTGCCCCTGCTAAGGTAAAGACATAACCACTCGTTGATTTTGATTCCTCTGAATCAGCAATCCAATTTGCATCACTATATCCTTTTAAGACGACAGGATATTTTCCATAATGTAAGGAATAATTTGTGGTATTTTTTAAATATCCAAGAACTCTCATTAGTGCTTTCCAGTGTTCCTTTCCTGGATTGCTTGTATACCTGCTCAGTCGACTTACTGCATAAGCTATACCTGGTCTTGTGCAATTCATGAGATACATGAGACATCCTATTACACGAGAGTATTTCAGTTGCATTACACTCTCATTAGTATTTTTATGCAGTACTTCTGATGGATTAAAAGGTGTTCTAACTCCTTTAATTCCATAGTCTTGGAAATTTTCAATCACTTTGTCTATATAGTGTGACTGAGACAATTCAATTCCATTAGGAGTTCTTATTATTTTGATTCCCAAAATAACGTCTGCAACTCCTAAGTCTTTCATATCGAAATTGCTAGTTAACATCTTCTTTATGGTCTCTATTACCTGAGTATTTGGACCAAATATTAACATATCGTCTACATATAAACAAATCATCACATATGATTGTCCAGTTTGTTTATAATATACACATTTATCGCATTCGTTTATACGAAAACCATTTCTCATCATGACACTATCAAATTTTGCGTGCCATTGTTTTGGAGCTTGTTTTAGTCCGTATAATGATTTTACTAATCTACAGACTTTATTTTCATTTCCTTTAGAAAAAAAGCCTTCAGGTTGCTCCATGTAGATCTCCTCATTGAGATTTCCATTTAAGAATGCTGTCTTTACATCCATTTGATGAATTTCTAGATCATAGATCGATGCAATTGCTATTAGCATTCTTATAGAGGTTATTCGTGTTACTGGCGAATATGTATCAAAGAAGTCTACTCCTTCTTTTTGACGATTTCTTTTGGCTACTAATCTAGCTTTATATTTGTCGAAGAGCCATCTGCTTTCATTTTCTTCTTGAAAATCCATTTACAGCCAATAGGTTTTATTCCAGGTGGAATATCAACAATTTCCCAAGTTTTATTACTTAGAATTGAATGAATCTCACTTTGGATTGCTTCTTTCCAACATGAAGATTCAGAAGATGACATTGCTTCCTTGTACGTTTGAGGTTCGCGTTCTAACACATAAGTGAAAAAATCCGAGCTAAATGTCTTGGAAGTCCTAACCCTTACGCTTCTTCTTGGTTCAACTTCCTTAATCTCATGATGAGTTTCATTTTCATGTGAATTGCTTGATTCTTCTCTTGTCCTTTTAGGGACATTATTCCCTACATTCCTTTTGTGTGGAAACACGTCTTCAAAGAATGAGGCATCTCTAGATTCCATGATTGTATTTACATGAATATCAGCTATATCAGACTTGAATACCAAAAATCTATAGGCACTAATATTTTGGGCTGGCCCTGAATAGTAACAATCTACTGTTTTTGGTCCAAGTTTGACTTTCTTGGGAGGCGGAATTGGAACTTTTGCCAAGCACCCCCACACTTTGAGGTATTTAAAACTTGGTTTGTGTCCTTTCCATAACTCATATGGAATTGTTCCTGTTTTATTGTGAGGGACTTTGTTTAATATGTGATTAGACATATTTAAGGCTTCCCCCCACAAGTTCATCGGTAGACCAGAAGTTAAAAGAATGTCAGTAATCATGTCTTTTAACGTTCTGTTCTTCCTCTCGGCTACACCATTTTGTTGTGGTGAATATGGAGCTGTTGTTTGATGAATTATACAATTTTCTGCACAGAACTGTTCAAATGGTATTCATATTCTCCACCTCGATCATATCTCAATATCTTGATCTTTTTATTTAACTGATTTTCAACCTCACCCTTGTACTTTATAAATGACGTAATTGCTTCATCTTTACTATTCAAAATATATACATAGAAATATCGCGTATAGTCATCAATAAAAGTGATAAAGTACTTTTTCCCACCTCTTGTAGGTATGATTTAAAATCACATAAATCTATATGAACCAAACCTAGTGATTCGGTGCTTTTGTCAACAGATTTAAATGGTTGTTTGACCATTTTTGCTTCTACACATGTCTCACATTTGTAGTTCTTATCTACTTGGAATTTTGGAATTAATCCCATGTTTGATAATGTTTTCATGTTGCGGAAATTTATGTGTCCCAATCTATCATGCCAAAGTAAAATTTTGTGCTCAAGCAAATAAGAAACTTCAATTTTATTAATAGCACAACCAGAATACATATTTTTGTTGCCGACAACGGCTACATTTGCCTTAAATAGGCCATCACATAAATATCCCCTTCCTATATAAATTCCAGCTTTGGACAGAACCATCTTGTCTGACTCGAACACCATTCTGAATCCTTTCTTTGATATTACTGCACCAGAGATGATATTCTTGCGTATGTCTGGAACGTGGAGCACGTCATTCAACTTGACAGTTTTTCAAGAAGTAAACTTGAGGATAACTGTGCCACTGCCTTCGATCATCGATACCGTAGAATTACCAATATAGAGTTTTTCTTCGAGATTGAACTTTTGGTATGTAGAAAACATGGATTTGTCAGAGCAGACATGACGAGTAGCGCCTGTGTCGACCCACCATTGGTTAGGATTCTGAACCAAATTGCATTCAGATACAACTGCCGAGAAGTTGAACTCGTCTACTTCCGTGTTTTCTACTGTATTTGCCTCTTTGTTGCGTTCCTTTTTGTTTCTGCAATCTCTAGCGGCATGTCCAATCTTTCCACAAACCCAACACTCGCCATTAAACTTTTTGGTTCGTTTGTTGTCTTTTGGTTTTGTTGTCTGGAGCTTTCCTTTTCTTCTGGAAATTCTTCTTTTTGTTTTTGATCTTTGACCCTTCAGCCATAAATGCCTCCTCGCTTTGTTTTGTAATTCCGCGGTTATCTGCTTTAATTTTGAGTCTGACAATAAGATCTTCTAAGGAAATTTCCTTTTTCTTATGTTTCAGATAGTTGCGGTAGTCTTTCCAAGATGGTGGTAATTTCCCTGTTATTGCTTCAACAAGGAACGACTCTCTAACTTGATGCCCTTCCGCTTCAAGTTGATGAATAATAATTTGGAGTTCCCGCACTTGACTAGTTACAGATTTGGAGTCCACCATTTTATATTCCATAAATTTATCCACGATAAATTTCTTCAAACTGACATTCTGCGTTTTGTACTTATGTGCAAGTGCAGTCCATAAGGATTTTGCTGTCTGGTGTGGCTGATATACTTTATATAGTATTCTATCCAGACAATTCAGAATGTAGTTTCGGCACAGGAAGTCCGAATGCTTCCATGAATCAATTGCGAGAAAAACAGCCGCGTCTTTTTCTCTAGTTTGTCCGTCTTTAGGCTTTGGTTCATCCTCCTCGATGCACTTGTGCAACCCTAACTTGGTGAGATAAAATAGCATTTGATTTTGCCATGTTATAAAATCATCACCATCTCCTTTGAACGGATCAGGCCTGTTGTGAGTAGTAGCCTTTGTTGATAGTTCAATTGTTGTCATATCTGTTTTAGTAAGAAAACAGAAAAATTCTTAAGATTGTTGGAATTCCTAGTGTAAATGAAATACACTTATCCCACATCGCCAAATTTGCAAAGCCATTCCAATATATATATGGCTTTGCAATGAAGGTGTTGGGGCCTAGGAGCACCCAAATGTATGCTTCGTTGTGAGGAGGGAGATCATGCATCTCCAACAGACACGCACGCGCGCCGCCGTCCGTCCGACCGACCGAACAGAATCGGGTCGGGCCAGGCTCGGGTTTAGGTCTAATATGATCCTAAAACTGGGTCGGGTTTTTATCAGTTACAGGCTAATGAACAGACATGACCGTTCATAAGCATGCGCGGGTTACTGAAGCGAACCGGTGCGACCGGACAGAAGAAGCGCGGGCGAACAGAAGCGGGTGCGGCCCGACTGAGGAGGTGCTGCCGAATGGATACGAGAAGCAAGCGGGTGCGACCCGTTAACGAACAGCAGCGTTCAAAAGGCAGCGGGTGCGACCCGTCGAGCGGACGTGACTGTTTGAAGGAATGCGGACAAAACTATAAATAGGACAGAATGCTGATCACATTCTCAATCCAATTCAGTTCTATTTTTCCTCTTCTTCTTTTCTCTACCGCTCTATATATATCGCAGAGTTGACATACTCATTACCATCTCGTGCAGATTTCGTCTTTTGTATCTTGGGAGAATTTTGAAATAAAATTCTTAAGGAAATCGTTTCGACGAGCCTCAAACATAATCCGGTTAGAATTCTAGTCTGTTGTATATTTATATACATTATTCTATATTCTATCCATTATTCTGGCTATACTATTTATTCAAAATAGTATAACGCGGTTGTTGTAGCTTATTTACAACATTCATATTGTTATAATAATTGATACTGAATTCCAGTGTATTGGAAATCTGAGTATAAACTTGTGCGACGAGTTTATAATTGATTATTCTCTGTTTTGGTATACTAGACGTATAACATCTTAAGAATTTTACTGTTTTCTTACTAAAACAGAGATGGCAATAGTAGAATTTTCAAAGAATACTACTCACAACAGACCTGAACCATTCAAGGGAGATGGTGATGATTTCTTGACATGGAAGAATCAGATGTTGTTTTATCTCACCACACTCGGTCTACAAAAGTACCTCGACGAGGAGGAACCGATTCCTGCACCAGGCAAGGAAGCAGAGGTGAATACGTGGAAGCATTCCGATTTTTTATGCAGAAACTATATTCTGAATTGTCTCGACAAGGTGCTATACAAAGTATATCAGCCTTCAAAGACATCAAAAGCACTCTGGAATGCACTTACCACAAAGTATAAGACGCAGAATATCAGTCTTAAGAAATTCATTGTAGACAAATTCATGGACTACAAGATGGTTGACTCCAAACCGGTGACTGCTCAACTGCATGAACTGCAAATCATCATTCATGAACTCGAGGCGGAAGGTCATAAGGTTGGAGAATCGTTTTTGGTTGAAGCCATCACGGGAAAACTGCCGCCGTCATGAAGAGATTACCGCAATTATCTAAAGCATAAAAAGAAGGAAATCTCTTTACAGGATCTCATAGTCCGATTGAAAATTGAGGCAGATAACAGTGGAATAACAAAACAAAGCGAGGAGGCATTTGTGGCTGAAGGGTCAAAGACCAAAAAAAAAAAGAAGAATTTCCACAGGAAAAGGAAAGCTCAAGACAACAAACCAAAAGACAACAAACGAACCAAGAAGTTTAATGGCGAATGTTGGTTTGTGGAAAAGTTGGACATGCCGCTAAAGATTGCAGACACAAGAAAGAACGCAATAAAGAGGCAAATATAGTGGATAACATGGAAGTAGACGAGTCTAACTTCTAGATGGTGGTATCTGAATGCAATCTGGTTCAGAATCCTAACCAATGGTGGGTAGACACAGGCGCTACTCGTCATGTTTGTTCTGACAAATCCATATTTTCTACATATCAGAAATTCGATCACGAAGAAAAACTCTACATGGGTAATTCTGCAGTTTTCATGATCGAAGGCAGTGACACAGTAATCCTCAAGTTTACTTCTGGAAAAACTGTCAAGTTGAATGACGTGCTCCACGTTCCAGACATACGCAAGAATCTCATCTCTGGTGTAGTATTATCAAAGAAAGGATTCAGAATGGTGTTCGAGTCAGACAAGATGGTTCTGTCCAAATATGGAATGTATATCGAAAGGGGTTATTTATGTGATGGCCTATTTAAAGCAAATGTAGCCGTTGTTGGCAACAAAAATATGTATTCTGATTGTGCTATTAATAAAATTAAAGTTTCTTACTTGCTCGAGCACGAAATTTTACTATGGCATGATAGATTGAGACACATAAATTTCCGCAAAATGAAAACATTACAAACTTGGGATTAATTGCAAAATTCCAAGTAAATAAGAACTACAAATATGAGACATGTGTAGAAGCAAAAATGGTCAAACAACCATTTAAATCTGTTGTTAGAAGCACCGAACCATTAGGTTTGCTACATACAGATTTATGTGATTTTAAATCACTACCTACAAGAGGTAGGAAAAAGTATTTCATTACTTTTATTGACGATTATACGCGATATTGCTATGTATATCTTTTAAATAGTAAAGAAAAAGCAATAACAGCATTTATAAAATACAAGGCTGAGGTAGAAAATCAGTTAAATAAAATGATGAAGATACCAAGATCTGATCGAGGTGGAGAATATGAATCACCATTTGAACAGTTCTGTGCCGAAAATGATATAATTCATCAAGCAACAGCTTCATATTCACCACGACAAAATGGTGTAGCCGAGAGGAAGAACAGAATGTTAAAAGACATGATTATTGCCATGCTTTTAACTTCTGGTCTACCGACGAACTTGTGGGGGGAAGCCTTAAGTATGTCTAATCACATATTAAACAAAGTCCCTCACAATAAAACAGGAACAATTCCTTATGAGTTATGGAAAGGACACAAACCAAGTTCTAAATACCTCAAAATGTTGGGGTGCTTGGCAAAAGTTCCAGTTCCGCCTCCCAAGAGAGTCAAACTTGGACCAAAAATAATAGATTGTTATTATCTTGGGCCCGTCCAAAATAGTAGTGCCTACAGATTTTTGGTATTCAAGTCTGATATAGTTGATATTCATGTAAATATAATCATGGAATCAAGAGATGCCTCATTCTTTGAAAATGTGTTTCCGCAAAAAAGGAATGAAGGAAATAATGTCCCAAATAGGACAAGGGAAGAATCAAACGATTCACATGAAGATGAAACTCATCATGAATTGTATATCCAGACAATAAGCTTTACGAAGCATTGATTCCCTTTTCATCCAATCTCTTGGTTGTGTTCATTTTGGTCCTGAACAATTTTTGGTTTTGCGAGTGTTTTAGAGAATAAAAGCCTTTTAACATTCTCATAGAGCTGACCCAGCTCATACTAACATAGGTGATCGCAACCATTAAGAGTATCCAACATATACCCTACTTGTTATTTCCAAGATATGGTCATCATTAGAAAACATAGTTTTAACCCTTAAATACTTCTGTAGGCATGCATTTATGTTGTGCACCATAGGAATGGAGTTGGACTATGTCCACGCAAATGCATTACGTCTTGAGTTATTCAGAACTGGTTTGCCTATTGATCCTAGTCCGTGGGACTTCCAGTCGCTAGGATAGGTTTCCGTATAAGATATCTCCTTTTGGTTTAGGCTTTTAAACCCATTCCCCTCGATGCGCAGTCAATTTCCTCTTTTGATAAACCTTTAGTAAATGCATCCGCTAGGTTATCATTTGTTCTCACATAATTTAAAATGGTTATCCTCAGCGGGTGCGGCCCGACCGAGGAGGCGCGGCCGAATGGATACGAGCAGTAGGAGGGTGCGACCTGTTAACGAACAGCAGCGTTCAAAAGGCAGCGGGTGCGACCCGTCGAGCGGACGCGACTGTTTGAAGGGATGCGGACAAAACTATAAATATGACAGAATGCTGATCACATTCTCAATCCAATTCAGTTCTTTTTTTCCTCTGCTTCTTTTCTCTACCGCTCTATATATATCACAGAGTTGACATACTCATTACTATCTCGTGCAGATTTCGTCTGTTGTATCTTGAGAGAATTTTGAAATAAAATTCTTAAGGAAATCGTTACGACGAGCCTCAGACATAATCCGGTTAGAATTCTAGTCTGTTTGTATATTTATATACATTATTCTATATTCTATCCGTTATTCTGGCTATACTATTTATTCAAAATAGTATAACGCTGTTTTTGTAGCTTATTTACAACATTCATATTGTTATAATAATTGATACAGAATTTCAGTGTAGTGGAAATCTGAGTTATAAACTTGTACGACGAGTTTATAATTGATTATTCTCTGTTTTGTTATAGTAGACGTATCACAGGAAGTAGTAGAGGAATCAGGTTTATATCCTTTCCTTTTACCTTTTCATCATTTTCAATCAATGTAACTGTTGTTATTCATTATTCTGTATTGATTATTTTTCCTTATAGCGTGAACTGAATGTAAATACGCTGTGCTATTAGTCATCTCTGCCAGTGCCTGTTTACCATCTAACAAAAAATTCAACGTATAAATCTTGCTTTTTTAGTATACTTTTTGTCTTTATCCTATCATATTAGTGTATTTTTTTTTCCTTCCAATGAGCCCCTCAATAGACAGTCATAGTATATGGTAGCAGTTATAATTAGATGCCCTCTAATCTTAATTTTTGATTTTTGGTTTAATGATATTTAGATGAAGATTATAGAATTCATATCATCTTGTTTTCGTCAGACCTCGCCATCTTCTTATAAAGAATATGATATATTGTACCCACGTTTTCCTTGATTGTTACATTTATGTTTGCACACCTAATAAATTTTCTTTGGCATTCGACATGATTATCTTTCCTTCTAATCCATTTTTTCCATAAGATAGTTCTAGATTTCGAAGTTCAAACTTGGACATGGTTGATAATGATAGTTTAGAACAAGGTTGACAATAATGTTTACTTAAACATTCAGGTTCCTGTTAAAGAGAAAAAGGAACCTACAAAACCTTCATTGACCCTGGAAGAAGTGAAACAGAAAGCACAAGAATTAAGGTCCCTATACGTTACTTTTAATTAATCCATGCTCACCATTTTAAAACGTATTTCTTGGCACCAATTACTCTTTTTCTCATATGTATATTGACATGCTTTACATTCTTTCTTGTGCATATTCTTTAGATGTGAAATCAATATTCACATGGTAAACATACTTGTGCATATATTTCAGGTTCAAATAATTAACATTTCCTTTATATAATTTTAGACTAAAGGGCTAATTAACTAAATTGGATGCTGATTTGGGTAAACTTTTTATGTTTAGAAACTAGATAAGGGAATATGGCTATACATTGTTACAACAACTTTATAGTTTATATTACAAGACATATATTATGACTATATATTTGCAACACTAACAAGCTTGTTGTGTGCGCGATTCTAAAGTCAACATAATGGTATGAACCTTATCTGTTTTTTCTTCTTAGTTGCAGTATTTAAACTCCTTAAATGTATTTTTGAGACGTTAGCTAAATTTTAGAATAATATTTGGCAACGATCATAATAATGCATCATATATTGAATAAAATTTATATGTCATTTATGATTAAGTCGAATTTAAGTTTTCTCGGGTTACAGTGATGCAACAGTGGAAACTACTATTTGATAATGTATACAAATTAATGAATCAACTGTCATTTCATTTCCTACTTCCTAGATAAAAGCATGAATTGCATATAATTTGTCTTAACATTCACTATAAAATACTTTGCCCACACATTTAAATTTAGGCCAAACTCTAAACAGGACGACACATCTAACTCCATTTTATGTGCATCATGGGTATGTAAACTGAATAGTAGATGAACTTATGGAGAGTAAGCTGCATAAAAAATATTACCAACACATGAATAAATTTTTTACCTTGCTTAAATTAATGCGCACCTACAAAAAAAGCTCATCTAAATGTGAATGGACTGAGAAATTTACATGGTCTTCACACATTGTTCCATTAGATCACTGCAGACAACCATAACCAGTTTCAATTTCAATGCTGTCACTATTTGTGCAGTTTGCACTACTAGGTGAGCGGATTAGTAGGATTACCTGCCGCCTTAACCATCTGTTACGCGAATCATTGTGAATATCATATAGTAAATGTATAAATCATTGAGCTTTTTATTTGTCTGTAATATGATATACTTAAATGGAGTTGGTAATAGACTCTATAGTCTATTCTTCAACTATTAGGCATGCTGCATTTAACAATGAAAGCTGAGAATCACCTGTCTTTGTTTTTATACCCGATTTAGTGTTAATTATTTTATCGTCATCAGGAGAGAATACGCGTTGGTAAAGAACTTCTTGAAACGAAGCAAATTGAAGAAGAAAACGAAAGAAAACGGTTTGTTCTATCTGTATATTTGTTGGTGTAAACTAAAATTAAAGAGTCGTGTCTGCTGATGTGAAAAGTCATATCTATTCGAATGAAGAGTCATGTCTATTCGAATGAAAAGTCATATCTGTTCAGTGAAGAGTCGTGTTCGTTCATTGAAAAGTCGTGTCTATTGAAATGAAGAGTCGTGTCTATTAAGTAAAAGTCATGTCTATTGAAGTAAAAGGGTGTCTATTCAAAAATGTTATGTCCGTTTGTAAGGGTTGTAAACCACTATATATATGTGGTCATTTCGTTGTGTTGTATGCAAGTTGTAGGCAAGACAAAAAATAAGTTATTTTTTTTTTGTCTATTCTCCTCTAAAATTATAATTCTCTTCTCTTTTCTATTTTAACAAATTGGTATCGGAGCTTGGATGAAAAATGTCAAACAACCTTGTCTCCCTTATTCCTCGATTCAACGGCGAAAAGTTTGATTATTGGAGCAATCTAATGAGGCTCTGTCTTGAATCTCAAGACTTGTGGACAGTTGTTGAAGAAGGTGTTGATGCACCGAAAGATGAGACGCAACTCACAGTTGCCCAAAGAGATCTTCTGAAAAGCAAAAAACAAAAAGATCGAAAGTCTCTCTTTCAAATCTGTCAGACACTTGAAATTCAAGTTTATGAGAGAATTTCAAAAGTTGCAAATGCTCAGGAGGCTTGGAAAATATTGAATACAACGTATTCTGGCCAAGATCAAGTAAAAAAGGTTCGCCTGCAGTCACTACGAGCTGAATTCGAAAAGCTCGAAATGAAGGATAGTGAGAAAATCTCAGAGTATTTTACTCGTCTCACTTCCATCATAAATCAGATGGCTTCAAACGGAGAAGTCGTGGAGACTCAAAGAGCCGTTGAAAAAATTCTATGGAGCATACCAATCAAGTTCGATCATATTGTGGTTGCAATTGAGGAATCAAATGATATTGCTTCACTTTCTCTTGAAGGCTTGCACGGAAGGCTGGAATCTTATGAGGCTAGGATCTTGATGAGAAGTAAACAAACAAATTCTTCTCAAGATCAAGCCTTAAAATCTCAATTCACATCCACAAAAGGTCAAGGCCCATCCCATGGCAAAAGTAACAGCAGAAATAGTGGAAAACGTGAAGAATCAAATGAGGAGAAACCATCATTCCAAAATAATAAGGCGCGAGGCAAATACAAAGGTAAAAAACCATATTTTGAATGCAATTTCTGTCACAAGCCAGGTCATAAAGCAAATGATTGTTGGAAGAAACATCCTGAAAAGAAGCCAGTTGCTGGTTTTATGCATAATAAAGCAGAAAAATCTGAATCTTTGTTGATCGCTTAGGATGGAAATGTTGAAAACGTATGGTACTTGGATAGTGGTGCAAGTATGCATATGACTGGAAATAAAAATCTATTTTCAAGTCTTGTGGTTACTATTGGAGATGCAAAATCATACAAAATTCACGGTGTTGGCGAAATTTCTTTCAAAACCAAGGCTGGAAAAGTTGAAAAAATGTCGGAAGTTCTTTATGTACCTGGCATACGCAACAATCTTCTTAGCGTCGGTCACTTGCTGAAGAAAGGATTTGATTTTCGATTCGTTGGAGATCAATGTAGCATGAAGAAGAATGACCAACAAGTGGCAAATATTGTGATGGGATCCAACAAATTATTTCCGATCAAACTTGACATCGTGAGCAGTACGTGCATGATTGCTACTTCTAATGATGAAGTTTCCAAGTTATGACATGAGAGGTTTGGGAATTTAAACTTTCGGAGTTTGAAGGAGATGTCTACCAAAGAAATAGTCCGAGGGCTGCCTAAAATTGAAGTGATAAACGAAGCATGTGAGGAATGCCAATTGGGAAAACAACATCATGAATCTTTCCCATCCAAATCGAAGTGGATTTCTCAATCACCTCTGGAGCTTGTTCACACCGACCTCTGTGGACCAATGCAAGTGCCATCGCTTAGAGGCAACAGATATTTCTTGTTATTTGTTGACGATTACACAAGAAAAATTTGGGTTTACCGTGTCAAAGAAAAATCAGATGCATTCTCTTGCTTCAAAGAGTTCAAATTTCAAGTTGAAAAACATTTTGGTCATCAAATAAAAAATCTAAGGAGTGACCGTGGAGGAGAATATATGTCCTCTCAGTTTGAAGAATTCTGCCAAAATCATGTAATCCGCCATGAGTTAACTGCTAGGTACTCACCTCAACAAAACGGAGTCGCAGAGCGCAAAAATCGAACAATAATGAATATGGCCAGATGCATGTTGAAGAAGAAGAACTTGCCTGCATGTTTTTGGGCTGAAGCGGTCTCTTGTTCCGTTTACTTAATTAACCGATCACCAACGAAGAGCTTAAAGGATTCCACTCCAAACGAAGTCCGGTATGGCAAGAAACCAAATGTTGCTCATTTAAAAACTTTTGGTTGTCTTGCATACTCTCATATTCCTGATGCTTTAAGATCGAAGCTCGACGACAAATCTGAAAAAGGCATTTTTATCGGTTATAGCCAAAGGACTAAAGCTTGCAAGCTTTACAATCCGAAGACGAAGAAGATGATTATCAGTAGAGATGTTCGCTTTGATGAAAATAGCTGTTATAACTTTTCAGATTTTGCAGAATTACCTAGATGGCAAACTCTAAATCTTGAAAAGGAAACTTCTTTGGAACAAGGTGTTAATGCTGATGTTGGTATTGAAGAACAACAGCCTAAAAATAATGGGGCTGAGCAGGAGCAAAATTCACCACCAACGGCGGAAAGAAGGACGCGATCCTTGAGAGAAATCTATGATGCAATCGAAGAAGTTGACACTACAGATCATGTATATTTTGCATTTTTTGCGGGAGAAGATCCAATCACTTATGAAGAAGCATCAAAGGAAGAAAAATGAGTGAATGCAATGAAGGATGAAATCAAGTCTATTGAGAAAAATGATACGTGGGAGCTTACCACTTTGCCTTCACACAAATCAGCCATTGGTGTAAAATGGGTGTTCAAAACCAAAACAAATCTTGATGGCTCCATCAATAAGTACAAAGCACGTTTGGTTGCGAAGGGGCATAAGCAAAAGGAAGGGGAAGATTTCAATGAGGTATTCATTCCCGTCTCTGGACTTGATACAATTCGATTGTTGATTTCTCTTGCTGCCCAAAATGGCTGGAAGCTGCTGCAAATGGATGTGAAATCAGCTTTCTTGAATGGTTTTCTTCAAGATGAAATTTATCTTCAACAACCTCCTAGTTTTGTGAAGAGGGGCGAAGAGGAAAAGGTGTATACGCTGCGGAAAGCTTTATACGGGCTGAAGCAATCCCCCTGTGCATGGTATGATCGTATCAATAATTTCTTCTTGAAGAATGGCTTTGAAAGGTGTCCTTTTGAACACACTCTTTACATGAAGAAGCATTCAAAAGGAGGTTTCATGATCGTGAGTTTATACGTGGATGATCTGATTTTTACTGGAGATAATATGGAGATGTTATCTGAATTCAAAAATTCAATGACGAAGGAGTTCGAGATGACGGATTTGGAAGAATTGCATCATTTTCTAGGGATAGGTGTTCAGCAATCAAAATGTGGGATTTTTATCTCGCAAGAAAAATATGCTGCTCAAGTATTGGAGAAGTTCAATATGATGAATGCAAATCTAGTTTCAACTCCTTGTGTTGC
Source organism: Allium cepa (assembly GCA_030765085.1). Classification (NCBI taxonomy): domain Eukaryota; kingdom Viridiplantae; phylum Streptophyta; class Magnoliopsida; order Asparagales; family Amaryllidaceae; genus Allium; species Allium cepa. Next base: position 834,055,542 of record CM060931.1, read on the forward strand.
AGGTTTGAAATTGTGCAAAAATGGTGAAGGAAAGTTTGTGGATCCAACTATTTTTCGAAGCCTAGTTGGAAATTTAATGTATCTCACTGCTACAAGACCCGACATCATGTACGCAGTAAGCTTGATTAGCAGATTCATGGAGAAGCCTTTCTCAAACCATTGGGAAGCTGCAAAAAGAATTTTACGATACGTTAAAGGAACTATTGACTATGCCATTTTCTATGAAGCTCATGTGCCTGTAAAGCTTGTTGGATATACGGACAGCGATCTAGGTGGAAGCATCGATGATTCAAGGAGTTCTTCGGGTTATGCATTTAACCTTGGAAGTGGAATTATTTCTTGGTGTTCAAAAAAACAACCAGTTGTGGCACTTTCTACCACCGAAGCGGAGTACATCGCAGCATCTCCAACAGGATGTCAAACTTTATGGCTAAGAGGAATCCTTGAAAATCTAAGCTTCAAGCAAAAAAAATCCTACGATCATTTATTGCGACAATAGTTCTACTATCTCTGTCTCAAAATATCCTATTTTGCATGGAAGAACAAAGCATATTCGTCTACGTTTCCATTTCCTATAAGAACTCGTTCGTGAAGAAGAAGTGAGTCTTGAGTATTGTTGAAGTGGAGAACAAATTGCTCATACCTTCACAAAGCCGCTTGGAGGGACTGCTTTCTCAAGAATTGTTGCTGCATTAGGTGTTCGAAGGAATTTTGGTTTAGGGGAGGCATTGTTGGTGTAAACCAAAATTAAAGAGTCGTGTCTGCTGGTGTGAAAAGTCATATCTATTCGAATGAAGAGTCATGTCTATTCGAATGAAAAGTCATATTTGTTCAGTGAAGAGTCGTGTCCGTTCACTGAAAAGTCGTGTCTATTGAAATGAAGAGTCGTGTCTATTAAGTAAAAATCATGTCTATTGAAGTGAAATGGTGTCTATTCAAAAAGGTTATGTCCGCTTGTAAGGGTTGTAAACCACTATATATATGTGGTCATTTTGTTGTGTTGTATGCAAGTTGTAGGCAAGACAAAAAACAAGTTAATTTTTTTTTTGTCTATTATCCTCTAAAATTATAATTCTCTTCTCTTTTCTATTTTAACAATATTTAAGGGAGGAAAAGGAACAATATCCTATATTTTTTCACAACTCTTGGCTTTGAGAAGGCAGAGAAAGAGGAAGAGAAGAGAGCAAGAGAGAAGATTCATCAGCGTTTAGAGGAAGACAAGGTGAAGATTCATAAACACACCAGTGATTTAATACAAATTTTATACTAGCTTTCGCATTCCACTATAATTGATTATACTTGAATATTTAGGATGAAAGAAGAAGAAAACTTGGATTGCCTCCTGGAGAACTGTCAACATCTAAGCCCAGTCCACTCGTTGAACAAAACACGGTTCAGATAAATTTTTATATCTTTAAATTGTCATTTCTAGTGTACTATATTGACAGTTATATTTGCAGAGTTTTGTACCAATTAGACCTGCTACTAAAGCAGATCGCTTGAGAGAGTGCCTAAGGTCACTCAAGCAGACCCACAAGGTAAACTTTGTCACGTCAGAACGTTTTATAGTGTGGCTTGTTGCTCAAGCAGATCCACAAGGTAAACTTTGTCACTTCATGAAGTACTGAAAAAAGTAAATATAATCCCTTTCATAATGTGAGGTTTCTCTACGACTGTAAGTATCTTGACTATCTTTATATAGCTCTTTGTTACAGTGATGTTTGATTTAACTGTTTAACTTTAGTACCAGTGCTTATTAACAAAATATAATACAATTTTGAATTTCTCGTAGATTCCAATAATTGCAACGACTATAATGAACACAGATCTTTTTATTTTAGGATAAGGCAATTGATTCGGGTTCATGTATGAATAGCCATATGACAACCCCAGAGATCACCGATTTAAATTCTCAGATGATTCATTAAGGAACCAGGTTCGATCAATTGTCTTTTTAAGGTCGGTAACATTAAATTAAGTACAATATTTTATCAATCCTTTTCTTTTACTCCGAGCAGCAGTGGTATGGACTGAGTTGTAATAATGTAATTATACTAAATACAACCCTATAATTATATCTTGGACCCGATTCACATGTTATGTTGCTCTATCTTTTACAAAATATCTCATATACTTCATGTTTTTGCTGGTAGTTGGAGCTGTTTCTGAGTTTTGGCACCGCTTGCCTTTCTCTTTACTCATTAATTGATGGAGTTTTTTGCATGAATATTTCTTACTCATGGAATGATGGTCATGGCTATATATTTAAATGGGTATGTCTAAATGGGTATGTTTCTGTAGTTGATGATCGACCATACATTATAGCTTCATATTTTGCTTATTTGCCATATATTGATGTTTGCTTACTTCAACATTGAATTGGGAAACAAATGATTTCTCATCCTAATATATGAATTTACTTTCAATGATTATGTATATAGTTCACTTAAACTAATTTTTTCTACAAATTATACAACTAAATTTTTAAGTGATGCACATATGTAAGTTTAGTCTATGTAGCTATAAAATCACCATGAGTTTTATTCATTACCATGAATTTTCCTAATTAGTTTATTTTCCACTCATTGTCATAAATACCAATGGTAAAAAATATTTCACTTGCTAATATTTCAGTATGCATATGTTCTTTTTTAATTGTTTGTGTATTCCAATGGATTGAAAAATTCGTGATTTGTATGAACAGATTGTTGCTGAAAGAGCTGATGCAGAGGTTCAAGCTGCTAAAGTATAAAGGTCAAGCATACACAGTTAGATGAATCATATATTCATTATATTTCTATTGTTTTGGTCGATACATACATATCATATACATGTACATATACATACATATACATATACATATATATATATATATATATATTTCTTCTATAGGATTTGTATTACAAAAGACTAAGAATACATGAATCATTTTGGCATTTAGAAATATAAATCTTTTTGTTATTTTTAAAAGATATGAATGAATATCTTTGTTATTGGCACAATATTTTGGTTTTGCTGGAAAATTTATTTTAAATTTGTGAGTATAATTAATAGTATTTACATGTTATTTTTCTTATTTGAATTTTATTTAACAACGGACAAAAACTATTGTAAAAGACCATATTGCAACTGACAAAAACAGCTGTAAATCATGCGATTGCAACGGTTGCAACGGCTAGGGACAATTGTGAAAAGTCTACTACAATGAGCTTTTACAATGGGCATTGTCCGTTGTAAACTCTTGTAGATCTATTACAACATCGGCTAATAAGACGGGCGTTGACCCATTGCGAAACCCCATATTACAATGGGCATTGTCCCGTGTAAAAGGGTATTTTTGTTGCAGTGACATTTACAAACCTATGAATGCCTCATTTTAATAACAAGTGATTTTTTTTAGTAATGGCATTCAATAGGATGTTATAGCTTTGTCTTAGTTGAATGCAACAACCCTTTGTATGGTAACTTACAACAACCTTCAAATAAAGATATGCGAAAACTTCTACTTGTGACATCTATGATCTTTAACCTACTACAGTTTTAATTAATTGATAACCTATTACTATATCCATATGTTGTGATAAATTCTTGAATGATGATGTGCATCAACTATTTACAACTTGCAATAACTTTTCCTATATGATTTGCGATGGCTTTCACATTATACCATGCAACAACTGTTACTAATAAATTGTGATAACCTTATAGCGATCTGTAATTTCAAACACTTCATCTTTGAATATAGGAATTTTTGAAATATGATTAAGTATTACAAGTATGATTTAATAACCTTATTAAACTCCTTTTAATTGAAAACTAATGATAAAAAACTTGTTTTTAAATTGATTTACAAAAACAAATACTTCGAAAAATATCGGTAATGTGACTGAAAATCGTTTTATCGATAAACAGTTTTTTATTCAATATAAGTTGTTCGAACTCTTTTTTACTTATCGAATTAACATATAAAAACATTAGTAACTAAGTAAGGCACTTTGTTTCATGAAGAAATTAATTAGTTCTAGAAGCTTTTAGAAGGAAATAAAGTTAGTGATTTAAGAAGGGATTGAGGAGATATGGAAGAAAACTGCCTCAAAGGCACATGGGGAGGGGGAGGGGGGCGCTTGCTTGGCCGACCAAAGGAGGTAGTGGGGGTTTTATGAGAACCACTTGATGCCTATATAATTATGTGCATACACATAGAAATCACTTTAATGTTTTAACAAAATTAAAACAAGCTCTTTATTCCCATTCCTCTTCATAAATTCCTAAGCTCTAAACAGTTCAAATCAACTCAAAATCAATCCAAACTCTTTCTATAAGCCTACAACAACATAACAACAACCATTAGCAACTCAAAACTCGAAGATTTGAAGCACCCAATCCCAAACACACATGGCTGTGAGCATTGGGAAGGCATTTAGCCCAAGCCAAGAGAAAAACGAGGTTGGGGTGGAAAGTTTTGGTGTTTGCAAGGTTGTGGTAGGCAGGAGAAGCTTGTGCTTAGTTGATTACGTGTCAAAGGGTGAGCCGACTCACCATTTGAATGAATATAAATGTATATAGTGTTGTTTAAATTATAGTACATGTGCTTGAGTTTGTATTGTGATATATTATTGTGATTCTTGCTTTGGAAAGAAAATGGCATATGTAAATGATGTATATGGACTTATGCGACTTGGTACATAGACTTAAAACAAAGCACATATGGTTTGGTTAGACTTTGGGTTGAATTGAAATTGATTTGGAAGTAGTTTTATAGCGATAGTCGCTATAAAAACACTTAGGAAATGTCTTGTGTTCGACATTTTCTTGAGAGATCCTTAGAGGTTTCTTGCTATGATTGTGATTTATTACGTGTATATTAGTTACTGCAAAAAGATTGAATTCTAAAGAATGTTAGCGTATCGAAAATGGAAAAACTTTTCATATATCAACACTGGCCCAGTTTATTGTCTATTATAACAGTTATCCGTTGCACTTTTAGAACATTGCTGTAGCTTTGAACCTCTTTTACAACATTCTGTATATGCTGTAGTTTCTGCTTGAGACTTTAAATAGGGTTGAAATGATTTTTAAATTAAGTTTTTTTACTTCAATTTGTTTAGTACTATTTTCTAACTTTTATTAGAGCATTTAAAAGTAGTTTGGAATTTTATATATTTTTAATAATTAACTATGAATTATTAAAATAGAAGGTTTATTTTTAAATGAAGGCAAACATTTTCTTTTGAACTTTTAAATAAATTATAAAATAGATATTTTAAATAAATTCTTAAACCATAATTATAAGTATTTTAAAATATATTTTAAGTATATATTGTTTTTAGAAAATTAGTTAACTATTTTATTAAAGTATTAAAGCTTATGCAATATTATATCTTCTAAATTGTGTCTAATATTTTGTTAATATTCTTATCTTATATATAATTTAACATGCACACACACATAACATTTTAAAAAGGTTTTTAAATTATAAACAAATATTTTACAAGAGGTTTAGATGTTGCTTATTGGCTTAAGCGTGTTTGTTTGTTTAACTTATTTATGGAAAATAGTTAACTATACTTAATACTAAAAGCCGATGTAATAGACTTTTCTATTTATGAAGGTTAAGATTAATGTTCGAGTAGGATTTAGAAGCAATTATGCTCTAACCTACCGGCTTCACTCTTGATCGAAGAGTATTTAAGTTGAAAAGCTTAGAAATGTGTTAAGTTTACAAAATTTGATTTTCATTAGAAATCGTTTTTAAAACTAGATAGTTGAATAGTCATCTATCAAACTTGACCAAATATAACTTAGGAAGTATGTAAAAGCTTCATGGCTTCTTATGGTTTGAGCTCCCTAGGAAGAAATCACTAGGATGAAAATTCTTTAGCTTTAAGAATTGTATATATATAATATCCCCTAGGGTAGACTTCTCTTATATATATAGTTCGTTTACTTCAAAAAGAAGTAGAATTAAGTTAACCGGAAATTCATAGATTTAGTATTGAAAAGTCTGTGATCGATACGTGTTTTACTTATTATATACCACTTAAAAATTAGTATTTGAGTCTATGTTTTAGAAGCGGTTGTCGAGTGGAATTATATAGAGTTGAATTTCCTTTCCTAAGGTCAAGTTCAAGGGAGAGGTCAGCGTTAAAATTTAAAACTAAAGTTATAGGGTTGAACTATCTACCCTAAGGTTAAGTCAGTGGGAGAGGTCAGCGTTATCTTTTGTCGGTCGACTTATGCTAGAATCCATGGAAAGGATCGTGATTTGTTCGAGTGATGAAGACTCGTGTGAGGGATGCCAAACGTAACCTCGACATCAAAAGTGACAAAAAACAGAGCATGATACATAGCCAGGGGTTTAGCTAACCCGCGATAGGGTATATCATCTCTATATCTGGGGACGCTTATCCACTAGTAGATAAGGGGATAATATTTATAGCAATTAGCAACGTCGTAGTGACACGGCGACATGCGACATCGCTAAATTTCAAGACTCCATTAAGGCGTTGGTAATTATCGACGCCTTTGTGATGCTATACTAAACTTTTCAAAAAATATTTGGTGTCACAATGACGTAGAAAATCACCCATATCACTGTGAGCGTAAAATTTTACGACGTAATTGTGATGCTATAATTCATATTCTCACCATTGGAGCATCACATTAGTCTATATCTTAAACACAAGCAAACTATCCACCGTCCATCTAAATCTTATTCAACGTTCCAAAAGCATGATTAAGTGCTAAGTATACGACTAAATGCTTTGCATAAACAAGTAAACATACAAAGCATGATTAAGTCATACAAAGCGCGATCAAGTCACATAAGCAACTTCTGACCCCCTTATTGTTTAGTTAATCTTTTGTTAATTGAAACCTATTTTGTCATTACAACTTTATTTATCTAATAAAACATAATTTATAAATTTCTACTATTCATTTGTACTCTTTCAATACTTCAAGAAATATTCATATACTCATCTCAAATGGCATAAGTATATTCACAAATCATTAATAAGATTTCTTATTTTAAACCTTTGCGTTTTTCTATCTTTTTCAAAATATTCTGTACTTATAATTTCCTTAAAAATATTCATTTTAAGGCTCTAAGTACTTTCACAAACTCATTCAAAAGGTTTAAGACTAATGTTACTTAAACATTGCTACTGCAAGCTAAAAATTATTTCACTTATACTTATCTTTAAAGCATTCTTTTAAAGTGCCATTTACATTCATGAGTATTGCCATAAAAAACATAAAACCATTTCCCTACTTATATTATCTTTAAAACATTCTTTTTAAAGATATAAGCTAATAATATTTGGTTAAGTTTGATGGAAGACTAATCGACTATCCAATTAAAACAATTGCTTATACAAATCAATCTTCGGACACTTAACTCGTTTATGACATTTCAACTTATACTATTCCTTGTCCAACAGAGAATCCGGGTAAGTTAGATCACTGGTTACGTCAAAGCCATGCCTAGACAATTCATTTTTGAATCACACAAATTGATAATTCTACTGGTCGGCTTTTCGTATTAGGTATAGTATTAACGATTTCCATAAGCAGGCAACAAAAAATACGATTAATCCATTTATGACATTCCCGACTTTACTATTCCTTGTTCAAGAAGGCAACCGGTTTGTTAGAGCTCTATTACTCCATCCCTACTTGACATTAATCTTAACTCTTATAAATAGTTAGGACCACTTCGTCAGCTTTTACTATTAAGAAAAATCAATTACCTTTTAAACAAGTAAGTACATAACAAGATTAACACATTTCCAACATTTCGACTTAACTTTTCCTTATTCAAAAGGGAAGCCGTTAGGTTAAACCTCTATTGCTCTATCCCTACTCGACATCAATCTTAACTCTCACAAATAGAGAAGTCTACCTCTCGGCTTTTAATGTTAAGCCTAGTCAATTATCTTTTTCAAAACATATATATACTTTGAAAATACTTGTAAATTGATTTTAAATATCTACGTAATATATTTCCTGAAAATAAATATTTTATAATTTGATGAAAAACATGTTTTATATTATAAAAGCTCTTTACATTGAAATACATATAATTATTAAAAATATATTTACACTTCAAACCATCTTTAAAATACTTCAAAATGTATTTGAAAACATCTATAAAATGGTTAGAGAAAAATAGCAAATTTAAATGTCATTTCCAAATGATTAAAAACATAAGCGACTTACTACAACATTTATAAATGTTCTTAAAAGTCCTTGTTAAAAAAAAATTGAAAAGCACGATTTTTGTGATTAGTTCTAACCACTTTAACATGGAAAGAAACCTGTAACACGTGAAATTTTTATAGAATTAGATTATTTAAGAAGCATGTAAAGAAACCTGTAAGAATATCTTCCAATTTATTTATAAAAATTCCTGAAAATATGCTACATTTACAAAGTGTATTTATAACCACCTTTTTGTTCTAACTTTCACAACTTTTGTTCACCATTTATATAACTTCACAAACCATTTATTAACTATTAAATATACCAAAACATGTGTAGATAAAAACAGAATCAAATTATACCATGTTAATATCATAAATATCTAATTTGCACAAGTTAGAGTTAAGGAATATTAAAGTGCACTTATAACGATTATTCTCGCTTCAAACACTTTCGAACATACTTCAATTTAACAGACAAGTCAAATAACCATTTAAATAGAAAGTCAAGGACACGTCACTTGTTTAAGAGGGTAATAGAAGCAAGATTATAAAATGTAAAGTTGTCATTTTCTTTTGAAAGCAAAATGGGTCCAAAGTTTATAACTGTAATTATTTAATGTCACCTTAGCTTTATATCTCAAACACAACATATATACATACAATATATACAAACAAGATATTGAGATAACTCACTTAGATCGAAGCCAAACACATGCTCTAGCGTACCCAAACTCAGTAACAATTCCAACCATCACTAAATCTTTTATGTCCAACTTTAGCACTTGCAAATCAAGTCAAAACCTCCCCTCCTCTTCCATTGCCCACGGCCCATCAGAGATCCCCACACCTCCTTCACTTTCCTTCCACTTTGACTTTAGATCAAAGCTTCCTAAAGTGTTTCAAGGTGATGGTGAAAGTTTGGGAAAGATTATTGTTGATTTGGTTTAGACTTGAAAAAGTTAGAGAAGAATTAGTGGATTAATGCTTAAGCACTTCCATCATTTTTATTCTCTTTCTTCATTTGAAGCATTCATGAATTTGTGATTTACTTATTACCTATAGGTTTGTGCAAGAGGTCATTACCACCTTCCACCTTCCACCTTCCATGTAAGGTTACAAAGGAGCCTCTCACTCACATGCACCTTTACACCTTTACATCTTTACTTAAAAGTCAAGTCCTTCCTTAAAATCTTATTTTCATAATATCTTTGATGACATCACCAATAACATCATCGAAAAAGTTTATTTTCATAAATGATATTTTTTTTATTTCATTTTAAAAACCAAACAATTGTGTGAATTTTTTTTTGAACTACATCTGACGAGTTAAAAGCTGTTTATCAATAACACGATTTTTGGACATATTATCGATATTTCTTCAAAGTATTTAATTTTCTAATCATTTTTCTAGATTATGTTTACCATCATTACTTATGATTTTAAAGGGTAATAACATTAAATCCAAGATTCAAATACTTAAATAGTTCAGATATTTTACGAAGTGTCTAAAATTCCAGGTCGTTATATTCTCCTCCATTTAGAATATTTCGTCTTAAAAATTTGGACACAAGCAATAAAACAAACAATCACATACAAATAATTAGCTATAATCAAAATATTTGCAAACACAACTCATGGTTTGCTCAAGTTCAAAATCCTCTCATCGCATAAGGATGACAAACAACCTATTAAGCGCACCATACGTTCAACAACCTCAGGTTATTACTTAGTAGACTATTCATGCTACCTCATAGCAAATCGAAGAGTCATCAAATAAACTCTCCATAAGCCAAAAAATATAGTATGCATATACAAAGCCTCATACGATGCACTTGGGCCATCCATATGCAATATTAATTCCGATCATTTGCTCGATCACATAAATTTTACTTCCTAACTAGTATAGATCACTTGACCTCTCTAGTGCAGACTCCGATCTAGTTCCTTGATTAGAAACGTTCATTCTCTTTACATAGCCATATACTATGATAGAAAACTCTAGGGTCATATCAAGAATCCGTATCAAGTGTCCGCAGTCAAGAATCCAGTGTAAAATCCTTATTTGGACCGGTGTAAACTACCCCAAAATCATGTACTCGAATACTGGATCAAGAACAACCATGCGAATAAAATGATCTACGTACAACTTATGTACTTATCCTACTGATTTCTTAACAATAAAAATATCTTTAATAATTTTTTCTATATAAATATCATGTCTTATTAATACTAAAATCATTTATGAACTATTTCATAAAACATAACTTCAAGTTTATTAGCATTACAACTTAAGTTCATACTTGTATAATATTCCATGACATCCTAAGAGTATGTATAAAACATCAAATTTTGTTTTACTTAACAAAGATGTTAAACCAAATCAAAACCTGTTTTAACACACCACTTTCTGAATTAAAGTCTTATATAAACTCATCTTTATATTTTTACTAAACACTTAGCTTCAAGTCTATAACGATTCAGAAATTTCCTACTGTCCAAAATCGTTCAAAATCCTATTTCATTTTAACAAATGAAAACTACCAAATAATATATCATAACATGATGCATACCATACAATCCTAATGCATAGGCTACATATGTCGATAAAATATCTTAAAAAATTTCAATAATTTATTAAACATACTTTACCCAAAAATGGAAAACATGAAAAGTTCGAACACTTATTCTGGGTTACGCCACCACCACTCGGCACTCTACATAATACATGCAAAACCTTTCTACAAAAAAAGTTCATATCAAATTTCCATCCAAATAAAATCTTTAGAACTAAACACCAAGTTTTATTTCTAATTGCTTTGAAATAACAAAACATACATATATCTTTTGTATAACAAATCATACTTTCAGAATCAAATCTAAATCCATCGTACTAAAAGAACCTTGTAGTATTATCCACTTAAAGACCCAAAAATGAACGCCGATGATGCTGAAGTCATCTCTAGAATTAATTTCAAGGGACAGAAGTGAGTTCTAAACATCAAAATCATCCTTTCGGACTTAACCAAAATCATTTCAAAATAGTATCAAATACTTCATAAATGTTACTAAGTAACATGGTCTCAATTTCATAAACCAATTTCCTAAATATTTACTTTCAAATAATAATACTATTATCTTTCTAAAATCTTCAAAAAACATTTTCAAAGACATCGGGATTTAAGTTCTTAAAATATTAGTTTAAATCCTTTTTGTTTATAAACCATATTTCATAAACCATAGTTATATCAAATTACTTTATTATATAACTTCTTTCATAAATGTTTATAAGCTTTTTTTTATACTAAATCAACTTTTATAAAAGTTAACTTTTAACCCAACATTATCATCGAACGCCTTATAATAAAACCGTGAAACTAAATTCATAAGGTGTTCATTTCAATGCATCTACAAATACTGTCTACCCAATCCATGCAGTAAAGAGGTAAAACTGCTCATAAACTAGTCGAGTATAAATCCACAATCAACAAATTATAGCCGTGGCCAAGCATGACCGAAAAAATCAATGAGGGATCACGAATGAACATCATTAATCCCTATATTAATTGAACTGTACTTTAACAATTCATACTTACATACGTTACCATATATAAGATCTTTAATTTTCGCAGTTATAATTACCTTTAATGTATACATTTACAACACTTACAAATACGCTCTCATATGTATTATACACTCAACTCAACCTATTGCATTCTATTACCCTTAATAAGTCATACCCCACCAAAGCCAAGGTTCTCGCTAAACCTTTAGCTCCGATTCCAAGTGTAACGATGCACCTTTATGAACCTCGAATTTTGACACTAGTACATCCATGGTATTTATGTGCCGAGCACTCAAGTGTTGGAAAGGTGGAAAGTTTGGATAAAAAAAGGAAAAAGAAACAGAACAAGAAAGAAGGAACAAAATATCTGAATCTCACCAGCATAATGCTAATATATACTATCAAAAGAATAGTATAAAGGGTTACTTCGATACAGAAATTTCAAAATTACAAAACCCAAATACTATCATCAGCATGGATAGTTGTGACTGTTTATCCTTACAAATGCTGATATGTATAATATAGTAATGCAGAGGAAATAAGAATACTATGGTAGGTGAAACATCCAGTTCGTCTTCTCGAGCTCCAATGAACATCAATGAAAACCTGACTTTCTCAAACTACTCAAAAGAACACGCTAGAAACTTAGGAAAAACAAAAACCAAGCATACAACATAAGTTTGGTATGAGAAACTCAAAAATTATGTGTACAACATATAACAGTACTTTTGTCATGACCCACACTTTAGAAGGTTTAAATTGACAATAATCCACACATATCCAATCCAAACAATCCGTAACATAGATAACAATTGATGTTAATTAAGAAAATAAGAAGAAAACAAACAAAGAATCTCGCAGTGGAACGATAGATTATAATAATAAAATAAACAGTTCATGAAGCTGTTTATACTATACATTTGATTATAATCTATACAACAATTATCAGAGTTATAGATACATCAAGGATAAATAAATGATGCAGCAGACAACATGATACAGGAATACTAATAGTAATAATACACCAAATCTTCATCTTCATCCTCCAGAATAAATCAATATCGCATATAAAGTATGAGTGTCATGGCGTTAGAGATGATTACGGGTTTTCACATTTCCTATCCAGTGTATAACGTGCGTGCAATAACTCAAGAGATGTTACGAGATTTTCCATCTCTTAAGGATCTGTCAAAATATTTATATGTAGTAAAATATGCTACATACATAATGTCTAATCAATAAAAAAATATTATTCTTAGCTTTAAGGCTTTACATTAATCCCCTTAACACGCATTTAAGCATCGTCATACATTTCGCATATAAAACTCTAGTTAAACGGTAGGTGGATAGGGATGCGCCGTGATATGACAACACTAACCAAAATTATATGGATCTCGTATAGTGATAAAAGTATATGACAAGACATGCGAGGCAATGTCTAAGGTAGGATACTACTAGTTCGGGTCGTAGGGCTGGTGGTAATACATCATAGTCATAACCGCCTACCACGTCCATCCATCACATATCGAATCAAAGGGATGCTATCCCAAATCAAGATGCACCAATCGAAACCAACAACAAGGGTAATAATATGGACCGAGTCCTAGAAAATCGAAGAAAGGATGTTCGCTTGGGGTAAGTAGCCCACTTGGACCTGTCAAACCTTCCTGTTTTAGTCATCTCAAATTAGCACAAGGGCCGTTGTCTATCCATCATCGTTCTCTTTCTTTAAATCCAGAAATCGCCGTCAAATTCAACTAGTTTGCTCTGGAATCTCCTCCACATACACAGTTGTTAAAGTGGTTCCAGTATCGATAGAGAATATGCCCACATCCTGCCCAGTCTCTTTAACAATCAAACGTCATTTTTCACACAGGTTGGTAATTTTACATTTCAAAAAAAGTTCATACTTAATATCAAAATATCTTATTCGCTTCAAAATCAAATCCACTTCAAAATCATCATATTTACTCAAAATATACTATTTCATTTCAAAATCATTTTCGTCTTAATATCACGATTTTGTTTCCAAAATCGTTCCAAATTTACATTTAGGTTATAACTTTATTCGACCCTATTTGTATTTAAATCTACGATTTTGAAAAAAACATTTCACTCTTCGCCGGTTTGAATTTTTGAAAATTAGTTTGAACAGTTTAAAATAGTTTAAACGTTTAAAATAGTTTAAACGTTTAAAATAGTTAAAAATAGTTTAAATGTTTAAAGTGGTATATATAATAAAATAATTTGAAAAACCAAAATAATTTAAATATTTAAAGAATATAAATTTTTAACAGTTTATACTCAAATAATTTATTTTAAAATAGTTTCAAAGTCAAACTGGTTCAATCCTAAATCTTCACAATTCAAATCAATCCAATTCCCATTTTCATTTATATCGATTCAATCCCGATTTCAATTCAAATTTACTTCGATTCGAATTTATATTCATATCAATTTCAATTCCGATTCAAAATTAATTCAATTTTAGTCTCAATTCCAATTAATTCAATTCAATTCCAATTTGAGTTAATTTCAGTTCAATTTTCAATTTTTAAACCATTTCGATTCATATCAATTCAAAGTTCAATTTTCAAAATATCGATCTAAAACACTTAATCAAATTATCCTTCGATATTCAGTTTAAAATCCCAATCTTTATATATAATTCGATTCCGTTTCAATTTTTAAATATCGTTTTTATATTACTCTTAGTAATATTCAAAGTTCGAATAAAAGTTCAAATTTTTAAAAAAAGTCGATTTCCAAAAATTCAAATTTTATTTCGATTATAACTTCAAAATCTCAACTTCGATTATTTAAACAATCTCGAGTAGCAAATTTAAATTTCTACATTTAGGGCTCAAGTTCAAAATTAACTTGATTTCCATAAGCTTTTTTTTTAATCCAAACCGTTTAAATAATTTCAAATCAAATTTTTTAAAATCATTTAATTTAACCGATGCAGTGTCCGTATATAATTTTCTATCCTATGGCAATGTGATCTCTTATTTCTATTTAATTTCAGGGTTGGATATATATCATTTCAATTCAAATCACAATGTCATAGGTATATATAGTTTCAACCTATTTCTTAATTCATTCGAAATAATTCAATTTATAGTATTATACACGGTAAATATTTTTCCAGGTGATAACAGGATATATATATATATATATATATATATATATAAAAATAACACCTAGTCATCCAAATATAAATTAGTTGGCATCCATCATAATCAATCATACAAGCAGATAATATGTTTCACAATAATTTCACAGTTATTAATATTCGGTCTTTTACTGGCAATTCAATTCAAATTTATTTCAATTTTGACTATCAACTTTAAATTTTTAATAGTCAATCCAAAGAATAATTTATCAAACAACAATCGATAAATTCATATCACATCATAATTTCAAATTTAACTAGCATAAAAATATTCTACTACGTGTGAGCATTATAGAACACTCACATTGAATTTTGAATTTCAAATCAAATCGAACGACGTTTGATTTAACCTAAAATTTTGACTAGCTCCAAATGACTCCAAATCAGCTCTGACATAGTGCTTGTCGCTACAATTCCGTCGCCGCTTGTTTCGTCCAATTCTGACCTTGTACGACCAAGATATACATTTTATAAGTTTACACGCAATTTATATAAACAATTTTTTTATTATCCTAAAAAAATCTATCCTTTACATTCCAAACAAGAGATCCTGGCCGCACCTTATCTCCTTCTTCTTCGTTCGTTGGTACGCAAATCACTAGCTCAAGAAACCCAAGCGCGCCTCTATATCCAAATGCCACGACCAAACCTCTTGCCTAGACAAACGATCAGGACCTGCTAAATTGAACCCCATCCCCGACGCACCATCGCCCACACCTCGGTCAAGCTCAACCGCTCCTTTGCTTAGAAAAGTGTGCGCAAACTCGTGACCTACACGACCATTTTCTGGCTTCCTCAGTGAAATAAAAATTAGCATGACCGTTGATATTATAGATCGTGCTGAGATCTACAAGTTTGATTTAGGAAAATTTATCTAATTGTGAAAGGATAGAGAGAAAACGAAGGGAGAAGTATAATGTTTTTCGGCCACTAATAAGTTAGACGACAACTACAAATAAATTAGGGTTAGGGTTTTTACTGTGCATATGATGCCCCACCTTGAGAGCCACATTAACAAGGAGTATTACTAGGTAATACTATCCGCTGATATAGAGAATAGAGATGGAAAGGAGCGACCATCTATAGCCTTGTCTTAAATATCTATTGAATATTTCGACAAATGCCATATTTTTTTCTATATCAAGTGAATTGACATATCCAATAAATACTTAATACAAAGCCATAGGTGGCTATAGGATCTATCAGAACAAAATACAACAACTCGAATGCAAAACACATCACAGAACAACAGATAATCCCATACACACATACATATATACATCACAGAGCATAGAAAATGATACATCACATATGTGGTAAGATGACCACAATACAAATATGAGTCAAAAGAATATACATATCAGAGTAGCAAACCAAAAAGGACTACATAAAAAACTATAATAAAAAGAGCTAACAGAATGGAGTCCATGCGGAAGCAGAATAGACTAAGTCCAACTGTACCTAACTTGAAACACCTCGGTCTGACTCAAGTATATAATACATGGGTCAGTCTAGCCAAACAAATCAGTTAACAATGATAACTGTAATATGAGCATAAGGACATTGTGATAATATTCTCAAGTAAGAAGGGACAATTAAAGAGTATGATTACATCAAGTAAATATATGGTATCACTACATAAACATATAATCTCAAAAGAGATAAAATAGCCCATAAAACACTAAAAGTAGCGAGCCTCATATCATCGGCATTCATGAAACATCAAATATGGTTTAGGGAAATACCTAAACCTGCCATCTTGGCAAACCCAAAACTTGCATAAAAAGATCCAATCTCGAATACGCCAAAAGGCAAATATATATCCAAAGAGAAGAATAAAATCTCAAGTAAGCGCTAAAAGTTAAATCTTAAATAACGCCAGTGTAGGGAATTCAAATCTCAAAAATAGAACTTTCAGGAGTTAAAATTTCCAAAAGGTAATCGCCACAAGGATATATCGAATGGTTCAAATGACCAATTCTGGAAAGGGACGATACGCTAGGGAAAATAGTCAAAGAAACCATCTCAAAAGTGTTTGCACGTGCATATGGCCGAAGTCTTGCCAAGTACTGATACCTCAAATAGGTACCTCGCCCGAAGGTAAAACGTCACAATAAAAAATACACCGCAATGGAAAATGCGCCGCAGTGGAAAATACGCCGCAGTGGCAAACGTCTCAAAGATGAATAGGTCGCAATGGCAATGACTCGAAGGTCCAGTACTGGTGCGCCGTAATTGCAAATGTGTCACAGGCTTTCGAATAGGAACCCAAATAGTGTTAACATACGTCCCATACCGCACGTTCGCACTAAACAGTTTACTAATTGCCAGTAAATTTCACACTCAAAGTAGTAAAAAGTTTACCTCATCTCCTCGGTAAACTCGACCCGAAGGTCAAAACGATCAAACGGACAAGTCGGGAGTTAACCGATAAGATAAACGCATGTGTCCTATACCACATGTTTTACCAAACCATTTAATTCTCCTTCTCATTCACAGGAATAGTGCAAAAACGTGTGTTTTATGTATAAAATAATTTATTTGAGAAACCAATCTTTTAAAACCATTTGAAATCAATTTTGAAGACGATATTTGAAAATTCCCTTATTATAGAGAATAAATAGATTTTATAGCTTAAAATAATTTAAAAAATTATATAATAATTATTTTAAATGCCAATTTATTTTAAAAATTATTCCAAAATTGTTTGAAAAAAATCTGTGCTCGAAATCAAAAAAATCACTCAAAACTGTCATTCAAATTCAATTCAAATTGGAATTTCACATTCATCAAAACTTGGCTAGCATATTGATAGGCATCAAATCCCTCAAAAAATTATATAAGTATCACCAAAAAATGAAGTACAAGTCAAAAGTCGGACGGAAAAAGAACATAAAAACGCTAGTCTAAATAATACCCAGGTCTGAAATCTTCTCTGGGTTTAACTTTCAGACATAATACAAGTGGCCAAACGACCTTTAATTGAACTAAAAATCGGCCTGCACAAAGTAGAAAACTTCATATTTCAATGCACCAATGAATTCCGACAAAAAATGAAAAAGTTATGCTGTCTCAAACATGGACTCAGACCATGTTTGTAACAGTTCAACAAGAATGTGCCCAGGCCTGAAAATCCATTCTGAGCTCAACTTTCAGGTATAAAACAGAGGACCAAACGACATTAGATTGACCTCAATATTTGTATGCATATAATATACTTTATCTTTCAAATAAAAAAGAATCACACAATTTGGCTAAAGTATGAGAAGGTTATGATGTTTCAAAGTTGAATCCAGATAGTGTTTCCACTGTAAAAATCTGGGAAAAAACAAGCTCCGAGTCAAAGTTCGGCATCATATTTCTATAAGCTATATATGTCGAAATCACTTGAAATTTGGTATGATTATAGTAAAAAACTTTATCTTTCAAACAAAAAAATAATGACACAATTTTAATAAGAAATGAAAGACTTATGCTATCTCAAACAGAGATTCAGATCCTGTTTGCAGCAACTCAAAATAAAATGTGTACAGGTAATTTCCAAGCCGTGCATTGATTTTGTAGCTATGTTTTTAGGTATCAAACGAAAGAGTTTTGCTATGAAATTTTGCATATATATACTAAAACACATGAACTATCAGTAGAAGAAAATAAGGCAGCATTTCATTGCTGGAATTGAGAGAAAATTACATGCAAATTTACACCCAAACTCAGTTTTTACAGAATCAAAAACATCAACAAAAATCAATATTTTCAAGCTATTTTTGCATATATTTTTGGCATTTGAAGTGTTGCTTTAGCTAAATTATGTGAGCAGCAACTCACCTTGCAAAATAGAACATTAAATTCAAATTTGCATTTGAAAGTAGAGAGCTTGGTGCTAGATTTGGCTTCCAATAACTGTAGAACATCAAAACAAAGGCATGCAAATCCAAAAAAGAGATTACATACAAACCCATTATCAAAAATTAGATTTTGATGAAATGATTCAGTTTGGAATAGATTACTTGTAGAAATATGCTTTAATTGGAAAGAAAGTAGCAAATTTTTGATCTAGTTTGGAGATTTGGCTTAGATTTGAGAAAAAGGTATAGTTTCCTTTTCTTTTTTCTTTTTTTGTCTACTGGAGATGAAGAAAAGAATACACAGGGAGGAGAGAAACCTTTTTTCTCTTTTTAGGTTATGTGATAATGGGCTTTGACCCAAAAGAAAAGATTTAATTAGCCTAAGTAACAAATTATGACTTAATTCATAATATACACTTATGTAACTAAATCAAACATCATATTTACACAAGTTTTCTTAAAAATAAATTATACAAACACATTTACAAGTTAGAAAATATTTTACACTTAATAAAAGATAATTTATGTTATAATTTTTTATTATTATTAAAAACCCTTATTTTTACATAAGTGCACAAATTACACAAATAAATGCATAAAATACAATTTTTAACTTCAAAAATTACAAAAAAATATTCTCTTGTGTAAGAAAATATAACAAACCATTTTTCTTCAATTTTATGATTAAAACTTATTTTTAAATCAAATTTCACCTTTTATTTCAATAAACTACCTTTAAAAATTACATACTTCTTTTAAAAATTATTAAAAGAAGCAAATAGGTAATAATTAATATAATTGTTGAATTTTCTCTGAAACAAAATCATTTTCATTATTTAAAGCCTATATTCCATTAATTATCACTCCAAACAAACTAAAATAAAGCTTTAAACTTCATTTTCTCATTTTAAATTTCAAAATTCATTGTTTATTACAAATAAACAATTTAATTTCTTCGATTTTAATTGAAATCACAATATTAAACTAAAATTATCATATAATTCAATATTGATAGGTAATCTCCAACCCAGGATTGTTATAGACTCCTTGCCTTAACGAAATTGCATCCTCGTCAATTATTTAATTTCATCACTCAAAAAGAAAAAAAAATAAGCTTGAGACAAAGAGACATTCTCACCATCGCTGTGCGAAGACAGAAAACCGAGATAGGATCGCTCGATAAACTCTCTAGTTTTCCAAGTGCAGTCATTGGGACTAGCGGACCATTGAACTTTAATGGGCTTCACGTCCCTATTTCAAAGGCGTTTCACCTTCGAAGAGAGTACGTAAATAGGCTGCTGCACAATCGATAAGTTTGGTGAGATCTTAAGCTCTTGCAAATCAG
The DNA here is from genome assembly GCA_030765085.1 of Allium cepa. Lineage (NCBI taxonomy): Eukaryota > Viridiplantae > Streptophyta > Magnoliopsida > Asparagales > Amaryllidaceae > Allium > Allium cepa. The sequence goes on from CM060931.1 coordinate 834,075,673, forward strand.
AGGAATTAATAACAGAATTCGACTCTTGAAGACAATTTCAAAGCCGAGAGATGTGAAATATGTCATGAATGCCAGATAGATGAGTTGGAAGTGAAACTTTATAAGCCACAGGGCCAATATGTTCAGTAATAGGAAATGGTCCTATAAAGATAGGAGCCAGCTTCCCAGTCGTACTGAAGCGCATAACCCCTTTCAGAGGAGAAACAAGAATATAGACGAGATCACCAACCGAGAACTCGAGAGGCTTCCTTCGGTTGTCCGCCTAAGATTTCTGGCAGCTCTATGCCTCTTACATTCTCCGACGAATAAGATCGATCTTCTCATAAGAATCACGAACAGAATCTAGGCCAAGAATAAGCTTCCCACTAGATTCCAACCAACAAGAAGGTGATCGACATGGCCTTTCCTATAAGTCTTATAATGGAGCCATAGCGATACCGGACCGAAAATTTTTGTTGTAGAAGAATTCCATAAGAGGTACGTGATCCTCCCAACTACCACCGAAATCTAGAATGCAAGCACGGAGAAGATCCTTGAAATTACGATTCAACCATTATGTTTGTCCATCAGACTGCAGATGATATGCTGTGCTAAAATTAAGCTTTGTACCCAAAGCTTGCTGAAGACTCTGTCAGAAATGATTCATGAAAAGCAGATCATGGTCAAACACAATCAAACTAGGAACTTCATGAATTCTCTCGATTTCCTTGATATATAACTTGGCCCAAATGAGAAGCACTCCTATTAGACTTAATAGGAATGAAATGAATTGATTTGGTAAGGCGATCACCACTAACCCAAATGCCAGAATGGCCCGATCTCGAATGAGGTAGGCTGTTAATGAAATCCATCGAAATCTAATCCCATTTCCACAATGGAATCTCTAGAGGCTGAAGGAGACAAGAAGGGCGCTGAAGTTTGGCTTTTATACGTTGGCAAGTCATGCAATTAATCACATAACTCGCCACATCACGCTTCATGCCTTCCCAATAATAAGGGCGATGCATATCGGCATACATCTTGCTAGTGCTAGGATGAATGGTATACTTAGACCGTTGACAGTCGTCGAGAATGTTATGCCTAAGTACAGAATCAGAAGGCACAACACGACGGTTCTTCTTGCGAAGACACCCATGAGAATCAATACTGAAATCCTACAACTCCATAACATGGGACTCAGACTCACAAATCTGAATAAGGTGCACATGATCAGGATCACGCCTTTGAGCATCGGTAGCACGATCCAATAAGCTGGTTTGAGCTTCCAAACTGAATAATAAAATAGGAGAATCAGAAGATGAAGCTCAATCACGAATATCACAAAAGTGATAAGGTCTCTAGAACATCCTATTCGGCTAGCATCATAGAAACAATAACTGAATGTTTGCGACTAAGTGCATCGGCAACACGATTACCCTTACCAGGGGTATGCAGGATATCAAAGTCATAGGAGGCAAGGAACTCGAGCCAAAGCTGTTGCCTTATATTAAGAACCTTTTGTATGAATAGATATTTTAAGGACTTATGATCGGTGTATGGAATGAAGTGCTCGCCCAACATATGATGGCGCCAAATCTTCAAGGCAAAGACAATGGCGGCTAACTCGAGGTCATGAGTGGCATAGCATACTTCATTCGGTCGTCATTACCTAGAAGTATAAGCAACTACCCGATCCTTCTACATAAGCATGGCACCGAGGCTACAATGACTAGCATTGGTGTAGACAACAAGATCTTAATTCCCTTTAGGAACCACCAGAATAGGAGCATTAGTGAGAAGCCCCTTCAACTGCTGAAAAGAAGCTTCACACTTGTTGGACCAAATAAATCGAATGCCTTTCGAGCAAGACTAGTGAGAGGAAGCACAATATGACAGAAATACTTAATGAACCGGTGGTAATAACTCGCCAATCCAAGGAAGCTATGAGTCTCATGAACATTCTCAAGCCTCTTCCAATTCTGAATTGATTCGATCTTCGAAGTATCGATCGAAATGCCTTCGGAAGAAACAACGTGGCCTAAGAACTTAACCATATTCTCCAAAAAATGGCACGTGGAGAATTTGGCTTTTAGATGATGGCGATGAAGAGTACTCATGACAATTCTCAAGTGATTAGCATGCTCAGCTTCAGACTTCGAATAAACGAGAATGTCGTCGATGAACACAAGGACGAACTTATCGAGATATTCCCGAAATACTCGATTCATAAGATCAACAAAGAAAGCAGAATCGTTTGTCAAACCGAACGGCATAACGAGCCATTCGTAAGATCCATATCGAGTGCGGAAAGCTGTAAGAGGTATGTTATCTTTTGCGACTCGGAGCTGATGAAAATCAGTGGCAAGCTCGAGTTTAGAGAAGACCTTAGCGCCACTCAATAGATCAAACATATCATCGATCTTAGGTAATGGATACCTATTCTTGACAGTCAAATCATTAAGCTTGCGATAGTCGATACAAAGCTTAAGAGTTTCATTGGACTTCTTCACTAAGACGACTGCGGCACCCCACGATGAAAAACTAGACCGAATCAACTTCTTGGACTCAAGCTGTAAAAGCTACTTCTTGAGTTCTTCATTTTCCTTTGTAGAAATCCTCGTGGGAGGACGACTAACTGGCTGCATGCCTAGAATGAGATCAATGTGGAACTCAATCGCCTGCTTGGGCGGGAAACCTGAAATAGGCTCAAATATATTAGAGAAGCCACAAACAATAGCAATACGAGATATATCATCATCATCTAGTGAGTCTAGAGAATATAAAGCCACTTCGGAATTATCCACATTTCTAAGAACAGGTGATAGCTGAGTAGATGAATCTGGACGTCAAAGATATAAAATTCTCCCAGAAAAAATAATCCTGTCATTATATCGCACTAGGCAGTCCATACCCAAAATCATATCAAATCCCAAATAAGAAATAACACGAAAATTCGCATGAAAAGAAAAGCCACATAAAGCAATCTCAACATCATCACAAAGCATGCTAAGGATTGCCGATGTCCCGATAGGATTCACAATCCTCAATGAAGTAACTAAACAAGAAACATCCAAAGGAACAACATCAACGAGCTCCTTCGATATGAATGAATGTGATGCACCCGTATCAAATAGGACTCGAATAAATAGTTCTTGAAACAACAAAGAACCTTCAAGAATAGAAGGAGAAGCACCTTTGCGTTGAGAAGAACCTCCAGAAGCATCCACTACATTCAGCTTGTCAGATTTAGAATTATTTAGAGCAATAGGACAGGTGGAAATACGACGGCCTTCCTTCTTGCAATAGCGGCAGAAGAAAGGCTTAGGACAATCTCTAATCATATGGTCAGGAGAACCACAATTGAAACACCCCTTCCGAATAGGTGATCCACCAGGCTTGGAACTAGGAGTAGATCCAATGGGCTTCTTCTTCTTGGAGGGGAAAACTTTGGCTCATGAAACGAGAACATCTTCTTATTGGGGTTCTTGCGAACCTCAACCTCATCACCATTCTTGCACTCCTTCTCGACGGCTTCGAGATGAAGCGCCGAGTCAACCAACTCCTTGAAAGAAAGCTTGAGCGGGACCATCAAAGACGTATTCAAATACTTCCTAAGACGAGAGACGAACTTCGGATTCTTCTTATAAGAGGTGCCAACGTATTCAAGACCATATTTAGATAAGGTCTCAAATGATGAAATATAATCAGAGACGGAGGACTTCCCTTGCTTTAACTCAAGGAAGCGACAGGCTAATAAAGCTTTCTCTGATTCGGTGACGAACTTAAGCTCGAATCGTTCCTTAAACAGTGTCCAAGAAAGAGTAGACTCATCGAGCTCGGTTATGAGAAGCTCGTACTACTCAAAGGCATGCTCTTGCAATAAGCTAGATGCAACAAGAACTCTGTCATGGTTAGAAAGATCTATGTAAGAGAAGATGTGCTTGCACGTACGAATCCAAGCTTGGACCTCAAGAACGGACTCAGAGCCTTAGAACGACTTTCCTCCGAGATGAGGGAAATCACTGCACAAGCGTGCAAATACAGATTGCATGGGGGAGAAACTCGGTTAGAAGCTAGAGGCTGAGTGCTCCTTAATAACTCCATAAAATGATCGGCAGACATATAAATGCCGTTCGGATGCGAGCCGCTGGATTGCCTAGTATTTGACATCGTTCTCTGCCTCTTCTAGCCATTAGATGAAAGTTAAGATAAGATAAAGATTATTCACATAGTAGATATCACTAATTAAGATATTGAATACTACGGAATTAAAAAGCATTCCTAGACGTATTCCCAAAATTCTATCTACCCCAAAGGACATGAAAAGAACAAAGGCACGATGATTCAGAGATTCGTAACATTTGTATTACACTTTGATATACTGTAATATATGTTTCTGTTCCGTGTTTATCATATTTTGTTTTGAAAATAACACTGATACCAAGCTGTGACGCCCCATCCTGAGACCCACAATATTGTCTGCTAATGCAGAGAATAGGGCTAGATAGGAGCGACCATCTATAGCCTTGTATTAAATATCTATTGAATATGTCGACAAATGCCATATATTTTTTCTCTTTCAAGTGGATTGACATATCCAATAAATAATTAATACAAAGCCATAGGTGGCTATAGGATCTGTCAGAACAAAATACAACAACTCGAATGCAAAACACTTCACAGAACAGCAGATAATCCCATATACACACACATATACAGATACATCACAGAGAATACAAAATGATACATCACATATGTGGTATGACGACTACAATACAAACATGAGTCAAAAGAATGTACATACCAGAGTAGCAACAAAAAAGGACTACATAAAAAGCTATAACAAAAAGAGCTAGCAGAATAGAGTTCATTTAGAAGAAGAATAGGCTAAGTCCAAATGTACTTAACCTGAAATACCTTGGTCTGACCCAAGTATATAATACACGGGTCGGTCTAGCTAAACAAATCAGTTAACAAGGATAAGCGATAATATGAGCATAAGGATAATGTGATAATATTCTCAAGTAAGAAGGGACAATTAAAGAGTATGATTACATCAAGTGATAATATGTTGTAACTACACAAAGATATAATCTCAAAAGAGATAAAATAACCCATAAAATGCTAAAAGTAATGAGCGTCCATCGACATTCATGAAACATCAAATATGGTTTAGGGAAAAACCTAAGCCCGCCATCTTGGAAAACCCAAAACATGCATAAAGAGATTCCATCTCAAACATGCCACATGGCAAATATATCTCCAAAGAGGAGAATAAAATCTCAAATAGACACCAAAAGGAAGATCTGATATAACGACAGTGTAGACGATTCAAATCTCAAAAATAGAACTCCAAGAGTTCATATTTCCAAACAGTAATTGCCACAAGGATATATCGAATGGTTCAAAGGACCAATTCCGGAAAGAGGCGAAACACTAGGGAAAATAGTCAAAGAAACCATCTTAAAAGTGTTTGCACGTGCATGTGGCCGAAGCCTTGCTAAGTACTGTTACCTCAAATATTTACCTTGCCCGAAGGCAAAATGTCACAATGACAAGCCGCAATGGCAATTACGATGCAATGGCAAATACGCCGCAATGGCAAACGACACGAAGACAAATACGCCAAAATGGCAAAGGCCGTAATGGCAATGATCCGAAGGTCCAGTACTGGCATGCCGCAATGGCAAATGTGTCACAAACTCTCGAATAGGAACCCGAATAGTGTTAACATGGGTCCCATATCACACATTCGCACTAAATGGTTTACCAACCGCCAGTACATCTCATACTCAAAGAAGTATTTTTTTTTACCTCATCTCCTCGGTAAACTTGACCCAAATGTCAAAACGATCAAACGGACAAGTCATGAATTTACCGATAAGATAAACACATGTGTCCCTACCACATGTTTTATCAAACCATTTAATTCTCATTCTCAATCGCTCAAATGGTGAAAAAACATGTGTTTTATGTATAAAATAATTTATTAGAGAAAACAAGCTTTTCAAACCATTTTGCGAAATCAATGTTGAAGATGATATTTGAAAATTCCCTTATTATAGAGAATAAATAGATTTTATAGCTTAAAATAATTTAAAAATATTACATAATAATTTTTTAAATGCCAGTTTACTTCAAAAATTATTTCAAAATTGTTTGGAAAAATCTATGCTCGAAATCAAAGAAATCACTCAAAACTGTCATTCAAATTCAATCCAAATTTGAATTTCAAATTCATCAAAACTTGGCTAGCATATCGATAGGAATCATAGCCCTCAAAACATTTTAGAAATATCACAAAAATATGAAGTAAAAGTCAAAATCGGACGGAAAAAGAACATAAAAGCTTGGGCAAAATAATTCCCAGGTCTGAAACCTTCTCTAGGTACAATTTTTGGACATAATACAGGAGGCCAAACTATCTTTGATTGAACTAAAAATTGGTGAGCAATAATTAGAAAACTTCATATTTCAAACAAAAAAAGAAATAATGAATTTTGACAGAAAATGAAAATGTTACGCTGTCTCAAACATGGACTCAGACCATGTTTGTAACAGTACAACAAGAATGTTCCCAGGCCTGAAAATCTATTTTGGGATCCACTTTCAAGCATAAAACAGAGGAACAAAGACATCAGATTGAACTCAAAATTTGTATGCATATAGTAGACTACTTTATCTTTTATATAAATAAAGAATCATGCAATTTAGACAAAGTATGAGAAAGTTATGATGTCTCAAAGTTGAACCTAAACAGTGTTTCCACTGTAAAAATGTGGACAAAAATATGCTCCGAATCAAAGTTCGGCAGCAATTTTCTATAAGCTATATAGGTCAAAATCACAATTTAAATTTGGTATACTTATAGTACAGAACTTTATCTTTCAAACAAAAAATGAATCACGCAATTTCAGTAAGAAATGAAAGATGTGCTGTTGAAAACAAAATGTGTATAGGTAGTTTTCAGGCTGTGCATTGATTTTGTAGCAAGATTTTCAGGTATCAAACGAAAGAGTTTTGCTATGAAATTTTGCAAATATATACTACAACACATGAGCTATCAATAGATGAAAATCCGGTAGAATTTCGTTGCCACAATTGAGAGAAATTTACATGCAAAGTGACACGCAAACTCAGTTTTGCAAAAAATAAAAACATAAACAAAAATCAATATTTTTAAGTTATTTTTGTATGTATTTTTGGCATTTGAAGATTTTCTATAGCTACAATTATGTGAGACAAAATCATCTTGCAAAGAAGAAGATTAAATTCGGATTTGCATCTGAAAGGAGAGAGCTTGGTGCAAGATTTGGCTTCAAATACCTGTAGAATGTCAAAACAAAGGCATGCAAACCTAAAAGAAGTAGTTACATACAAACCCAATATCAAAATTTAGATTCTAACGAAATGATCCAGTTTTGGAATAGATTACCTATAGAAATATGCTTTAATTTGAAATAAAGTAGCAAAATTTTGATTTAATTTGGAGATTTGGCTTAGATTTGAGAAGAAGGTAAAGTTTCCTTTTCTTCTTCTGTTTTTGTTAACTGGAGATGAAGAAGAGAACGTACAGGGAGGAGAGAAACTTTTTTTTTTCTCTTTTCAGGTTATGTGATAGTGGGCTTTGACCCAAAAAAAAGATTTAACCAGCCTAAGTAACAAATTATGACTTAATTCATAATATACACCTATGTAATTAAATCAAATATCATATTTACACAAGTTTTCTTAAAAAGAAATTATACGAACACATCTACAAGTTATATAAAATATTTTACACTTAATAAAATGATAATTTATGTTATAAAATCATTTTTATTATTAAAAACCCTTATTTTTACATAAATGAACAATTTACACAAATAAATGCATAAAACATCATTTTTAACTTCAAAAATTACAAAAAATATATTCTCCCGTGTAATAAAATATAACAAACCATTTTCATCAATTTTATGATCAAAACTTATTTTTAAATCAAACTTCACCGTTTATTTCAATAAACCACCTTTAAAAATTACATACTTTTAAAAATTATTAAAAGAAGCAAATAGGCAATAATTAAAATAATTAATGCATTTTCTCTAAAATAAAATCATTTTCATTACTTAAAGCCCATATTCCATTTATTATCGCTTCGAACAAACTAAAATAAAGCTTGGAATTTCATTTTCTCATTTTAAATTTCAAAATTCATTGTCTATTACAAATAAACAATTTAATTTCTCCAATTTTAATTTAAATCACAATATTAAATTATAATTATCATTACAATTCAGTATTGACAGGTAATCTCCAACCCAGGGTTGTTACAGTGCACATACATTTAAGCGTGCATACCTATTATTTTATTATTATTTCAACTTTTTCCGGATGAACTCTTAATGAAGCATGCCGCCCGTCGTTTATAATATTTTACCCATATTCCTAACACAATGGAATATATATCAGGAGCCAATTCCATCGTATTTGGAAGATAGGTTTGGAATCGAGTTATTTTAATTCACTTTACTTAAATAAATTTCTATGCGTTTCAGCTTCGCGACCAAATTGTAAATCCGATTGAAACGAAATTTAAAATCCTATAATAACTTACTATTATAGATCCAATGAAACTGATTTCTTCGAAATCCAAGATAGAGTCAAAAATGACTATTTTTACACGTTAGTTAATTATTAAAATTTCCAATTTCTAATTATTCACTTTTAAATCCAATTTTAAATGTTAACAATCTTCATTGTTATTTAAATAAAATTTAAATCAACTTCCAATATCATTTTCAATCATATTTAATTCAAAATTCAATTATTCCAATAATTTTCAATATTAGATTTCAACAATTTAACCGTTCAATATTCAACAAATTTTAATATTAGATTTTAAATGAATTTTGGTTATCAATCAATTACTTTATTTACATCTAATCAATTCACATTTATTTTTCAATTCAACTATTGATTGTTAGCACATTTAATACATATCATTTCCTTTCAATACTTCTTATTACTTAAATCTTCGAAATTAGTTTATTTTAAAATCTTCTTCAAGTTCATATTCAATAATTATATCAATAAATCATAAAATTTTATTTTTAACCATTTTTCTCAATTACTATATCAAATTTAATAATTTAAAATAGCTAAAAATACGGGACGTCACAACTTTTGAGAACACATGAAATGTCATAACGGTTATCCCTTCAAAAGAACCACAATCTAATAAATACATAAGGTGATATATTAGAAAATGTCTAGGGTGAAGAATTTAAATAAGAAAAGGTTGGAATGGTTACATTGGTTACATTCAACAACATATCAGGAATATAATCAAAACCGATCAGGTACGTTCGCATTATGGATTTTCCATGGAGACCTCTACACTGGAGCCATCCAATATTCTACCCAAGGGTCAGATTCTACCTTCGAGCACCGTATATCTGTAGATACAATAAACCATTAAGCAAAACATAGTTAGTCCACATCCAAAACGCGATCCTAAAAATCTTTACCTCCTGGGTGCAAAATTGATAAGCTGTAACGATCCGGGATTTTGGATATTTGAAATCGAAATATTTAATTGATTTTAAATATTTAAATGGTTAATTTTGACTTGAATTTCAAATATCTCCATTTATTGGATACTTAAATTATTGAATTTAATAATTTGGAAGTTGGGTAAAATATTGAATATGGAGTTTCAAGCTGGATAAAAATAATTTGAAGGTTTGTAAAATCCGTATCGATCATACTGAAGATAGTAAAAGCTTTAAAATGGATTTAAAAGTGTTTTGTTCAGTTTTGAAAATATATCGTTTAAATTGACTTTTAAAAATAGCCTTCCGAGGCACAGTTCTTGATTTCGACGAAATCCGTTCCATCGGAACCGTAATAATGTTTTATTATCGGATGTTAAATTTCATAGCAAGTTATTGTGTAGTTATATGGGTTATAAACGCGTTGAAATTTATATCGAAAATTCAATATAGTAATAGGGTCAAAAAATCTATCTTCTCTATAAGATCGAATTAGGACATGAAACCTTTTCCATTACGTTCGGAATTGGGGAATAATATTATAAACGCCTAGCGGTAAGCTGCGATAGGAGTTCGAAATTTTAAGTGCATTTATCAAGACAATTTAAATTTGAATAATATCATATATATATATAAGTTGACTGGTCAAATTATTCTCATTAGATGAAATTCTTTCGCCATCAAACCTTTTTCCTTCACAATAGCTTTCGCTTTTTCAGAAAAACTGCAGCATTCCTCAGTACGTTAATGTCTCCTCTTGTCTCCACCCCATTTCTTTTAAACCACGCAAATTGGATCAGTGAAGAAGATAAAAAAACTGGTGCTAAAAGAAAATATGGCCGAACGAAATTTCTACCCTTCCATTCTTCTGCTTCGCTCAAATCACGATCCTCTTTCAAAAAAATTTAATGGCCGAGCTAGGTAACAAAATATATATATATAGTGGAAATGGAAGTCGTTTGTTCGAAAGTGGCGAGATTTCTCCCTTCGTTCTTCGTCCATTCAGATTCAAGAGGGGAAGTTCGATTGAAATCGAAATCGAGGATACCATCGCGACATTATCGCACTACCGTTTGACCTCGGCGTGATGGTACGTCACGTCATAGGCGATTAGAAGGGCGAGAAAGAGACTCAGCAACTGGATGGGGCTGCAACACTCGAGACTCAAGAGCGTGTCGATGGGCAGAGCGCACATGGTGCTCGAGGAGGGCAGCTGGTGGAGTTTAGAGAGGACCGGTGGTTCGATTTGGGGGGTTTAGGCGTGGGTGTTTGAGCGTGTTGAGGAGAGATGTTCTGTGGCAGTAAGGTATTCTTGGTTTATTTTATTAAATTATATATATATATATATATATATATATGTATATACAGATTGTAGTAAATAGAAAAAAATACAGATATATAAGTTTTAATCTACAGTAAAGGGAAAAATATAGTACGAATATAAAATGTATATATATATACCTGCCTATTTTAACTAATTACATATAGGTAAACAGGGAAAATTCTATATAGAAATGGTTCTGGAAAAAGGGTATATAGGAATTTTAAAATGTGAAGAGTTTATATAAAATTAGTATTTTAAATCTATATAAATTAATTTTTATAAGTGTTTAGGTTTCAAAAGAAAAAGAAAATAATATAAATGTAAATATATCTATATAAAAATATACATACATATATCATTTACTGTTTAATATTTTTTAGAAAAATATGTATTTGGAATGATTAACTTGTTTTATTTACTTATTTAATTATTTTAGTTACTAAAATATTTTAATGAGAAAATTATTACTTTAAGTTAAAGTGTTAATTAATTTAATTTATTAAAATAGAAACCGATTGTCCAATTTATTTCAAATATTAATAAACCGTATAAATGTTATACAAAGTCAAAAATCGTGAATCGAGCCAAGATTGAAGTGGATGGCAAACAAAAATCAAAGATGAGTTAATCTCACCCACATCTGAATTATCGGTTAATTTAAATTATTGGTTGATTGCTTGAATTGATAATTATTATCAGTTTGGATGTGATGTATTATATTTAATAGTATATATATATATTGGAGTGATTGATATTCCCACATTATATAGCGGATGAAACCATATGCGCCCCGCATAATAGCGGATGACCCATATACCGTGATATCCTCCTCGAAATGGGATGAGTATTTTATATTGTGCTAACATCTGTGGATGCAGAGAGATAGGTTGGAGGGATCCAACTGGATTCCTCAAAATTGTTGAATTTATTTTCGTATTCAATTATATGAAATGTTGAATAATCTGTGATATTATGTTGAAAAATTTAATTATTTGATGTTAAAATATTTCTGGATATATTATGCCATTAAAAAATATATAAATATTGATTTTTTTATAAAAATAATAGGGAAAATATAAGGTAAGAAATTCATAGTAAAGATGGATAAATTTAAAAAAAAATTGGAAAAATAAATAGTTTGATTTTTAAATCCTATTTAATCAATTCCTGGATATGGGAAAAATAAGGATTTTGAATAAATGTGGGAAAAGGAATTTTCAGAGAAAAAAGGAATTAAGCGATATTGTTTGTAAGTACGAAGGAATATATTTTGAATATAAGATTTAAGTGAGTTGGAAAAAAATAAAAATAAAAGGGGAACTTTGAAAATAGAGTATGAAATTGATATGGTGGATTTAAATAAGGTTTTAAATCAAATAAAAGGGTAAACTTGGAATTAACGAATTTTGGAATAAATTTATATAAATCAAGAAATAAATTTTAAAGGGAATTTAATTCTAGAAGATTGATTTGGAGATCGATTAAGTGTTTTTGAAATAGTGATTAAAAGGAAATGAGATTATAAGATTTATAAACGAGGTATATAAATAAAGTGAAATAAATATCAGTAGATATTTCGAATTTTAAATTCACGATGGGAATTTGTAAGGAAAGGGAAATTCATTTTAAAAATAAAAAGGTAGGTTTATTTTTAATAGTATAGAAAAGAAAATTTGCGGGATTGAGGCGTAAATTAACTTGGGATAAATCGAGAAGGATTTATAAATGATTATATGGGTTATGTTGGAATGAAAAGTGTATTTTCCTGAAAAGCCAAGTATAATTTCAAAGGGGATTTTTAAGTATAAAATTAAAAGTTTTAAAGTGTTTTAAAATAATGTTCTTTATGAAATTATTACTTAGGGTTTTAAGATTTTAAAAAGTAAATATTTATTTAGTTTAGTAGTTAATTATTTAATTAGTATTATGATTTGAAGGTAAATTATTTAATATTTGTATTTTACAAAATGACTTTTGTTTAAGAGGAATTTTTGGCTAAAGGTTTACTTGAAGAATATTTATAGAACTTGATAACCATTATTTTTAATGAAGTGTTTTTAAGTAGTCTTATTCTAAATATTTTAAGTGTGTATTTTTGGGTAAAGTGATTTAAATTATTAAAAAAATATAATCTAATTTTAGTAAGGCTTGGTGCTTTTCAGTGGAAATAGAATATTTGGCTTGTGAATGTTAAATATGATAGTTAAATAACCGACTATCAATATAGGCTAATGCGCCGATTGTTTAGTGGTCCTTGGTACGTTGACCTAGACCACGTATTGTGATAGGCGGTACCCAGTAGCCTTGCCATTGTATGGAAACCCAATCCCCAATAAGTGCCTTCGGACTTGTTTGTATACCTATTATGCTGGAATTTAATGTATGTAACAATTTCGGCTATTCAAATAACTATTTGTACTTAGATACTATTATAATATCAGAGGATTTTGATATAAAATGTTTCGGTTATCGTAAGGTAAAAACCCGACATGTTTATTTGTGGCGCGGTCTTACGAGTACCTTTGTTTTTAAAGGATGTTGAAAACTTTAATAATTCAATTGAGTGTGTTTTACTCATGCTGGTTTTCCAAACTGGCTCAGGTGTTATTTTATTATAATGCTCGGGTCAGACCGAGTATTACAGATACATGATAGGATGCTGTGGAGCTCAGGAGACGAGCTGGATGTCGAGACGACGTACTTGGTGTATTATTCCGCTATGTATGGTATGCCGTATATTCAGCCTTGTGAGGAGAAATTATTATAACTGTCCAGTATTGTGTTATTATTTGGTGCAGTACTCTAATGATTATAAGTATTAAACAATTACAGTTTCTTTTGTATAAAAATCTGTTGTTATCTATTATATGCTATTCCGCTGCGATTGTGAGATTCTGATGTTGTTTCTATTTCTTCTTCTGTCTCTTTCTTCTTTAACCCTAATTGTTCGTATTTCTGTCCACTTGGAGTTGAACTGATGGAGAATATTGTCGGCTCCAAGGGATACAGATTTGCGGGCTATGGCAGTGGTATCAGAGATGAAGGTTAAGCGAGAATTTTGGCTCTGGTGGGGATTACCCATTAGAGATAGGGTCAGTGATGCCCTAGAATGAGTTTGTGTGTATTATAAATATGAGCGCGTATTTGTTAGCGAATATAAAATTGATTTATATTGCATTGACTGGTTTGTTGAGTGGCTTATGGATTCTGGTCAATACGAGTAATTAACGTTATTGATAGGAATCTTTAAACACTTGTACAGAACAATTTGACACGGTAATGTTTAATTAGGGCGAATGAAATAATTTTGCCTAAAATTATTTTTATATATGAAAGAAATAATTTCAAAGATTATTATAAGTATGTATGGTTGCTAGGTCGTTAGAGAATGATAATATTAATTTATTATCATTGTTAAGTGGAAATTGAATAAGAAATTGAAATTATGACCAAAAGCTAAGTAATAAATTCATACACAAAATGAAATTTATAAATATGAATCATAAATATGATTTATAACTGAAATGGGATGAAATTCTAGAGTAATATTTGAATATAGATTGGAAGGATTTGAAATTTGAAGATTTGAGAAATTTAATTTCCCTTGAGTTTGAAAATGATTTTCAAAAGGCTTTGGAGGAATAATAGTGATATTATTTGGGAAAAAAATATATTTTAAATGGGACGAAATCTGGAAAGATTTGAATTAAAAATATTTGAATTTTTTAAAATAACTAAACTCATTTCGATCGTTGGAAAATAATTCCGATGATGATCGCGACATCATCGGTGTTCATTTTCGAGTTTCCAAGGGAGAAATTGCTGCGTGGATGTTTTGAATCTGTGATTATTTGAAAATTTGGGTTTGATTTTGGAATGAAAAGAAATCGCTTGGTTTGGGTGTACATGATTTCAAAAATGATTTTGAAATACTTAAGAAATTTTTTAAACTCTCTGAGTTGTTTAAAAATGTTTACTGGATATAAATGAGTTTGGGAACTTATAAAATTTGAAATTTGATAGAATAAAATTTAATTTGAAAAAGTGTTAAATTAAAGTAAGGGTGGAAAACAAAATAAGTTAGAAGGGTAAGCCAATTAAATGAAGGAAATATAAAGAGATTAGTGGATGAAATGTAAATAAGTTGGATAACTTATAGAAGTTAAAAATAATTTTTTTTGAATGTAATTGGAATGTAACTGAATCAAGTAAAGAAAAAAGTGAATTTTAAAGAAAAAGTCTAAGTAAGCTAAGTAAAATGGTTACTCAAATAAAATTTCATTGAGCTTGAAATAAAATTTATTTTTAAATGAACAAATAAATTTACATTTGTAAGTAAATGAAATTGAAACCGAATATGGGAATTTAAACTGAATTATGTTAGATAAAGTGGAGTTGTAGAATTTGTTCATAGGAACTAAAAGAAGTAAAAGTTTGGGAATAAACTTTTGATTGAATTTTGAAGTTAAATTTGGAAATGAAGCGATTAATTAAATTAGTAAGTTGAACCGATTTGAAATTAAATTTGATTAGAAACAAATTAGTGGATGGAATTAATTGCAATAACCAAGAAAATATATATGGGTTGAAATGTGGTTAATAGAACTCAATATTTAAAGTTTGGAGATAAATTGAGTTTAATTTGAAATTTGAAATTTGAATATAATGGATAAAAACTTCGGTGATGAAGTGGAAATCGACCTAAAAACATTGTATAAAATATTATACCGAGCTTAAGAAAGTAAATGGTAAATTCTTAAGTAAATTTGGAATTGGGAAATATACTAAGTTAGTTAATGAATGAAGATTTAATAAAGGTGTATGAAATGATAATTATGTCTAAGTGTATGGAAAATAAAATAAATGTGAATAAAAGGAAATTGATATAGCTAATAATCAATTGAAGTAAATATGTAGGATGTACATATATTACTTATTCGCGTAGCAATTTGATCCAGATTCGAGCATAGAATTTCGAGATAGTTATATCGATCCGAGTTAGGATTTTTCACTCGCTTTTTGATGGCGAACCCTAGATACGGAATTTTGAATGATTCTGAAATTTCTCTATCATTGTATATGACTATGTAAGGAGAATGATGGTTTTTTTATTAAGAAACCAGATTTGAGTCCGCACTAGAGAGTCAGGTGGACGATACTAGTTCGGAAGTGAAATTGTGTGATCGAGCGAGCGATCGAATTTGATGTTGCATACGGATGATATATGTGCATACATGCTTAAGTAAAGCTAATATTGAAAATTTTGAAAGGAAATGAATAAAATGATTTTGAACTTTGTGATTTGAAATCACTGCTAAGTAGGATACAGATGTTTAAAAGCAAAAAGGAAATTGGTATTTTTGATTTCAGAATATAAATTGAATTGCTCGACAAAAAGGTATGTATTTAAAATTGTCATATGAAATTTAATGATTTTCTGATCTAGCCACTTGGCTTTTTTATGTTTTCTTTCGAAAATTTAGGGCCTGTAGAGGCATTTTATAGTTGCGTTGAGCTAGCCATGGAAAGACGACGCTGGTGAAATTTTTCGAAAATTTAGAGAGTTAGAAATATTTTGAGAAAATTTTGACAATTTAAAATTTGGTTTAAATTATAGTTTGAAAAGGTTGAGTCAATAATATCATTTGGAATAGGTGAATGAGTTTGGAAAGTTAGTAAGGGTGTTAGTGTGTTCTTAATAAAAAGATTGTTTTGGGAAGTAGTTAAAAACGGTTTGGCTTTGGGAAAATGGTAAACAGGTATTGAACCATTCTTCTTAACTAGTAATTTCGAGGACGAAATTCTTTTAAGGGAGAAGGAATGTGACGACCCAGGATTTTGGATATTTGAAATTGGAATATTTAATTGATTTTATATATTTAAAAGGTTAATTTTGACTTGAATTTCAAATATATCCATTTGTTGGATACTTAAATTATTGAATTTAATAATGTGGAAGTTTGGTAAAATATTGAATATGGAGTTTCGAGCTGGATAAAAATAATTCGAAGGTATGTAAAATCTATATCGATCATACTGAAGATAGTAAAAGCTTTAAAATGATTTTAAATGTGTTTTGTTTAGTTTTGAAAATATATCGTTTAAATTGACATTTAAGAATAGGCTTCCGAGGCACAGTCTCAGATTTTGATGAAACGAGTTCCATTGGATCCATAATAGTATATTATTATTGAATTTCAAATTTCATAGCATTTGAAGTTATCGTGTGGTCATATGGGTTATAAACGCGCTGAAATTTATATTGAAAATTCAATATAATAATTGGGTTCAAAAAGCTATCTTCTCCATATGATCGAATTAGGACATGAAACCTTTTCCACTGCGTTCTGAATGGAGGTCTAACGTTATAAACGCCTAGCAGCATGCCTCAATAGGAGTTCGAAATTTTAAGTGCATTTGTCGAGACAATTTAAATTTGAATAATATTATATATATAAGTTAACTGGTCAAATTATTCTCATCAGCTGAAATTCTTTCACCATCAAACCGTTTTCCTTCATTCATAGCAGCTTTTGCTATTTCAGAAACACTGCAGCATTCCTCATCACGTTAATTTCTCCTCTTGTCTCTTCCTATTTCTTTTAAACAACGCAAATCAGATCAGTGAAGAAGATTAAAAAAAACTGGTGCTAAAATAAAATATGGCCGTACGAAATTTCTACCCTCTCATTCCTCTTCTTCGTTCAAATCTCGATCCACTTTCGGCCGAGCTAGGTAACAAAAAAATATAGTGGAAATGGAAGCCGATTGTTCGAGTGCGAGATTTCTCCCTTCGTTCTTTGTCCATTCAGATTTAAGAGGGGATATTCGATTGAAATCGAAATCGAAATCGAGGAAGTCCATCGCGACATTGTCGCACTGCCGTTCGACCTCAACACAAGGGTACGAAATTGCATAAGCGATCGAAAGGGCGGGAAAGTGACACATCAACTGGAAGGGGGCCGCAAAACTTGAGACTCAAGAGCGTCTCAATGGGCAGAACGCAAGTGGTGGTCGAGGAAGGTAACCGGTGGAGTTTACAGATGGCCGGTGGTTCGATTTGGGGGTTTTGGCGTGGGTGATCGAGCGTGTTGAGGAGAGGTGTTCTCCGGCAGTAATGTATTCTCGGTTTATTTTATTAAATTATATATATATATACAGATTGCAGGAAACAGAAAAAATATAAATATATAAGTTTTAATCTACAGTAAAGGGAAAAATATAAAACGAATATAAAATGTATGTATATACCTACCTATTTCAACTTAATTAGATATAGGTAAACAGGGAAAATTCTATATAGAAAAGGTTTTGGAAAAAGGGTATGTAGGAATTTTAAAATGTGAAGAGTTATATGTAAAATTAGAATTTTAAATCTATATAAATTAATTTTTATAAGTGTCTTGGTTTCAAAAGAAAAAGAAAATAATATAAATGTAAATATATCTATATAAAAATATAAAAACATATTTCACTTACTGTTTAATTTAAAAAAAATAAGTATTTGGGATGATTAACTTGTTTTATTTACTTATTTAATTATTTTAGTTACTAAAAGATTTTATTGATAAAATTATTAGTTTAAGTTAAAGTGTTAATTAATTAAATTTATTAAAATAGAAACTGATTATCCGATTTATTTCAAATATTAATAAACCGTATAAATGTTATACAAAGTCAAAAATCACGAATCGGGCCAAAATTGAAGTGGATGGCAAACAAAAATCAAAGGTGAGTGAATCTCACTCACATCTAGATTACTGATTTAAATTATTAAATTTATTGGTTGATTACTTGAATTGATAACTATTATCAGTTTGGATGTGATACATTATATATAATAGTGTGTGTGTGTATATATATATATATATATATATATTGGAGTGATTCATATTCTCGCATTATATAGCAGATAAGGCCCTATGCGACCCGCATAATAGCGGATGACCATTATACCGCGATATCCCCCTCGAAGTAGGATGGGATTTTATATTGTGGTAACATCTATGGATGTAGGGAAATAGGTTGGAGGGATCCAACTGGATTCCTAAAAAATTTTGAATTTATTTTCATATTTAGTTATATGAAATGTTGAATAATCTATGATATTATGTTGAAAATTTTATTTATTTGATGTTAAAATATTTTTGGATATACTATGTCATTAAAATAATGATAATAATATAAATATTGATTTTTTTTTAAAAAAATAATAAGGAAAATTTAAAGAAGAAATTCATAGTAAATATGGATAAATTTAAAAAGAAAAGAATTGGGAAAATAAATAATTTGATTTTTAAATCCTATTTAATCAATTCAGGATATGGGAAAAATAAGGATTTTGAATAAATGTGGGAAAAGGAATTTTTAGAAAAAAAGGACTTAAGCAATATTGTTTGTAAGTATGAAGGAATATATTTTTAATACAAGGTTTAAGTGAGTTTGAAAAAAATAAAAATAAAAGGGGAATTTTGAAAATAGAGTATGAAATTGATATTGCGGATTTAAATAAGGTTTTAAATCAAATAAAAGGGTAAAACTGGAATTAATGGATTTTGGAATATATTTATATAAAACAAGAAATAAATTTTAAAGGGAATTTAGTTCTAGAAGATCGATTTGGAAATTGATTAAGTGTTTTTGAAGTAGTGATTAAAAGGGGAATAAGATTATGAGATTTATAAACGCGGTTTGTAAGTAAAGTGAAATAAATATCAGTGGATATTTTGGATTTTAAATTCACGGTGGGAATTTATAAGGAAAGGGTAATTTGTTTAAATAGGTGGGTTTATTTTTAAAAGTATGAAAAAGAAAATTTACGGCATTGAAATTAGGATAAATCGAGAAGGATTTTTAAATGATTAGATGGATTATATTAGAATGAAAAGTGTATTTTCCTGAAAAGCCAAGTATAATTTCAAAGGGGATTTTTAAGTGTAAAATTAAAAGTTTTAAAGTGTTTTAAAAGAATGTTCTTTATGAAATTATTACTTAGAGTTTTAAGGTTTTGAAAAGTAAATATTTATTTAGTTAAGTTTAGTAGTTGATTATTTAATTAGTATTATGATTTGAAGGTAAATTATTTAATATTTATATTTCACAAAATGACTTTTATTTTAAAGGAAGTTTAGGCTAAAGGTTTACTTGAAGAATGTTTATAGAACTTCATAACTATTATTTGAATGAAGTATTTTAAAAGTAGTTTTATTCTAAATATTTTAAGTGTGTATTTTTGGGTACAGTAATTTAAATTATTAAAAAATCTAATTTAAATAAGGCCTGGTGCTTTTCAGTGGAAATAAAATACTCGGCTTGTGAATGTTAAATTTGCTAGTTAAATAACCGCCTATCAATATAGGCTAATGCGCTGATCGTTTCAAAGAGACCGGGATCGGGTTCAATTATCCGAAAACCACTTCGAACGAAGACGGTGATTCGGTTTGTCCAGTCCCAGTGCAACTTGTATGGACGAATGCTATTCGACCATCGTCAGGAGAACGATGAGCATTCAAAGTGAAACGTGTTCTAAAAAAGTAACGCATAGCCTCGAGCCTCATCAACCGGGAATGGCTGAAACAGGAAAGGTGCTGCATGGCTAAGTGGGTAGCACCTAAGTAGGGTAAGGGCATCCCTTTCTAGATGTCCCTTTTTGATCTTGGATTAGTGGGCGGTCGCCGATAGCAACCGCGGGGTGATCTTATTCGGACTATCCAGTAAGGGGCAGCTCTGGTCTTGTGTTGCAGGGGATTGGGAGTGGTCCTTGGTACGTGATCTAGACCACGTACTGTGACGGGCGGTACCCCTGTATCCCTGCCATTGTATGGAAACCCAATCTCCAATAAGTGCCTTCGGACTTGTTTGTATACATATTATGTTGGAATTTAATGAATGTAACAATTTAGGTTGTTTGAATAAGTATTTGTACTTAGATACTATTATAATATCAGAGGATTTGATATAAAATATTTCGGTTATCGTAAGGTAAAAAACGAACATGTTTATTTGTGGCACGGTCTTATGAGATACCTTTGATTTTAAAGGATTTTGAAAACTTTAATAATTCAATTGAGTGTGTTTTACTCGCGCTGGTTTTCCAAACTGACTTGAGTGTTATTTTATTATAATGCTCGGGTCAAACCGAGTATTACAAATACATGATACGACGCTATGGAGCTCAGGAGACGAGCTAGATGTCGAGACGTATCACTTGTACTTGGTGTATAATTCCACTGTGTATGGTATGTTGTATATTCAGCCTTGTGAGGACAAGTTATTATAACTGTCCAGTCTTGTGTTATTATTTGGTGTAGTACTCTGATGATTGTAAGTATTAAACTGTTACAGTTTCTTCTGTTGTTATCTATTATATGTTATTCTGCTGCGATTGTGAGAATCTGATGTTGTTTTCTATTTCTTCTTCTACCTCTTTCTTCTTTAATCCTAATGGTTCGTATTTCCGTCCAATTGGAGTTGAACTGGTGGAGAATATTGTCGGCTCTAAGGAGTACGGATTTGCGGGCTGTGACATAAGCATACTCTAAATATGGAGTGATAATATCCTATCGTAGTTCAGTCAAACCCCAAGCTATGCTTCTACTTTGTTTTATGTCATTTCCGATGTCGATGTTACATTCAGCATCTTTCACATGAGTCTCCATCACTCGAACAAAACATGAATCCTCAATTGGATTTCCTCTTCTCAAACAGATCTCGAAACCACACATAGATTCCAACATCTCGAACATATCCACTTCTAAGAGATAGAATACGTGTCTCAGTGTTGAAGTGATTTTCGATAATTAACAAAATTACTGATCCCGGTCTCTTCAAGACTAAATCAACGAATTATGGTCACTTAATAATAATGAGAATGATTTCATATGGAAACCAAGTCTCGTATATTTATCTGGTTCTAGATATTTTCATCACACTATCCCTCGATTAAGAATGAAACCAGTAGGTTAGAGCTCTATTGCTCATATCCATACACGAACATCAGCCTTAATTCCCATGGAAGGAAAAGCCTACTTCATCAGCTTTTAGTACTAAGTATGCGATTAAATTCTTTCCACAAACAAGTAAACATACAAAGCACGATTAAGTGACACAAAGCATGGTCAAGTCACATAACAAACTTCTAATCCCCTTACTGTTTAATTAACCTTTTATTAATTGAAACCTATTTTCTTAATAAAACTTCTTTTATCTAATTAAACTTCATTTATGAATTTCTACCGCTCATTTGTACTCTTTTAATACTTCAAAATGCATTTATACTTATCTTAAATGGTATAAGTATATTAAAAAATCATTAATAAGATTTCTTACTTTAAAACTTTTCTTTTTCTATCTTTTTCTAAAGGATTACGTATAATTTCCTTCAAAATATCTATTTTAAGACTTTAAGTATTTTCACAAATCATCCAAAAGGTTTAAGACTAATGTTACTTAAATATTGCCACTACAATCCCTAAATCGTTTCACTTCTATTTACTTATAAAACATTCTTTTAAAGATCTATTTACATTCATAAGCATAATAAAAAAGGGTTAAAGACAAATGTTATTAACACATTATCACAACAAACCTAAAACCATTTCCATACTTGTATTATCTTAAAACACTCTTTCTAAAGATCTAAGTTAATAATTTTGGTTAAGTTCTATGGTCAACTAATCGACTATCCAGTTAAAACAATTTCTTCTACAAATTAAGTTTCATGTATGTTAGCTCCAAAATTGGTCACTAACACCCTTGAGTAGAGTTATGTAGAGAGATTAATGAAGAGAGTAAGTTAAAACTGAAGAATTACACGGTAGAATGTAATAATAACTGTAAGAAACAAGAAAACCAAATTTATAGTGGTTCGGCGTAACCGCCTACATCCACTTTGAGTTTAATCTTTATTGCTTTTTCAATCTATTGAATACAGATACAATCCGTACACTAATGACTTTATTACAAATTTAAATCTAGATGAGTCTTGAAAATGGCAGAGTCTCCCCAGTGTTCTAGGAAAAAGGTCCCTTTACACTGTGCTCCTGCCCCTCTATTTATAGATAAAGATAGGCTGGACTCCCTACGCAGGCCTAAGGACAAGGTACCTTGGCCCACAATAGACAACTCATGTATACCGAACCAGGTATACCAAACGGCAGTTGCCGAGCGACGTCGGTTGAACGAAGGTGGCCGAGCGATGAGTGTGTCTTCCAAGCCGAGCGACGAGTCTGCCTTCCAGGCCAAACGAGGAGTCTTCCTTCCAGGCCGAATGAGGATATGCCGAACCATAATGGATGAAAGAGGCATTCCCTCCTTTTGACCGAGCCATACAGAACATCGCCATACACCAAATGCACCAAACACTTTACACCGCCAGCCTTTCTTTGATCAGGATCTTATATGGTGTCAACTATCACATCTGCAACTATCATCTTGTAGCTGGGCCAAAGTGCCAGGTAGCAATATACATAACTCATTTCCGACAGTTCAGCTTATACAATTCCTCATCCAAGAGTGAAGCAAGGAAAGTTAGAGCACTGATTGCATCAAAGTCTTGCCTAGACATTTAATTCTTGAATCTCACAAATAAATAAGTCTACTTATCAGCTTTTGGTGTTAGGTATAGTATTAATGATTTCCATAAACAAGTAGCAAACAACATGATTAACCCATTTTCGATATTCCCGACTTAACTATTCCTCATTCAAGACGGAAGCCAGTAAGTTAGAGCTCTATTTCTCCATCCCTACTCGACATCAACCTTAGCTCTCATAAATAAATAACCCTACTTCGTCGGCTTATAGCATTAAATAAAGTCAATTAGCTTTTAAATATGTAAGTAATCAAAAAGATTAACATGTTTCCAACATTCTAACTTAACTATTCCTCGTGCAAGAGAGAAGCCGGTAGGTTAGAGCTCTATTGCTCTATCACTACTCGACATCAGTCTTAATTCTCATAAATAGAGAAGTTTACCTCATCGGCTTTTAGTGTTAAGCCTAGTCAATTACCTTTTTCAAAATTTATATACTATAAATTTTTTATAAATAATTTTTAAATATCTACATAAAATATTACTTGAAAATAACTATTTTATAATTTGATGATTTTTTTTATACTATAAAATCTCTTTACTTTGAATACATACATACATACATATATAAATATATATATATAATTATTAAAAGTATACTTAAACTTCAAACCAATTTTAAAATACTTCAAAATGTGTTTTAAAATGTCTCTAAAAATATAGAGAAAAATACCAAATTTAAATATCATTTTTAAACATTTAAGACCATAAACGCCTTGCTACATCATTTATAAATGCTGTTAAAGGTCCTTGTTAAAAACAACATTGAAAAGCAATATCTTTGTGACTAGTCTCAACCACTTTAACAAATACGATTTAAGGCTTGAAATTTTTGTAGTAAGCACTACACTTAGGTTACTTAAAAATAATGGTAAGAAACCCCTAAGAGTATCTTGCTATTAATTTATAATAGTTCCTAAAAACAGGCTATATTTACAAAGTGTATTTACAACCACCTTTTTGTTCTTACTTTCACAACTTTTTTTCACCATTTTATTAACTTTTTAAACCATTTCTTTACTATCCAATACACAAAAATATGTTTAGAGAACAATCAAATAAAATTGTCCTAAGTTAAAGTCATAAATATCCAATTTATACAAGTTAAAATTAAGGGATATTGAAGTGCACTTATAACGACTACTACCGTTTCAAACACTTTCAAACATGCTTCAATTTAACACACAATCAAACAACCACTTAAACATCAATTCAAGGCCATGCCATATGTTTAAGAGGATAAAAGATGTGAGTTTATATGAATAAAGTTTTCATTTGCTTTCAAATGCAAGATGGATCCAAAGTTTATAACTTTATTTAGTTAATGTCACTTTAAATTTATATTTCAAATACAACATATACACACACGCACAATACACACACACACAAGATAGTGTGATAACTCACTTATATCCAAGCCAAACACATGCTCAAGCATAGCCAAGCTCAAGAACACTTCCAACCATTACCAAACTCCTAAACGTACAACCTTCAGCACTTCTAAACCAAGGCAGCACCTCCCCTCCTCTTCCATTGCTCATGGCCTATCCAAGGCTTCCATTCCTCTTTCACTTTCCTTCCACTTTTACTTTATATCTAAGCTTCCTAAAGTGTTAAGTTTGGGGGAGATTAGAGTTTATTTGGTTTAGACTTGAAAAAGTTGGAGATGAATTAGTGGATTAGTGCTTAAGCACTTCCACCATTTTTATTCCCTTACCGCATTTCAAGCTTTTGTGAATTTGTGATTTTGCTTCTTACCTTAAAGTGTATTTATAGGTTTGTGTAAATCATTACCACCTTCCATGAAAGGTTACAAAGGAGCCTCCCTCTCATATGCACCTTTACACCTTTACATATTTACCTAAAAGTTAAGTCTTTCCTTAAAAGCTTATTTTCACAATATCTTTGATGACATCATCCAAAAAATTTATTTACATAATTGTTAAAAAAATATAATTCATTTTATATATTTCCTAAGCAAATAAGTATATATAGAAAAGTTGTGAACAACTTCTAACAAGTGAAAAGCTATTTATTGATAACATGTTTAAAGCTATATATATATATATATATTTCCTTAAAAATGTCACATCACTCTCTTTATATATGTGTGATTTAAAAACTATGAATTGTCACACCATTCTCTATATATATAAGTTTAATTATTAATTAAAGCTAAGATGTGACAAGATATGATGATGATTTATGATTGCAAAATCTTAGATGTGATAATGCTATATATATATATTTATATAAAATATATATTATTTTTAAAACTATGTCTTGTCACATCACTTACTAATCCAAATTAACATAAGATAATTTATTTCTAGGCATATTATTATCTAGTTAATTACTCTTATATATATAATATATAGTGCACGAAGACGAGCAACGTTTCCGACAACTTTTCGATGTCGAAAGGTCGAAATTTCGGAAAACGTTATCCGGTCACATTTTCTGTTATTCTACGAACTATTTAATTTGTTAAAAAAATTTTGAAAACTATTTTACCATTATTATTAATTTATTAAAAGGATTTTATCTTCATTATAAAATCTATATATTGAATATTTAAAATTAATTAAATATTCACTAAGCAAAGTAGTGAAATTCCGGGTCATTACATTTTTCCCTCCTTAAAAGAATTTCATCCCCAAAATTACACCTCGACATATCCCAGAAAACACTATACATCTACTCATATGATGTAGGTAGATCATTCGTATGAAAAATCTGGTTCGATCTCTGTAGGATCTAGATTAACCCTGGGGGGGGTGTGAATAGGGTTATAGCAAATTTTCTCAAATTAAAAACAAACCGCAGAAAAGTAAATCACACACAAAATTTACCCAGCTTCGGCAACCCCTGCCTACTGCTGCATTCCCAGATTTCTATTAGAATTAAATAGTCTCCCGCTTACAAATACTGTAACAGACTCGCAACCCCTGCTACCGCCTATAGAGTTTTGCAAACTCACAAACCCTGCTCACTGAACAAATCCTAACTAGACAATCTGACACAACCTAAATCCTAGGTGGTGGTTTACCAAGATTTGATTCAAAAGATACAACCTTAAAAGAGAATTTAAATTTAAAACAAACTTAATAACAATTTTAAAATTAAAACCCTAATTGAAATAAACTAAAGCTCTTTTTATATTAAAACAAGGCCGACCTAATTCGTTTCTTCTGCCCGTTCCTTTTTCTTCTTGCTTTTATAAAATTGCGGCCTTGCTTTCGTTCCTCTTTGCGCTCTAAAATTAGGGCTTGAGTTTTTCGATCCAAATTGGGGCTTTTCTGAAGCACGCCTATGTTGATCGATTCTCTGGTTTGCGTGTTGCCTTGCTCTATCGAGTGTGTTGCTCGCTGCTTCTCTGATGATCGGCTGCTTGCCTCGAGATTGCGAATCAACGTTGGTACGTTGTTCGTCCCTTTTGCTTTTTAGGATTTAATTGCTTGAAGTTTCGATTGTTCCTTTTTGCACACCCTACCTATGATGATTTTGGGTGTGGTATTTATATGAATTCCGAGACCCTTGAATTTGTTCGTATTCATTTACTTGACTTCATCACTTTCCTAATTCTTGCTTTCCTGATATCTGTGACTTACTTGATGCACACAGTCTTGATTTTGAAACGTTCGATTTTCCTTGAATGATACGGCAAAAACTTTCCTCTTTTGATTTTTGACTTTTTTAAAGATACGTATTTGATTTTTGACTTGGTCATCTCTACACTGTTGAATTTTGTTCATCCCTGTAGCATTGATTTACACGGCATTGACTTCCTTGGCACTTTCTTTCTTTTGCACTTGAACCTTAGTGTTCTTCATACTATGCGTACATGCTTCATTTGATCTGTTCTCTGTAAGCTTGAGTTTGCATATTATTGTGGTTCATGTTTGCATCACTAGTCTTTGAGGTTTGTGTAGCTTGCACTGAGCATTTATGTTGTCTAGACATTGTTGAGTTCTTGGATTTCGCCATACCACTGTTGCATCCATTTGTTTGACCCTTTCATATGCTTTATGTATTATTATGATCTTGAGACGATTGCATATTCCTGATGCACTTGGTCATTCATTGGTTTGTTTGCATATTTGTGCATGCATTGTCATGTTGTATACTCTCTGTATACATACTTGAGTCTTGTTCATCTAATTCATTGAGATTGTAGCTTGCTGTACATATGAACTTGGTGCATTGCTTCGAGTTGTATTTTCACCACTTTCCGTTGCAAAAATTTGTTTGCATATATCAGCTGATTGACCCTTGGTTGTTACAGTATTCATGTTGTTGTGCACTTGTCTTCTGTTCACTTGTATCAGTTCTCGGCCAGGCTTGAATTTTGCATTGGTTTCACTGGTGCATTTTTGATTATCACTGATGTAGCCATTCTTTGTACTGCCTGATTCTTATGGAGTTTCACTTTGGATTGTATCATTGGTGTTTCTCACTTGATGTTGAATCCACTTGATACTGTCACATGCTACTTGGTCGCCACTTGATGTTTGTAACTTGGTTTGTGTTGTTTCTGTATATTTGCCTGAGTCACTTGTTCATATTGCCTCTGTACACTTGTTGTTTCCCTGACCTGTTTGCAATTGAATCTGGATTTGTGGTATTTGCATTTGAGTTATTTCTCCCTGTACTTGTAGCTGTTCAATTGTTTGTTGTAGTCCTGTTAGTCGAGCTTGCATATTTCACTGTCACTGCTGGAGTTGTTGTACACTTGTGGTCTTCATACTATGTTGGTGGCAATCTTGTACAACTTGTATTTGCACCTGCTCAATCCAATTTTCACAGTTGCACTTACTCCTCAGTTTTGCTTCTGCACTGTGTCTTGTTGTAGCTGGACTTGTTGTTGTATTCATGTACACTGCATAGTGGTCTTGTGATCTGTTCTTTGAGTCAGTGGTATTGTTGCAGTGGTTCCTTGATGGTGCACTGTCACACTGTCATCTGGATGCATTCACATTGTCACTTGTAGTTTGCTAATTTTCTTTGGTGCACTGTTTTGGTTTTTCTGTTTGCATGCTTGCTTTTGTTGGCTGTGCACATGAGTTGGCGAGGTAGTGCACACGTGTCTAAGTGTACACGTGTGTATTGAAGCCATTATGATTACCTGTCCCTAATAAGAATACAAGTGTATATCGGTGTGCACGGCCTTGTGGCATGTACAGTGATACACTATGCATATCACATTGTTCGTGTATGATGAATTCAAATGTAAATGATGACGAACAACCCAAATAACTGAGGTAAATAATATTTTCAAAAATCCATATTTTACTTTATATTGCAAAAATATTTCTTTTTCAATTTTACTGTGTTAGTGATTATTTTTGCAGATTGTTTAGATGCTGGATTCTAACTGGAATGAAGTTGAAGATAAACTACGAGTGTGAGTGATATGTAGTGAGGAATTTATGTAAATTGAATTGTGATGTATTGTAAACAAAATTGTATATGTATAGTGAGAGCTTGAATTTGTACTATTCAAAAATGTAATAAATATTTGTTTGAATAGAATTTCTGTTTGAATTCAAATTCTGCGTTTTTAATTTTATTCAGCAAATATTTATTTAATCTATGAAAAATAAAATAGTACATTAACAAATACATTTAAACGAATGTACATATGTTTATTATCATCAAACAAAAATCATATAAGCGCATATTCAACAATCTCCCCCTTTTGATGATAACAAACATATATTTAAGATTTTGACTGTGTTAAATGTATTTGGTCAATGATATACTCTAATTGCTCCCCCTATTTAAATGCTTCCTCTCTACATGATACTCCCCTTACATATATGCATACAAATAGAAATATACAAATGAGCCTAGATGCAAATGGAAAATTATTTGACCTTTGCTTGATTTTATTTGACAAAATCTTAACTTTTCTCTCCCCCTTTTGTTATCAGCAAAAAAATAATAGTGTTAGAGAAAATAGAGATAAAGTGATCGATATTAATCCAACATTAAAACTCAATTTGAATATAAATATTAAACTTCAATAAAAATCAAACAAAAATCATAACTACCCTTGTTAGGCGCATATTCCACTTTTAGAATGATGGAAATGATGTTCTCATATAAAATCATACAGTTGTATCTATTTATGGTACATTTATGTCAGGAATTTGAATATCTACTAATCATGCATAATTGTTAGGACTTTTAAATGAGATTAGTAGTATTCCAATTTAATTTTAAAAAATGAATTCAAGTATCTTCTAACCACGCATGACCGTGAGGACTTTTAAATGGGATTAGAATCAACTTGTTTATTTAATAAATCAATTTTGATATGCGTTCCATACATGCATAGCCGTAAGGACTTTTAAATGAGCATGGAAGCACATAACAAATTCTAAGTAATTCACTCATGCATAACCGTGAGGACTTTTAAATGAGAGTGAATACTTTGGATTTTATTTTGTTTTATAAAATGAAAAACGAATGATTCCTGTTTAAAGTACCACATATCGACAAACTATATTGAATTTTTGATGAGCGATGGTTGATAGAAATATCATAGACATAGAAAGGGTTATGGAATCTTTACCCAACAAAAAGTTTTATAAATCTTGTTTGAATTTCTAAAGAAATTTTTCTAAAATATACTATCTTGAGTAATGTATGAAAAATATCAACACTCATCACTTTTTTTAATCACTATTTATCTTTTCGATAATTATTAGGGAGTTAGACTAGTTAAAATTGTCATTTAAATCAAATTCAAAAATAATTATGAAATCAATTTTTCACAATGACTAATCTGAACATATGATTAAAAATGATTTTCTCGAGGGGATTATAAGAGAAAATTTTCTGCTATTTGAAAATTATTTAAAATGAAAAATATGCAGATATTTTCTTTGAAAAATGATGCAGTCACTAAATGTCTCAAAAATCACGTTCAACTAGTAATTTTTCTATCAACTAGATTACCAGTGTAATCTGCATCTAAATTTCTTTTTCACTCAAAAATTATCATTAATTGAATTTGATTGACCAAACCATGAAGTGTGCATCAAAAATTTCAAACTCAATTTAACAACAATTTAAATGACATTCTTTGAATTTGAATTGAAGCCGTGTAAATAATCAAAAAAACGTGAATATAGAGTTAGCCAAATCATAACCAAATGTATTAATATCCAACAAAACACTATTTTTAATCCAAACTAATATATATGAAGTAAATCCAAGAATCTAGGGAATATAATTGGCCAACTATGTTGAACAAGTCAGAATCAAAATCATCATCTTTACAACATCTCAATATTGGCTGATTTCATTCAGAATACAGTGCAGATTATCACACTTAATATATCGATCAAATAAATATACCTTCACCTGTTTTACCTTTACGATAATTTTTCGTGGTTGCCCATTGTGATTCTATCACCTTTGTACTAGGCTAAGGAACTTTTGCTTTGTTGCCCGTTGTGTTTCTGGAACAGCCAAAATCCAGAGAACACTGTTGTTGTTCCTTAGCCTGCCACCATACCTACACGATGAAAGATTTTTATGACCTATTTGTTTTTATAGGTCCATGATTGTTATTGGTAGAAGTATTGTGAATAAACAATCCCTTTGGAACCCAAACTTGTTTAGTCCTTTTATTCTTGTTCCAATAGACATGAAATTTGTTTGTAGAATTCTTAGGAGCCCAAACTTGTATAAATTTTGTGTTCTTGTTCCTATAACTACAATTTTCAACACGATGTCCAATTATTTCACATCTAGCAAAGATACTCTTACCTTTTGCATTATCATCAGCTTGGGTTTTCCCAAAGCCTAGTCCTTTTCTGTTGTTAGCAAAAATTTGATTTCCCAATAACATGTTGAATGATTTTTCTCCTCTTGAAAAGTTATTCAGAGATTTCTCAAGATTTTGGACTTTAGTTTTGAGTGTTGTGTTTTCAGTTACAAGTGAGGTGCATCTATTTATAAAATCCTTTTTCCTAGTGTCAATGGTTCCCTTAAGACTCAAGTTCTCTTTTTCAAGATTCTCAAAGCTATTCTTAAGTCTTGATAATTCTGAATCTAAAATTTTACATTTTTTACAGTCTAGGTTTTGAATATTTTCAAGTTCAGTTTCTAACCTAGAATTTTCATGGACAAGTTCTCTCCTATCAGATTTCAGTTTTTCAATTTTAGATTCAAGAGTATAAACTATTTTAGTAAGATCACAACACATCAAAGCATGTTCTTTATAAGAATAGTCACCTCCCTCACTAGATTCCTTTGAGCTTGCTTCTGAATCTGATTTTGCCATAAGACACAAGTTTGCCTCCTCTGAGCTATTATTCGAAACTTCCTCTCCTTCTTCATCATCCCAAGTCACTGCAAAGGCCTTCTTCTTCTTTTTCTTTCCTTTGTTGTTTTTGAAAAGTGGGCATTGTTGTTTGAAGTGGCCAGGCTTCATGCAGTTAAAGCACGTCAGTTCATTATCGGAATTGTCAGAATCTTTTGGCCTATAACCACTTGTTTTCTTCTTGCGTGGCCTGAATCTTGACCATTTCCTAAGATTACTGACAGCCATTGTAAGCTCTTTAATTGGATCTTCTTCTTCTTCATCGCTCTCTTCTTTGCTCTTTAAGGCAATCGTCTTCTTCTTTGATTCGGAGTTGTTGCGTTCCTCCTTTGTTTTTAGCTCAAGCTCATATGTCATCAAGTTGCCGATCAACTCCTCCATGCTTAGTTTACTCAGATCTTTCGATTCTTGTATTGCCGTGACTTTTGCCTCAAAGCTCATCGGTAAGACACGTAGCGCCTTCCTCACAAGCTCTACCTCAGTGAATACCTTCCCAAGCGCTCTAGCATTGTACACCAAAGTTGAAAAGCGTCCAAACATGTCCTTTATGCTCTCGCCTTTGTCCATCACAAAGTTCTCGTATTCATTGCTGAATAGGGCTAGATGAGACTCCTTGTCTTGAGAAGTTCCTTCATGTGTCACCTCCAAAGTATGCCAAATTTCCTGTGCAGTTTTACTATGAGAAATTCTATTAAATTCAGTCTTATCAAGAGCACAGATCAAAGCATTCATGGCTTTAGAATTTATAGTTTTTAATTACTTATCGTTAGCATCCCACCTATCCTTAGGTTTAGGAATCTCAGTATCACCAACAGTTATAGTGGGAGATTTATAGCCAGTTTCAATAATGTCCCATACATCATAATCAACAGAACTAAGATAAATACCCATCCTAACTTTCCAATAAGCATAATCATTCCCATTAAACATGGGTGGCCTACCAATAGATCGCCCCTCAGAAAAAGCATTATTTGGTGGATTCATGACTCTAGAGTTAAAGAAAAATACCGGGCTCTGATACCACTTGTGGGATCTAGATTAACCCTAGAGGGGGGGGGTGAATAGGGTTATAGCAAATTTTCTCGAATTAAAAACATACTGCAGAAAAGTAAATCACACACAAAATTTACCCAGCTTCGGCAACCCCTGCCTACTACTGCATTCTCAGATTTCTATTAGAATTAAACAGTCTCCCGCTTACAAATACTGTAACAGACTCGCAACCCCTGCTACCGCCTATAGAGTTTTGCAAACTCGCAAACCCTGCTCACTGAACTAATCCTAACTAGACAATCTGACAGAACCTAAATCCTAGGTGGTGATTTACCAAGATTTGATTCAAAAGATACAACCTTAAAAGAGAATTTAAATTTAAAACAAACTTAATAACAATTTTAAAATTAAAACCCTAATTGAAATAAACTAAAGCTCTTTTTATATTAAAACAAGGCCGGCCCAATTCGTTTCTTCTGCCCGTTCCGTTTTCTTCTTGCTTTTGTAAAATTGCGGCCTTGCTTTCGTTCCTCTTTGCGCTCTGAAATTAGGGCTTGAGTTTTTCGATCCAAATTAGGGCTTTTCTGGAGCACGCCTATGTTGATCGATTCTCTGGTTTGCATGTTGCCTTGCTCGATCGAGTGTGTTGCTCGCTGCTTCTCTGATGATCGGCTGCTTGCCTCGAGATTGCGAATCAACGTTGGTATGTTGTTTATCCCTTTTGCTTTTCAGGATTTAATTGCTTGAAGTTTCGATTGTTCCTTTTTGCACACCCTACCTATGATGATTTTGGGTGTGGTATTTATATGAATTCCGAGACCCTTGAATTTGTTCGTATTCATTTACTTGACTTCATCACTTTCCTAATTCTTTCTTTCCTGATATCTGTGACTTACTTGATGCACACTGTCTTAATTTTGAAACGTTCGATTTTCCTTGAATGATACGGCAAAAACTTTCCTCTTTTTATTTTTGGCTTTTTCAAAGATCCGTATTTGATTTTTGACTTGGTCATCTCTGCACTGTTGAATTTCGTTTACCCCTGTAGCATTGATTTACACGGCATTGACTTCTTTGGCACTTTCTTTCTTTTGCACTTGAACCTTAGTGTTCTTCATACTATGCGTACATGCTTCATTTGACCTGTTCTCTGTAAGCTTGAGTTTGCATATTATTGTGGTTCATGTTTGCATCACTAGTCTTTGAGGTTTGTGTAGCTTGCACTGAGCATTTATGTTGTCCAGACATTGTTGAGTTCTTGGATTTTGCCATACCACTGTTGCATCCATTTGTTTGACCCTTGCATATGCTTTCTGTATTATTATGATCTTGAGACGATTGCATATTCCTGATGCACTTGGTCATTCATTGGTTTGTTTGCATATTTGTGCATGCATTGTCATGTTGTATACTCTCTGTATACATACTTGAGTCTTGTTCATCTAATTCATTGAGATTGTAGCTTGCTGTACATATGAACTTGGTGCATTGCTTCTAGTTGTATTTTCACCACTTTCCGTTGCAAAAATTTATTTGCATATATCAGCTGCTTGACCCTTGGTTGTTACAGTATTCATGTTGTTGTGCACTTGTCTTCTGTTCACTTGTATCAGTTCTCGGCCAGGCTTGAGTTTTGCATTGGTTTCACTGGTGCATTTTTGATTATCACTGAAGTAGCCATTCTTTGTACTGCCTGATTCTTATGGAGTTTCACTTTGGATTGTATCATTGGTGTTTCTCACTTGATGTTGAATCCACTTGATACTGTCACATGCTACTTGGTCGCCTGTTTGCAATTGAATCTGCATTTGAGTTATTGCTCCCTGTACTTGTAGTTGTTCAATTGTTTGTTGCAGTCCTGTTAGTCGAGCTTGCATATTTCACTGTCACAGCTGGAGTTGTTGTACACTTGTGGTCTTCATTTGCACACTACTATGTTGGTGGCAATCTTGTTCAACTTGTATTTGCACCTGCTCAATCCAATTTTCACAGTTGCACTTACTCCTCAGTTTTACTTCTGCACTGTGTCTTGTTGTTGCTGGACTTGTTGTTGTATTCATGTACACTGCATAGTGGTCTTGTGATCTGTTCTTTGAGTCAGTGGTATTGTTGCAGTGGTTTCTTGATGGTGCACTGTCACACTGTCATCTGTATGCATTCACATTGTCACTTGTAGTTTGCTAATTTTCTTTGGTGCACTGTTTTGATTTTTCTGTTTGCATGCTTGCTTTTGTTGGCTGCGCACACGAGTTGGCGAGGCAGTGCACACGTGTATAAGTGTACACGTGTGTATTGCGGCCACTCATGATAAACTGTCCCTGATAAGAATACAAGTGTATATCGGTGTGCACGGCCTTGTGGCATGTACAGTGATGCACTGTGCATGTCACATTGTTCGTGTATGATGAATTCAAATGTAAATGATGACGAACAACCCAAATAACTGAGGCAAATAATATTTTCAAAAATCCATATTTTATTTTATATTGTAAAAATATTTCTTTTTCAATTTTACTGCGTTAGTGAATATTTTTGCAGATTGCTCAGATGCTGGATTCTAACTGGGATGAAGTTGAAGATAAACTACAAGTGTGAGTGATATGTAGCGAGGAATTTATGTAAATTGAATTGTGATGTATTGTAAACAAAATTGTATATGTATAGTGGGAGCTTGAATTTGTACTATTCAAAAATGTAATAAATATTTGTTTGAATAAAATTTCTGTTTGAATTCAAATTCTGTGTTTTTAATTTTATTCAGCAAATATTTATTTAATCTATGAAAAATAAAATAGTACATTAACAAATACATTTAAATGAATGTATATATCATCAAACAAAAATCATATAAGCGCATATTCAACAATCTCAACTTGAATACATAATTTTCCTTCCGAACTGTATCACTTACTCGATTCTCTAGTGCGGACTCCGATCAGGCTCCTTGATTTGGAACATCTGTTCTCCTTACATAGTTGTAAATATGATAGAAAACTTTGGTCGCACACCAAGAAACCTCATTAAGCGTTCACCGTCAAAATTCAAGTAATGGATCCTTATTCGTAATGGTGTAACACCTCAAAGCCATGTACCCAAATCTTGGATCACTCAGTATGGAAAGAGAAACGATCTACGTCCAACTTGTGCACTTATTTAATTGCTTGTCCCTAATACCAATTCTATTTCCGCCAAATTATTTATGAAAAGATTTCATAAACTATACTGATTCAACTTGGATGCCACTTCACTACATAGTAAGATCATATATCCCTATCTTATTCCATTATTCCATTTTTATTTTATCTCTTAAAGAAAACTCAAGGTCTAAATACCCGGCTTTTATTCAAAACTTTTTCAAATAAAACTCTATATTTAAATCATATATATATATATATATATATATATATATATATATATATAGGGCTATATATATATAGCCCGAGTAACTCCAAAATGATACCAAGGAACCGGGTTCTACCAAACAGTATCCTACATTCCTTTACAAAGAAGGGTAATACTCAAGAGAAGTGTTTACCATCCGAACACATTCCTTCCCCAATTTAAAGTTATTTTCGAGCCATTCAAACTAGTTAACTTAAAAATATTCCTTTTATTTCAAAATCTCATTTTTGGAACAATACTTTACATTTTCCAACAAAACATCTATTTCCAACTTACTTTGGGTTCGTTCGGGTTGAGTTTGTATCGAATGTTCTATGATAAAGAGAATATTTACTAAGTGCACTACAATGTTCGCCTAGGCATACATCTGATCGTTACTTATTATTCCAATAATCACAAAATAATCAAGACTTATTCCCCCTAACCAATCCAAAGAAAATACTTCTTTCTTAACATTTTCGTTTCCAATAATTTTTTTATTGGAACCAAACTACTTTCAAATAATGCAAGTATCACTTTCCAAAACCTTGAAAATCATTTTTCAAAAGCACCGGGATTTAAGTTCTCAAGTTTTCAACTGAAATTATTTTTATTAAAAGACACATCTTATTTGGTCCATTTCCAAATATTTATTTCTATTCTAACTTTAATACATACCCTTTAATCGAATCAAATTTTAATCCAATTTTAACATCGAATGCCTCATAGTCAAATTGTGAAACTTAATTCACAAGGTGTTCGTTTCATGTTTTCCCTATTCCTATTTATGCAACCCATATTCTTAAAAAGGAGACTTCCTATACATATTAACCATAGTCAACACTTAACTGGACGGATATGACTAAATAAGCCTTAAATTATAGTAATAACATATTATTATCTCCTAATATCTCAACCAACTATACTATACTATTTTTGAAAATCATTCTTTTTATATATAAAATATATTCTAGTTAAATTTATTTCATTTACGTAATTTGAAAATAATACCGTGCCGATTAATCTTGTTTAAGTTTTTAGAAAATCCCACGCATCACCAGAATTCTTAAGCCACTCAACAAATCAAACAACAAAATATAAAACATTTTATATCAGTAACAAATACACACTCTCTTATATATATAATCACACTTAAACTAATCTAAGGGTCTCACTTACCCTATCATTGATGAGTCAAACTCCACCAAGCCAAGGTTCTCACTTAACCTTCAGCTCTGATACCAAATGTAACAGCCGTTGGCTTTTCAACCATCCGGCAGTGACGACCGTTAGGCTTGTAAACCATCCCAGCCCCACCGTGGCATACACTGGTACCTCGAATCCTCTTTTACGGCCAGCCTCGCGACTGTAAGCACCTAACAAACCAAACCATCAGGGCCTTATACTACCTCTCGGGACATGTAGGGGTAAGAGTCTCTTGCTCGCTACCAAAAGGAAAGAGAGAACCCCCTATAACGTTAATCCAACCAATGGAAACAGATTCAGTCCTGGTCTCTTCGAAATAGCTTTCGACAGTCCCAGTAAACTCAATCTCGGTTCTTTAGGAAATAAACAGAAAAATGACAAGAGCAGAATTCACCCCCTAACTGTTTGTGGATGGATTTCCTTATCATTCGTCCTAGAAGAAGGAATTGAGTTTATACATACAGTATAACACCTCCGACGGTAAACTATACCATATAATTTCCGTGTTTCTCC
This sequence comes from Allium cepa, assembly GCA_030765085.1. Taxonomy (NCBI): domain Eukaryota; kingdom Viridiplantae; phylum Streptophyta; class Magnoliopsida; order Asparagales; family Amaryllidaceae; genus Allium; species Allium cepa. The sequence goes on from CM060931.1 coordinate 834,113,532, forward strand.
TAGATATTTCCAAAGTTATGTTTTGGGTCCAGCTTTGATAATCGGTTATTTAACTATCAAATAAACAAACAACCAATCATGGTTTAATTTCCATATGAGATCCACTAAACCTTAATTAATTCTCTTTAATTAACAAACACTTTTTAAAACTTAATCAAAGGTCTTTTCAAAACATTATTTCCAAACCCCTTACATTTCCTTTATACTTGGAAAAACATTTATATACTTATCTCAACAGTATAAGTATATTACCAAAACATTTTACTTTTCATGTGTTGAAAAATAAATTATACACTTATCTTATCAATGTAAGTATATTTACAAACTTTTTGAAGTTTTATTCTTTCTGTATCCCAACATTTCTTCCAGAAAACATTCCGCTTATCCTTTATCAAAAATTTCTTTTTAAAAGCTCATCTCATATTTCAATTAACTTATGACCTTCAAAATAAAGTTATAACCCACTTTTATAAATCTTAAGGTTAAATTATAATATATTTTTTTCAAATCTCTGAAAATAATTTTTATAACTCGATGTCTCAACAAGTCCATCCTTGTTCTCACAGAAATTCGACCATACATTGATCAGGCGTAGAACTGAAAATCTATTAGTTCTTAGTAGACCCGTTTTCAACACCCAGTGAAAATACTTAGAAAATCTTTTTGAAAAATATAGAAAACATTATTGGTGAGAATGCTCCGAAAATCATCACCCCTCCATGGTCCTAGTTAGCCCCACGGTTACGTTGCCATCTCGGAAAAATCCATAGAAAACTGTAAGCATCCACGCCCCTCGATTACACTATGGAACCCATCGCAGATCGCAACTACACCTAGGGTTGCGTCGCCATCACGACAAAAACTTATGTAACTATAGGCATCAACGCCCTTGAATTTCGTCCCCAAATGAAACTTCTCCATACAAACCATATAGATCGCAGACTACATCAGTCGAGTCCTAATGTAGCCTTTAGGCACTCATTGCCACCTGACTTTCGCTATGTCCTCATAGATCGCAGTCTACCGATGTTACGTCACACTTCCAGCGAAATCAAACGTAGACCTTAGGCAATCGCCGCCCCTCGACTTCCGCTATAGTGTGTAGAAGATCATAGTTACATCGAGTTACACTATCGTCACAGTATAACCTAAATGTCTATGTACGCATCAGCACCATCGACTTTCGCTACCCAACCACAATCCTCAGGAACTTCGGTTTGTCCGGACTTCCTTCCAGGATCAAATTTAGAACCCCCCTTCGGGCACAAGACATAACCACCCCATGGATCTCCTACTAGTAGTTTCACTCAAATGGGAGCGCCTTTTTCCCCATAGCATTCTCAAAACATTTTATACTATACACATATAATATCATTCAAATCATACTCTTTATATGTATCACATCTAAATCCCATTTACACAAAATCGATATCTCAAATTGATAGTCTCAAACTTGGCTTTCCAAATTTCCAAAATTGATTTCTCCAAAAATCAAAAGCCTTCCAAAATCAATAAGTTCCAAAAATCTTTTTCCAAAATCATTCTCATAAAATCATTTGTATATATATAGATATACACATAAATTCATTCTTTTAAGTAGAACAAAATATTTTTGAAAGATCTTTTCTTTTGGTTATAGATTCAACAAGGGGAGTTTATTATATATAAAAAATATATATATGTACACACACACACACACACACACACACACATATATATATATATATACATACTTTATTTATGCCAAATCAAATATTCAAGTTTGATTTCATTATTAAAGTTATTTACCTCCTTACTTACTCTTTATAAAGTGAATTTCAAATAGAGAGATATCCAACTTCCACTCTTATACATTTTCAGAATATACTTTCCTATTTCAAAAATCATTTTTACATTTCTTTTCAAAATGTCTATTTCAATCAAGCACGTACGATGTACATATATCATCTGTACGCAATATCAAATTCGATTGCTCCTCGATCACACAATTTCACTTCCGAACTAGTATCGTCCACCCGACTTCCTAGTGCGGACTCAGATCTAATTTCTTGATCAGAAACCGCCATTCTCCTTGCATAGCCATAACATGATAGAGAATTTCCAAAATCAATCAAAAATCCAAATCGTGGGTTCGCCGTCGAAAATCAAGTGAAAAATCCCAACTCGCATCGATATACTATCTCGAAATTCTGTGCACGAATCTGGATCAAATCGTTATGCGAATAGGATAATATATGTACATCCTATGCATTTACCTTCATTGATTATCAACTAAATCAATTTTATTTTACTCCATATTCATTTTGATTTCTATTCACTTATTCACAATTGTTTCAATTTCCATTTGGGTTATCACTTCAATTCTTGTCTCAGTTGGTATTTAATTATAAACAATTTGCACTCTGACCAGCTTGAATTTAGAAAATAACTTGAAAAGTTTAAAATGGATAAGTGGTTGTAAAATATTTATTAGTTGTAAAATAGCTGTAAATAGTTAAGTAGTTGTAAAATAGTTGTAAAATAGTCAAATAGTTGTAAAATAGTTAGATAATTGCAAAATAGTAATTAATTTATAAAATAGTTGTAAAATTGTTGTAAAATAATCAAATAGTTCCAAAAGTAGTTGTAAAATAAGTATAAGATAGTTTGGGTTTTAAAAAGAAAGATTGTATAGCAAATAGCTAGGAAAATAGATTTAAGAAAGTTTGTATTAAAACAATTTATTAGAAAATAGTTTAGAGTCAAACTGTTAAATTTCCCATTCTCCCATCCCACTCAACTTTTTTATCTACACTTCCATTAAATTGATTCAATTCCAATTCAGTTTGAACTAACCTCAATTCCTTTCCTAAGTTCAAATCAATTCCCATTCCAAATTTAAATTAATTCCCATATGAATTTTAAACTTATTCAACTTCAATCACAGTTCCCATTTAATTCAAATCAAATTCAATTTGAACTAATTTAAATTCCAATTCCACCTTTGAATTAATTCCAATTCTATTTTCAATTTTTAAATCAACGCAATTAATACAGATTCGAGTAATTTTCAAATGTTCATTTAATCCCTTAAATCAAATTAACCTTTACTTTTAAATTAACAATCTAACTCTTTAAATAATTTAATTCTGAGTCAAAATTTCAAAATTCCATTTTAAATTACCTTTACTTCTACGTAAATTATTTCTAGTCTCAAGTAAGTGTTCAAAACTTTTTAAACAATTCTAATCTTCGAAATCCAATTTATTACTAAATTTTAACTTCTAACTTTGAAACCAATTCTTAACAATTTTAGTTTGCAAGTTTATTTTTAACATTTAAATCTTAAGTTCAAAGTGATTTCATTTTCATAATTACAATTTCAAAAATTTAAAATAGTTTTTTTTAAAATAATGCTTTATTTCCATTTAATTTCAGTAATGAATATATATTATCTCAATCTACTTCTTAATTCTTTTAAAACAATCCAATTCATAGTTTCATAGATTACTAATAACAACAGGATGATATCAGTTTAAGTCAAAGTAAATAAACATCTAAATTATTTAAAACAATCATCAATAGTATCCATCAGTAGCATCCATCACCAATTTCCAGAACTCAAACTCGTTTTGAGTTCACACATAACTCCCTTTTTAATTCAACCCATTTAACTTCCCCAAGTTAAATCTCAATCCATTTAATCCAGTCAACCTTACTCAATTTGAATTCTTCATTTCAAATTTTAAACTTCTTATCAATAACCTTTCTCACTTATAAGTTCAAAAACTTATTTCTCCCTGGGTTATACTCTCAATTTAGACAACAAGTCATATTTAAAAATTTATTTGCACAACAAGTCATATTTCAAAATTTAAACCATTCTTGGTTTTCGGTTCAAAACTAATTTCTTTAAATTTTTTGAAACAACTCTTGTTTTAGGATAAGATTCCTTCATTTCGAAAATAATTTGAATAATATTACTTATTATATCTTTTAACCCCTTGAAACAATTCCAAATTTACTGGAATTAGATTTTAAAACTTCATAATTTTAATCCTTTTCAATTTATAAGTCGTACTTATCTAAATTGTTACTTCCTTAAACATTTCATTTTGCTTTGTCATTATTTATGTAGTTCATTTCTTATCCAAATTTCTATTTGGTTGTATATATACTACTATTTAATTAATGTTTATTTTCAATAATCAAGAACTAACTACTTTAATATATATAATAATTAGAAAAAAATTATCGCTTTATATATCAAAATATAAGCCTATATAAAAATCATTCATTTTAAAGTCATTTTAAAAACTTTATATAAGAAAATAACAAGTACGCTCTCATATGTATATTACACTCAACTCATTCTAGGGTACCACTGACCCTTATTCAAATGAGTAACCCCCATTAGAGCCAAGGTTCTGGCTTAATCTGGCTCTGATACTAAATGTAACGACCCGAAATTTTCGACCTCGAAAATTCGACACTAATACGTTCACTGTAGAAGTGCCAAGCAATCGAATGCCGAAAATCCCAGATTGTTAGAGTAAAAAAGAAAAGAGGTAGAAGAAGGAACAGAAAACAATAGTACATAATCTCATATTCGCAGCAGATTAAAATATAATATCAAATAATAGCGTTTGTATAATGAAAAGCTGTAATTGTCAGTTAAATTCAATATATCAGAGTACAACCATTCACAAATAAACTTGACAATTGTAACAACTTGTCCCGGACTACTATCAATACAATTCAAATACACAGCGGAATATACTCCATATGTCCCTGCCGTCCAGCTCGCCTTCTGAGCTCCAGAACGTCCTAACCTGAAAATCTTTAATACTCGGTCTGACCCAAGCATTACACTAAAGTAACACTCGAGTCAGGCTGGAAACCAGCGTGAGTAAACCCATATAACTTGAAATACTAGGCTGTAAAACTTCCTTGAAAACCAGGGTAACTCGTACCTCACTACGCGTTCTTATCTTGGTATAGCCAAACATTTATTCCACAACATAATATCTAAGTACCGTTACTTAGTTTAAATGGCCAAGTTCACTTAATTTATTCCATTCCAGCCCATTTGATTTCATAATCAAATCCATAAAGAATTATAGATTACTAATCGAAGTGGTTTTGGATATCGCTGATATCTGACCCCGATCTCTTCGAATTCAACGCTATCCTTTAAGCCAAGTTGTTTAAGTAAAACAACAATTCAATTTAATTTCAGAATATCATATTCACACTGCAATTCATCTCAGATAACTATTCAAATAAAGGATTCACGCTATCAACAATTTAATCCAAGCATTTCATATCACAGAACATCACAGATTAACAGACTAGAGATATTAATCAAATCAAACGTTCAATGTAATTAATCATCCCGAAGCAAGATTGTATCTCACAATTTATAACTAATTTAATTTAGATCACAAATTAATTTGATTATAAATGAATTAGTTACTTATAACATTGCTTAATTATCATTGATTAATTACAAGCCATTTTATTTTATTTTAAATAATTATTGGGATTAATTAATTATCATTTATAATTACTTAGGACCTTAATTAATTAAAATATGAACCATTTATTCTAATTATGTACTTAATTACATTATTTAAATTTATTTGATAAACCTTTGACTTAATTTATTATCAACATAGGAAATAACTAAGATCTTTAAATTAGTTAATAATTACAACAATTTACTTTTCCTAACCATCTATTTAACAACTCTATTTAATTTTACTTAAATAATCTTAGGAATTAAACAAAGAAATGGACATATAATAAAATACTTTTAATCTAATTAATTTAAGTTAAAATAAAATACTATACAACTTTTAAGTAACCCAAATATTTAATCAAACATCAATCATTCAAAGGAAAATTGGTTAAGAAAAATTGTTTAAAACTTATTTTAATTTAGCTTTTAAATACTGTTAATACCTTATAGAAAACATGAGACTATCTCGTGCTTCCACCCTACTCAAATCCGAGTAAAAGCTTCTTCTTCTTTTTTTTGAACTTTTTTTTGTTTTAAATTAAAAAAAAGTTGCTACTAAACACACACGAACCCATCCCGTCACTTCCCTGAGTCCAACCCATCTTTACCCTGAGCTATCTCTCTTCTCATAAACCTACAACAACTCTGCCTAAACACAGACACACACAGACACACGTACACGTGCACATATGATCGAAACTACTTCGACCATCGTTGCTATCTCACACAAATTGCCGATGACCATCTCAACCCAAGCGACCACCCAGAACCCACGATGACTACCAGAATCGAAATCGAGTGAAATGCCGATACCAGGAAAAAAAACCCATATGCTAACTCCACTTCGTACCATCGCCTCTAGCCACCAGAGCCCTCGAGCTCACGCCTGGAACCTCACCGCTATCCTACCTTCCTAAACCCCCTTCACCGGTCCAACTCGATGCGACCTCGACGCCGAAATCTCCATGAGTTCATCCTCATCCCGATCGAAACCCAAAACCCTTCGCTGACTTCGCCACGCCACAACAATGTACGAGAAATCAAGCGACAAATTTTCCTATGATCCCCTACCGACAAGCTACCTCCAGCTACAAACCCAACCTCCATAGCCCAGCGACTGCCGGAATTCGAGCAAAATCTTGATATCGTTCAACCCAAAATATCTCAATAAAAACAAGTTTAAAAATCTTGATATTATTATCCAAAATCATTATTTTTAATCTTGAATCCAGTTATATAATCAAAACATGAAATTTAATCAATTGATTTTTTTTGACTTGGTTTTATCTTTAATGTAATTTCTTGTTTTCCCAAAAATTATCCAATAATTTCCCTTGAAAACATTTTTAAAGCAAGAATCATGTTTGCCATCAAAATTCCTTTAATCATCAAAGCCTAAAAAGGTTTGTGTGAAGAGATATGAATTTTGTTTTGAGAAATATAGGTCTGTAACTCAAGAACAGAGGCCAAAAATATTTCACAGACATGCATACACATATACACAACAGTCAAATCTTTATACCAGGAAACCCAATTTATATATCCATACCAAGAAAATTTGAATTATTCCTATGATTTATTGTTGCATGAACGACTATAAAGATGATTTAACTCCAAAAGATTAAAGTTTACTCACCTTATGATGAAAGAGGAGCCTTTTTTTGACAAATCTGGAAAATTTGATTTGAACTTGAAACTGCAAGCTTGAATTTGCAAACGAGAAACTTTGTTTGCTTGATTTGCTACAGATCTGCTTAAATTTAGTTGTGTTGAATCTTGGATCTTGCTTTAGTTTTCAGTTTGAAAACTTAAAAGAGGTTGTTTGGTTGTGTTAGTTTTACTTTATTTTTAGTTAAGTATTAAGATATGAAAAATGAAAAGAGGAGTGGAGATGAATAAGTAGCCTTGTTTCATTGTTATTTTAAAAATGAGGAAAATAAATTAAACGAGACATTTGTATTTTGCATGTTATACTTGGCCAAAAAATGTCAAGTGCACGCATTTAGGTTTTTATATGTTTTATAATATATTTTCTATAGGTTTTATATTTATTTATGTTTTTATTATTATCATTTATTTATGTTTATGTTTTATGTTTATATATATATATATGTACACACACACAAACTATATCTATTTCATGTAAAATTTAAAAAGAAAGTATATTAAATCTTTCATTATATCCTATTTTAAACTTAAACTATTATATATTTAAATTAATCAATATTTATCTTTAGTGTCTTAAAATATAGAATTTAACTTTAACTAGCTTTTGAATTTTTTTACATTGAATCCAAATCAATGCTTCCTAATCACAATATATATATATATATATATATATATATATTATAATTAAAATATCTTATGTGATTTTTTTTTGATATTATATATATTTTACTACTCATGGCACACACACACTTATATGCTTGCATAAGTATACACTTACAATTTTCAACATCATAAAGTATGCATATATCTATATATATTTATTAATTTATTATAAGATTTATCATTTCCAGAGATTTGTAAATTCAACATTTAAAATAGTTTCTAATCCATTTATATACCCAGATATTTTTAATTATTAGAATTTTATTTGTTCAACTAAAAAAATCAATATTTCTAAAAATTAAATTCAGTTACTTACCAATTAACAGCTGTCCAAAATTCCGAGTTATCACAAGAAATACCAAATCATTTTATTTCTCATAAATCATATTTCAAAACCTTATTGAGAAAAAATGGTCAATAGAACTAATTCTACTCAACATCAACTTCTACATTCAAACTTTACTATTTATCGAATAATAGTGAAATCACCTTTTAAATTCGCATGGATATCATGGGTTCCCTTCTAGGAATTTAATACCAACTATAAGAAGAATAGTTCTATGCAATCGAAGTTGTATTAAATTTGAAAAATTAAACCTTTTACACTTGTCTCATTTTTGACGTTTCCACCTTATCTATTCCTCGCTTAGGAAAGAAGCCAGGTGAGCCAGGACACTGATTGCTCCTGAAATTCTCCTTATTTTAAGCACTCGCATTCCGATCTCATGAATATGAAAATCCAGTATATTCATTAGCTTTTGGAGCCAAGACTAAATCACTTGACCATAACAGATTTTCTTTAAATCATAAATTTAAACTTTTTAAATTAATTCATAAAATTTTCAAACCATCGAAATCATTTATAAAACATTTAGGAAAGAATACTTAAGTTTAAATCCATATTTCAAAAGTTATTAAAAGTGGTGTAGAATGTGGTGCGGAAAGTGTTTTAAGGCTTATTTGATCAAAACAATTTTTGATTATTTAGAAATCTATTTTTGTAACTCGAATCTCTGTTAAATCATTTTAATTTTTTTATAGAATTTATTCCATATTTCTAAAGAATTAAAAATATCAATTTTAAAGAATTTGTCGCTTGGGTTCCGAACTGCCAACCACGAGTATTGTGAAAACTTTATTTGTTTATATTTCAAAATATACTAAAAAAGAACTCAATCATTTTCTTTTGTTTGACAAATATGATTATAAGAGTTTAGAAAATTCTTATTTTAAAGAATTTTGACTCAGAATCCATTGTATAAATGGATTTAACTTTCTATGGCGTGAAATCACGAACTGCTATCACGCGATGCGCCTATTTTTGTCTCAATTTTCATTACTTGTCAAAACTTCACCAAAATGGATTTTCGTATTTATGAAACATTTATAAATCATTTTAAACATTTTAAAGAGGTTTAACAATCTCACATATAAAATTTCATTTAATAAAGGAAAGTGATTTCCTTCGTGATATTCAACATCTATTAAACGTGAATCATTCAACATCAAAATAAACTTATAATCAATATCCAAACTTAGTGATCAAATATAGTAAACAACCATAGAAATCATATCAAATCATCATATATATAAAATAAATTTGGAAGAGTTTCTAATTTGTTATTCGATCGGACAAACTTTAAAATGGCTATAGCTCCACCACGATACCACTGGAGCCTATGGAATCAAGCGTTAGACCTTTGGAAAGGCTCGACCTAACTTGATAGCAGAGTTGGGCTAGGCCTTGAGTGGTGAAGGGTATGGCCATGAGTTTAGAGGTGGAAAAGGAGTGGATTTGCTTTAGTTTTGAAGTGTTTTGATAATATATACTTACTATATAATTTTAATTTCCTTTTGCCATTTTTTGACATAACTTTTTGTAGGCAAGAAGCCACTAATGTAGAGTTTAAATAGTAAAGAAGCTTAGGAATTTTATAAAGAAGAAGTGTGAATGAAGTGAAGAGAGGTAGGTGCTATTTAAAGCAAAGTAAGGAGGAAAATATCATCATATTCCATACAAATACATCACCATTTTCTCACCACCCCACTCCCCTCCTGTAACAACCCGCATATTTTACGATTGTATATTTAAATATTTTATTTAAATATAGCATCATTAGTCGGATCAAGGTCCGAAATGCTACATTATGTAAACAGTCAAATTAGGACTCGAGACCAATTCCATTGAGTCCAAAATGGCATTTGCGACTTTTTTGAGTATAAACATCGATATATTTGGTGTTGATTAGAATTTTGATATTTTCGTTTGGGTCTTTGGGTTTGGGTTTCCGCCCACTAGGAGAACCCAACTCCTCTACATGATAACTCCCACTCCACCCCTCTTCTCTTCATTCATTTTCATTTCCTAACACTTTCAAGCTAAAGTAAAAATGGGGGAAAGAGAGGAAAATAGATATTCCTAAGCCCTAGTTTTCTTAGGAAATTCAAGTTCTTGCTCTAAAATAAAAAAGAAGCTTAGGCAAGAATCCTCTTCATATTCTCCATCTCAATCTCTCTTCAATTTTCAGAAATTCCTATAACCTAACTTAGAAAAAACTTCACCTTTGATAACAGATTGAAGATTCTAAAGGTGTTGTTGAAGAGAAATCAAACTTTGCTTATTTTAGAGCTTCTAATTTCTATATTTGGGTTTAAAAATGAGTTTTTGAACTCACATCTACGTCTATAGCTTTCATTGTTGTTAGGTATGAATTTCTAACGTCTATTCACATTCGGTTGCTTTTGATTTGAATTGGTTTGGTGAATTTTTCAATTTTGGTGTTTTCAAGTCAAAATCTTTAAAGATCCTATCTTGGATGTTTGGACATGTTTTTGGTGGTGTATCGAAGAGCTTAGAGGGAAGGATTGTTGATTGGCATAAATCTCTAGCACCCATCGCTTGTTCGATCACATTTCGAGGTTTCGATTTTCCCTTTTAGGTCTAGGCTGTTTTTTCCTAGGAGAGAAATTCAGACGTCTGAAACAAAATTCAGACATCTGAAACCAAATTTAGACTCTTGTTGAAAATTCCAGACATCTGAAATGGTTCTGGAAAAAAAAAGGCGGAGACAAAATCCAGACGTCTGAAACAAAATTCAGACGTCTGAAACCAAATTCAGATGTCTTGTTGAAAATTTCAGACGTCAGAAATGGACCTGGAAATAAAAAGAGAAAGGAGAAAAACACATTTGCTTCCATAAACTAGGGCCAGACATCTGGAAATACCTACCAGACGTCTGGAAATGTCAATTTTGCCTATTTTTGTTGTTTTGAGTGAATCTCCAATTTTAATCGATTTTTGTTGATTCAGTTAGTTTTTGTAACAGCCCAATTTTTTTACAAGTATTTTTCACTTGTATTAAAAAAAAAACTTTGGGGTTTATTTAAAGTGATTAAAAATAAAAATAAAAAAACAATTGACCAAATTTTTAATTAAATAATAAGATCTCTGAAATTTTGACATGGTTAAGAATTAACTTTAATTTGGTAAGTTGGGTTTTTGTCGAAGATGGTAAACAACTTAATTTCTAGCAAAATCTAGTTTTAATTAAGAAAACATTAATAGCTTAGGTGGTTAAGACATCTGGGCTATTCATGACAGGTCACGAGTTCGAGTCTCAACATGGTCAGAATTTCTAATTTTTTTAGTGTATAAATGAACTGGGTAATTACGCGTTAAAAAGGGCGCGTAAACTTAGGGAATGAATACCGTATATATATATATATATATATATATATATATATATATATATAGGATTATATATAAGAAAACGTATAGAATTTTAATCCGTTATTTTTCTTTTTCCAGTAAAATTTACTTCCCAATTTATATACATATATAATTTGATTTAAATCATTTCCTTAAAATACTAAATATGGAAATGTAAAGTTGTGAAACGGTTAATTTAGTTAAAAGACAACTCCATTTGAATTTTAATAAAAGGAATTTTGTATATATATATAATATGTGAAAACCAATTAAGTTTGTTAAGTAATAATTTTGAAGAATTTAGTGTATTAATGAACTGTTGGATTTCGCGTTTATAGGACGCGTAAAATTTATGGTATAAGTAATGTAATAAACGTATAAATTTAAAACGTTATTTTTATATAAATCTTGGGTGTTTGTATTGCGTCAGTTTGGCGTATTTTAAAAATCATATTTCAACATTTATATGAATTAAAATACCAGCCAGTAGTTTTATAGCAAATGTTACCTTTTCCATATAACTTTAAAACATATTTTAGTGTTGCCTTGTATGTTCTGACTATTTAGTTGAAATTTAACCTTGCCTATCTTTTCAAATTCTCGCATACCCATTATATCGCTCTGGTTCCTATAATCACGCAAATCTTATTTGCCTATCTATTTCAAATAAATATATATATATAAAAAGAAACGTGATGCCGTTTCTTCAATCTACAATCAAATCTCTTGCTTAAATATCATCTTGATGGTCTGCATTCAAAATCACGCCACTATTAAATGGTATCAAATGTTGAAATCAAATTTTCATAAATTGGCAGTATAAATTCACGCAGACTTATCCGTTCCAAGCTAAAGAAACTGGAAAGAAATCACAATCTTTTATCACTTGCCTCCTTATATTCGTTTCCTTTATCAATTTATCTCTTACGTTTTCTGGTCTACAATATAATTTCAAACATGCCTACTATATATATCTCTCTGCAAATTTGTTCTTGCCAATATCTTTTATCAAGGGGAAACATAAATCACGCAGTCTTATCCATTCAACAAAAAGAAATCTTGCAACCAATCTGGTAACTGATCAAGCAATTTTTGTAAACATTATTTCGTTGCCTATTCAGTGCAAAACAAATTATAATTGCTTACTGTTATCCACTTTAATCACGCATGCATTTATCACAATTTTCGTGTAACGTTCAAACATGAAGAAACTGGAAATAAATCTCTCTGCCTTCCTTTGTTTTAATACGAAATTTATTGCTTCTCAATCAAGATATGTTGCCACTTTATAAATTTTTCCCCTGCCGTGACCACTTTAAAACCTGAAGCTCATTTATATATACCAGCTATTCCAAATACCTTTGCATCTCCTATAGCTTGTATTATCTCCTTCTTGCGTACAGAGCTTCAAATCAGGTAATGGTTTTTCTTTGTCTTTTTCTTTTCTTCTTCCAGTTTTACTTTCTTCTTCTTGTTGTTCTCTGTTTCCCTTTTGCCTTGCTCGGCTACTTCTCCACCACGTCACGTCCCTCTAAGTTTCATAACCGAGCTTATATCCCGAACAAGCCCATGGTTAATATATTATAATATTTTTCTAAAAATTATTAAATAAAATTTATGTAATTTAACTAAAAAATTTGACTTAAGGCTTTAAAATTTTAATGGTGTTTTGTTTTCTATAAGTTAAATTTTTGTAAGTTAATAATTGGTTTTAAAGTGAATTTAAAGATTTTATTTACGATAAATGACATAATAATTAAATTTGATTTAATATGAAGTTGAAATCTAACCTATAAATTTTAATAAAAGTTATTTCCGAAAATGGATATGTTTGGTATAATAAATAATGTACTTTAAATTGATAAAATGAAAGATGGTTGAAATGGAACATTTTGGAATAACTTTTATTTAACTTAAATCATAGTTGAATTGATGTCTAAATGAATAAAGTTGTGACGAAAATTTAGTGTATATTAACTATAAAAAGGAATTTTTTTTTATGGAACGGATGTGTTTTGTAAGTAAATAATTGAAAATGTTGTTTTCAAATGGAAAGGTGAAATTTCAATTTATGATTTAACTTGAAAATTTGAAATTGGGTTTTAAATAAAATTGTTAAGTTAAGTAAATAAATGATAATGTAGTTTTATTTAGGAAGTGGGTATTTTTAAATTAAGTGTAAAGTTATTTGGAAAATTATATATACAAGTTAAGTAAAATTGGAAAATTCGGACTTACAAATGATTCATAGTAAATTTGGATATTTTATTTATAAAATTTATTTTATTTAATCATAAGATAAATGGTATCCAAATGAACATTTTTCTGAAGTAGGAATATGATTTTTAAAGTTAAGAATGGTTAAAAATTTAAATTTTAATGTTTCTGAATTCGACAATGTTTTGAAATTGAAGTGGCAGAGACGTGTTGTAATTAAGAAACAGAGAGAGAGTTTGCATTGAAGAATAGTTTAGGCAGAGACGCAAGTTTGTGTAATTACATATTTTTCAAAACTAGATAAGTTAGGGTATGCCGGTGGAAAAATAATAATAATAATAATAAAATGTATAATAATAATAAATAGTATTGCCAAGCCTATGAAGTTGGGGTCGGGATGTGGGGTGAGGCAGTTGAGCAAAAGCTGAACCAAAATTTCTTTTATTCTATTCGTTCCAGCTGTTTCGAAAATTTTTCTTTGACCGTAATTTTAAAATTGGCGTATTTGGTATTTGGATCTTATTTTAGATTTGAATCAAGGCGTGGCATCCGCGGAAACCTAATCGTGCCATTTGTACGATCCTTTATCAAGTGGTAAAATCGTTTGAATCTGATTATCTGCAGTTTAAGGTGAGTATTTCTCACCAGACAAACGTACCTATATTTATGTGAATTATCGCAAGTGTATTTGTAAATTATTTATTAAATGTCATCTGTCTGTAATATAACGTATGATGTTAAACCCCATTTTAAATTGACACCTCATCAGTTATTTATCTGTTGTAATATTATTGCAGTTATATTATTTAATGTTTATTTATTGATTTAAATCATCACTGCAAGTTCCCTGTAAATTTAAATAGTTTAGGCTGAAATGATAGGCCTAAAAAAATGATTATTATTCATTTATTCAGTTAACTGTTTAATTTTAACTTGGGATTGCGGGTTTGAAATGATAGAACCCGGGGTTTTGTAAATTGCGGATTGAAATGATATAAATCCGTATCACTTGACCTAGGCTAGAAAACTATATACAGACCCGTGGTTTATATAATATTTTTCTGAAATATTTATTTTTGAAAATGGAAGTTTATAATATTCTGGTTTAAATGATTTAAAGGATTTTTATAAAGATTTATAATGATTTGAATGAGTTAAAAATGTTAAATAAATAAATAAATGTTTTAATAAATTTTTGGAATATAACTTATTTTGGGAAATTCTGGATTTTGTTAAAGGTAAGATTTCAGTTAAGAAAATAATTAATAATAAGTTATATTTGGAATTTAAAAACTAAAATTGTTAAGAACATAATCTATTACAGTATTTAAGTGCTGTCTTTTAGAATTGAACTGTTTTAACCTATAGACGTTAGATAGCATTTCAGAAGTGTTACGGAAACTGAAATTGATTGTTTAAAACAAATTTATGGAAATAATCTTTGGGAAAAAGGGTTTTAAATTTGGAAGTTAATATGTAATTAATAAAAATAAGGAATTGATTTTGAATGGTTTTAAATGGAAGAATTTAATTTATTCCAAAATAAATTGAATAGATTTAAATGGTATATTATAAAATGACCAATGTTTAAAACAATATTTTAATATTGAAGGTATTTGAATTTTATTTTGATTTCAAAGTATAAATACCATTTTTAAAAGTTGTAACCACGGGTTATAATAACGTTTGGTTGTTAAAGAGACCGGGATCGGATATCTGGCATACTCTCTGTCGATACTGAAAACCACTTTACCAACCGTGTACGCGGTGGAGATTCCAGAATGAAGTAGGATGGTGGTGACGGTTCCTTTAAGGTAAATACGTGGACCCGACTCCCGTGAGTTGGCATAAGGTGGCTAAAACAGGAGCGATTCTCGGATTAATGAGGTAGCACCTCTGATCGGACGCACTTCTTCGTATGCCACTATTACTCTTGTGATTGTTTTGGTGCGCACCTTTGATTTGGGAGTGTTGTTCGAGGTGGGCGGCAGCTGCGCGCTGCGCGTTTCCATCGGTCTGGATAGCAATTGGTATATCTACCCTGGCATTGCCTAGTTGTGCCGTGTAACCTACCATAGTGAGCCTTGTACGTGTTTGGTTTTCTCCCGTAGCCAGTGTGATATCCTCTGGTGGCTTCCCGATCAAGAGGGACTATGATATTGGATGGACTACTGGGACTATTATGTGTTAAGGTGGAAAATGTAAAGCCTTAACGCTATTTAAAAGTATGTTTATTTTAATATAGACACTATTATAATAGCGAAAATATACTACATAGTAAATAGTTTAACGGATCCTTAGAGGATGGGCGGTCCCAAGCATCCTTTAAGTTACTTGCTCTATATTACAGTACACTTGAATTAGCTTACACTATATAAGTATGTATGTCCTGACTCGAGTGTTTATGTTTTATTTTACGCTCGGGTCAGCCTGAGTTGCAGTTCAGTCATCATCCCGGAGCTAGGACTTCTGTAGATCCTTTCAAGTTGCTGGTTTTTTTCTGTCCGTTATCTTATTTATGAAATCAAGACTTTGGGATTTTTGGATTTTCTATTTGATGATTTAAACTATATTTAGGATGGAAGACTTTGTAATTTGTATTTGTTGAGACTATTTATAGTGGCTTCATGAACCACTAAGTATTTTTAAATTCCGCCGCGAGTATTCTGATTCTGTGTCTGTGATTCTGTGATTAATTATTTACTGTATATTTTGAGATTTGCCAAATTATATTTACAACGCGGTATTTTGAACAATTCAAGTCCGACATGTGCGGATGCGAATAGTTGAAAATATTGGGTCGTTACATTTGGTATCAGAGCTTTGGCTCTAGGCAAAACTTAGAATGTATGGTAAAATTGATTTACAGAATCACTTTCATTTGAGCTTGAATCTCTTCCTTTTAGAATTTTGGAACGTTCCCTGCGGTTCCGAAGTTCATTCGTGTCCCTCACTATTCATTTTCTTTCGATTCTGGAGTATCCCATAACTCCACTTCAGATGATCTTTATAGTGAATTGGCGGTCTCGCCAATATTCTAATAAAGGGGTGAAACTCCTTTACAATTAGCATTGATTCACCAGAGATTTATATTTATTCTCGGTTTAGATGCTAGTATCTTTGGTTATTCTGAACTTTATTTGTCCAAGATCGAATGTAGATTTACCCTAGAAAATCCACATCGATCTTATTCTTTAAGTCACGGTTGACCCGGTTAAGGTTGCCCGCGATTTATATAAACTTATCTGGTTCCTTGTTCTGTTATGTAATCATCGGATCTTCTGATTCCAATTTATCTTTAAATCAAAATTCTCTTTGGTTTGAGTCCTTTAAATTTGAATCTATATCCTTGTTTTGAAAAATTTATTCTTATATTTGGGAAAAATCTAATATTATATATATAAGTATAATTTTCAGAATTTAACTAGTTGTTTAGAGATAATAGTGTTTGATTATATTTATGGTTTTGTAAACCATTGGTTTTGTCTTATATAAATAATTGAACTATAAAACTTGGTTATAAATTTATTTGGAAACAGAAATGGATTTAAAACAAGAATTTAAGAATTTAATTTCTGATAGTTTCAAACCTTGTGTTTAAAGTCTTAAAAGGATATATTATTATTTAAATTATTTTCGAATATAAATTTGTTTCCAAAGAATTTTTAAAGTTTTAAAAATTAGTGCTCTTCTCTTTGTCGCTGGAAAATAATTTCGGTGATGACTACAACATCATCGACATTCATTTTCGAGTATCGAAGTAAAGAGACCACGTTGTAGTTTTGCTTCAAAAATTTAACTGATTTAAATTTCTAAAATATGACTTAATTTATAATATATATAGATATATGATTTAAATTTGATTTGACATATGCTATATGTATGTATTTATTTATCTCTAATGGGTTTGAAGTTAATTGGAAATTTAATTCATAAATTTATGTTAAAAGGCGATTCTAATGATAAAATAAAGTCAAATTTGGAATGAATATTTAAACTTGAATAATATAGTTGGAAAATTTTACTTGTATAATTGCATGCCAATATAACTTACCTAAATCATTCAGAAATTAACTATGTAATTGGATAATGTATAATATAAAAGGATTTTATAAATAAAAATTTGAGTGGTTATAATAAATGTTATACATTTAAAGTTTCAGTTACAACAAGACAAATAGAGGTAAATAGAAATAAAATAATAATTGAATAATATACAATATCAAATGGTCTTAAAGGAAATTTAGAAATAATTGGAATAGTTATATTAAATATAATCTACTTAATATGTGCGATAAGATATATTAAGTAGAATATATTTAATAATAATCTGGAATAAAGAAGAATTAAATTTGTTGAATAAAAGATGATTATTATAAATGACTATACAAATTTCTGATTTTAGAAAATAATTGGATAATAAGATAATTAATTTGGAAATAGTTAAGATTGATTTAACTTCTGTAAAAATCAAATGAATTAAATCAATTATTGAATATTAATTAATTTAAACTAAATTTATATGGTTTAGATATTGAGAAAAATATTTGACATAGATGAGAAAAATATTGAGAGAAATAAATTTAATTATAGTTTGGAATAAAGAAGAAACTAAATGGGGAATTTAGTTTATTTTGGGAAATGGTAAATTTACTTTAAAAATTAAGTTAAATTACCATTTCAAATTTGGATTAAAATTAAATATTTTAAAATTAGAATGTTATAGTACCTTGTGTAAAATTTGGATAAAAAAAAATGAATGACTTTTTTTAGTGTAGGGATATTATACAAGTAAATATGTAAATAAATAAATGTTAAAATTTTAAGTATAAATAGATGAAATCAATGATTAATTTAAAATTGAATTTTTATTGTTTAGATTAATGATTCTAATTTAAATTTCAATTTTGTTTTCTTTCAGGTTGTTTCTATTCCCCTACCTTCTTCCTTTTCGAGGAAGAAAAGTTCTGAGTGGGGGAGAGTGTAAAAGCCCAATTTTTTTACAAGTATTTTTCACTTGTATTTTTTTTTTAAAAAAACTTTGGGGTTTATTTAAAGTGATTAAAAATAAAAATAAAAAAACAATTGACCAAATTTTTAATTAAATAATAAGATCTCTGAAATTTTGACATGGTTAAGAATTAACTTTAATTTGGTAATTTGGGTTTTTGTCGAAGATGGTAAACAACTTAATTTCTAGGAAAATCAAGTTTTAATTAAGAAAACATTAATAGCTTAGGTGGTTAAGACATCTGGGCTATTCACGATAGGTCACGAGTTCGAGTCTCAGCATGGTCATAATTTCTAATTTTTTTAGTGTATAAATGAACTGGGTAATTACGCGTTAAAAAGGGCGCGTAAATTTAGGGAATGAATACCGTGTGTGTGTGTATATATATATATATAGGATTATATATAAGAAAACGTATAGAATTTTAATCCGTTATTTTTCTCTTTCCAGTAAAATTTACTTCCCAATTTATATACATATATAATTTGATTTAAATCATTTCCTTAAAATACTAAATATGGAAATGTAAAGTTGTGAAACGGTTAATTTTGTTAAAAGACAACTCCATTTGAATTTTAATAAAAGGAATTTTGTATATATATATAATATGTGAAAACCAATTAAGTTTGTTAAGTAATAATTTTGAAGAATTTAGTGTATTAATGAACTGTTGGATTTCGCGTTTATAGGACGCGTAAAATTTATGGTATAAGTAACATAATAAACGTATAAATTTAAAACGTTATTTTATATAAATCCTGGGTGTTTTGTATTGCGTCAGTTTGGCGTATTTTAAAAATCATATTTCAACATCTATATGAATTAAAATATCAGTCAGTAGTTTTATAGCAAATGTTACTTTTTCCATATAACTTTAAAACATATTTTAGTGTTGCCTTGTATGTTCTGACTATTTAGTTGAAATTTAACCTTGCCTATCTTTTCAAATTCTCGCATACCCATTATATCTCTCTGGTTCCTATAATCATGCAAATCTTATTTGCCTATCTGTTTCAAATAAATAAATAAATATATATATATATAAAAAGAAACGTGATGCCGTTTCTTCAATCTACAATCAAATCTCTTGCTTAAATATCATCTTGATGGTCTGCATTCAAAATCACGCCACTATTAAATGGTATCAAATGTTGAAATCAAATTTTCATAAATTGGCAGTATAAATTCACGCAGACTTATCCGTTCCAAGCTAAAGAAACTGGAAAGAAATCACAATCTTTTATCACTTGCCTCCTTATATTCGTTTCCTTTATCAATTTATCTCTTACGTTTTCTGGTCTACAATATAATTTCAAACCTGCCTACTATATATATCTCTCTGCAAATTTGTTCTTGCCAATATCTTTTATCAAGGGGAAACATAAATCACGCAGTCTTATCCATTCAACAAAAAGAAATCTTGCAACCAATCTGGTAACTGATCAAGCAATTTTTGTAAACATTATTTCGTTGCCTATTCAGTGCAAAGCAAATTATAATTGCTTACTGTTATCCACTTTAATCACGCATGCATTTATCACAATTTTCGTGTAACGTTCAAACATGAAGAAACTGGAAATAAATCTCTCCGCCTTCCTTTGTTTTAATACGAAATTTATTGCTTCTCAATCTAATTAAACAACTTACCAAAACAAGTGTTATGAAACTCTTGTGTTTACTTTATCGGTTAATTCTTTGGACTTGTTCGATTGAAACCTTATGAAAATTTTCAAGTGGAAATCTACAATCTGTTCGTAAATATTTAAGTTAAGTCAGTGCTTATGGGACATGAAGCTAAACTCATATATTTACTAGCTTAGTGTAATTTACACTTATTTTCGAGTGGAAGTCTACAATTTGTTTCTAAATAATTAAGTTAAGCCAGTAGTTATGGGACATGAAGCCTAACTCATTTATTTACTAGCTTAGTGTAATTTACACTTGTTGATCTATGATGATCACTCGGTGGAGTTTTGGCTCAATTTGGTGGGGTAGCGACCCATGGTCTTCAGGTCGTTTGTGGAGCCTCGGCTCAAAGGTCTTCGGACCGTTTGTGGAGCTTCGACTCAGAGGTCTTCGGACCGTTTGTGGAGCTTCGGCTCAAATTTGATGGTTAGCGACCATGGAACAGCGTTCCTTAGTTGGTGAGTTTTCATACTCCCGTTTGTGATCGGCCTTCCCCTTTTTGCGATTCCTAGATTTCTAGTTGATGATTTTTAGAATTTGTGTTTCACCAATTTTCATGATTTCCATTGATAAGTTTTGTCAGCATTTATGGTTTGGTGAATAAAATAAAGAATATGACATTCTTTTTGGTGTTTGAGACTTTTGAGACATTGTATAATTTTGTTATTATTTAATGTACACTTGTCCTAGTATGGCATTACTGTTATCATACGTTTTTGTCATATCTCTTATTCTATCTCATTTTATGTGATATTTATAGCTAGACTGATCCGTTTATTATTTTCTTCTTAAATAATACTCGGGTTAGAACGAGGTAGAGACTCCTTAATGTATACATATTCTTTTGTCTAGCACTTGTATCCATTCTTTTGTGATGTAGTGGATCTTATATGATCACTACTTTGACGTACACTCTTATGTGTTGTATCCATATTTGTTTTTTCCATAGTGATATGACTGATTTGTGTTATGCTTATTTTATATATTTTTTTCCAAAGACCACATAGCCACTATATAGTAGCTTTGGGTTTGTATCAGTATGTCGGATTCTCTCTTGAAATGAAAGTGATATTTTATCTGGCATATCGGTATCGCATAAAGCAATTACACAGATGGTCGCTCCTCAACAGCCTTATTCTTCATACTAGTCGACGACATTACTTTGTAGTGTCCTTGGCTAGTGTGAATATAGAGGTGGGGCGTCACAACTTGGTATCAAAGCCAAACTTCGAAACAATATATAATAATCTAGCAAGGATCATTGTCCTTAGTGTCTCTTAGGAATCGTGCCTTAGGATTTAATTCGAGTCATTGGACCCGTTCTACCCTATTTTCTTTTATGATTCCTTGTTTAATCAATCATGATTGTTTAATATTCATTCTGAGAATAACCTTTTTCTTCTTTCTTTCTTTCTTTCTTTAAGAAGAAGAGATGTTTAGATCAGGCAGTCCTAGCGCTGGTCAATCCAGTAGTCCTTTTTGGGATGGCGTATTCATGTCTTCCCAATGACTTTTGGATCTTGTAAAGAATCAAAGATTTATCTGTGCTTTGAGTAAGAACCCCAAAAAGGTTTTGCCTCTAAAAATAGGAGTGCGATTCGATCAACTTGTAGATATCACTCTTCGACTTGAAGAGGCCAATAAAGGATGTAATAGTGACATTGGAGGTTCCAAAAAGAGCCTCAATAACAACAAGAAGAGACATATTAAGTTCAAAAGCCCTAATCCCAACAAGAGAGTGAAGCAAGTAACTTGGGTAGCAAAGACTCCAATCCCTAATCGTGGAGAATGCTACAACTGTGGCTCTACGGACCACTATATAAATAAGTGTCCCAGGCCTATTTCTTGCCGCTATTGCAAAAGTGTGGGTCATCTTTTATCTTCTTGTCCCAAACTTCAAAGTAGAAGAGAGGGAAAGATGAATGTTATGCAATCCCCTAGTAACACTTGTCTTGGTCAAGGTATTTCTCATTCAATCCTTGATGACATTTCTTTTGTGATTATCCTATTCGAGTTCTTTTTGATATGAGTTTATCTCATTATTTTATATCAAAAGAACTTGTTGATTCTTTTTCTTTAAACATTTTGGGCTTGATGACTACACTGAGAATTGCGAATTCAGTTGGCGGATCCGTAACACTCAGTTTACTTTGTAAAAATGTCGAGATGATTTTATGTGACTATGCTTTCCGATCCGATTTGCATGTTATGTGCTACTTAGGTTTCAGAATTGACTTTTGTGAAAGGATTGCCTTTATCATTATGAAGCCATATCCTATGTCCCGAGTGGACTATCCATCTTGACATTCTCAATCTGTTAAGCCTATCTATACATTTCTTAATGATTTCGATTCCAATTTGGAGGCATCATTTTATTCTCTAGACCCACTTATTGAGGAAGATGTTATTCCCCTCATTCAAGTAGTTCGAGAATTTCCTGGTATCTTTGACTTGTCTTAGGATTATCACCTAAGCAATCTTTTGAGTGGTGCTAAGGTCTTTTCAACTCGACCTTGCCACTAGTTTTCATCATCTATGAGTTGCGAAGGATAGCGTTGCACTTACCGCATTCCGCACTCGTTATGGTTCTTATGAGTGACTCGTGATGTCATACGAGTTGGCCAGCTTATTTCATCCATCTTATGAATCGAGTACTCTGCGAATATTTCAATGAGACCATCCTTGTATTCATTGATTTTGGATGAAAACAACAATTTAAAATTTTCAAATCTTTTTAATAAGATATCTATAAGTATAATTGGATTTGGTTCTTAAACGAGCAAAGAATATTCGTAATTTTTTTAAGAGACATGTTTATCATATAGAAGATGATTTTGTGTTGTTTTGCACGTTGAGTGCTTTAAGAATTCTGGTCGATGCACTTGATCAACGTTAATAGGAATCTCCTAAACGCTATGATGAGACAGTCAGACACAGTAAATTGACTTGTAATAAGTTAAATTTTTCTGAAAAGGTGATTACATAAAGTTCATTATAATTTTAAATGTCTTAGCTTTTCCGAAGAGGGGATCATTTAAAAGAACTACTTTCCGATGCTCTTATTCTTGTATTCCCAAAGGAAATCGAGACTTCATTGTTTATACCGATGCTAGTCGTGTTGGTTTGGGGGCCGTTCTTTTGCAAAAGGGAACGTGCTATCACTTATGCTTCTATACAATTAAAGCCTATCGAGACTAGGCATGCCACTCATGATCTAGTGCTCACAGCTATTATTTTCGCTTTTAGAATTTGGCACCATTATCTTTTGGGAGAGAAATTGGTTCTTTACACCGATCATAAATCTTTGAAATATTTATTTTCTCAAAAGGAACTTAATTTGCGTCAACAACGTTGGCTCGAGTTCCTTGCATCTTATGATATTGATATTCTTTATACTCCTGAAAAGGGAAATCATGTTATTGATGCCCTTAGCCGTAGGCAACAAGCAATTGTTTTAATGAGGATATCCAAATGGAATGATCTCGAGACTTTACCACTTGTGAGATTCGAGATTGCAAATCCGATTCATGTTCATCACTTGTTTTATGTAGCCTTGAGGCTCATCCATCTCTTTTTTAAACCGTATTCTTGATGCTCAAAAGCATGATTCCGAATTTTCTCATCTTAGCCAAAGTTGTCGGGATAGTAATATTGATGGTTGAAAGACTTTGAAATCGATGTTCATGGCGGCATTCGAAAATTTGGTAGACTTATCGTGCCAAATATTAGTGATCTTCGTAAAGACATTTTAGAAGGTTCTCATCGTTCTAAATTTATCAATCATCCTGGTAGTAGTAAAATGTACATGGATATGAAGTGACTCTATTATTGGGATGGAATGAAATCTGATATTGCTAACTTCATTAAGCATTGCATGACTTTCCAACTCGCTAAGGCCGAGCATAAAAGGTATGGTAGGTTATTGCGACCCTTAGACATTCTAGTTTGGAAGGGGGATCAAGTCTCCATTGACTTTATTGATGCTCTTCCCCGTTCTCGATCAGGTCATGATAGTTTATGGGTGATTGTTGACAGACTTACAAAATCCTCCCATTTTATTCTCGTCCGGTCTAATCGGACTGTATCTCTCTTGGCCAAACTCTATGTTAAAGAAATTGTTAAATTGCATGGAGTTTCTGCTTCTATTGTTAGCGATCGTGATCCATTATTTGTTAGTGGATTTTGGAAGATTCTACAAAAAGCTTTGGGAATGAAGCTTAATTTTAGCACCGCTTGTCATCCTTAGTCCGATGGACAAACCAGGCGTATGAATCAAACTCTTGAAGATTTTCTTCGTGCATGTGTTCTTTATTTTAGGGGAAGTTAGGAAGATCATATTTCCCTTGTTGATTTTTCCTATAATAATAGCTTCCATTCTAGTATTGGTATGGCACTTTCGAGGAGCTCTACAAAAGGCCATGCCGATCTCCTTCTTGTTTGCTTGAGGCCGGTGAGAAGCTGATTTTGGGTCTAGATTTTATTCATGATTTCATAGAAAAGATTGGCCTTATTCGTCATAGGATGAAAGAAGCTTAAAATAGACAAAAATCCTATGCCAATAACCAAAGAAGGAATTTGGAATTTTCTGTGGGAGATTTGGTGTTTATTTATCTTTCACCTATGAAGGGTGTTGTGTGTTTCAGTCGATCGGAAAAATTAGCACCTCGTAATATTGGCCCATTTCCCTTCATTGAACACATTAGTTCCATGGCTTATCGCCTTTCATTACCGGCTCAATTTTCTGCTATTCATCACGTATTCCACGTCTCTCAACTACAGAAATGCCTTAGGGATTCCGATTCTGTTCTTGAGCCCGATGTTATTGAGGAACTTAAAGTTTCACCTAATTTGACTTATGAGCAACATCCTATTCGTATCATTGCTATGGAGGTTAAACGTCTTCGTAATAAAGATTTTCCACTTGTGGAAGTTCAATGGTCCTCAAATCCTAAGGATTGTTCTTGGAAATCCAAAGAATTCATTGAGCGAACACATCCGGACTTACTCTCTCGAGCTCTTTGAGGTGAACTTCTTATTTGAAATTTTCTTTTGTATTGATATGCTTTTATGGTTGTTACTCTTTGTTTTCTTCTTAAGAACTGTGAGGACGCAATTCTTTTGAGGGAAGTCTGTAACAACCCACTTATTTTACGATTGTATATTTAAATATTTTATTTAAATATAACATCGTTAGTGGGATTAAGGTCCGAAATACTACTTTTGTAAACAGTCAAATTAGGACTCGAGACCACTTTCACTGATTCCAAAATGACATTTGCGACCTTTTTGAGTATAAACATCGATATTTTTGGAGTTGATTAGAATTTTGATATTTTTGTATGGGGCTTTGGGTTTGGGTTTCAGCCCACTAAGAGAACCCAACTCCTCTACATGATAACTCCCACTCCACCCCTATTCTCTTCATTCATTTTCATTTCCTAACACTTTCAAGCTAAAGTAAAAATGGAAGAAAGAAAGGAAAATAGAAATTCCTAAGCCCTAGTTCTCTTAGAAAATTCAAGTTCTTGCTCTAAAATAAAAAAGAAGCTTAGGTAAGAATCCTCTTCATCTTCTCCATCTCAATCTCTCTTCAATTTTCAGAAATTCCTATAACCTAACTTAGGAAAAACTTCAACTTTGATAATAGGTTGAAGATTCTAGAGGTATTGTTGAAGAGAAATCAATCTTCGCTTGTTTTAGAGCTTATCATTTCTATATTTAGGTTTAAAAGTGAGTTTTTGAACTCACATCTACGTCTATAGCTTTCATTGTTGCTAGGTATGAATTCCTAACATCTATTCATGTTCAATTGCTTTTGACTTGAATTGGTTTGGTGAATTTTCCAATTTTTGTGTTTTGAAGCTAAAATCTTTAAAGATCCTATCTAGGATGTTTGGACATGTTTTTGGTGGTGTATCAAAGAGCTTAGAGGGCTGGGTTGTCGATTGGTTTTAATCCCTAGCATCCATCGCTCGTTCAATCACATTTTGGTTTGGATTTTCCCTTTTTGGTCTAGGCTGTTTTTTTGCCTAGCAGAAAAATTCAGACGTCTGAAACAAAATTCAGACATTTGAAGCCAAATTCAGACGTCTGGTTGAAAATTCTAAATGTCTGAAATGGTTCTAGAAGTAGAAAAAAGGCAGATACAAAATCCAGACGTCTGAAACAAAATTCAGACGTCTGAAACAAAATTCAGACGTTTGAAACCAAATTCAGACGTCTGGTTGAAAATTTTAGACGTCTGAAATGGACCTGGAATTAAAAAGAGAAAGGGGAAAACATATTTACTTCCAGAACCTTTGGTCAGACTTCTAGAAATACCTACCTGACGTCTGGAACCGTCAATTTTACCTATTTTGGTTGTTTTGAGCGAATCTCAAATTTCAATCGATTTTTATTGATTTGGTTAGTTGTTATCATTTATTATTGACTTGATGACTTCTTTTCTAGATTTTTGAAAATATCCATTTAATGGATTTGATATCGATTACGATGGTTTAGATTCACGTCATCGTATGTGAATTTTTGGTGACTGATTGTTTTTACAATCATTTCTAAGATTTGTCACTTTAAAATTCAAACGTTTTTATACTAGTAGTAAATTTGCATACTCTTTCACAAAAATGATTTCAACACTATTTTTATAAATCTGTTTTCTAATCTATTAGTATATACAAACCTTTACCTCATTCGTTAGAGAAATCTAATAAAACAACTTAGCAAAACAAGTGGTATGAAATGCCTACGTTTACTTTTTCGGTTTATTCTTGGACTTGTTCGATTGAAACCTTGTGACAATTTTCGAGTGAAAATCTACAATCTGTTCGTAAATATTTAAGTTAAGCCAGTGATTATGGGACATGAATCTAAACTCATATATTCACCAGCTTAGTGTAATTTGCACTTATTTTCGAGTGGAAGTCTACAATTTGTTCATAAATAATTAAGTTAAGCCAGTGGTTATTGGACATGAAGCCTAACTCATTTATGTACTAGCTTAGTGTAATTTACACTTGTTGATCTATGATGATCATTCGGTGGAGTTTCGGCTCAATTTGGTGGGGGTAGGACCCATGGTCTTCGGGGCCGTTTGTGGAGCCTCGACTCAAAGGTCTTCGGACCGTTTGTGGAGCTTCGGCTTAAAGGTCTTCGGACCGTTTATGGAGCTTCGGCTCAAGTTTGATGGTTAGCGACCATGGAATAGCGTTCCATTTGTGATACACGTGTTGGTGAGTTTTCATGCTCCCATTTGTGATAGGCCTTCCCCTTTTTTGTGATTTTTTGATTTCTAGCTGATGATTTCTAGAATTTGTGTTTCACCAATTTTCGTGATTTCCATTGATAAGTTTTGTCAATATTTATGGTTTGGTGAATAAATAAAGAATATGACATTCTTTTTGGTGTTTGAGAGTTTTGAGATATTGTATGATTTTTGTTATTATTTAATGTATACTTATTATAGTATGGCATTATTGTTATCATACGTTTTTGTCATATCTCTTATCCTATCTCATCTAGCTAGATGATCCATTTATTATTTTCTTCTTAAATAATACTCGGGTTAGACTGAGGTGTTACAGGTGCTTCCACTTGACTTCTTAGCTGGGACTAGCTTTTGACTTTTGGCTAACTACTTAGTTTAGTAGCTTTTGCTTATATACATTCGAGATAGAGACTCCTTGATGTATACATATTCTTTTGTCTAGCACTTGTACCCATTCTTTTGTGATGTAGTGGATCTTATATGATCACTACTTTGATGTACACTCTTATGTGTTGTATTCATATCTATTTCCGCCTTAGTGATATGAATATCTATGATTGATTTGTGTTATGTTTATTTTATATTTGTTTCTGAAGACCACATGGCCACTGTATATGCGTTAATAAATACAATCAATTGTAAAATTGATTGCGTAATTAAAAGCTTAATGCAAGATTTATTATTTATTCATATGTAGTTAGATACCAATAAATTAAATTGGTGTGAAATTAAATTGATTGATTGGAAATGAAATTAATGACATAAATGAGAATTATGTAACCTCGCATTAATGAGCGAAAAGGAGTAACGTTTATTTAGGCAATAAATTAAGGTAATAAGAAAAGGAAGATATTAATGCATGTTTGAAAAGAATAACATTTTATGCAAGAGGAAAAGGTTTATTTTTAAAATTCGATGTTTAATAAAAGCTAAACATTTTGAAAGATATGTTTAAAATTATATGTTTGGATAATAAATTGTTTCAAGTAAAATATAGAGAAAAGATGTTAGTTAACAAAATATGGAAAGGAAACTAAGAGTATTAATTAAGATTAGAATCTTAACTGAATGACTTCCATGGTAAATTTATTGCACTGATTTGGGCAATGTAATTGTTGGAAAAGGAAAATTGTTTATTTATATAAATAAAGGGATACAAATAAAGAAATGATTTTTGGTATAAATAATTCTTCACCGAAGTTCTTCAATAAGTAAAGAGGTTATAGGCATGTGCACAGTTGTTAACTTTAGAAGGAGTTTTGACATATTATTTAAAAATGTGTCTAGGTTCATTGGATTAAATCTAATGGACTAGGTTTAATAAGATAGGATTACTTGAAAATAAAGAAATTAATCAATGGTCAGGATTAATATAGATCACCTATAAATTAAAAAATTAACCTAACCGAACTTTGGACTCTTCTCTCTAATAGTTATTGTCATATTCTTACCTCTCCTCAATTATTTCTTACATTTACATATAAATAAACAAAAATAAAATCAAAATCAAAAGACCAAGATTAAATAATATCTGGCAATTTGAGAGAAGACTAAGAATATCTAGGATGGAAAATAGTAGGATTGGGACTATATCTAAGGAAAATACACTATCTAGATATTGAAATTAAAGCTAAGGATTTAAGCAACGGGAATTAATCTCAACCAAATCTCAAAGTCCTTATCATAATCAAGGTGAATAATAATTCATCCCATCTCTATTTTTTTATGATATATGTTTTCGGATTTAAGATTAAATTCGTTTCTATGATGTTTTGGATGATGACATGCTTTTGTTATATTATATTTGATTTAAATCAATTCATTTACATACGAATTTACATGGTTTTAGGGCAAAACAGAAAGCTAATGATTTTAGAATGCCATGGAAAAATTATATGTTAGGTAAAATATGATTTTGGAGATTGGTTTCAATTTTTGTAATTTTCCAAGCTATACACAATTTACTATGAATTTGATATTGGCAGGGGCCAATAGGTTTGTAGTTAGCCAACGAAAACTATATCCGGATTAAGAAATTGACAGAAATCAATACGTTCCTAGTCAACCCATGAAAACTAGGATAAGAGGAAAGATATTGGAGTTACCAATAGGTTCTTAGTGATACCATGAAAACTATGAATTTGGACAGGGGTTTCATAAACATTAAACATGTTATTAGTAGTGCATTAGGACTAATAGGTTAATAGTGACCATAGAAACTATAAATACGACAGATAGTTAGAATGAATGGGGATGGGTAATTCAGAATTAAATTACTTGTTTGCATATCATCATATTGTTTTGAATTGTTTTAACCATTGTGGATGCAGGAGCACAATATATGGTTTATAAATATTTTAGGACAATAGTAAGGGGAAAACCCATACCGCTAGGTGGCGTGTTCACACTAGATAAGTGATGACCCGCAAATCATACCCTCTAAACCGACAATAAACCACACATATCGACCCAAAGCGAACATATTGCAGATGATCATGAGAAAGAAAAGAGAGGGTGAAAAGAAAGAAGAAAGAAGAAGAGAAGAGAAGAAGAAGAGAGAGAAGCAAAACCAAACAATATAGAATCTTACATCGCTGCGGAATAACATATAATATAGATGAACAATCTTTACAAAGTGAAATTGTAATATACATAAATCAATATCAGAGTACACAATAGGTAATCATCAGTTTGGACAATTATAATAACCTGTCCTTACAAATGTTGAAGATTTACAACAACAACAATGTAATGCAGCGGAAACATAAATAGGTATGTGTATACGACATCAAGATCTCCAGCTCGCCTGCTGAAGCTCCAAAAGCACCAAATCTGAACCTGTAAATATTCTCGGTTTTACCCAAGCATTGAAAGAGGAGAACACCCAGATCAGTCTGGTAAACCAGCATGATAAAAACACACCTAAACTGAATTTATAAAGTTATGAAAACTTTTCCTTTATCAAAATAAAAAGGTATCTGGTAAGACCACGTCCATACATAAACATAAACGTGTTTTGCCTTACGATAACTAAAACCTTTTCATATCAAATCATGTTATATTATAATGGTATCTATTATACAAATAATAATCAACATAGCTGTAATCGTTAACATTATTAAATTCTAGCAATACTAGGCTCTACAAACAAAATGGTAGGTACGTAGTGGACTTTTGATTTCCATAAATATGACTAGGTGAAGAAACTACCTTTCCCGAACTCGGTACACCTCTAGAGGAATGTACCTAAGGTCTAGATACTAGGGGCCTAAACCAACACATGATATGCTTACCCCTTCCTAGATAGTACCGAATATGTCATCACTCCGATCGTTACTGATCTAAATCTGTGACCACAAGCATACATCAACAATAATCAGATACACAATGTCATAACATGTAAAGATACATCTAGAAGAGTGGTGACATCTCCTAATGGGAGCAACCTACTTAGCCTTGCTGCTTCTATCCCTGTTTCAGTCATTTCACGGGGAGTGAGACCAAAAGTGGTATGATTACCTTTCACATATCGCATCATCATCATCTTTGAATGCCACATTGTCATTCCCATTGACTACTAATTTCCTTCTATACAAATACAACCCTTGAGCTCGTATGTCTCAAGGAGGGTGTTAAGCTAAAGAAGTTGCCTTCTCCGCCCCTACATGATGTACATTTTAAAAACCAATGTACGTAATCTTAGAAATGCAATGTAAGACACTCATCCATACAATTTGTCTAAGAACTGGACAAATTGAAGGTACTTTCTTACCATATCTTATAGGGTTAGTAGCGACAGCCCTTACGATGGATATTGCAAAATGAAGAGACTACTGCTACTATATGTATATTGAAATTTTAACCCCAAATAATCAACAAGTAGTCCTTCACTATGAAAAATCTAAATATCAATATCATCAACCAACCTGCACAATCGTTGCTTATATGTTGGTCCGAAGTAGTTTTCAGATAAATTTGAACTCGGTCTCTTCGCACCAACAACGAAAAAGTGTTTCTCAACCCCATACAGAAACCATGTCTCGTAGACTTATTAGTCTCCAACTTTCAACTTGCTATCCTTCAGCCAAGAAAGAAGCACGATAGATTGGAGTAATCACTTCGCACTATACGAATCAACATTCTCAACACAAACAATAATCAAGCCTACACGTCAGTTACGTACTAAGTGTACGACTAATTAGCCTCTATATCATGTTGAGAAACTAAAACGGCCAAATTTGACAGTCGGTGATTTAATCATCAAAGCAACAAACAAAATCTAGCACGTAAGTAGTCACTAGGCCTGATTAATTAATCGTTCATTAATTAAATCGCTTTTCCAAATCATTTACTTCAAATGATCTTTAAAAAGATATAATCCCAAAACCATTACAATATTTCAATATTTGGAAAGCATTTCCTTATACTTATTTTAATAATAATTGAATTCACAATTTATTTTATTTCCAAACCATTTAAATTCCATTTTATAATATCACTTTCCAAAACATTCATTTAAAGAATTATTCTCTTTAAAAATGTGAATATATTTCCTTTTATAAAATTCCATACTTAGCTTATCAAATTAAATTGATTTCACATTTATAAAACAGCGTTATAATTCACATTTTGATTTTATAAAACTTCCATTTGTAAAATTACACTATTAACCAATTTCCCATTTATCTCATTTATATGTAAAAATCACATTATAAGTTTGTTTTCTTATAAATCTCTTTATTTACAAATTCATTCTTTTGTAATCTCATTATTTATAAAGTCCATTATAAATTCATTTCTAATTTTTAATTACATATCCATATACAAATTTGATTACAATTCCATGTCTGTTATTTATAAAATTTATTTCATTAAATCTCTTTATTAATAACATTCCTTTTTTTAACTTCCTTACTTTATAAATTTCATTTACTTATAAGGTTTCATTTATAAATTCATTTTAACGCTTATAAAACTCGTTTACAATCCCATTACTTTAACTTATAAAATATCAATTTTATAAATCTTATATATAAACTATTTATAATAAGTTCAAAATTCTCAATTTAACTTATTTTACAAAATAGTTGACTTCATATTTCCAAAATCATATTTAAGTATATTTGACAAAAACATAGTTTTTATAACATAAAAATTATAAATTTTTATTTATTTAAAATAAATCCATTCCTTTAATAATTCAAAAATTCTTAAAACATATATATTTTCAAAATCACTCTGAAATCCGTTTTAAATTGAAACCATCATTTTTATATTTTAAATTCCAAATATATGACCCAATACTGCAAAAGTAATAAATAAGGGGATTCACATCAATAATCGCAAGCATGGCATCCATCACATCAATTATCATATAATACAAGATATATAACAATATATGTAAATAAACATCAACCATAGTAAGGAATCCTATTGGATCCCACCAACCTGTCACCTGCAACAAATGTACATATGAGAAAAATATGTACAATGTGTGCTCCGAGGCAAAGGTGTGTAGAAAGGGTCATCCACTCATACACGGGAACGTATAGGGTCACATCTCTCCAATCGGTAGGAATATATCCGACTACTAACTACTATAGCATAACATCCAAACATGCAATATATATACATACATACGTACATATATATATATATATAAGTATATATATATATAGCATATAATAGTCATTAGAATAGCATTAAAAAAAATTCCAACTTATATAAAAATATGAACTGGTTAGAAAGAGTGAGTTTTTACTCACTTTGGTTATAGTCAATGTTGCAGCGTTTATTTCAATTAAAATTAAACGAGCATTTAATTTGACCCAAAATTGCTACTTGCTCCAAATCTATCCAAACATCTCTAAAACGTAGTGCTCGACAATACGAATCCAATGCTGCTTGTTTCGTGCGAAACAGACCTCGTATAAAGAAATTATCAATTTTTAAACATTCGATTATTAATAATTTTAATTAACATTCATTAATTACAATAGTTAACCCTTAATTACCTAATTTTGAAAACCCTAAGCACGTTTTAAACTACGTCTTCTTCTTCCTAGGAAGTAAGAATGAGTACAAGAAGGGGACGATGAAGGGGAAATAGTAGCACGAGAACCTCAAATGGAAGAACTCTAAACGCAGATGGGGTGGAATAACTATTGAGGCAGCAACTCCTGCGTAGCCATGAGTAAACTTCACAGCTCTGTGCAATGATTTCACAAAATTAGAAGGAAAACCTTTTAAGGGTACATAATCAATCATTCAAGTACAAGTTTGGCTATGGTCATGTGAGAAGATTATCAACGGCTTGGACATTTCTAATGACCGAAAAAGCTTCTTGACATAATGGCAGTTGCTAGATGGTGCAGCTGCATGGTGGGATTCTTTCGCCGCAAATGCTCTAGAAGATGTGTTCTCATGGGACGGATTCAAAGAAATATTCAAAGACCAATTGATACCAGCTACGAGAAAAACTTGCTTATATAGAAGTCTCGTAGATCTAAAGCAGAAAGACTTATCGGTGGCGAAACATAAGATGAAGTTTAATAAGTTATCTCATTTTGGCCTTGGACTTATTGATACCACGTTACAGAAAAACAAAATGTTCATGTTGGGTATGAACAAAGAGTTGACATGGCCTTAAGATATGAAGTTCTTTTGAACAAGAAGCCAATAGCAGCAGTAATGCTCAGTGGCGGTAGTGATAACTCAAATAAAAGGAAGTTTAATCCAAATTGGAAGAAGCAAGAAAATGGAAAGCTAGGAGGTAGGGTATAGAAGAAATGTTACGAGAAAGTTACTTATCCGAATTGTAATCAGAAGGGTCACACTCCAAAATTATATAGGAATCAGAAGGCAGGATCCATCTCTCAAATGGTTCAAAAGACTCTTTGTTACAATTGCCAATAGTTGGGCACCTAGTTAAGGACCGCCCATTGTTGAAGAGGGGACAACAGGTTAAGGTCAACAGAATCAAGGATGAACCCTCAACTTTCAGGAACGTTAGGAGAAAGGACCCTTCGAAGGTACTTTAGTAATTAGTGCCATTTTTGTTAGAGTTTTGTTTGATCTCCGAGATTCCCACAGCTTTATTTCTCCTAATTTGGTTAGAAAATAGCAACTCTCCCTTAAAATCGTAGAAAATCCTATCTATGTATCAAATCCCATAAGAGGTATAACTACTCTATGTATGGTTTGTGAATATGTACGAGCTTCCTATCCAACCTACCATTTTTCGTGTAATCTGTTTGTTCTAGATTTTAAGGGGCTTGATATTTTACTCAGTATCGATTGATTAGTAGAGCATAGAGCCATTTTAGATTATGTCAGAAGGATGATATTTTTAGTAACCAAATTAAAGAGTTTGGTAGTGGTGCCTTGTGATAAGCCTATCGAATTGTTGTATAATTTCTTATATACCTTAGAACATCTCAAGAAGAGCTAGGGTATATATTAGTGGTTAAAGACTTCCATGATATTTTTGAGCCAACTAACATTTTATCTCCCCATCGAGAATTGAGTATCATATTGATTTAGTTCCCGGTGCAATATTTTTTATTTAACCCTAGTATAAAGTGGCCCAGAGAGAGAAGTAGAAGTTACGAGATCAAACCGATGATTAGTTGAGAAGAGGATTGATTAGGTAGAGCCGTTTGAGTTGGGGATCAACTGTAGTGCTTCTGACAATTCCGATGGTTCTTTAAGATTGTGCATGGATTATAGAGAAATAAACAAGCGGATCATTCGGAATAAGTACCCCTTACCATGCATAGATGATATGTTTGACCAAGTTCATGAAGCCAAAATATTCTCCCAATTAGTCCAGTTATGGGTCTCTTTCGGTTAAGGGTATCAGAGGAGATAGTATACCTTTAATTATGTTTAAAGGGCTTGACTTTTTCTATAAGTGGTTGTTATGCCTTTTGGGCTAACCAATGCACCTGCATTTTCATTGAACTTATGAATTTAGTTCTTAGGGATGTTGCTAAATCTGTTGGTTT
Organism: Allium cepa; assembly: GCA_030765085.1. Taxonomy (NCBI): domain Eukaryota; kingdom Viridiplantae; phylum Streptophyta; class Magnoliopsida; order Asparagales; family Amaryllidaceae; genus Allium; species Allium cepa. Next base: position 834,149,256 of record CM060931.1, read on the forward strand.
TCAACGACAATATTCATATCTACTCAAAGACTAAAGAAGAACATAAACACCATTTGGAAGTGGTGTCAGAGACATTAAGAAAAAATGTTCTTAAAGCTAAGTTTTCTAAATGCCACTTTTGGAAATCAGAGGTAAGTTACCTAGGTCATGTTGTATCGGGAGATGGCATTTCAGTTGACCCGACTAAGGTAGTGGTTGTGCAAGACTTCAAAAGACCCAAAACTCCCATGGAAGCGAGAAGATTTTTTGGGATGGTGGGTTATTATAGAAAGTTCATAAAGGATTATTCCAAGATCACCACTTACCTAACCAAGCTGATGAAAAAGGATGTTAAATTTAATTAGACTCCAAAGTGTGAGAGTGCATTCCTCGAGTTAAAGGAAAGGTTGACTAGTGCCTCTCTTTTGACTATTATTGATGGAGATGAAGGGTTAACTATTTATACAGATGCATGTATATTTGATTTTGGTGCAATATTGATGCAACTTTGGAAGGTTATAACGCATGCAAGTAGATAGTTAAAACCTTATGAGAAAATTATGCAGCGCAAGACCTAGACTACTAGCCATAGTATTTGCATTAAAGATGTGGAGGCAATACCTGTAGGGTTAGAATCCTTGTTTCCTCTTTTGTTTATTTCTAATCTTTAAGGATAATAGTTAATAATTTTCTTCTTAAAATAGATGAAAAGTTCAAGCTATTCAATGATCATAAGTCCCTGAAGTATATTATCATTCAGAAGGATCTCAACCTGAGGCAATGGCGATGGTTGGAATTCATGGCAGCTTATGACATGGATATTCTCTATATGCCAAGAAAAGAAAATGTGATGTCATACACCCTGAGTAGGAATACATTTTTGGCCCTTTTGGAAGTTACACGAACATTATAGGAAAGATTTCCAATAAGAAAAATGAAGATAAGTGCTTAATGAAGATCATCAAGGATGTTGAAGAGAGGCAGTTTGTAAGTTTTTAAATGGATAACCGAGGCATTTTGCATATGAATTTGAGGATCTATGTCCCTAATGTCGATGGCCTTAGACGAGAAGTTTTATCAGAATTTCATCAATCCAAATTGAATACCCAATTAGACATTTCTATGATGCATCGAGATATGAATCAGGTATTGTGATGGAAAGGCATAAAGAGGGATGTCACAATATATGTCAAAGATGTTTGATCTATCAGATTTTTGATGGATTGCCTAGAATAAAAAGGGAAAATGAAGGTGTGTGGGTCGTAGTAGATCGGCTAACGAAGAGCTTCCGATGAAGCTAACAAGGACTGTAGCTTCTTTGGCTAAAACTTGTATGAGGGAGATTGTTTGACTGCAAAGAGTTCCAATAAGCATTGTAAGCGATCGAGGTCCCATCTTTACAAGTCAATTTTGAGATGCATTGCAATTAGGTTTAGGGATGAAGCTAAGTTTTAGCATAGCATATCACCCCTAAACGGATGGACAGACGAAAAGGGTAAACCGAATTCTTGAAGGCCTCTTCAGAGGATATATTCTGGATTAGAAGATCATGGGAAGATTATCTTAACTTAGTGGAATTCTCCTATAACAATAGTTATCAAGCAAGCATCAGCATGGCACCCTATGAAGCCCTTTATGGACATCCATGCAAGTCACCAGCATGTTGGGTTGAGATTAGAGATCGGCTAGTACTTGGACCAGATATGATTTGGGAAGCTACTGAAAAGGTAACGGTGATAAAGAAAAGGATGAAGAAAGCCCAAGATCGACAAAAGAGTTATGCCGATAAAAGGAGAAGAGATTTGGAATTTGAAGTTAGTGCTTCCATGTATGTGAAGATCCCCCCTCTATAACGAGTAGTTCGATTTGTAAGGGCTAGAAAGTTAGCACCAAGATATATGGGACCTTTTTTAAAATCATTGAGAGTGTTGGACCACTCACCTATAGGGTTAAATTACAAGAAAAGTTGTCGAGGGTCCATACTGTTTTCCACGTGTCCCATCTAACAAAATTTGGTCAAGACCCTTCATTGATTGTAGACTTGTCGGTTCAAAATGATTTGGAGATAGAACCAAACCTGATGGTGGGTAGACATCCAATTCATATTGTGGATCAAGATGAGAAGAGATGGCATAATAAATTGGTGAAGTTAGTAAATATTCAATGGAGTGAGGATCCCCGAGATTATATTTGGGAGACGGTGGATCATACATGGGAAGCCTACCTAGAATTGATATTAGGATGGTCGTTGTTTGTATGTATAGTGTATGCATTATTATTTTATGGATGCTTAGTGTATGTCCTTTGTATGGATTTCATGATATATAATATATGACCTTTTAAGTTATTATGAGTTATTTATTTATTTGCTAATTTCGGATGAAATTCTTTTAAGGGAGGAGGGTGTAATGACCCAAAATTTAATCACTGTAAATATTTAGATATATTTTTAATAATTAATGAACAAATTTTATAACTCGAAATAAAACTCTTTTACACAATAACTGTAACGACCCTGGATTTTGGCCCCATTTATTTTAATAAATATCTGATCTAATTTAAATAAAATGCAAACTTATCATTTGAAATGATTAAATCTTTTGAAATAATTGCCATTTATTTGTATGGATTTGTATTTTTGAAAGGAAATTGAGTTGAAAATTTAAAATAAAATATCTCAATAATATTTATAATAAAATTTGTCTTATATAATTGAATTAAAATACTTTGTCTTGTTAACATTTGATAAATAAATATGTAGATGTGGATGATAATGTTTGAATAAAAATCAAATTCTATCAACATAAAAATAAGTCAAATATATGAATATAACTTAATTATTGATAAAATACAAATACAAATAAATATAAGTATAAATAAGTAAATCATATTGAACATAATTTAAATATTGATAATCAAAATATAAAATATAAATATAAAAAAGTAAGCATATGAATATAATTTAAATGTTAATTGCTAAAATATAAAATACAAATGTAAATAAATAAGAGCAAGAATTAAGTGTTAGTGTATGCTTGCAACATAAACTGGAAAATTTAAGAACAAAGTATAGAATAAAATAAAATAAAAAATCTTTAAACAAAGATATCTTCATAAACAAAGCCAAATGTATAAAGTAAAAACCTAACACATATATGTATAAACTATTCAAACTGGAAGCTAATAACAAAACAAACATTTTTTTAAAAAAAATATCTTCATTCACAAGAACATCTACCTACAAAGTGTATACATATGTATATGAGTTGTGTAAACTACAAGTTAATAACACAAATGTTTACATACAAAAATATCTTCATTTATAAGCCAAATGCCTAACTGCAAAGTGAAAATTTGCATACAAAATATCTATATAGCAAACATAATGATAATTATGTAAACATATTTAGAAACAAAGCATTTAATTGCCATCTTCTCAAGCCAATATTTTGTCAATTCAAAGCATTGCAAATCTTTACTCTTTAGTAATAAGATCTGAGCAAATCAAAACAAAATAAAGAAAATGTTTGTCCAGATAATACCTTCCTTCATACACCTGTTATCTTTTATATATATGTCCATCTATTTGTTTAGTTCGTTCAGTAACATAAGTAACACCTGAGAAACAAAAGCAAGAAAAAGAATCAAAGCTCAAGTTTAAAATAAAAAACAGAAAAATATACAGGCAGTTTTCAACAACAGGTTTTCAAAACATCAAGTGCTTTCTGTTCAAAGGAATTTTCTGGTGAGTAAACATCAACTTAAAAGCTTTAAAGTTTAGATTAAAACAATTAAGATAATTCACTGATTATGTGATATTGTGTATGCTTTAGTCTTGCATAAAATTCTATATTGCTATGAACATCTCTGTTATTTGTTACAACTGCATATTTCTTTTCTAAACTCAAATATTTTTCATCTAATCATGATAAGTTTTAGAATTTTTAACAAACAAGATGTTTAAAACCTAAACCAAGATTTTTAAAATCTGTTCAAAGTATGTTGGAGAGACAGTAACCCTGGAAACATTGTTTAGAGGTAATCGAGTAAGAAGTTGATGAATTCATTTTTTATAAAATGCTAATTCAAATTTATATCCTGAATTTTTATTGAAAGTTATGATTTTTAAATCTAAAACGAAGATTTTTAGTGTGGGATTTTAAGAGCAGTTTGTATGTGAACCAAAATTGCATTTTTCCCATTTTCGAACCATTGAATCAATTTTAAATTTTCAAATTTGTGTTGAAGCAAGTGTGAACATTGTTGATGTCGTAAAAATTATTAGATAATTTTTCTATTGTGTGAATTAAGGGAACGAGATTGATTTAGGGTTTGGGTTCAAGTTTTTGTTCTTGTCAAATGTAACGAATTCGTCATTTATGCATGATCGAGCTTCACACGATTCAAGAGGGTGGAAGCTTGTCGTGTGGATGGAATTCCAGCTTCTCTGGTGGTCGGAGTGAAGATTGCGAGATGTTTTAGTTGATGATTGAGATGCATTTTTTCAAGAAGAAGGCAATTTTTTCCGATTCCAAATTTCTGTAGGCGATTGGAGCTTGGATTTCGAGTGTGTGGGTGTTTTGTGATGTGCCTGCGGCGTTGGCGTTCGCCGAAATTGGGTAGCGCCGCCATGCACGTGTACGGTAGTGAGATGTGTCAGCATTGTTGATGAGGGAACGAACACGAGTCGTTACTTGAGTAACCGAGTCGAGTGCTTCGGGTTGGTGTTCGAGTGCGTAAGTATGAACCTGATGCTTTAATTTATAACTCAGTTAAAACTTAAACTGTAGAAAAATAAAAAAAAGGAGGGAGAAGAAGAAGTTGTGTACAGGGAAGACTTGGGAAAATAGGTGTGTAACTCGAAGTGCTACTCGAGTTTATTAAGGGAAATCTCGGGTTTATCCCAAACTGCAGTATTGTATTTTAATGTTGAAGTTAAGTAAATTAGATTTCCACAAATTTTTAAGCACTATGAACATAATAACCATTTAACAAGTTTAAGTTAAAATTTTGATTCAAGTTATAATGATTTTAGTTAATACTTAACGATGTTTTAAACACTTAATTATTATTTTAATTAAGTGATTAAGTTAAGTTAAATATGAAATTAATTAACATTAAAAGTTTGTAGATAATAATAAATTGATTTTCAAATTTAAAAGAAGACTTTTAAATGATTAATTAAGTTGAACAATTAATATTGATTAATTATTTTTTTGAAAGCAATCAAGAATGATTAATTATTCAATAAATTATCTTAAAAGTAATTAAGAATAATTACATTATAATTATAATTGGAGATTGGTTAATTAATAAATTATGTGATTAATAAAATTGTAATTAACTACTTAAGTAAATTAATGAATGATTAATAGTTAATTATTTAAGGAATTTAATTATGAATCAATAATTAATTAGTTAAGTAATTAGTGGTTAATAATGGATAATTAAGTTTTATAAATCAGTAATTAAAGTTATTAATTAATGATTAAGAGTAATTAATTAAGTAATTAAGATTTAATAATTGATTAAGAAATGATTAATTAAATTAAATAATTTGAAATGAGATAAGTAATTAATTGATAACCAATGATTAATTAAACAGGATTAAGAGATTAATTCTCAAGTAATTGGTTTAATTGAATTGATTAAATTAAGAATTAAAGATGATTGCTTATGAATGCTGTATATGTAGAATATCTGATTTGTGATATTTGTTGATGATATTTTGAGATGTTCTATGATATGCTTTGATATATCTATGATGATTGTGTATGATTCATCTGTGATAAATGCTATGTGAATTCAATATGTTGAATTAAACCGTTTAAATTAATTAGACAACTTGGCCTTTAAAATGGCGTTTGGATTTTGATGAGACCGGGATCGGGTGTCGTTTATGATTATCCGAAAACCACATCGATCCAAATTTAACGATAGGTCATGATAATCTCAAGTGAAGATCGAGATGGTGTTTCCGAAATGTAAGGGTTATCGTTGTTAACCCTGAGGGTGATTCCAAAATGAGTGTAACGAGATAATGCCTTCGGTTTCGTTCGAACCCGGAACGAACTTGTATGGATCGAATGCTTTCAGCACATCGTCAAGCGGACGATGAGTATTCTAAGAGATATGTTATGTAAAGGTAAATGCAGCCTCAAGCCTCATCAACTGGGAATGGCTAAAACAGGGGAGGTGCAGCAAGGTTAGGTGGGTCATGCCCAAGTAGGATGAGATATACCCCTGTCTAGATATCCCTTTTTATTTCGGCAGTGTGGGGCAGTTGATTGCAACAAACTGCCGGGGTTATCTTGTTCGGGAATGTTCAGTAAGGACTGGTTCCGGCCTTGTGTTGCCGGGGAGTTAGGTGGCTCCTCGGTACGGTGATCTAGGCCATGTACTGTGACAGGTGGTACCTCAGTAGCCCTGTCATTGTATGGAATCCAATCTTCAATAAGCGTCGTATGTTTTGACTGTGCCCAACTATGTTGGAACGTGAGATGTAAGCATTTCAGCTATTTTTGTATTTTACTTGAAAACCCTAGAAACTATTATAATATCACTGGATTTCCTATAAAATGTTATGGTTAGTGTAAGGTAAAAACTTACCCGTATTTATTTGTGGGGAGTCTTACGTGATACCTTTATTTTCAATTTTTTTTTCAAAGTTAAAAAACTTTAAACCGTTTACTCATACCAGACCCATGTCTGACCCGAAGTTTATATTTTGTTTTTCATAAACTCTTGGGTACTCAAATTTTTATTAGTAGCCAAGTGATAGGTTTTGGACTTTGATTTCTGGAGGATCTTAGAGCAGGAGTTCCAGATGTATGTAGATATCTATCTAGTTCCGCTGTGTTAGTTGATGTATGATGTACCTCTGATGTATGTATTGACGGATATGTATATGACTGTCATGTGTACGATATTGTATAACTCTGATATACGTAAAACTATGTAATAGTTATGTGATGTATTATATTTTGTTCCATTCCGCTGTGAGATTCTGATGTTGTTGTTCTTTCTTTCTATTCTTTTCTATTTCTATCCCTTTCTTTCTTAATGATGATACATCTTTCTGGGAGTAGAAGGGCGGGTCGTCACAATAACTAATGATGTTGACTAGTTTTCAAAATTTTTTACAAAAATAATGAACTCAAAGAAAATAGAAAATGTGACGGGAAATCATTTTTTGAATTTTGGACTTTTCGATCTCTAAAAGTTATCAAAAAACATTGTGCACACACTTGAGGAATAGATACATACATTTATATATAAGTTGGAATACATTTTAATATATGTATATGTTTATTTAAGTTATTTAAATATGATATGACATCTTATGGAAGTTAAATAAGTAAAAGAAAAAATATGTAAAAATAAGTGATATAAAATGTCAAATCCATAAAAACATTAAGTACACTAGTATTAATTCCATGTTGGCTCAAACAAGAGAGAGGTGGACAATGGAAACGTAAGAAGGGGGTAGCATGGATGGTGAGGTGACAAGCTAAGGGAGGAGGGTATGTACCTTAAGGTCATTTTGGTAATTTAATTTACCCATGTGTATATATACTCATTTTTTATTTTTTATTATCATTTTCTCATTTCATTCTCACTTTATAAAACTTCGTAAAAGCATTTAAAACATTTTCATAGCTTCCTCTGAAGTCTAAATTCAAAAATCCTAACTCGTTTCCGCTTTATATTCTAGAAAACTTGTTTAAACACATTCTCCTCCATTTCTACTCCACTTCTCCTTTCCAAAACAAGCTTCACTGCCCTTTACCATCTAGGCCGAGCTTTATAACCCCCTAGGCCAAACCCTTGAGATTGCTAAAGCCCATAAAAATATCATTTTCCAAAAGGCAAGGCGAAGATCAAATAGTATTCAAATTCTAGAGGAAGTTGCCTTGATTTTGTCAACTTATGGTGAATAAACTTCTCACCCTTTTACCAAGATTTTAAAACATATATCATTTCTTAACTTGTTGCAAATATAATATGTGTTTGGGTGAAATAATTATTGACTGGTATGAACGTATGAGTGCTTGGATTATAGTGATGTTTGGGTATGGTTTATATGTGCTTATGTGCCATTATTTGAAATTGGACTTGAAATGAAGCCTAATGTTTATAGTAGTTAGAAATTTGAGAACATTGCTTCTATTATTGGTTGTTATGCAAAAATGTATGTTATGGTTTAAATACATGATTGTATGCTAAGAAAGTTAGCACCTATGCTTATTTAAGCAACATGTAATCCCTTTGTAAAAGCTTTGATCTTTGGTTTTAAATTTTTTAAAATGTTTTCTAGTTTAAAAAATTTTTTGGTCCAAGAACTCGCCTTTATATTTTACACAGTGGTTAAGTTTCCAAGAGTCAAAGTTTTAAAGACTTAGAAAACTAAATTTTCAATTTTGGAAATTACAGGTTGTATAGTGATAGTTTCTATAAGTACAATTCATGAAAACAAACCCTTTTCGAAATCTAAAAGTGTTTTCACATAGAAATCTTTATGGAAAATGTTTTCAAACATAATTTAAAATATAAAAAGTAATTAGTTAATTAAGGTAATTAGTACTTAATGATTAATTAAGTAAACTAATTAGTAATTAAGTGTTAATTAAGCGAGTTAATTATAATAGTTAACTAATTAAGAGTTAAAAGTTATTTAACTATTTATTTAAGATTAATTAATAATTATTTATTTGGTTTAGTTATAATTAATTGCCGTTAAGTTAAATTAAACTAAGATTTTAATTAGGACTTAATTAAGAATTAATTATTATGTAATAAGGGTTTAATTTGTTATTAATTAATCAGTAAGGGTTTAAATTTTAAATCACTTTGTTTCCTAAAATATTGGTTTGTCTAAACTATTTTCTTCTGCAAAAATGGTTTAAATCAAGAGATTACTTTATCGATTACCTTTAAGTAACCTCAACCAAATATGTAACCGATGCTAATGTTGTGATACATTTATGGGAAGTAATTCATCACATTGTTAGCACCAAAAGCCGATGAGTAGGTTGGTCCTCTATATGTGAGATCTAGAATTTATTTCTAGGCGAGGGATAGAGTAATGTCGAAATATTGGAAACGTGATAGATACGGAAAGGTTAACTTCTATCATGTTTAAATTAAGTATATGGTTATCCATATGTGTACTCTGTATAATTATCCCTATTAGTGAATCGTTAGCTATTTATACTTGACTTATTTTAACTCAGAAAGTATTGACGTGCATAATCGAGTTTCTCTATGAGGACTCAAATACTTATTGCATACTTGTAATTGAACCAAAACCGAGTTAGCCGAAAATTACTGCTTAGTTTGGAGACACCGGTTTTAGATAAGTATGATTTAACCAAACCAGTCCAAACTAAAAACGTTCGCGATGGATTATTATGAAGTATGCCATGGAGTCGCACGATTCTTCCTAAGGTGATTCCAAAATGGAAGATAATAATTGTTGAATATTTGTTCGATTCCAGAACAATGTATAGATGAATGCTATCATTGCAACAAAGCTAAGTGTGTTGCACCCATTAGGGTATAGTCATCTCTTTCTAGAGTTGATATCATTCCTTTATATTATGCTTCGGATCCATTACGGTTGTTGATCACAACCTAGGTTTGATCGTATTTGATACTATCCAGTAATTGGTAGGCCACTCCTTTGTTGGCAAGGAATCCGTGTGTGGCTCTCGGTGCTATTTATCTAGAGATGCACAATTTTTCAATACATGCCTTTAAGGACTTAGTTGTATAACTATTGTGTTGGAATTTAATTAATGTAATAATTTCAGCTATGATTCCATATTTATTTTAAACCTAAACATTATGGTAATATTAAAGAATCTTATGTAGAAATGTTTTGGTTATCATAAGTTAAAAACCCTTCTATGTTTATGTGTGGTGTGATCGCATGAGATACCTTTGGTTTGAAAGATTTTTTTTATTAGTTAAAATTTATGCTTTACTCACACCAGTCCCATGTCTGGCTCAGAGTTTTATTTCTTTCACTTAAACTCTTGGGTACTGAAATTTTTATGAGTACCCAAGTAGTCAAGTTTCTTTAAAGCATTTTGGAAAGCAGTATGGAGTAAGTGCTTTCATCATCGTCTAGTAGTTGTCTATATATTTGTTGTGCCTTGTATGTTATGTATTAGCAGTTTTGGCAGGCTGATATAACTGTCCTTATTGAGAATAACACTTGTTTTAACTTTGATGTAACATTTGGAGTAACCATATATACTATTCTATGATGATGTATATAAGTCGTTGTGAGAAAGTTTGTTTTCTTATCATTTTATTTTCTTTACACCATGACTTGTCTTTCGGACTTTTAGATGATCGACACATGAATACCGATGATGTATTTAGTGTCATCTTTAGGTGTAAGAAAAGAAGATTGTTATAGAATTCAAATTTCCAAGTCATATCACTATCATTTACATAAACATTAACATATTTAAACAAATATCAATGGGGGAGGAACTCCTTAGTGTCCTTCTACCAAAATCAAATCTTTCGAAGGGTATTCATTGCTACCTATTCACGAAGAAACACTTCGACTTCCTTTTGCTTTAGTCCTTGCAAAATAATACCACCCGCTTCCAAGCCTGAATCGACAAATAATATAACCAAAACATATATAATCTATAATTTACAACAAATAAACATTCACTTTAAAATTTATTTAAAACTAATTTGCTTACCTAACCCACTTTAAATGAAAACTAGACCTCGAAACAAGTTACTTCTGGCTACCACCCAAAAAACTAGCACAACACCTCCTTCCATCACCCTAGCTCACATCTAAGCTCCCTAGCCTTCCCATTGCTTATATCCTACTCCGCCTCCTTCTGTGTTTTGGTCCGAGCCGTGGTCCTTTTTTGGGTTGTGCTCCACTTTTTCATGCCTTGATCCGCTAATGTGTGTTGCTAAGTTGTTTAAAAGCTATAGAAGAAGTTTAAGAAGAAAAGGAGTTGTTTTTTTAAAAATTTAGCCTGTGGAATTTATATTTGAATGAAGAAAGAAAAATTGGAGGCAAGAAGAAACTAAAGTGAAGAGTGAAATAAAAGTTGGATAAGAGGAAGTGGTGTTGCTCTTTTATAAACATGGAAAGTTTGCCAACTACACCTACTACCCCTTAGCCAAAAGACCTCTCTACCCATGCAAAAATTCAACCATGGTACACCTCTTCCATTTTCCTCCATATGCCATCCATCATATCTCACTCCATTGGTATGCTACTTTGTACTTTAGCACTTAAAATAAGAAAGAAAAGTCTTATTTCACTTAATTCTTTAATCATTTTCTCACCACTTATTTAATATACTAATTATATAGCCACTCTTATTTATTAAATGTATAGGTACAAATATAAGTGTATGCAATAACGTTCAACAACTTTCGTTCGATGAAAAGTCGAAAATCCAAAAAAAATTAGTCACATTTTCCATTTTTCATTCGACTATTTATTTTTGTAAAAAACTTTCAAAATGTGTTTACCGTTATTACTTATTAATTAAAATAGGGTAATTTGATTATTAAAAACAATTAATGGAATATTTGAAATTTATTAAATATTTAAAAATCAAAGCAATATAATTCTGGGTTATTGCACATAATTAATCCGAGTTATGATAAAAATTTCGTTAATTTATGCTTATATTTGTTGATAATAACCCATTGATTGGTTGTAATTGTATATTAGTTTATTGGAAAATGTTAATTAGGGTTATTAGTGTTTTAATTTGATTACTAATGTATAATTAGGGCTAATTCTGGTTGATTAGTATATGTTTAGTGTTAAATAGCGTGTGTGTTAGCTAAAATATCGACAAAAACAAATTATTTTCATAATCCCTTTATTAATTAATACCCTCTATTATGTTTAAATTTATTTTACGTATATGTCATAATATACATAAACAAATCACCGTATAACATTAATTTTTAATTATTGTGTAATAATATGAAATTATTGTTACCTAAAATGTTGAAAAATAATAATCTTATTATTAGTTTTTAATCATTAAGAAATAATTTAAAAGAATTTGTGTATAATATTAATATAAACAAATTAATGTATAATGTACTACATTTTTTAAATCCCTTGGATTTATAAGCTCTGTCTAACAAGTATTATATATGATCTTTATATAAACGTTTGTTTTTACTAAGAAAGGAACGTTAATATCCCTCTAATAGAGTATTTTTTGAATTTGTCCCTATATTGGATAAGTTAAAAATACAATATAATAATTACATTTCTTAAATCATTTCATATTAAATGGTTTACAAAATTTTGAGAGCACTTCCTGCTTGTCCCTTGCATTCATGCATTTGTGTACGATACATGAAATAAAGGGGAGTAATGCTGAAATTTTGTTGGATCATTTAGGATTAATGATTTACCAACTGTAATAATTATATTTTGTTTGTAATGGAAAGTAGGATTAACGACCATAAATAGTTAAAAATAATAATTTGAAAATATAATGATGAACTGTAGTTATTATATTTTGTTTTTAATGGGAAGTAGGATGAACGATCATCAGCAGTTAAAAATAATAATGTGAAAATATAATATTATAATTTATAGTTTGTTAAAAATGAAAAAAGATTTTACAAAAAAAGTAAAAAAGAATAATATGTGTTATAATTAACAAAACAGTAAAATGTACGAATGAAATGAAAAATAAAATGGTAATCTGAAAAAACCATGATTTTTTGAATCTTATTAAAATTCTTAAAATTTTTATCATATAATTTGAAATAGGAAAAAATGATCAATTATTTTATCGATTGGGAGAGCTATTAAGTGCATGAAAGGCTCAATAAAGGAACATTTTTATAACGGTGTACACGAATTTATTAAATTCGCTAAAAGTAATAATGGAAATGATAAAGAAATTTGTTGCCCGTCTAGTAACTGCAAAACATTTGAAGCATTGGAAACCAGAAATGGTTATAGTACATTTATGTTAAAACAGTTTCACGTCCGATTATTATGCATGTGATCGTCATGGTGAAGTTGTTTCACCTAATCCTAAAGTGCCGGATGATGAGGTGAATAATGTTAATGTTGCGGCCAATCCTATATAAGATATGATTGAAGATGCAGCATGATCAATGTGTAACATTCCTGGATTTGAGCTAAAAATAATTTGATAATTAATTTAATCTTCGGAATCAAACTTTGGAATATTTGGTAATTAATATAAAATTTTGAGATAAATTTTGGAATTAATTTGAATTTTTCAAAATAAATAAAATAAGTATTGATTTGTGTGTGTGTTTGTGTGTGTGTGTATATATATATATTGTAATTTCATTTGAGTTTGAGAATTCAAAATAATACATGTTTTAGAATTATTTGAATTTGAAATATATATGTATATGGATATATGAGTAAATTTGAATTTGAAAATTGAATTTGAATTTAAAACTTTAAATAAATGACTTAATAAAATGATTTGGATTTAAAAATATAATAATTTTCTAAAAGATTAAATTTGAACATTTTCAGCATTAGTATTATTTTGAGTATAATAACTTAAGTTAAAATTTAAATTTATATATAACTAAATGTAATTTGTATGTGTTTTTTATTTAGTATAACTAGAATTGTAACGACCCGAAATTTTCGATCCCGAAAATTCCAGGTAGTTATGAAAAAGAAGAAAGAGATAGAAGAAGAAGAACAGAAACTCCAACAACTCACATTCGCAGCGGATAAAATATAATAATAAATAATAATAGCTTACAAAAGAATTCTATATCAGTCGATTACAATCATATACAGCAGAGTTTTACATATATACAGTCACTGAATATTTACAATTATTTTGTCTCAGATTAACAATAGTACAAATACAGCGGATATACTCTATACGATATTGCCATCCTGCTCACCTCCTGAGCTCCAGAACGTTCCTACCTGAAAATCTGTAATACTCGGTCTGACCCGAGCATTACATCAAAGTAACACCCGGGTCAGGCTGGAAACCAGCGTGAGTAAACCCAACTAACATGTAATGTCAAAGCAATCAACTTGGATAAACCCCGGGTATCTTATAACAATTTAACCAATTCACAATTTCCTATAAACAACACTTATTTCACATATAAATTTCTAAGTACCAAACTTAGATAGAATAATCCAATTCACTTAAACATTTCATTCCAGCCTATTGATTTCACAGATCAATTTATAAAATTCGAAGTGGTTTCGGGTATCTCCCAATACCCGACTCCGGTCTCTTCGAAACTCATGTTACCCTATCCCAAGTTATTCAAATAAAATTCACAACGTTTCATATCAGAGATATTAACACATTCAAGCATCCATTACCATTCAATCATCCATAAGCAATGCTTAATCACATATAAATTAATTCAATTTATTCCAATTGAATTCCTAACCACATTCATTTAGATTTCTTCATTCAATATTAATTAATTCCAAATCAATTACTTAGTCAACCCTTCACCATTCATCTTAATTAATCACCCTGGATTAATTATTTTACAATTACCTTCAAGTAATTAACTTAAATTAACTTCACAATATTAATTAGTCTCGACTAAGAACATTAAGTAATCTTAATTACTTCACGAATTATATTAATTAACTTCATGAGTCACTTATTACCGATTAATTCATCTTCATTAGTCAATCTTCAATTTCATCGTTAATTATATTAAATTTTTTCCCAATTATATTTTAATTTGTTCCAATCTAAATTAATTACTTTAATTCAACCATAATACTAATCATTCTCGATTTATCACAACCTGTATTTAATTATCTTCTATTTACTTCATAAGTAAATTAATTCTCCTTAATTACTCATCTTTAATTAATCTCACTAAACCACCCAATGATTATTCTAATTTAATTAAACTCCATAAGTTTACTTAATCTTTAATTAATTAATTAAAAACTCTTAGCTACTAAGTTGATTACCCCAAATCATTAACTAATTTTAATTTAATTTATTGTCCAATTTATTTACCCTTCTTATCAATTTCATCAAGTAATTTAAATCTATATTACTTCCTCTTATTAATCATCCATTAATTTATTACGACTAGTAATTTCAAGTCTCACCAGTTAATTGATAAATTACATTTAGTAAATTATACTTACCAAATTCCACAATTGATTTCCTTTAATAAAACAATAAATTTTATTACCTTATATTAATCTCATTATTTAATCATTTGATAATTCTTATCTAAAAATCTTTTATTAGCTATATTCTTTAGCCGAACCTTTAATTACTTCTCTAAGTACTTAACTTCAATTAATCACTTAACTACCAATTAATTAGTTTATTTATTCTTAATCACAAATTTATTTAATTTCTAATTAACTTTAAATAAACATTTTTATGACTAACCAACTGATGATTCTCAAACACAATTGGAAATGTTTCCCTTCCTATTCATTTCTAAACTTAAAATTTGTTTCTTTTCAATCGACAAGGTAGATAATAGTAATCAAATATAGCAACTCAATTATTAACAGAAACTCAGATCATACCAGATTATGTAGTACGAAGATTTACTCACCATCAATTGTGTTAGCATCCATTCCCAAATCCAGCTTGTTTCTTCTCAAGTTTTGACCTCTCTCAAACCTCCTTTTGACTTCCAAACCGACATATAGAGGCAGCTTGGAAAACAGTGATGTCCACGTAGGAGCAGGTTGTGGCATTGGAAGATCCAGAGAATTAGCTTGCGCTGCAGCAGAATTAGGATTTTCCACTTTGACATTTCGACAAGCACCCAGAGTGCATTCCTTTGCTAAACCATTTACAGCAACATTTAACACTCCAACAATAGCCGAAGATACACGAGCTATGTTCACCACATCTCCAACAGCCGATAGCTCAAGATCGGGCTGCCCAAGCTCGGCAGTACCAATACCAAAATCAACATTCAACCCAATAGCAGTTTGAGTCTAAGAATTATTACGTACTGTAGATAATACTCGTTAAGAAAACTCGAAACTGGGCACGAGAAGCAGACTACAACGGCTCACTGTCAAAAACCAAGGGATTGCAAGCAATTACCGAAGACGGAACCATGGAGATGCTAGCCTCTCCACACGAACACGATTCAATCACCACTTCAGTGAGACCCCTCGAGCACGAGCTCGAGTTACACGAGCTCGATTCAATCCTTGCGTCGCCGATCATCTCGAGCTAGAGACGAAGATGAATAGGACTTTGGCAGAGCCGTCTTCGGCCATGACTTCATAATTTCCTCTATTTTTTCGATTTGTACGCGACTTGGATCCGAAGGCTACGGCCATTGATGTAATTCGATTTATTTTGATTCGAGGGAGAAAAGGTTTTGGCTCCATTTCTTATTTATTTATTTATTTATTATTATTTATTTATTTTATTTTTTTAAGATGTGATCTGGGTCTTTTAGAATGAAGGGGGAGAACGGGAAAAATATAAATGAGATGGAAGGCTTCTTGAACACGACACTATAAAGGAAATATCTTGCTAATTTAATTAATTAATTTTTTTTTTAACTTATATAAAACTTCAAAAATGCTATATCGATTGCTACCTGAATATCGAACCCTCTTAAGGAATGCCGCGAGTCAATCCCAGGGTTTTACCCGCGTTCCGAACACAATGGAATGCGTTTCGGAGGTTAATTTGATTGTATGCGCGAGTTACGAAAGTAAACGATCAATTTTAAATTAAACCGATTGAAATAGTTCTAAGCATTTTGAGCTGCCAGGTTCAAACGACAACTCCGATTGCTACGAAAATTGAAATCCGATAATAACTAACTATTACGGATCCAATGGAACCGGTTTCGTCGAATTCCGAGACTGTGCCTCGGAAGGCTATTTTTAAATATTAATTTAAACGATATATTATTAAAATTGAACGAATCACCTTTAATTTAAATTTTAACCATTCAATTATCTTCAGAATCATCCTTATAAATTTTATAAGCCTTCAAATTATTTTAAACAGGCTTCGAAATCCCAGATTCAACAATTTACCCAATTTCAATTATTAAATTTATTTCTTAAACCATATAATTCAATGATTTAATTATCAAGTAAATATCGATATCTTAAATTCAAGTTAAAATTAACTTTTAAATATTTTAAAATAAATTAACAATTCTATTTTAAATTGTTGGAAAAATCTGGGTCGTCACATTCCTCCCCCCTTAAAAGAATTTCGTCCCCGAAATTACTAGTTAGGAAGAATGTCCCATACCTGTCAACTTTTTCCCAAAACCAAACAGTTCTACAACTTAACAATTATCTTTTATAAAAACCCCCCTTTATTATTCTTACCACCTCCCAAACTCTTCCACAATATCAAACGATACCTCTTTTCTCGATCATTTAAATGTCAATTTAAAACCTAATTTTTGAACTATCAAAATTATCTCAAAATTTTTCTAACTCCCTAAATTCCCGAAAAATTTTGCCAGCGTCTCCTTTGCGCGGCTAGCTCGGTACTACTACAAAAGGCCTCTACGGGCTCCCAAATTCCAAAAAGAAAACAAAAGCCAAGTGGCTGCATCAAAAACCCAATCCAATTTCATACAGAAATTAAAATACATACCTTTTAGTCGGGCAATTTGAATTTATCTTTTGGAACCAAATCCAATTTCTTTTCTCTTTAATACCTGCATATCTCACTTAGCAACAATATCCAATCGTAACCTTATAAATCATTTTATACATCTCTTTACATAAGTTTCATACCCACTTCTATTCAAATTAGTTTCGCCGTTTCATTTGAATTAAATTTATTTTTGATTTCTAATATTGAGTTATATCTTTCTTTTAAACTGATTCTATCCAAACGACAACTCCGATTGCTACGAAAATTGAAATCCGATAATAACTAACTATTACGGATCCAATGGAACCGGTTTCGTCGAATTCCGAGACTGTGCCTCGGAAGGCTATTTTTAAATATTAATTTAAACGATATATTATTAAAATTGAACGAATCACCTTTAATTTAAATTTTAACCATTTAATTATCTTCAGAATCATCCTTATAAATTTTATAAGCCTTCAAATTATTTTAAACAGGCTTCGAAATCCCAGATTCAACAATTTACCCAATTTCAATTATTAAATTCATTTCTTAAACCATATAATTCAATGATTTAATTATCAAGTAAATATCGATATCTTAAATTCAAGTTAAAATTAACTTTTAAATATTTTGAAATAAATTAACAATTCTACTTTAAATTGTTGGAAAAATCTGGGTCGTCACATTAATTCAAACTCATTTCTTATAAAGTTGTAAATTTATAAAATGAAATTTAATTTGAAATTTAAAGTGCTTTTCTTATATATTTGAACATAAGTATAATTTGTAAACATATAAACATAAATTTTAAACCAAGGGATTTAAACATAAAAATACAAATATTTACAAGTGTAAAGGAATTAAATCATACAAATACAAGTGTATATTAAAGAGAAATATAAAATGGAAAGTGTTCAAAAATTTAACAAACAAATGTAATAGTTTTGGTTAAAAAAATTACAAGTGTCACCTTCATTTTAAAATTTTTAATAAAAGAATTACAAATGTAATGAAAGGGGACAAGTGACAAAAGAAAATTTAAATTTTGTAAACATGCATGAAAAGGAAAATAACTAGGCTGTTCAATTTTTTTTTCTGTTCAAAGAAAAATACTATCCTCTCATCCTCTACAAACCAAAAGAGAAAAAACAAAGAAGATCAAAGATCTGAAACAAAATCATTTCAAAACTCACCCACAAATCTGAAAAGAAAGTTTCAAACTCAATCCTGAAAGCATTCATGGTTTCAAAAGCTTTCAAATTATCAACTTGATCGACATAATTGATTCAAGAATAAAGCTTCAGATTAAATTCAACTGAGCAAAGAGAAATTCAAAATCTGGAAAATCAAATGAAAGTTAAAACTTGAGAATTTAAAACACAAACTAGAGAAACATTTTCAGCTTAAAAGTCAAGGCTTCAATCTGGAAGTAGGAAGATCAATAATCAACTCAAATCTGAAGCTTGCAAGTTGATTCAAACAATTTCAACCTGAGCAAACAACTTGATTTAACTGAGCAACTCAAAAATTAGATCTGCATTTTCAAATTCCAAAGTTTTTCAAATTCAAATATCATTCCAGGCTTAAATTCTCCTCTGTCTTCAAAACTAGGTGAGCAAATTTTGAACCTATACTTGTATTATTTTGCATATGATCAAGTATTGAATGTATGCTGCTGGAATATGTTGCATGTGTGTAAACCTGTCTGTGTGTTAGTATGTATGCACATATATACTATTCCGTTGATCAACAGGCTTGAAGCCACCAAAACAAAATTTAAACTGCTCCACCTATAATTGATATTATGCTTTGATTTCTTAATGAAAATTGACCGTAACAATATAAATTAGTTTTTAAAAATAGTTTAAGAAAATATATAGAGTATTTATTCCAAAATTAAGAAATTACAGTGATAATTCAATATAAAGAAAAATTAAATATCCGGAATTTATATTATGGTATTATAAACAGTTTCGAATTACAAGATGATGAATTTTGACATAAAAATTAAGATTTTTAGGTTTGTAAACATTGTGAATTCGAATGATGAACGGGAATCGAACTTGTGTCAAATTTCTCGGTGATTGGAAGTGATGGGGTGTCGCGCCTGTGACTGAAGGCAGTAGGGTAGCTAGCAATCTTAGAAAATATATTGGATGGATTTATAAATCGTCACGGTGGCAGTTCGAAGTTGAAATAGGGTTTAACCCCGATTTTCATTAGTGCTAGACTTTGGGCTAGTTCGTCTGCGTCGTCGCATCGAGTTCATCTAGTGATGATGTAATCGAGGCATGGAAGCAAGGCGAGACTGTGGACACGGCGGTGAGGTGGATGGTGACCGGAAGCGTTGTCGGCGAGGGTTTTTTCATTGATGATGGGTTCCAGTTTTTGGTCGAAGAGGCTCGATTTCGATTGACAGCGAGTTTGGTGGTTCTGAGTGGTCGAATGTTTTGTCAAGGTCGTAAGTGGCTTGCTGGAGTTCTCGGCTTGCACATTCATGCATGCATCTTTTTGTATCAGCGATTTTGTGAAGGTTGGGGAAGAAGGTGGGACTCGGTGCCAAGCAAGTGAAAGTGATGGGTTTTCTCAAAATAGATGAAAAAAATGAGTTGGCCCGGGTTCACGCTCGGGTAAAACGAGATTTGTCTCGGGATTATTGATGTTATGCAAAAACAGTTTCAACCTTTAAGATAAAAATCAATTTATTGAAAACAAATTTTGTTAAACCAATTTTCTTTCAATACTAAATGTTATCTAAGTTTTAAAAATTGGTTAAGAAGGTTTTAAAATAAAATTGTTGTACTTAACCAAGTTTTTAAAATGTTTAAAATATACGTACCTTTATTTTGAAAAGCTTATTTTAAATAAAATTTATAATATTAAAGGTTAGTTAATTAATATAAAGAATGTTTTAATGGTTAATTAACTTTTAAAGTTTAAACTTAATTTATTTGTTAAAGGAAATTAATTACTTGAAGTGAATTGCAATAAAAGTAATCAAGACAAATTTTGTTAATAATTTAAGTTTGATAAATCACGTAATTAATTCATAATTAATTAAAGGATAGTTAATTACTTAAAAGGTAAGTACTTAATGAAAGTAATTAAGGATGAATAATTTATGATTAAAGATTGATAAATCAAGTGTTTAAAGATTAATTAATTTAAAGAATAATTAATTAATGTGATTAATTAATAAAGGTAATTACTTTGAAAATAATTAATTAATTAAAAGTTAAATTATTCATGAAAGTGATTAAGGGATGATTATTAAATAAGGATTAATTAATTAATTATTGTAATTAATTAAAGATAATTAATTATTAATATAAGGTTAATTAATTTATAATTAAGGATTAATTAACTAAAGTAATTAGTTAATGAAAATTAATTAATGAAAGCAATTAAAGGTAATTAATTGCTTAAAGATAATTACTTCATTAAAAGTAATTAATTAATGATTAAAGGTGGATTAATCAAGTAATTAACATTGATTTAAGATTAGGGATAGTCACTTATCGTAATTAATTAAGGATAATTAATTTAAGGGTAATTAATTAATTAAGGGTTAATTAATTAATTAAAGATAATTAATTAAATGGTGAATTAAATAATTTAAGGTTAATTATTTAATAATTAAAGGTTAATTTATTTATTATTAATGGTTAATTGATAAATGATTAAAGAATAATTAAACATAATGATTTGTAATTTATTAATGTTAATTAACCAGGTTTAGTAATTCATAAGTAATTAATCTGATTTACATTAATCAGACAATTAACTGATCTTACTTATGAATGTTTGGATTGAATTGGATGCTTGAATTGTGTGATATCCCTGATATATGATGTTCTGTGATATGATTAAGCTGTGAAATGTAACTTATTATCAGTGATGAATGTAATTTATTTATTTGCGATGTACCTATGATATTTATCTATGATCTGTGAATAAAGATAAGCGTTACAGTTTATACCGCTTATCAAATATATTACCGTATTTGAATCAGTGCTAATTGATGATGTTGTACTTTTATTGTGTAAAACCCCTGGACCACACTTATACACACACAATTATGGATTGCACGAGGAAATCAGTTAAGTCATAGATTTTTGAAATGGTTTTAAAATTGAATCCTGAATCCAAATGGTTTTGGAAATGGATTGGGCTTAAAGTGAAAAGTTTTTGAAAAGGAATTTCAAAGATAAAAGTTATTTTTGAATAACTTGACTTTGTCTTGAAATTTGATTTAACTTTGAATTCAAAATTTTGAAATTGAATTCTATTTATGATTTAAAAAGGTTATACAAGTTTATATGGGTTTTAAACCATTTTTAAAGTGTTGTTTTGGGAATTTGAATTTAACCCAAAGATTTTAACTTGTATAAGTGAAATCGGATTTTTCCAAAATGAAAATTATTTGTTTTCAAATAATAAAAGCTTTCATATAAGAAATGAATTTCCAATCTATGTTAAAGGGATTTCAAGTTTGAAATGAAAATAGTATTCCAAGTTATGAATAAATCTTTGGAAACGGGTTTGAAAGCTATAAGTTAAATCTTTGATTTAAAGATTTGATGAGTTAATCCTAATTGAAATGGAAATTGTTTTGAAAATCTATGAATGGATCTTTGTGAAACTGGGTGAACTTTGTGAAATGAATCTTTTTGTTTAAAGATTTGAAATGGTAATTTGTTTAAACCATTTGAAAAAAAGTTTTGGGTTTTTAAAAGTTGTGGATTAATTGAAATCCCATATCCATATGTTTTTAAATATTGCGCTTCCTATTCGGTTTAGCCAGGAGAGGACTTTGTGTCACATAACTCATTTCGAATAGTGATACGACGTTATGGATTGCAATGGAAGACCGGTGGTGAAGACCGAGTGTCTTCAAGAATGATAGGATAACCTGTCGAATGACTCTGCACTGGGTTGCTTCGGTATAGAGATCTCCATATATGAATGGGAGTCCGATCGGGATTGTGGATACCCAGATTGCAAGGGCTTCTTCCTTTATTGGATGAAGTGCCTTCGGTTCTGTTCAAACCCGGAACAGACTTGTATGGTTGTGTGTCTGACACTACACTTTGAGATATAAAACTGATCTCTATCAAATATATTTCTGTTTGGTGGCAGATATTTGTTCTCTTAGCTTAACACCCTTCTCTGAGATGTACGAGCTCAGAGGTTATGTACTTGATGGTTATCAGTGATATACTCCCAATTTGGTAGTATGACATGCTGAGTGCTGCTGTGTGTTGTGATCATTTGTTGATCAAAGCATGGCTTTTGTGTAAAGCGTAGTGTAACGACCCGTATTTTACGTGTCGATTAAATCGTAAAATAGTTGCATTAAGTCGTTGGTGTTGTTTATGTTGTCTCTAGCATGAGTCATGGAGGGCCGACTCATAGGGGTGACCGGGTCAAGAAGTTTACGACCTAAGAGCTAAGGAGTTAGTATGATTGGCCGAGTTAACGAGTCACAGGTTAGGTCGTTAGACGACTTATAGAATGACGACTTAAGGGTTATCGGCCTAAGGTGATAAGCCATATGGAGTTAGCTCGTGTCAACGATTCATAGGTGTTGCCGAGTTACAAGAGTTGCCGAGTTAGAGTGTTAGCAAGTTAAAAGAGAAGAGCGGCTAAGTGATAAGTCGGTCTGTGTGTTAAGTCGGCAAGTGGTATAAGTCGTAAGGACTTGGTCTATGTGTTAAGTCGGTAGAACTTGAGTCGTTAGGACCTTAGTACGACTTAAGAAGATAGGTTGAGTCGTTGCGTCTTAGTTAAGTCGCATACGAGTTGGGATGGCTTTGCTGTGTTGAGTCATATGCAGTAAGTCGGCTAGGTGTTAGGGCAGACCATAGTGTTAGGTCGGTATGTGCTTTAGGTCGGCATCTCGTTAAGCCGATAGGTCCGTGTGTGTGTTGGGTCGTCACATTTGGTATCAGAGCTTTGGTTAATCGATTTTAGCCAACGCTCGCTGACGTAACTACGTATGAGAGACGTAATTGTATTTTGATGGATGATTACTATATATAATATAGTAGCCTAGAAGGATTTGAACTCCTTATGCAGTTGTTTCTTAAGGTGTTCTAATCATTCTTATTGCAGATATTAAGGATGAGTCGAAGAGGGAGACCAGCTGCAAGGGAAGGCCGTGCTGATGAAGGGGCTGTTGATTATGGAACTATGTTCGAAGCGATGATGACTTCGATCATGAGAAGGGTACCAGCCTCGAGATCATCAGTGGATGTGGGAGTTCAAGTCCAAGCTCCAAGACCGGTGGATTTTGCCAAGCTTTGCAAGGATTATACTTCTCTTGGAGGAAAAGCTTTCTTGGGGACAGAGTCGACTATTGAGGTGCAGAGATGGATTGATGCATGTCGAAGGATCTTTGGTGACTTAGGGATTGAGGATGCAACTAAGAGGAAGCTTGCATCGAGACAGCTTCAGGGAAGAGCTGCTGATTGGTGGAATTCTATCACCATCGATACTCCAGAAGAAGAGATTACTTGGGAGCAATTCCAAGTCAGATTTGAAGCTAAGTTTATCTCTACGGCTCAGAAATCTGTCTTGTTTAAGAGGTTTGTAGAGCTCAAGCAAGGTGGGAGACCAGTTCTTGAGTATATTTCTGAGTTCGAAGCTTTGTCCAAGTATGCTAGATCGTATATTGATTCTCCTTATCAGAAGAATGAGAAGTTTGTGACTGGTTTGGATGCTTATCTTGGGAGGCAGTTGGTGGATCATCTGGACGATCCATTTGAGAAGCTTGTGGAGAAAGCCCTTAGGCATGAGAGTTTGTTTCCTAAGGAAAGTTCTGTTGTTGCTGTAACCAGGGAAGGATCTAAACCACACCAGAATGGCAATAAGAGGAGGAAGCAGCAGCAGCAGAAGGGTAAGGATGGCCAGAAGAAGCCGAAAGGCGAAGTGACTTGTTATAACTGCCAACAAAAGGGCCATCTTTACAAAGATTGTAAGAATCCCAAGGTGCCGGGAAAGTGTTATAACTGTGATAAGCTGAGACATATCAAGAAGGATTGCCCAGAGCCGAGGAAAGATAGGCAAATTGTGCAAGCTTATGCTTTGGGAGTTGTGCCGTCATCTTCAAAAGCTCCTACTGCTGAAGAGAAGGGGAAGAGTGTGGTGGTTCAAGGTACTCTTTCTATCTGTGGTGTTCCAGTTAGAGTGTTGTTTGATACTGGAGCGTCGCATTCTTTTGTTTGTAATGATTTGGTAGGCCGGTTAGGTTTGAAACCGGATATTGTTGATAGGCCATTGGTTGTGACTAATCCAGTCGGGGGTTCGTCATGTTTGTGTATGATATGCCGTGGTCTAGTTGTGTCGAGTCATGATTGCTCGTTTGTCTGTGATTGCTTTGTTCTGAACTTTGCGGGGTTCGGAATTATTTTGGGTATGGACTGGCTTAGGAAATATGCGGCAAGGGTTGATTGTGAGAGGCTTGAGGTGGCAGTCGGGAATGTGGAAGGGCGAAAGGTTGTGATACGATGTAAGCATGAGGAAGACGTCTTCATGAGCTTCATGTATTCGCTGGTTGTTCCACGGGATGGACTGTCATCAGTGCCTATTGTGAATGGATTCGAGGATGTCTTTGACGAAGTCAAAGGGTTGCCACCGCATAGGGAGATCGAGTTTCGTATCGATCTAGTTGAGGGAGCCAGACCTGTTGTGATGCCTCTTAGGCGGATGGCGCCTAGGGAGCAGCTAGAGTTGAGGGTGCAGGTTGATGACCTTTTGCAGAAAGGATTCATTCGGAGAAGTGTGTCCGAATGGGGTGCACCAGTTGTGTTCGCAACCAAAGCGGATGGATCGTTGAGGTTGTGTGTGGATTATCGTGAGCTGAATAAGTTGACTAAGAAGAACAAGTATCCATTGCCGAGAATAGATGACTTGTTTGATCAGCTTCACGAGGCTAAGGTGTTTTCTCAGATGATTTGGCAACGGGATTTCACCAGTTGAGAGTGGCAAAGGATAGTGTGCCAAAGACTGCTTTCAGGACACCATCCGGTTTTTATGAGTGGCTGGTAATGCCGTTTGGATTGACTAACGCGCCAGCATATTTTGTGGATCTTATGAATAGGGTGTTCAGAGATCAGTTGAATAAGTTCGTGCTTGTGTTCGTGGATGATATTTTGGTTTACTCCAGAACTGAGGAAGAGCACAAGACACACTTGAGGATTGTTTTGGGGATCTTACGGAAACATCAGCTGAAGGCTAAGTTTTCGAAGTGTCACTTCTGGAAGAGTGAAGTGAGGTTCTTAGGCCATGTTATTTCTGGAAATGGAATAGCGGTTGATCCCGCTAAGGTGGCAGCAATCCAGGATTGGGTTAGACCTAAGAATGCATCTGATGTGAGGAGTTTTCTTGGATTAGCAGGATATTATCGTCGGTTTATCAAAGACTTTTCCAAGATAGCTGCACCGTTGACAGGATTGACGAAGAAGAACCAAGTGTTCAGATGGGATGACAAGTGTGAGCAAGCTTTCGTAACCCTGAAAGAGCGACTGACAAGTGCTCCTGTTTTGACTACTCCAAGTGGGAATGTAGAGATGGTGGTTTACACCGATGCATGTGGCACTGGACTTGGAGCAGTGCTAATGCAGAAGGATAAAGTTGTTGCGTATGCTAGTCGACAACTGAAGCCGCATGAAAGGAATTATCCGACTCATGATTTGGAGTTAGCGGCGATTGTGTTTGCTTTGATGATATGGAGACACTATCTATTGGGAGTTAGATTTGAGTTATTTACAGATCATAAGTCGTTGAAGTATCTGTTCTCCCAAAAGGATTTGAATCTTCGACAGCAAAGATGGCTAGAGTTCTTAGCATCTTATGATTTTGGTATAGCCTATACTCCGGGAAAAGGTAACGCGGTGGCTGATGCGTTAAGTCGAAGACATGCAGGTTTGGGAGCCATGTTTTCGGAATGGAAGAACCTTGAGTATTTGGCTGGATTTGATTTCAGGCCCAGATGTGAGTTGGAACCTGAAATGTTGGCAAACTTGTCAATAAGACCTACTCTTGTGGAAAGGATTGGCGAGAACCAAAAGAGAGATGATAGGCTTGTCAAGATTATCCGAGATTTGGAATCCGGATTGGACCCAGAGAAGGATAAGGGATTCGAGGTCGATCGAGAGGGTTGGCTTCGAAAGCAAGGACGGCTAGTTGTTCCCGATGTAGATGGATTAAGAGGTGAAGTTCTGAGGGAAAGCCATCACTCGAAGTTGACAATTCATCCAGGTGGAAATAAGATGTATCGGGATATGAAGAGAACTTACTACTGGGAAGGCATGAAGAAAGATGTTGGAAATTTTATTTCCAAGTGTATGAACTGTCAGTTAGTGAAAGCTGAGCAGAAGAAGCCCAGTGGATTACTTCAGCCATTAGAAGTTCCTACATGGAAGTGGGAGCAAGTGTCGATGGACTTTATCGATGGTCTACCTAGGACAAGAGCAGGAAATGAAGGAATTTGGGTCATAGTAGATCGTTTGACCAAGAGTGCAAGGTTCATTCCTGTTCGATCAACTAGGACTGCATCGAAGTTGGCTGAGTTGTATGTTAAGTGGATAGTTCGATTCCATGGTATTCCGAAGAGTATAGTGAGCGATCGAGACCCATTGTTCACTAGTGGATTTTGGAAGAGCTTCCAGGAAGTTTTGGGAACTGAGTTGTGTTTGAGTACAGCTTATCACCCTCAAACAGATGGTCAGACTGAGAGAGTTAACCGAGTTTTGGAAGATCTTCTCAGAGCTTGTGTTTTGGACTTCGGAGGATCATGGGAAGATCATCTTCATTTGGTGGAGTTTGCATATAATAACAGTTATCAGTCGAGTATTGGTATGGCACCATATGAGGCATTATATGGAAGACCGTGTAACTCTCCGACATGTTGGTTGGAAACTGGAGAAAAGCTGATACTTGGGCCAGAGATGATTCGACAGACTTCGAATTGTATAGAGATCATTCGGCAACGAATAAAGGCAGCCCAAGATCGTCAGAATAGTTATGCCGATAATCGTCGTAAGGATTTGGAATTCGACGTAGGTGATATGGTTTTTGTGAAGATTTCTCCTTTGAAGAGTGTTATTAGATTCGGGAAGAAAGGAAAGTTAACTCCGAGATTTGTTGGACCATTCCCGATTATCGAGCGAATTGGAAAGCTCGCTTACAGATTAGAGTTACCGGAAAAGATGGCGGGTGTGCACGATGTTTTTCATGTATCCTATCTACGGAAGTATGTGCATGACCCAACTACAGTGATTACTGCTGATAGCTGTGAAGACTTAGAAGTTGATCCAGTGGTTACGAGACCTCGTAAACCGCTTCGTATTGTTGAAACCGATACGAAACAGCTTAGGAGAAAGGCGATTACGTTGCTCAAGGTACAATGGAGTGATGATGTTAACGACTGTACGTGGGAGGAGGAAGAGAGGATGAAGGCAGCTCATCCCGAACTCTTCAAGGTATGGCCCTAAGGTGTCGTGACATCTCATGAATTTGTAGCTTGTTCTAAGTCTTAGAATTCTGCATGCTAGGCTAGAATTGGATGCATGGTTTGTTGATTGCTATGGATGATAGGCATGCAGAATAATTTTGATTGCTGTTGTTTGTTTGGAATTTCGGGGGCGAAATTCCTAAGGGGGAGAGAATGTAACGACCCGTATTTTACGTGTCGATTAAATCGTAAAATAGTTGCATTAAGTCGTTGGTGTTGTTTATGTTGTCTCTAGCATGAGTCATGGAGGGCCGACTCATAGGGGTGACCGGGTCAAGAAGTTTACGACCTAAGAGCTAAGGAGTTAGTATGATTGGCCGAGTTAACGAGTCACAGGTTAGGTCGTTAGACGACTTATAGAATGACCGACTTAAGGGTTATCGGCCTAAGGTGATAAGCCGTATGGAGTTAGCTCGTGTCAACGATTCATAGGTGTTGCCGAGTTACAAGAGTTGCCGAGTTAGAGTGTTAGCAAGTTAAAAGAGAAGAGCGGCTAAGTGATAAGTCGGTCTGTGTGTTAAGTCGGCAAGTGGTATAAGTCGTAAGGACTTGGTCTATGTGTTAAGTCGGTAGAACTTGAGTCGTTAGGACCTTAGTACGACTTAAGAAGATAGGTTGAGTCGTTGCGTCTTAGTTAAGTCGCATACGAGTTGGGATGGCTTTGCTGTGTTGAGTCATATGCAGTAAGTCGGCTAGGTGTTAGGGCAGACCATAGTGTTAGGTCGGTATGTGCTTTAGGTCGGCATCTCGTTAAGCCGATAGGTCCGTGTGTGTGTTGGGTCGTCACACGTAGCTTTGTGGACGAGACTGCATCAGGACCTCATACCCCGGAAATGGTCGAAATAGGAAAGATGCGGCAAGGTTATGAGGGTCGCGCACTTTAGGGTGTGTCATTCCCTTCTAGAAAAGGGTGGTATCATGGTATGGAGCCCAGATACTTAACTCATGTGGTCACTGTAAATCTATTACTTTGTGGTTGCTTTGTGGTTGTTGGTGTAGAGGTACTCGGATAAAGGTCGCAAACGACCGGGGGATGGCATGCTCGTGTAGTAGTTACCTAGTTACAAAGGTAACCTGGCCTTGTGTTGGTAGAGAGCTGGTTAAGTTCTCGGGACGTCCCTCCAGAGGCGTACCCATGTCGCAGTAGGAAGTTCCTTAGCCTGACCATTTGTCAGAAATCCAATCACTAATACGTACCTTGTACAGTTTTAGTTGTAGAACCTGCCATTTACTTATGGTGGTCACCACTGTTTATATGGTAGCTATAGTAGGCATAGATCAAAATGTCTATGTTGGTTAAGATTAATATTATACTTGCAAATGTTTTCCACTATGAACTAATAATAATATCAAATGGTTTTCGCGTATCAAGCATATTTGACTATCATAAGGAGAAATATCCTCCAATTCTACGTTTGTATTGTGTATGCGGCGGGAGGCCTTATGGTAGTTTCATTTTCCAAAAAGCATTGCAGATTTAAATTTTAAAATCCTTTGTTGTTTGTTTTAAAGATAAACTGTTTTGTTTGCTCATACCAGTCCCATGATTGACCTAGAGTTTATTGTTCCGTTCCTAAACTCTGGGTGCCCACAATTTTCCACACGGGCAGTCTAGAGTTTGGTTTTTCAGATAATCATATAGTAGGCGTAGAATTCGATAGGGTCCAGTTTTTGGATTTGGCGATAGCAATTGTTCTCTTGGATCGGACTTTCTTAAGTCCAACTTGATGGGGGTTCGAGCTAGCTTTGGATTGGAGATGAGGGGTTGGCATTGAAGATATTGTCTTTCCGCTGCTGTTATCTCTGTTATTGTCTTGTATCTATCTTTGATATATTGATAGTTATATGTATTTGATATTCAGTTGTATCAGATAACGTATCAATGTTGTACATTGATAAATTCATTTTCTTCCGCTTTGTTGTTATACTTAATGTGTTATAAGCTCCGGCAAACCAGATTCGCCGTTTGAATCTATAGCATTTGAATATAGGTGATGTATTCGGTGTCGATTTTCGAAGGTCGAGTCAGGGTCGTTTCATAATGTTTCCTACTGTTCAAGTTGATCATGGTAATGTAAATATCGAAGAAGAACCAAATATTGGAGCAAAGAAAATCTATGATTGATTGGATGCTGCTAAGAACCTTTGAGATGGTTGTAAAATGGCTCTCGATTATCAATAACTGCTGAATACATTGCTACGAAATCTTAATTCAACCTCACAAAGCCAAATTTACAGCTGTGTACAAGTTGTAAAATGACATATGCCAACCAATATTTTAATGTGCAAAAATCATTAAGAAGTAAAAAACTTATGTTTGCTTTTGGTTTGCCATACCAAATGATAGATACATGTTAAAATAGTTGCATGTTGTTTGGAAAGAGAACATTAATCATACGAAGCGTAGAATATAATGAGGAAAGATATAAACCAAGAAAAAAGAAAAGGATTTTCCATACAAGAGAATGCATTACTTATCCATCACTCCTAGAATTCAAAGTTTTTATGAATCTTCCGCCACCGCACATCATATGAGATGACACGGTGTGAGAACACATGAACAAGAAACCTAAGAAACCTTAATACACCCAACTGATGAAGAAGCATGGAAACATTTTTAGAAGACTTATCTCGCTTTTGTTGTAGAGAGCGTAATATTAGACTTGGTTTGTGTACGGATAGATTCTCACCATTCTCTCAATTTTTAGTTTTAAATATTCATCTTGGCCTATTATTATTACGCCTTATAATTTACCTTCATAGATGTGTATGAAAACTCCATATATATTTCTCATTATTGCCATTCCTGGCCCCGATATTCCTGTCATAAGAAATCGATGTTTATTTACAACCATTGATTGACGAGTGGATAACATGGCATAAAAGATTGAAACATATACATTTTGAATAAAGAATTTTCAAATGTTTGCTTCCGAGAGGTCACAAGTTCGAAACTTGCGTAGCATGATTCGAACATATATTGACATGTGATTCGTATTATGTTGTCCCAGTGACATGTTGTATTTAAGTACCATTTCAAAAAAAAATTCATATGTTTGCTTCATTGTTAGGGACTGTTGCTGATTTTCCTGCTTATGCAATGCTTCGGGTTGGAGTACGGCCGGTTGTCTATCTTGTCCTTATTACATGGAAGAAATATGATATTTTTCTTTACGGTATAGGAAGAAATTTTTTGGTTTGATTACCATCAGTATTTTTTCCTTATTAATTATATTTTTACAAGAGATAAAAAACTGTAGATCTAAAAGGGTAGAGACTAGATAACCACCAATAATTTGGTCAAGCGAAGAAATATATGAACTTGTAAAGGAATATCCAAAGATATGATACTAGAGTACAAATTGAAATTTTAGGTAAATCGATGGTTCGTAATTAGTGCAAACAAAATATATTAAGAGAGTTTCCTTATTTGAAAGATCTTTTATTTCGTTATAATATTGATATGATCCACAATGAGAAACATGTTTGATAATGTGTTTAATAAAATTTTAAACGTTAAGCGGAAGACTAAGAACGATGTAAAATAAAGATATGACATAAAAGAATTATGTAATCGTTCTGGACTTCATGTTAAGCCAAATGGCATTAAAAACTCAAAGCATGCTTTGAGTTAGACAATAATCAAGTAAAATATGTATTAAAATGGATGGAAGGTTTAAGGTTTTTGATAGGATTTCTTCTAATCTTAGTAGATGTGTCAACTTTAGAAACAATAAACTAAGTGGGACAAAAAGTCACGATTTCCACATAATGATGGAAATTTTTTACCCATAGTTTTCAAAGAACTATTAGCCATAAAAGTTTGGACGGTTATAATGGATCTTAGTTTGTTTTATAAAGAGCTTTGTTCAACTACTTTAAAAGTTGAACGTCTATGTAAATTTGAAGTAGATATTCCTATACTGCTATACAAACTAGAGAAATTCTTTCCTTTGGGTTTTTTAATGTAACCGAGTATTTACCTATTCATCTTCCATCTTAAGCACATCTTCGAAGTCCTATGCAATGTGGATGGATATATCCATTTAAAATGTAATAATATTGAGTATGTTAAATATTAATTTTTTTACATAAGAAAAACTAATTTGAAATAATTTTTTAATAGGTACTTAAATCATCCGAAGAAAAATGTTTAACAAAAAGCATGAGTTGAAGGTTCGATCTGCAAATCGTATACCGAAGAAGAAGCTTCATTTGTTTCTCTCGTTATTTCAATGACCATGTGAACTTATCCTTTAAAAGTGCTTAGCGTAATGATGAAGACGTTGAATATTATTCTTCTCAAGTAATGTTATCTATTTTTTGACAACATGGTTGACCTGTAGAAAAATGTACAAAAACATAGTTACATGACAGAGATCACATGTAGTAAAAACATATGTACTGTTGGGTATTGTCACCTAATATTCCTTATATGTTAATTTTTATATTTATATTTATTTCAATCATTCTTAAAGAATATATGCAATATATAATATTTGCAGATTTACGAATAACAACATCCATGCAGCGATCTCAGTAAAAAATTCACTAATTGGTTTTCAAACTACATTTATGATGCAAGAAAATGCATAGTTGACGAAGGATTAGAACATCATGCTTTGGGACCAAAAAGAAATGCTAAGGCATATCAAATATTCTTCGTTAATGGATTCAAATTCAACATCACGTATACGGTGTTGAAAAGTTAACTAATAGCATATCGTATTTGTTAAAGGTAGTGATGATCCAAATGATCATATAAGTGATTTAAATGGCATGCTAACCTAGGTTTTGGAATTGATATATTTTATATGACATGTAGAGAAAGTTTTTTTTAACCGCAACTGGTTTAGCAATATTCCAGATTTTGGAATCAATATGCATAAACATTATAATCTTTTTTTTGAAATGGTATTTAGATACAACATGTCACTGGGATAACAAACTATAAATCATGTGTCAATAAATGTTCGAATCACGCTATGCAAGTTTCGAACTTGCGACCTCTCGCACCAAAGTTGAATCACTTAACCGTTGGGACAATGGTGCTTGTCAAACATTATAGTCTTATTGAAATAAAACATAACTTCGATTACCAAAAGTATGATCTTTTTGTAATAGCCAAAAAGCACTACAAGTTTATTATGCTCCGTATCCATATCTAAAAAGAGATAAAGTAGATTGGTCGATAGTTTTTAAAACATAAGCAATATTTACATTTGATGGAAAGAATATTTCAAACGAACAAGCTTATCAAGTAGATCTCGAGCAAAACTATCAATAATAAAACCGATGATCATACTGATTTTGGACCTCTAAACGATGAAACAAACGTTTTAGTAGAAGAATTTGAGACTACAGAGGAAAATGATATAGAAAACGAGACCGAGTTGAATCATAAAACAACAAAGACTGATTATTAATGTACATGTTGATAGAAAGCAATTTATGTGATTATTAATGTTATATTTTTCTCATAAAAAATACTATGCTTTCCCGTAATTAAATGATATGTTCTCCCATAATAAAATAACAAGTCTATGACATGCATTATGTTTTAGCATCGGAGATCTTCCCATTCATCAGGTTCCCCTTTTTTTAGTAAGAGAGGTACTAGTTCGGGAGGCGATGGTGGCGGCCCATCAAACGTAGAGCGTCCTTTAGTCACATTATTAAGTAAATTGAGTGGGTAAGTATCAAATTTATTGCAAAATGATAAATATTTTGTGTGTGATATATTATCATGATTTATTGATGGTCTATATCATAATTAATATATGGGCTGTGAACTAGGGCCTTTAGATGTTATTCTTGATATTTCCAAGGCTGCTTATAAAAGCAGAATTGCATCGTGTTGGCCTAGGTGGGATATCTCACTCCATATATTAGAGTGTATCTGGCAGGATTTCTATGTAAGCGTAAATTTCTGTTTCAATTTTATATATAACCATTGCATAACTTTTTGACTAAGTATAAATATATAACTATTTTTTTCAATGTGCAAGGGACCGTAGACTTACAAGAATCTGACTTTTCTCTTTGCAGAAATCACTAGACGAAAAATATATAGAAAAATTACCATAATACGATGTTGAACACTAAAAAGGAGGGAAAAGCCTAATTAAATGAGTGCAATTGCAAACTTGGGTTAAGTGAAAAAATCCAGAAGCAGTTATAAGTTTACTAATCTGGTTTATTTATTAAAAATTTAGTAGTATTAGTAAAATAATTACGTTAATTTACAAGTGTGAAATTTGCCTATTTTAAATTTGCAAGTAGAGTAAGAGCGAAATAGTGCAAGTAGAAATAAAAATTGTGTCACACACCGCGGTGGTTCCAAGTCATTCCAACATTACCGTCAAGAGTTTGTAAATTTATTAATTGCGATTATAAATCTTTATTACATTGTATAATGTTATTATATATATATATATGTGTGTATGTATATTAATAATAATAAATAATTTTAGAAAAGTGAGCATGATCGTCCAGTCTCCTACGCGGAAGTGTTTACACATAATCACGTCATCGAGCATGTCAATGAAGATGACTCAATAACATATACATTCATGACACAAAATCAAAAGAGGCCATGGTAAGCATATTTTAAATTATAAGTTATTAGTAGTCACTTTAAATTATAAGCTAAAAATAATTAAAATAATGTAGTATGAGGTTTAATTATAATTATTTGTAATCGAAGGATAAATTCATCCAAGAATGAGAGAAAATGCTCGAGATAACATAGGATCAACTGACTATTGAAGAGGAGGACCAGATTTTTTGCGCCGTTATGGAACTGCCAATGCCGAACATGCATTTTAGTTTTGGAAACCAAGAGGTAATATGTTTATGTATAATATAGTTATGAATATTGTATAACACACTGATTTTATTAATCATAATATATGAGTTTCGTATACTTTGGTAAACAAAGTTACGGGTCAGATGCACATTAATCAACTATCAAAAAGCTCAGGGCAATCAGGGGATTGCAAAGTTGAGAGCTTGGATTGTGGACTTAGAGCATAGAAATAGAAGTCGGTATACGGATATGTACCAGGTGCTGGATGAGTGCATTGTTGTGTATATGCAATAGCATGGTAGAGTTCCTTGATCATTAGCAGGATTTGGAGGCGATGAAGATCAATAGGTATAATATTTTGCTTATGTTCGAGGTAGTTTGACTATGTATATATATGCACTTTGAGGTGGGTGAGGTTGTTCGACTATATTGCTAAGTAGCTTGGGAGTTACATATTCTTTGAGGTGGGTAAGTTTGATGTGATTTGATATTTATGATGCATTTTAAGATGTTGTTAGATAGGTAATGCTCATTTGAGGTGATGTTTAACATATTTTAAGATATTGACACATGTTTGTGATTCGTGGTCTATTGTTGGATGTTTGAGCTTGGTTTATTCTATATATTGATGTTTTTCTATTGTTGATGTGTATTTTATGATATATGTGATTTGAAATTTGATATATATAATTTATATAAGGTGCGACGCATATTTTTATATATGTGTCATTTGGGGTGGAGGTGTTGCTTAAATTAAAAAAACTTCAGATTTCTAATGACTTCCGACGACTTACAGGTAGCAGTTTTCTGATGGCTTGTGTAACGACCCAAAATTTTGGTTGTTTGATTTTAAATGTTTAATTAACTTTAAATATTTAAAATAACTGAATTTTGTAATTTAATAATTTACAATTCAAATATAGGGGATACATAAATATTTTTAAAATTTTAAATGAATTTAATAATTTTATTTAACTCCTTTTAATAAATAGATAATATTGGTGAATTCAATTTGTAAATTTATTTACAAATTTAAAATAGATTGGATTAATATCGATAATATAATATTTAAAATCTGTGAAATTAGCCTTCAGGGGCACAGTCTCAGATTTCGACGAAACCATTTTCATTGGATCCTTAATAGTTAATTATATTACACTGCTGAATTTCATAGCGATCAAACGTATCGTTTGGTCATGGAAGATCGAAATGCATTGAAATTAGTATCGAAAATTTAATATAATAACTAGTCCAAAAACCTATCTTCTACATACAATTGAATTAGGTCTCAAAACAAGTTCAGTTGCGCTCAGAATATGGGTATAACATATAGAACGCCAAGCGGCATACCTCATTTAAATTTCAACATTTTCGGGTATGTTTTGTTGAAATTTTAATATAAAATATAGACCTATGTACATATTCCCCTTGATTTTAGCCATACCTTCCCTCATGCTACGCCATACCCATGCCCGTACCAGCATCATACCCTTTACCTATTTAAGAATTGTCTATAAAGTAAGAACGATCTTCCCTCTTTTAGAATCCAAGTTCAAAATTCAAAATAAAAATATATACACTTCAAAAAATCTTGATTCTTGCTTCAATAATTTTGTTTATTGATATCTTTGTACTAAGGTGTTGGAAGGGATTGCAGCATCATAATGGAGAGGCTTGACAATTTTTTCAGCTAGTGGTTTGACTAGGGTTTTGATTTCTAGGTCTTTGAGGTAGAGTTAGGTGGATTTGAGCTCGGTTTTGGGTTTGTCGATGGGTGAAGCTTCGGTGGTATCAAGACGGGGGTGCAACCTCGTCTTGGAAGAGGCGATGATCGCCTATAGCGCATTTTAGTGCAGAAATCGTAATCGGCTAGGGGTGTTTGAGCAGGGCAAGGCAGTGGCAAGCGAGTCGAGTGAGCGAAGAGATAACTGATGGCGCCGTCGGAATTTGAATTCGACAACCGAAGTTCCGTATCAGTGCGTGTATGGCCATCAAATTTTGGGTTCATGTATTACTGTGCGTGCACGTTTTTGGATTTGGAGGAAGAAGAAAGAAAGGAGAGGGGTATATTTGTAATTTTATACAAGTTGTTTAAATTTTAATTTTTGAATTATCGATAACATATAAATTTTGTCTCTCGCTCACACGAGGTAGGATTCGAATGCTAGTTTTTGTGTTGGACTTGTGTCATCGAGATCTTCACGATAGAATTTGTTTGGAAGGATTTGGAGCAAGTAAAAATTTTGGCTGAAATCAAACAACTGTTCGGTTACAGTCCGAAATTGGAACTTTTCGGCGGAAACGAAAATTAATGTGAGTTTAACTCACATTTAATTTTATTTTTATTATATCATATTAATGATGTTATAAACATTTATTGATTGTTTGGATGTTAGTTAAATTGTTGATAACTTATTTAGTTGAATTCCGTTTGAAAAATTGATGACATATTCAATTGATTGTTATAAACCCATATAATTATCAATATATTATCCGTAACCATTATTTTGCAGGAAAAATCTATAGAGATACCCAAAGGGGATTTTCTCGGCCATTATTATTTATATACATTCATATGCTGTTATATGGATGATAATTGAAGAAAATCCTGATATTCCATTTAATAGTCTATGTGACGACCCAGAATTTTTGGATGTTTGAAATTGGAATATTAATTGATTTTAAATATTTAAAGGTTAATTTTTAACTTGAATTAAAATATTATTATTATTTAGCAATTAAGTTATTGGATTTAATAAACTGAAATTGGATAAATTATTGAATCTTCATTTTTAAGCCTGTTAAAAATAATTTGAAGGCTTATAAAATTTATATTAATAATACTTAAGATAGTAAAAGTGTTAAAATTGAATTTTAAGGTGATTTATTCATTTCTGAAAATATATCGTTTGAATCGATATCTAAAAATAGCCTTCCGAGGCACAGTGTCGGAATTTGATAAAACAAGTCCCATTAGATTCGTAATATTATATTATTATCGGATTTCAATTTTCGTAGTGTTTGGAGCGATCGTATGGCCGTACGATAAGTAAACACGTTGGAAATTAAATCAAAATTTAATATAATAACTGGGTTCAAAAGGCTATCTTCTCCTTACAATCGAATTAGGACTCGGAACCTTTTCCATTGCGTTCAAAATAGGGGTATAATATTATAAACGCCTAATGGCATGCCTCGATAGGAGATCAAGTATTTATGTTGCATTTATCGGAACGGTTTGAATTTGAATTTAAATTAAATATTTATACTAGTCAACTGTAGTTGAAATTATCACACATCAACCCTTTTCTAGTCCTTTCCAAAGCACCGTAACCTTCTGTCGCATGCCACATTCTTTTCAAAACATCACGTCCCCTCCCTCTTTAATTTCAGTCGAGCCTATCATTTTAATTTCAGAACTTCAAAAAAAAAAAAAAAAAAAATCAAGCAGATCGAGAAATAAATGGCCAAGCGTAATCAATGAGGAACGAACGAAAACCAATTTTTTCAAATTTGAAAATATAAGAGGGAAAAGGCCGAGGAAAATCGCGAGGCAGGACCACGCTTGGAGGCACTGCAACATGGCTCGATGGCGTCGCTCGCAACCCTAGAGCGTGCGCCCAAAGATAGAGGGAGCTCGACGATGGGTCGTAGGTGCTAGAGTGGAGCGGAGATCCAAGAAAGGTTGCTTCATGCTTATTGGCGAGGCTAGGGTTTGCGTTCGCGATGCGAACGAGGTGAGGCGGCGACCGCGAGCGGGGAGCATGCGCGAGGCTAGCAGTTGGAGGGTTCGGCCTCGTTGCAATCGCGTCATTCGTGAGGAAGAGAAGGCTAATCGAAGGTCGCTTTGTGGTGGTTTGTGTGGGTGCGGCTCTCTAGGCAACGCAGCTTGGACATGGTGATGTCGTCGAGGTAGGGTTTTAGCAGGTTATTCTTAAATTTAAGCTATTTTATAAATATGAAAGTAAAATAGAAAATAGAAGTGTAAAAAAGTATATACAGTTGAAAGAAAAAATAATTATTTAGACAATTGGATTTAAAACAGTTTGTTTTTAATTCAATTTAGTGGATATGATTTTGGGAAAAGAAGAAAAAAAGAAATATATATATACATATAGGAATTTTAAAATAGTTGAAAGTTTATACGGAAGTTAGGTTTTTAAAATCTATATAAACTATTTAGGGTATAATTATATACATATACATATATATATATATATATATATATATATATGTAGTTTCAAAATAAAATAAATATACAGGTACACATTTCTATTAGTTTATTAAAAAAATAATGTATAATGGAGATTAATTTGTCTAGTAAACTTATTTAGTTATTTTAGTTACTAAGAGATTACTTAAAAGAAAACTAGTTTAGAATTAAATAATTAATTAATTGAATCTATTAAATGGAAATTAATTGTTCGATTAGTTCAAAATGTTATATATATAATGTTTATTCAAGGTCTAAATCGTGGTGAATCAAGCCGGTGTGGATCGGACTGCAAATTAAAAGTTAAAGGTGAGTTAATCTCGCTCATATGGGTTTGATTTAAATTTAAATGGTTAAATTTAAATAATTGGTTGAATGGTTGAATTGATTTGATGTGCTATATTATATGTATAGTAGTATATATTGGAGTGATTGATTTCCTGCATTATATAGCGGATGAGACCCTATGCGCCGCATAATAGCGGATGATATTATATAAATCCCATATACCGTGATATTCCACCTTGAAGTGGAATTGTTATTTTATATTGTGCTAACATCTGTGGATGCAGGGAAACAGGTTGGAGGGATCCAACTGGATACCTCAAATTTGTTTAAATTGTTTAATATTCTGTGTTATGAATATTTGATATTCTGTGATAAATTATATTGATAATTGGAATATTGGCTGCTATGGTTTGCTTGAATATATTTCGGTACACCGAGTCATCAAAATATATAGAATTGGATTTTTGAAAAGAAAATAAAAGAGTGAATTTTTAAGTAAAATAATCATAGAAAATTTGAATAAATTTAAGAATGAACTGGATAATAATAAATGTGATTTAAAATTCTAAAAAAATAATTCCGAGTATGGAAAAAAGGGATTTGAATAAATAATGAATTATAAAACTCAAGTGATATTATTTAAAGGAATAAAGAATTTATTTTAAAATTCAAGGTTTAAATTTATTTGAAAGGATAAAGAAGGAATTTGGGAAATATGAAATTGGTATTTTCAGTTAAAGATTTTAAATCATAATGAAGCAATAAAATCTGAAGTTAATGGAATTTGGAATAAATGGAGTAAGTAAGGAAATTTATTTAAAAGTGAAATAAATTGGAAAACCAATTTGGAGATTGATTTAAGTGTGTAAAACCGGAATTTTTAAAGAGAAGCGAGACTACAAATTTATAAAATGGGTTTATAAAAGCGAAGTGATATATCAGTGGATATTTGGAAGGATAAATTCACGGTGGGAATTTATTAAGGGAATGAGTAAATTTGTTTAAAAATAAATATTGATTTATTTTTAAAAGATGTGGAAGAGAAGCGTATTTCCCTGGATAGCCAAGTACGTTTTCAAAGCAAATTTTTAAATATAAGTTAAAAGTTTTAATGTTGATTTAAAAAGCATGTTTTAGAAAATTTATTATTTCTAAATGTTTAAATTCTAAAGTAAGTATTTTGTTCAAATTTATTTTAGTAATAATCATTTAAAGGTGACTTGGTATTATGTATTAAAAGGATAAAAATTTAGTTTTATATCTTATAAAGTAGCTTTATTTTAAATATTATTAAAGTATATTTTATAAGTATTTTAAATTATTTGTGCTTGGTGTTTTCAATGAAAATAAATATAGAAATTTATTTCATGAGAAAAGTGGTGGTTGAAAACTGTTTTAAAAAAGGGTTGAGAATGGAAATATATCTTGCAAAGATATTTTGAGGTTAATAAATAATTCAGGAGAAATTATTTATTGTTTGATGGTTATTTGTGAATGTTAATTGACATTTAAATAAACGACTACCAATATTGGCCAATGCGCTGATCGTTTCAAAGAGACCGGGATCGGGATTTATTTCTTGAAAACCATTTCGATCCGGTTTGTACATTTTCGTGAGGAAGACGAGTTTGGATTTGAAGATGGAGAAGTGAAGTGCAAGGGCTAGTCGCTACTAATCCCGAGGATGATTCCAAAATGGATGTAGTAGGAGTAGTGCTTTCGGTTTCGTTCGAACCCGGGACGGACTTGTATGGATGAGTACTTTCAGAACATCGTCGGGTGGGCGATGAGCATTCTAAGAGATGTGTTCTAAAAAGATAACGCTTAGCCTCGAGCCTCATCAACTGGGAATGAATGAAAATCAGGGGATATGTAACAAGGCTAAGTGGGTTGCACCCATTAGGGTGAGGTCATCCCTGTCTAGATGTCCATTTTATTTCGGCTTAGTGGTGCGGTTGTTGATCCCAACTGTGGGGTGATCTTACTCGGGATTATCCAGTAAGGGGTAGTCTCGGTCTTGTGTTGAGGGGATTGGGAGTAATCCTCGGTACGGTGATCTAGGCCACGTACTCTGAAAGGTGGTACCCCAGTGGCTAGTCATTAGCTGGAAATCCATCCTCCCTACGCCCTGTACGGTTTTGATTGTGCCTAACTATTGCTGAAACGTGAGATGTTAGCATTTAAGCTAGATTCTATTTTACTTTCTATAGACATTATTATAATATCAGACGGATTTGATAAAAGGTGTTTTGGCTATCATAAGGTAAAAACCCGACATGTTTATTGTGGCATGGTCTTAAGAGATGATTTTGATTTCAAAAGATTTTAAAACTTTAATAATCAAATTGAGTGTGGTTTTCTCACGCTGGTATTGCAGACTGACTCAGTTGTTATTTAACTATAATGCTCGGGTCAGATCGAGTATTATAGGATACACGAAAGGATGCTGTGGAGCTCAGGAGACGAGCTAGATGGCGATATGTAGTTCCGTATTTGTGTTAAATATTCCTCTGTGTTTTCAGATTATGAGAACATGTTATGATTAATGTCCAGTTGTGTGTTATATATAATCTGATGATGTAACGAATAAACAGATTTGTTTTTGTGTAAAGATCATTTATTATCTTTTATTCCGCTGCGATGGTTAGATTCTGATGTTGTTTTCTATTTTCTTCTTTAACCACTTCTTCCTTAACCCTGATGGTTCGATTTTCCGTACATCTTGAGTTGATTGAGGGAGAATAGTGTCGACTCTGGGGGTACGGATTTGCAGGCCGTTACATTTGGTACCAGAGCAGGGTGGTGATGACCTTGACTCTAGTGGGGATTACTCATTGAAAATAGAGTCCGTAGTACTCTAGAATGAGTTTGAGCGTATTAATAGTTATGAGCGTGTATTTGTTAGTGAATATAAATCGTTTTAATAGTGTGTTGACTTATTGGTTGAGTGGAATATGAATTCTGATCGAGTAAGTTGGCCGTCATTCGAGAAGAGTTTATAAACACCTGACACGATAAATTGACACGGTATTGTTTAAAGGTGGGTGAATGAAATAATTTTACCCAAAAATATATTTTGATATAAAGGAAATATTTTCTTAAATTGTTATATAACTTGGGTGTTTGGATGATAATATTTTAAACAAATGAATTATAAAATTAGTATGACTTGTACAATCAAATGTCAAAAAAATTGTATGAGCATAAATTATACAAATGGATTATCGTTAAAATTGGATACAAATTAAGAATTGTAGATTTAAATTTCAGGAACTTTGGAAGTGTTTTTCGAAGTATTTTGAAAGGAAAATAATAATATTATTTTGGAGGTATTTTTGAAAGAAAACGGTTTTAAATAGGTTTTGGAGATGTCATAGCACTGAAATCGCTTCGGTCACTGGGAAATAATTCCGATGATGATCGCGACATCATCGGTGTTTATTTTCGAGTTTTTAAGTGATGGATTGATGTCGTGGTCATTGTTTAGAATGTTTGGGAAAAACAAAGTTTGTTTTTGAAATTTCAAAGGAAATTTATTGGGAATAAAAACCAGGATTGGTTTAAAATTTGAGAAGTGTAATTTTGAGATAATGGTGATTTCAAAATGATTTGAAACAAAAGTCGGGTGTTTAAAAATCCTGGAATCCTTATTTAGATAATTTAGAGATCATGAGGAGATAAGTTATAAACTTATAAATATTGAATGATTTTGATGAGGAACATGTGGATTGGATTTTGGAATTAAAATTAAAGGTGAAAATTAAAAATGAGAATTTAACTTGGGTTAAGATTAAACTTTGAAATTTAATTGATGATTGGAAGAAATAATTAGTAAATCTTGAATGTGATTGGAATGTGAATATAAAAATTAATTGGATTGAAATAAATTGAAAATAAAACCCAGTTGTATTTGGATTAAGTTGAAATTGAAATAACATAAATTGAGATGTAGACGATATTAAGTGAAAGTAAATTCTTACTTAATTTAAATTCAAGTGGATTCAGAGGATTAAAGAAAATGGTGTGATGCTAGATTTAACTGAAGTTAAGTTAAATAAAATTTGATTTGAAATAAATTCAGTTGAGTTATAGATAATATTGAGTGGAATAAAATTCTTACTTAAATAAATAAGTGTAAATTAAGTAAGTATTGAATTGGAATAAATAAGCTTCAGAAGCTTATAAAAGAATTGAAAAGCATTGAAATAAAAATATATAATCCCTAGTTAAAAGTAAAGTGAAAATGTGATTGACTGCAAATGGATGGAGAAGTATGAATATTAACAAGTGAGTAGCTTATAAAAATGTAAAAAGGGAATAAATAAGCCGAAATAAAAGTGTTGGAATTTTGGAAAATGAAAGAAAATCCAAACTGGAATTAAAAAAAATTGAACTCAGGAAAATTTAATGAAGTTATTTTTGTAATAAAATTGAATATTGATTTAAAAGTTGGAAGTAAGCTAATTAGCTAAATGAATTATTTGATAGAATATGTTAATAAAATTTAACTCGGTTAAATAAAATGGATTGTAAGTTAATAATAAAGTTTGGTAATAAACTCGAATTATAAATAGAATTCGACTTGGATTGATAATGAATAAAAAAAAGTGGAGATGTAAAAATAAAATGGAATTGGATTATAATAGAAATGGTTTGAGTTACAAATAAAATCCAATTCGAGTATAAATGAGTTATGTATGTGCTTGGATATTATTTTGATAAATTAAGAAGGTGAATTAACATAAAATGGATGGGCTAACTGAATTAAATGGAATTTGATTAGATGATTATCAAATAGAAGTGAACTTAAGTTTGAAGTTGGAATAAATTAAAGTAAATTAACTTAAGTTAAGAATAATGAGAAGCTCGACTTCAAGTAGGAAGGGTAGATCATTAAATAAAAGCTTGGTTTGAATTAATTTAGGAATGGTTAGTAGTATACAAGCATGGAATGTGTCGAGCTAAATAATTAGTTGTGAATGAATTTGTGACGACCCAGAATTTTTTAGCATTTAAAATCGGGATAGTTAATTGATTTTAAATATTCAATAGAGTAATTTTAACTTGAATTACGAATATCACGATTTATTTGATAATTAAATTATTGAATTAAATAATTTGAAATTGAATAAAATATGAAATCTAAGATTTTAAGCCTATTAAAAATAATTTGAAAGCTTATAAAATTTATATTGAGAACACTGAAGATAATAGAAGTTGTAAAATTGAATTTAACAGTGGTTTGTTCAGTTTTGAAATTTTATATCGTTTAAATTGAATTTA
Organism: Allium cepa; assembly: GCA_030765085.1. Taxonomy (NCBI): domain Eukaryota; kingdom Viridiplantae; phylum Streptophyta; class Magnoliopsida; order Asparagales; family Amaryllidaceae; genus Allium; species Allium cepa. Next base: position 834,193,955 of record CM060931.1, read on the forward strand.
AAATAGTCTTCCGAGGGACAGCCTCGGAATTTGACGTAACCAGTTCCATTGAATCTGTAATATTGAATTATTATCGGATTTCAAATTTCGTATTGATCGGAGTTTGTATGTGAGTGTAAGAAATAGAAACGCGGGAAAATTTAATTGATTATAAGCTAATGAAATTTAATTTAATTTATTTAAGCTTCTTGTGTACGCCAAGTTTTCCTTTATCTTCCCGTATACTTTAACACTTGTCATTTTTTTTAAGCCCTTCTTAATGTTTAAAAAGAAAGACAGCTGTTTATAAAATTGCAATGGCCGAATCTATAACTCCCTCTTCAAAATTCATTCAAAGAAAACAGTATTGATTTAAATTTGTTCAGGCCGAAGCCCATGTCTTCATAAACTAAAATTTCCTAAATCAAAACTCGTTCGTAAAAAAAAAAAAGGGAAAGGGAATTCGAATTCGATTTTTAAACCGAATGTTGTTCGAAGTAGGAAAGTGGATGGGCACGAGATAATGGAGTCGCGATGGTATTGGAGGGACGCGCTCATTCTCGAGAAGGGAATCGATGCTTCGATCTAGGGTTTAAGGCATTAAGGGAGGGTCGACGACTTCGTGCGTGGAGGCGCGAGGGCTGTGAGAGCGAGTGGGGTTCGGCGATCAATCGTGTACGAATTTCGAGGGTGGAGGTGATGTAGGTGGTATGTCCGCGACATTCATGGCAGGTAGACGTCGCGATCAAAGGGGAACGCGAGGACAACTTTAGTCAATCCAACTGAGGTAGATGTTGCAATTTATACTTGAGTTAATCCAGCTGAATAGATCTATTGAATTGATTACATTAACCCTAGAATTTCTGTAATCGATTTAAGTATAAATTTCTATAATCGTATAAATATATATGTATATATCACTACCCTAGAACATTAACTCAAGGGTATCTGATCGCTTCAGGGGTATTGGATTTATAGTTAATTTATCAGCGGTTCCACTATCAGAGCGGTATAAGAACCCTTTAAAATATATATACCCAAATTTAAGTTCCTTTACCAACCATAACCCAGTCGCCACCTTCACATATTCATTTGATAGTCAAGTGTATACGAATTTGAATATGTATATATATTTAAGTATGGTTGTGTGGTTACTGAAATACGAAAGTGGTTACTAAAATATACGTGTGGTTAAGATCTTGCAATGGAAAGTGGGAAATTTTAAAGGGTGAAAGAATTTAGACAAAATAAGATTTTTATGAAATTTTTAGTTTAAAAAAAAATCACTGGTTAATTAAATTATTAATGGGATTTAAATTGTTTAAATTTTTCGAATATTGATAGATGTATAAATATTTATTCAAGGTCTACATCATGGAGGAACAACTCATGGTGGATTGGTTTTGCTAAATAAAAGAAAAAGGTGAGTTAATCTCACTCAGCTGATTTTAAACTTAAATTTAAATGATTAAATTTAAATAATTGTTTGAATGTTTGAATTTGTGATGTGAGATAGTATGATATGGTTTGAAATTGGCATATTATATTGTGCTAACGTTTGTGGATGCAGGAAAAACAGGTTTGAGGGATCCAACTGGATCCCTCAACATTTATTTATTATTTAATATTTTCTGATGTGATTACTTAATATTCAATGTTGAATATATTGGAATGTTGAATGATGTGACTTGATTGGATATATATTGGGTATAATGAATTATCAAAAATATATAAATTGGATTTTAGGAAGAAAATAAAGGAAGTAAATTTGTAAACGAAATAATTTTAGAGGAATTAATAAATTTAGAATGAATTGAGAAAGAAATGGAAGTATTGTAAATACTAACAAAGAACTTCGAATATGGGAAGAAAAGGTTTGAATAAACCGTAATTAATAAATTGTAAATGTATGTGATATTAATTTAAATGAATAAAGAATTATTTTAAAACTGAAAGTTTTAAATTATCTAAAGGAATAAGAAGCAAATTGAGGAATCTAAATTGGAATTTCAATTAAAAGTATTTTATATCATAATTAAGGAATAAAATCTGAAATTAAATTATTTTTGAATAAATAAAATAAATTGGAAATCAATTTGAGGAAATTGATTTAAGTGATTGAAGTTGGAATTTTCTCTGGATAGCCAAGTACGATTTTCAAGCAATCTTAAATATAAGTTAAAGGTTTTAAGGTTGTTTTAAAAAGCATATTTTATAAAATTTATTATTTTTAAATGTTTAAATTCTAAAGTAAATATTTTTCAAAAACTATTATCGTAGTAATTATTAAATGACTTGGTATTTGTTTTTAAAGAAAAATCTAGTTTATATTTTATAAAAGTAGCCTTATTATTTATTAAATATTTCTAAAGTACATATTTTAAAGTAGTTTCAAATTTTTGAGGCTATGAAGTATACTTTATAACTAAGTGCTTTTAAAATTATTTTAAAGCTAAACATATTTTATACTTGGCGTTTCAGTGGAAATAAATATTGGGAAATTATTCCGAGAAAGGAATATGTTTGAAACTGTTTTCAAAAGGAGTTTAAAAGGTGAAATTATATCCTGTGAAGATATCTTTTTGAGATAAATAAATAATTTGGAAAATTATTTATTGGTTGATGGTTGTTTGTGAATATAATTGATAGTTAAATAACCGACTATCAATATTGGCCAACTGCGTTGATCGTTTCGAAGAGACCTGGATCGAGATTTATTTCTCGAAAACCACTTCGATCCGGTTTGTACGTTTCGTGTAAAAGATTGTGGATTCGAAGATGGAGCAGTGAAATGCAAAGGCTAGTCGCTACTAATCCTGAGGATATTTCCAAATGGATGTAGTAGGAATAGTGCCTTCGGTTCCGTTCGAACCCGGGATGGACCTGTATGGATGAATGCTTGCGAAAACATCGTCAGGTGGACGATGGGCATTCTAAAGGATATTGTTCTAAAAAGGTAACGCTTAGCCTCAAGCCTCATCAAATGGGAATGACTGAAAATCAGGGGATATGCAGCAAGGCTAGGTGGGTAGCACCCAAGCAGGGTGAGGTCATTCCAGTCTAGACGTCCCTTTTTATTTTTCGGCTTAGTGGGCGGTTGCTGATCCAAATCGCGGGGTGATCTCACTAGGGACTGTCCAGTAAGGGATTGTTCCGGCCTTGTGTGGCAGGGGAGCGGGCATACTCCTCGGTACGGTGATCTAGGCCCCGTACTGTGACAGGTTGTAACGACCCGAAATTTCCAAACTCGAAAATTCCAGATAGTTATGACAAAGAAGAAAGAGATAGAAGAAGAAGAACAGAAACACCAAACACCTCACATTCACAGCGGATAAAATATATAATAATAAATAATAACAGTTTGCAAAAGAATATTATATCTGCCTGTTACATTTAATATACATCAAAGTTTCACATAATATTCAGTGACAGAATAATTACAATTATCATGTCTCGGATTAACAATAATATAAATTCAGCGGAAATATTCTGTACGATCCTGCCATCCAACTCGCCTCCTGAGCTCCAGATCGTTCCTACCTGAAAATCTGTAATACTCGGTCTGACCCGAGCATTACATCAAGTAACACCCGGGTCAAGCTGGAAACCAGCGTGAGTAATCCCAACTAACATGGAATACCAAAGCAAACAACTTATATAAACCCGGGGTAACATATATCAATTTAACCAATCACAATTTGCTATAGAAAATGCTTATTTCACCTATAAATTTCTACGTACCCAACTTAGATAAAATAATCCAGTTCACTTTAAACCATTTCATTTCAACCTGTTGATTTCACAAATCAATATATAAATATTCGAAATGGTTTCGGGTATTTCCCAAATACCCGACCCCTGTCTCTTCGAGACTCATATTATCCTAACCCAAGTTATTCAAATGAAATTCACAGCATTTCATACTAGAGATATCAACTCATTCAAAGTATCCCATATCAGTCAATCGTCCATAAGCAATGCTTAATCACATAAGAATTAATTTAATTGATTCTAATTGAATCCTCTAACCACATTCACTTAGATTATTAATTAGTCCCCAAAACAATTAATTTATCGGTTCCTCTATATCCATTCATCTTATTTAACAATCCTGGATAAATTACCTTCTAATTCCATTCAGGTAATTTTCTTTATTATACTTTTAATTATAAAACCTAAAGATCAAATCAAATTTATTTTTTCTTAATTAAGCCACAATATTAATCGTATTCGATTAATTCCAAACTATAATTAACTACTCTGTTATTTACTTCATTAGATAAATCAATTATTCCTTAATTAACCAACTAAATTAATCTCCTGATTAATTTCACCAAGTAATTATATTTTATTAATACCATTAAGTAATTTCTATCAAATCATCCATTTAACAATTCAACCAACAATTATCACCAATTACTTCACCAAGTAAGTATACCATTATAATACGCTAGGTTATTATATCCACCAAATTCCACAATTTATCATCCTTAATTAATTAGTAACATTAATTACCTTAAATTATTCTCATTTATAAATCATTCAAAAACCTCCACCAATAATCCATCATTTGCTATATTTATCAACCAATCCGTTAATTAATTTTCCAAGTAATTAACGTTAATTAATCACTTCGATTACAAATTAATTATAAATTATTCCATTTCTAATTATATAATTTATTTCTAAATTATAACTAAAATTTATCGCTTATTACTCGATTTACTAATTCCTAATCACCGGTTATCAATCCAATCTTACTTAATTATCAATTCTTAGTTACTATTTAATTTAACCCTGAATTGATAACTTTAATCCAAATCATAATATTAAAGCCCTTAATAATGTAGTTAATTTATCCATAACACTAATTGATCAACTTGTTTATTTAACCTTTTATTTACCTTACCATTTAATGAATTTTCAAATCATTCACAAACACATACAAAATGTTTATTTTCAACATCATTTCGATTTCCAATTCGAATTTGATTCAAATAAAATATAGTCGAATGAAGATCACTCACCTGTATTCCAGTAATCAAACACTGACAGAACACGGCCAGGGCGCCCACCTTCACCACGCAGTCACCGCTGTTGCGTATCCATCTCCACTGAACCAAATACCAATACCCCTGAAGCTTCACCAAACCCACAGGCAGCATCGAGCAACCCCTTGCCCTAGCTCAACGCGCACCCCCAAACAGAACGTGCTCTGCCATATCATCGTTCGCCCTTTCTCCAGTCGCGTTCGTCACTACCACCAGATCGTACGCCCTCCAGTTGTTCATCGAAACACAAGTTCGCACCTGCTCAATCACCCCTCGGCATTGAAATGCCCAATTCCCAAAACCCTACAAGCGCCGCATGACTTCGACATGGCTCAATTTCCACTCGCGACTCGGGAATCCTCGATCTGAGCTAGGGATCGCTTCGCGTCGTGATTTCGAAATACGGTCGTGGTGAAGAAGGCGATTTCATTTGTGAAACTGGATTCGTGAATTTAATTGAAGATGAAAGATTGATTTTAGATAGGCTTCGGCCATTATTCTCTTTGTTTTTTTTGTTTTTTATTTTTTATAAGAGTATAATTTCGATTTCAGCTGTGGGATTAGAGAGAGGAAGACGAGATAAAATATCGGTTGGTAAGCTTCACGAGTACACGTTGGATAAAAATATCTCTGACTGTTCGTACTTCAAATTTTATTATATTATAAAAGTTCCAAAACACCCCGTTAATTTCTACTAGAATTTCAAATTCCAGTTAAGGAATGCTACTAGGCGATTACAAGGTTTTACCCGCGTTCCGAACACAATGGAACGTGTTTCGGAAGCTAATTTGATCACATGCGCAAGTCGCAGAAATAAACGGTAACTTTTAAATTAAATCGATTAAAATATTTCAAAGCGGTTTAAGCTGACAGGGTCAAACGACAACTATGATTGCTACGAAGATTGAAATCCGAGAATAACTAACTATTACGGATTCAATGGAACTGGTTTCGTCAAATTCCGAGACTGCGCCTCGGAAGGCTATCCTTAGATATCGATTTAACCCATATAATTTCAAAATTGAACAAATCACCTTTAAATTAGATTTCAACCATTCTATTATTTCCAGTATTATCATTATAAATTTTATAAGCCTTTAAATTATTTAAACATGCTTAGGAATTTCAGATTCAACAATTTACCCAATTTTCAATTATGAAATTCAATATTTAAACTATATAATTCCATGATTTAATTATCAAGTAAATATTGATATCTTGAATTCAAGTTAAAAATTAACTTTTAAATATTTTAAAATCAATTAATTATTCCAATTTAATTTGTCAAAATTTCCGGGTCGTCACATTCCTCCCCCTTAAAAGAATTTTGTCCCCGAAATTACTAGTTAGGAAGAATGGTCCAATACCCGTTTACACTTTTTCCCAAAACTCACAGTTAACATCCTACCAATTATCTTTTATTAAAGACCCGTTATCCTTAACCAACTTCCCAGACCTTCTATGGTTTTCACGCAACACCCTTTTGCTCAATCTTTTAAAGTTCAGTTTAAATTCAAATTTTGAATTATCAAAAATTTCTCAAAATTTTTCTAACTCTCTAAATTCCCGAAATTTTTTGCCAGCGTCTCCTTTGCGCGGCTAGCTCGGTACAACTACAAAAGGCCTCTACGGGCTCCCAAATACCAAAAAGAAAACAAAAGCCAAGTGGCTACATCAAAAACCCAATCCAATTTCATACAGAATTTTAAATACATACCTTTTTGTCGGTCAATTCACATCTATCTTTCGGAAATAAAATCCAACTTTCTTTTTACCTTTTTATACCTGCATATTTTACTTAGCAACAATATTCAATCGTAACCCTTCAAATCATTTATACTTTTTCTTACAGGAGTTTTCACATATACTTCTATGCAAATTAGTTTTCCTTGTTTCATGCGAAGTTAATACGTCTTCAATTATGAATATTAAATTTTATTTTCCATTTATAACTGATTCATATTAGTTTCATTTACTAATTTACTTTGGTTTCAAATTTGAAATTGTTTTGTCGTTAATAAAATTTTACAAAAATTTTCTAACTCCCAAAATTTTCAGAAAATTTTGGCAGAGTCTCCTTTGTATGGAGGAGCATTTTCAATTTGACAAGAGATATAAATATATATACATTGACCCACCCGGTCGGAAAAAGCAAAAACAGTCCATATTTCCTATTTTTATTGCGTAGGCGTACCTTATTTAGCATTTTAAGCAAGCCGCTTATTAATTTAAGCAATTAGCGCAATCCCAACCAGCCAAACGGCCTCCAGGTACGTGTACTTACTTAATTTAAACTTATAAGTACTATAAATATAGAAAATTTATTAGCATTTCACTTACTTTCAATAGCTAAACACATATATTACATACACAACAAATACCAAACACTTTCCATAAACAATTTATATGCTTTAAAGCTAATTCAATTTCCTTTCAACCAATTCATATGTCGTTTCGTTTAAGTTTTAATGGTTCACAACTCAATTTCTGACATTTCATTGGTTTACAATCCAAATAAGCTCATATTCACTTCAAATGATTCAAAATCAAATTTATTTAATCTCTATTATCTCATAGAATTTAATTTCTTTGGTTTTATGCCAAACGATAATTATTTCATGCAAATTTGACGATATTCACTTAATAGGGTATCTATTTTAGTTTATAACTATTCCAAATTAATTTCAACTCATCCAGTAATTAATTCCACTTCATTTCTAATTTATTCACCAACCATTCATTGCATTTCATTTTATTTCCGCATTAGATTCATGCAAACAATTTATTAAGCTTGGCACATTCAAATTTATAAGTTAATGACCATTTCCAAATTAATTTAATCCAAGCTTTTATTTAATGGGCTTTCACTCTTATTCGAAGCCAGACTTCCATAAATTCTAAACTTAAGTGAATTTATTTTAGTTTATTCCAAGACCAAACTTAAGTTTCTTCGATTTGATTCTCATTTTATCAACTTCCATTAAATTCAGTTAGCCCATCCATTTTAATTTTAATTTTGAACTCACCATTTCAATTTATCAAAATAATATCCAAGCACAAACTTAACTTATTTATACTTCAAATTAATATACCACCAAATTTAAGTTCAGTCTGATAATCCAATTCCCATCACAACTTGATTTAGTTTTTTTTTATTTAATCAGACTTCATCCATTTATTATTCAACTCAATTAACCCACTTAAAAATTTTAATTTACTTAATTCATTTTCGAATTTATTTTATTAATACAAAGTCATTTTCAATTTATTTCTATTCATTTGGGATTTGTTTGCAACTCAAACCATTTCTATTAAAATATTCACTTTCATTTCATTCGACAACACTCCCATTATATCAAATTTACTTGCAAATTACGTTAAGTATTATTCATATCACACTTGAATTTTATTTGTAAGTCAAACCATCACCCTTTCAAGCCAACTTAATTTTATTTTTATTTTTTTACACCTCTTCTTATTTAATCCATTATCAAACCCAAGTCGAATTCTATTTATAATTCGAATTCATTTCCAAACTCCATTATCAACTTACAATCCATTTTATTTACCCAAGTTAAATTTTACTAACATACTCGATCAACAATTATTTAGCCAATTAGCTTACTTTCAATTTTATATCAAGATTCGATTTTATTACAATGAATCGCATCACTTAATTTTTCCCGAGTTCAATTTTATTTTATAATTCCAGTTTGGATTCCCCCTTTTATTTTAAAATTTAGAAATGCCTTCAAATTCAGATAATACGATTCAAATAACTTTTTATAACAATATTTTTTTTATAACTCGATGTCTCAACAATTCATCCTTGAACTCACAGAAATTCAGTCATACGTTGATCAGACATAGGACTGAAAATCTATAAGTACTTGGTAAACCCGTTTTCAACACCCAGTAAAAAAAACATTTGAAAAAATAATTTTATTGAAAATATAGGAATCGGGTTTTGAAAATAGAGGAAATATCTTTGCTGAGGATGCTCTGGAAATCATCACCCCCATCCATGGTCGCAGTTAACCCGATGATTACGTTGCCGTCCCGACAAAATCCACAGATAACTGTAGGCCTCCGCGCCCCACGATTACACCATGGAACCCACGACAGATCGCAGTTACAACTGGGGTTATGTAGCTATCACAGCAAAAACCCATATAACTGTAGGCATCAGCGCCATCGAATTACGCAGCCAAAAATGAAACTTCTCCACTCTACTTGACCATAGATCGCAGTCTACCGATGTTGCGTTGCCTTCCCGGCAAAATCAAGTGTAGACCGTTGACACTCATCCTCCACACGATTTTCTCTATGGTCCCCCCAGTAGATCGCAGCGACATCGAGTTACACTGTCGTCACAGCATAACCCAAATGCCTCTGTAGGCATTAACGCCATCGACTTACGCTACCCAATAATCCTCAGGAACTAGTTTTGTCTGGACTCCTCACAGGATCAACTTTAGAACCCCCTTGGGCTCAAGGCAGCACCATCCGGTGGCACTTCTGAGAAGTTCATTTTAAGGGAGCGCCTTTTTCCCCAGAGCCATCATCAAAACAATTTTATACTATACACATATAGTATCTTCAAATCATACACCTAGTATGATATCATACAAAGCTCCTTTACACAAAATCGATTATCCTAAAATCGATAATTCTCAAACTAGGCTTTCCCAATTCTCATATTGATTTTATCCAAAAATCAAAAGCCTTTCCAAATCCAAAGGTTCCCAAAACCTTTTCCAAAATCCTCATAAGATCCTTTATATATATAACAGATATATATTAATTTTTTTTAAAACTTTGGATCATTTTAAACTCGTATAAAATCCTTTTTATCCTTCAAACACTTCCAAAATCCTTTTTCTTCCAACAACAGATTTAATCAAGGGAAGAATATATATACAAAGATATAACTTTGTTTACCCAAAATCAAATATTCAAATTTGATTACTCTTTCCAATATCGATTTCCTTTCTATTCACATTTGCCTTTATCCCCATTTGGATTTTTCACCTCAAGTCTTATCCCAGTTGGGTATTTAATCAATAACAATTTGAACTCCGACCAGTATATTTAGAAAATAGCTCGAAAATTTTGAAAAATAGATAAGTAGTTGAAAAATAATAATAATTATTATTAGTTTGCAAAATAGCTATTAACATAGTTAACTAATTGTAAAATAGTTGAGGAATGGTTAAATAGTTCCAAACATTGTAGATAATTGTAAAATGGTTGTAAAATAGAAATTAGTTTGTGAAATAGTTGAAAAATAGGAATTAGTTTAGAAAACAGTTGAAAAATGGATAAATAACTCCAAACCATAAAATAATTTGGCTTTAAGAAAGAAAGGTTGTATATATTTAATAGCATAGAAAAATAAGTTTATATCAAAACAATTTATTAAAAATAATCAAGAGTCCAACTATTCACTCCCCCAACAATTCAATTTAAATCTCTATTTGGATTGACCCAATTCCAATTCAAATAACTCCAAATTCCATTGGACTTGATTAATCCTCAATTCAAGTTGAATCAATGTTGATTCCTTTTCCCAATTTAAATCAAATTCTAGTTGATTTTAATCCTGTTCAATTTTAAATTTGAATTATTATCAATTTAATTTCAGAATCCAAATCACTTCAATTTAATCCAATCCAATTTCCCATTTAAAAATTTTAAACTTAGACATCTTCAATCACCAATCCAATTACTTCAAACCAAATTCAATTTTAAACTAATTCAATTAAATCTTGAAATTAAACTATCTCGAAGTATAGAAATTCGAGTTAAATTCTCAAAGGTTGGTTTAACTCTTTAAACCAAATTAACCTTTAAATCAAAGTGTTTAATCATTTTAATTTTTACTTATGTATTTCAAGATTCAATACAATTTTATTTTAAAATTTCAATTTATTATTCAGTCTAATTTTCCAGTTTGAAGCCAGTTCTTAACAAGTTCATTTTACAATTCAATTATTCAAACTTATTTTATTTATACAATTCCATTCTCATTTAAAAGATTTTTATTAATAATAGGATGATAACATCCAATTTATTTGAAAACGTCCCTCTATTTTCAATTTTTAAATCTCAAACCGTTTGAGATCACACACATTCCCAATTCAAATCAACCATTTATCTTTTCAAGTTAAATTCCAATTTCATCTTAAAATCTTCAATCCAAGTTGTTCATTCAAACTTATTTAACTTCTTCCAAGTTAAATTCAATTTACTTAGTCCAGTCAACCTCATTCTCACATTGAATTTCCCCACTTCAACTTCAAATTCTTTCCCTTTTATAAGTTCAAAACTTATATCACTTTGGGTTTTAATATCACATTTCTGGGGAAAAATCAAAATTCAACCTCTTAGAGTTTATTTCAAATTATCTTTGATATCATGTATACCCATACATACATATTTATTTCTTGGCCCTTCCAGCCATGTTTTAAAATTTAAACCACCTTCGGTTTTAAATTCAAATCAATTTCAAACAACCCATTGTTTCAACAAATCCCGGTTATCCAAATAATACTTATTTATTATTCTCATCACTTTGAAACCAAAATTTCAAATTCTGAGATCAGATTTAGAATTTCATTTTCAATCACTTAAATTTCAATTTAGTTGTATTTTTTGTTCCTACTTAATTTAATTCCAATTCTAAATTTCAGTTTCAGTTTGAATCCATTTCAAACTTATCTTTATTAAATTTCAGTTTGGTTGTATTATATTATTTCTTAATTTTAATTTCAATAATTTAACAACTAATTGCCTTAATATTTATTAGAATGAAATATTCCTTTATATATCAATATATATTTTATATAAAATCATTAAAAACCTTTATATAAGCAAAATAACAAGTACGCGCTCATATATACACACACACACACACACACACACGCACACACACACACACACACACACACACTCAACTCCTTCTAGAGTTCTACTGACTCTATTTAATGAGTAATCCCTACCAGAGCCAAGGTTCTCGCTTAACTTCTCAGCTCTGATACCAAATGTAACGACCCGAAATGTCCAAACTCGAAAATTCCAGATAGTTATGACAAAGAAGAAAGAGATAGAAGAAGAAGAACAGAAACACCAAACACCTCACATTCGCAGCGGATAAAATATATAATAATAAATAATAACAGTTTACAAAAGAATATTATATCTGCCTGTTACATTTAATATACATCAAAGTTTCACATAATATTCAGTGACAGAATAATTACAATTATCATGTCTCGGATTAACAATAATATAAATTCAGCGGAAATATTCTGTACGATCCTTCCATCCAACTCGCCTCCTGAGCTCCAGATCGTTCCTACCTGAAAATCTGTAATACTCGGTCTGACCCGAGCATTACATCAAGTAACACCCGGGTCAGGCTGGAAACCAGCGTGAGTAATCCCAACTAACATGGAATACCAAAGCAAACAACTTATATAAACCCGGGGTAACATATATCAATTTAACCAATCACAATTTGCTATAGAAAACGTTTATTTCACCTATAAATTTCTACGTACCCAACTTAGATAAAATAATCCAGTTCACTTTAAACCATTTCATTTCAACCTGTTGATTTCACAAATCAATATATAAATATTCGAAATGGTTTCGGGTATTTCCCAAACACCCGACCCCTGTCTCTTCGAGACTCATATTATCCTAACCCAAGTTATTCAAATGAAATTCACAGCATTTCATATTAGAGATATCAACTCATTCAAAGTATCCCATATCAGTCAATCGTCCATAAGCAATGCTTAATCACATACGAATTAATTTAATTGATTCTAATTGAATCTTCTAACCACATTCACTTAGATTATTAATTAGTCCCCAAAACAATTAATTTATCGGTTCCTCTATATCCATTCATCTTATTTAATAATCCTGGATAAATTACCTTCCAATTCCATTCAGGTAATTTTCTTTATTATACTTTTAATTATAAAACCTAAAGATCAAATCAAATTTATTTTTCCTTAATCAAGCCACAATATTAATCGTATTCGATTAGTTCCAAACTATAATTAACTACTCTGTTATTTACTTCATTAGATAAATCAATTATTCCTTAATTAACCAACTAAATTAATCTCTTGATTAATTTCACCAAGTTATTATATTTTATTAATACCATTAAGTAATTTCTATCAAATCATCCATTTAACAATTACAACCAACAATTATCACCAATTACTTCACCAAGTAAGTATACCATTATAATACGCTAGGTTATTATATCCACCAAATTCCACAATTTATCATCCTTAATTAATTAGTAACATTAATTACCTTAAATTAATCTCATTTATAAATCATTCAAAACCCTCCACCAATAATCCATCATTTGCTCTATTTATCAACCAATCCGTTAATTACTTTTCCAAGTAATTAACGTTAATTAATCACTTCGATTACAAATTAATTATAAATTATTCCATTTCTAATTATATAATTTATTTCTAAATTATAACTAAAATTTATCCCTTATTACTCGATTTACTAATTCCTAATCACCGGTTATCAATCCAATCTTACTTAATTATCAATTCTTAGTTACTATTTAATTTAACCCTGAATTGATAACTTTGATCCAAATCATAATATTAAAGCCCTTAATAATGTAGTTAATTTATCCATAACACTATTAATCAACTTGTTTATTTAACCTTTTATTTACCTTACCATTTAATGAATTTTCAAATCATTCACAAACACATACAAATTGTTTATTTTCAACATCATTTCGATTTCCAATTCGAATTTGATTCAAATAAAATATAGTCGAATGAAGATCACTCACCTGTATTCCAGTAATCAAACACTGACAGAACACAGCCACGGCGCCCACCTTCACCACGCAGTCACCGCTGTTGCGTATCCATCTCCACTGAACCAAATACCAATACCCCTGAAGCTTCACCAAACCCACAGGCAGCATCGAGCAACCCCTTGCCCTAGCTCAACGCGCACCCCCAAACAGAACGTGCTCTGCCGTATCATCGTTCGCCCTTTCTCCAGTCGCGTTCGTCACTACCACCAGATCGTACGCCCTCCATTTGTTCACCGAAACTCAAGTTCGCACCTGCTCAATCACCCCTCGGCATTGAAATGCCCAATTCCCAAAACCCTACAAGCGCCGCATGACTACGACATGGCTCAATTTCCACTCGCGACTCGTGAATCCTCGATCTGAGCTAGGGATCGCTTCGCGTCGTGATTTCGAAATACGGTCGTGGTGAAGAAGGCGATTTCATTTGTGAAATTGGATTCGTGAATTTAATTGAAGATGAAATATTGATTTTAGATAGGCTTCGGCCATTATTCTCTTTTTTTTTTATAGTGTAATTTCGATTTCAGCTGTGGGATTAGAGAGAGGAAGACGAGATAAAATATCGGTTGGGAAGCTTCACGAGTACGCGTTGGATAAAAATATCTCTGACTATTCGTACTTCAAATTTTATTATATTATAAAAGTTCCAAAACGCCCCGTTAATTTCTACTAGAATTTCAAATTCCAGTTAAAGAATGCTACTAGGCGATTACAAGGTTTTACCCGCGTTCCGAACACAATGGAACGTGTTTCGGAAGCTAATTTGATCACATGCGCAAGTCACAGAAATAAATGGTAACTTTCAAATTAAATCGATTAAAATATTTCAAAGCGGTTTAAGCTGCCAGGGTCAAACGACAACTATGATTGCTACGAAGATTGAAATCCGAGAATAACTAACTATTATGGATCCAATGGAACTGGTTTCGTCAAATTTCGAGACTACGCCTCGGAAGGCTATCCTTAGATATCGATTTAACCGATATAATTTCAAAATTGAACAAATCACCTTTAAATTAGATTTCAACCATTCTATTATTTCCAGTATTATCATTATAAATTTTATAAGCCTTTAAATTATTTAGACAGGCTTAGGAATTTCAGATTCAACAATTTACCCAATTTTCAATTATGAAATTCAATATTTAAACTATATTATTCCATGATTTAATTATCAAGTAAATATTGATATCTTGAATTCAAGTTAAAAATTAACTTTTAAATATTTTAAAATCAATTAATTATTCCAATTTAATTTGTCAAAATTTCCGGGTCGTCACACAGGTGGTACCCCAGTGCCTAGTCATTAGTTGGAAATCCATTCTCCATACGAGCCTTGTACGAGTTTTGTTTGTATTATCCACTCTGTGGCTAGTAGCTGGAATTTAATCATGTAACAATTTCGGCTATTTTATAAGTATTTGTATATAGACACTATTATAATATCAGATGATTTCTATAAAAAATTGTTTTAGCTATCGTAAGGTAAAAACCCGATATGTTTATTTGTGGCGTGGTCTTGCGAGATGCTTTTGTTTTCAAAGGATTTTTGAAACTTTAATAATCAATTGGGTGTGATTTTCTCACGCTGGTATTCCAGACTGACTCGGATGTTATATAACTGTAGTCTCGGGTCAGACCGAGTATTATAGAATACATGATATGATGCTGTGGAGCTCAGGAGACGAGCAGGATGGCGCTACGTACTCCCGTACTTGTATATATATACATATTACGCTGTGTTGAGTTGTTGTGTATTCAGTTGTAGGTTATCGATGTTGAGCTGTGACTGATGTATTCTGATGATGTAAAATATGTAAGCAGATATATTTGATTTTGAGTAAAGATCATATATTATCTATTATATTTTATTCCGTTGCGATGGTTAGATTCTACTGTTGTTTTCTATTTTCTTCTTCTACCTCTTCTTCTTTAACCCAAATGGTTCGTATTTCTGTACAACTTGAGTTGATTGTTGTAGAATAGTGTTGACTCAAGGGGTACGGATTTGCGGGTCGTTACACTTGGTATCAGAGCTTTGGTTGGTGATAACCTTGGCTCTGGTGGGAATTACTCATTAAATAGAGTCCGTAGTACTCTATAATGAGTTTGAGCGTATTAATAAATATGAGCGCGTATTTGTTAGTGAATATAAATTGTTTTAATATTGTGTTGAATGGTTTATTGAGTGGCATATGAACCTTCGTCGACACAGTCTGCGCAACTATATTGAAGGGGTTTCTAAACACTTGAATAGAATAATTGACACGGTATTGTTTTAAATATGGGTAAATGAAATAATTTTACCCAAAATATATTTTGATATAAATAAAAGTTTTGTAAACCATCTTAGCTACTATATGGTTGCTTGGATGTTAGAAATGGTAATATTAGAGTATTATCATTGTTAAGTGAAAATTTAACTAGGAATTGAAATATAACCAAAATTTAAGGGGTAAATTCATTATAGAATGAAATTTATAAATATGAATTATAGATATAATTATAAATTGAAATATAATTAATTGGGAATTTTTATAAGCATAAACTATACAAATGCATTTTTAGTTAAAATTTGAATTAAAATAGAATTTGAAAACTTTAAAACCCCGAAGATTTTGGAAGTATTTTGGAGGTAAATAGTATTATTGTTGTTTTGGGTTATTTCTGAAAGGAAATTTGTTTAAAAATGGATTTTTGAAGGGAGATAGCATTAAATTCACTTCAGTCACTGGAAAATAACTTCGGTGATGATTGCAGCATCATCGATGTTCATTTTCGAGTTTCTAAGTGATGGATTGCTGCCAAATTGATTTGTTCAGAAAAGTTAGTTGTTTTTGAAAATCTCAAAGGAAATTTGTTGGGAATAAAACCAGGATTTGGTTTAATTTTTGATAAATATGATTTGAGGTGTTGGAGATTTTAAAATAATTTGAAACCAAAGATCGGGTGTTTTAAAATCCTGATGAGATGGGTTGTAAGTTTATAAATTGAGATGAGTTTTAAATCAGGATGGAAATATGAGCTTTGAATGTTGAAATTTAAAAAGTGAAAGGTTGAAATGAAATTAACCTTGATTGGGAAATAAAATTTAACTGGATTGAAGTAATTGAGTAGGTTGGAAATAATATCCAGTTGTATTCAAATTAAGTTGAAATCGAATTGAGTTAAATAAATCTGAGTTAAAATAAAATTGAATTGGAATAAAAATTCAATTGAGTTATCGAACGGAATTAGATTCTTACCTAAATAAAATAAGATAAGTTGGATCAGAATTGGGTTGGAGTAAATAAATTAGAATAACCTATGAAAGAATTGTAATCCATGGAATAAAATATGCTTGAGTTATAAATAAGTGTAAATTTCAAGCTAAAAATAAAAGGGGGATATATCCAAACCTATAATTAATGGAATTGTGTAAATAATAAGTTGTGACTGATAAATTTATAAGTGGAAATGAAACCCAGAATAAATATTGTTTGATGTTTTGGATAATGAAAAGAAAATCCAAACTTGAATTATTAACTAAATTGAACCAAGAAAATTAAATAAAGTGATATTTGGGATTAAAAATCAAGTATTGAACTATAAATAGGAGAGAACTAATTTGTTAATAAATTGGTTAATGAAATGTTATATAAAGCTGAAATGTGAATTGATGATGAAATTTGGGAATAAAACTCAAGTTATAAATTGAATTCGACTTGAATTATCAGTAAAGTAAATGAGATTGAATTGTGAGTTCATAAAAGTGAATGGTAATTTGAAATGGCAATGGATCCAGAACTTGAGTTATAGATTAAATTTTAACTTGGAGTGTTAACAAATTAAATATAAATGGAAATATATCGAATAAAAATGTGATTTGATTAAAATAGTAATAGGATGGTTTGTATTGTGAATAAAATCCAAATATGTGGAAATAAATTGGATATGGCCTTGTAATCAATTGAGTTAAGATGAGTATAAAAGAGAAAATTTACTTGTAAAATGAAAATGAGTTTAAGTATAAATTTGAATAAAATGAAGTGAATTGACTTAAGCTGAATAGATGAAGGAGAGTTGAATTGAATTCAACTTAAACTAAGTTTAATAATAGTGGATTGGATTTAAATCAAGTAAAAATAAATTTGGATTGAAATAGTACTTGGTGGGTTGAAAATAATATTTAAGGCTATGAAAATTCATAATAGATTGAGTGGATAAACTAATTATATTGAATAAATAAATGATGGAATAAATAAGTATCAAAAGAAATGTGGTTTAGATAAGTTGAGAAATGGTTATGGAATGAAATAGCTTGGATTGCTTCCGAGCTAAATAAAATAGTTTGGAATAAACTAACATGGAATGAAATGTAAATAAATGGATTGTAAATGAAATTTAAATGGAATGTGTCGGGCTAAATAAATGATTGTGAATGGATTAAAATAAAAGGGAAATTTAAGTGGCAATCAAGATGAACCTAGGTTGTAAATGGTTTTAAATGAACCAGTTGGATAATATAATGAGATGCAAAGTGAATGGTATTCAAATTTAAAATTCATGGAAAATGAGAATATATAGATTGTGAATAAATTTGAAAATGCAATAGAATTAAGTGTAAATCGAGTTGAAATCCATTTACATTGGTTATAAAACATAAATATTTGTTTGTTCACATAGATTTTGTCAAATTTGCATAGAATAAATATCATTGGATGTAAATGGAGGTGATTAAAATTCTATGAATTAATAGGAGTGAAATAAACTGATCTTGAGAGCAATGGAATTTAATATGAATTGAGTTTGCTTAAGAATAAATTAAATGTTGGTGATGGAGTGTTAAACCACTCAAATTGACTGAAAATGGTTATAAATTAATTGGAATAGTTGAATTAGCATGGAAACTATATAAATTGCTTACGGCAAAATGTTGGGTATGAATTGATTTTAGAATTCATATGTTTTAACTATTGTAAACAAGTGAAATGTAGTTAAATTTCATATATATGGCACTTACATGTTTAAATTGAGTAAGTACAGGTACCTGGAAGCCGTGTGGCTGGATTTGGTTGTGCTATTTGCTAAAAATAATAAGCTGCTTGCTTAAAATGCTAAATAAGGTACGCCTACGCAATAAAAATAGGAAATATGAACTGTTTTTGGTTTTTCCGACCGTGTGGGTCGATGTATATATATTTATATCTTTTGTCAAATTGAAAAAGCTCCTCCGTACAAAGGAGACTCTGCCAAAATTTCCAGAAATTTTGGGAGTTAGAATTATTTTGAGAATTTTGGAAAATTTTGTTAACGACAAACAAATTCAAATTGGAAACTAAAACAAGTTAGTAAATGAAACTAATTGGAATAATGAAATGAATTAGTACTAAATGACAAATAAAATTTATATATGCAGAGTTAGGATAAATTGAATTCATATGGAAATGAAAGAATCAATTTGAATAAAAATAAGTATAAACTAAAATGGAAGATGAAATAAATATAAGGAGCATATAAAATACTTATACTAACATAAGAAGGGAATAGTGAATTCTGGATTGGAACTTGGTACTACAAATATATTTTAAGTTGATATGATGTTTTGGGAATATTATGATTGGATATTAGTGCTAAGCAGAATATGCATGTATTATAAAGGGAAAAGAAATTTGGATTTGATTTCGAAGAATAAATTTGAAATGCTCGACAAAAAGGTACATGTTTCAATTTCCGTGAAATTTGATTGGGATTTTGGATTGAGCCACTTGGCTTTTTGTTTTCTTTTTGGATTTGGGAGGCCGTAGAGCCATTTTGTAGTTGTACCGAGTCAGCCGCGCAAAGGAGACGCTGCCAAAAATTTTCGGAAATTTAGAGACTTGGAAAATTTTGAGAAATTTTTGATAATTCAAGATTTAGTTTTAAATTGAAACTTGAATGATGAAACGAATGGTATAGTTTGAAGCTATGGGAGAGTGAGAAGTTAATACGAATGATAGTGGGTCTATAATGAAAAACATATTATGGTAAGTTGATGAAATTGTTTGGTTTTGGAAAACAAAATATTGAAACATTCTTCCTAAGAAGTAATTTCGGGGACGAAATTCTTTTAAGGGGGGAGGAATGTGACGAACCGGAATTTTTAAGCATTTAAAATTGGGATAGTTAATTGATTTTAAATATTCAATAGAGTAATTTTAACTTGAATTACAAATATCATGATTTATTTGATAATTAAATTATTGAATTAAATAATTTGAAATTGAATAAAATATGAAATCTAAGATTTTAAGCCTATTAAAAATAATTTGAAGGCTTATAAAATTTATATTGAGAACACTGAAGGTAATAGAAGTTGTAAAATTGAATTTAACAGTGGTTTGTTCAGTTTTGAAATTTTATATCGTTTAAATTGAATTTAAAATAGTCTTCCGAGGGACAGTCTCGGAATTTGACGTAACCAGTTCCATTGAATCTGTAATATTGAATTATTATCGGATTTTAAATTTCGTATTGATCGGAGTTTGTATGTGAGTGTACGAAATAGAAACGCGGGAAAATTTAATTGATTATAAGCTAATGAAATTTAATTTAATTTATTTAAGCTTCTTGTGTACGCCAAGTTTTCCTTTATCTTCCCGTATACTT
Source organism: Allium cepa (assembly GCA_030765085.1). Taxonomy (NCBI): domain Eukaryota; kingdom Viridiplantae; phylum Streptophyta; class Magnoliopsida; order Asparagales; family Amaryllidaceae; genus Allium; species Allium cepa. The sequence goes on from CM060931.1 coordinate 834,214,490, forward strand.
TAACACTCGTCATTTTTTTAAGCCCTTCTTCATGTTTAAAAAGAAAGACAGTTGTTTATAAAATTGCAATGGCCGAATCTATAACTCCCTCTTCAAAATTCATTCAAAGAAAACAGTTTTGATTTAAATTTGTTCAGGCCGAAGCCCATGTCTTCATAAACGAAAATTTCCTAAATCAAAACTCGTTCGTAAAAAAAAAAAAAGGAAAGGGAATTCGAATTCGAATTCGATTTTTAAATCGAATGTTGTTCGAAGTAGGAAAGGGGATGGGCGCGCGATAATGGAGTCACGATGGTATTGGAGGGACGCGCTCATTCTCGAGAAGGGAATCGATGCTTCGATCTAGGGTTTAAGGCATTAAGGGAGGGTCGACGACTTCGTGCGTGGAGGCGCGAGGGCTGTGAGAGCGAGTGGGGTTCGGCGATCAATCGTGTACGAATTTCGAGGGTGGAGGTGATGTAGGTGGTATGTCCGCGACATTCATGGCAGGTAGACGTCGCGATCAAAGGGGAATGCGAGGACAACTTGAGTCAATGCAACTGAGGTAGACGTTGCAATTTATACTTGAGTTAATCCAGCTGAATAGATCTATTGAATTGATTGCATTAACCCTAGAATTTCTGTAATCGAATTAAGTATAAATTTCTGTAATCGTATAAATATATATCACTACCCTAGAACATTAACTCAAGGGTATCTGATCGCTTCAGGGGTATTGGATTTATAGTTAATTTATCAGCGGTTCCACTATCAGAGCGGTATCAGAACCCTTTAAAATATATATACCCAAATTTAAGTTCCTTTACCAACCATAACCCAGTCGCCACCTTCACATATTCATTTGATAGTCAAGTGTATACGAATTTGAATATGTATATATATTTTAGTATGGTTGTGTGGTTATTGAAATGCGAAAGTGGTTACTAAAATATATGTGTAGTTAAGATCTTGCAATGGAAAGTGGGAAATTTTAAAGGGTGAAAGAATTTAGACAAAATAAGATTTTTATGAAATTTTTAGTTTAAAACAAAAATCACTGGTTAATTAAATTATTAATGGGATTTAAATTGTTTAAATTTTTCGAATATTGATAGATGTATAAATATTTATTCAAGGTCTACATCATGGAGGAACAACTCATGGTGGATTCGTTTTGCTAAATAAAAGAAAAAGGTGAGTTAATCTCACTCAGCTGATTTTAAACTTAAATTTAAATGATTAAATTTAAATAATTGTTTGAATGTTTGAATTGTTTGATGTGAGATAGTATGATATGGTTTGAAATTGGCATATTATATTGTGCTAACGTCTGTGGATGCAGGAAAAACAGGTTGGAGGGATCCAACTGGATCCCTCAACATTTATTTATTATTTAATATTTTCTGATGTGATTACTTAATATTCAATGTTGAATATATTAGAATGTTGAATGATGTGACTTGATTGGACATATATTGGGTATAATGAATTATCAAAAATATATAAATTGGATTTTAGGAAGAAAATAAAGGAAGTAAATTTGTAAACGAAATAATTTTAGAGGAATTAATAAATTTAGAATGAATTGAGAAAGAAATGGAAGTATTGTAAATACTAATAAGGAACTTCGAATATGGGAAGAAAAGGTTTGAATAAACCGTAATTAATAAATTGTAAATGTATGTGATATTAATTTAAATGAATAAAGAATTATTTTAAAACTGAAAATTTTAAATTATCTAAAGGAATAAGAAGCAAATTGAGGAATCTAAATTGGAATTCAATTAAAAGTATTTTATATCATAATTAAGGAATAAAATCTGAAATTAAAGGATTTTTGAATAAATAAAATAAATTGGAAATCAATTTGAGGAAATTGATTTAAGTGATTGAAGTTGGAATTTTCTCTGGATAGCCAAGTACGATTTTCAAGCAATCTTAAATATAAGTTAAAGGTTTTAAGGTTGTTTTAAAAAGCATATTTTATAAAATTTATTATTTTTAAATGTTTAAATTCTAAAGTAAATATTTTTCAAAAACTATTATCGTAGTAATTATTAAATGACTTGGCATTTGTTTTTAAAGAAAAATCTAGTTTATATTTTATAAAAGTAGCCTTATTATTTATTAAATATTTCTAAAGTACATATTTTAAAGTAGTTTCAAATTTTTGAGGCTATGAAGTATACTTTATAACTAAGTGCTTTTAAAATTATTTTAAAGCTAAAAGTATTTTATACTTGGCGTTTCAGTGGAAATAAATATTGGGAAATTATTCCGAGAAAGGAATATGTTTGAAACTGTTTTCAAAAGGAGTTTGAAAGGTGAAATTATATCATGTGAAGATATCTTTTTGAGATAAATAAATAATTTGGAAAATTATTTATTGGTTGATGGTTGTTTGTGAATATAATTGATAGTTAAATAACCGACTATCAATATTGGCCAACTGCGTTGATCGTTTCGAAGAGACCGGGATCGAGATTTATTTCTCGAAAACCACTTCGATCTGGTTTGTACGTTTCGTGTAAACGATTGTGGATTTGAAGATGGAGCAATGAAGTGCAAGCGCTAGTCGCTACTAATCCTGAGGATATTTCCAAATGGATGTAGTAGGAATAGTGCCTTCGGTTCCGTTCGAACCCGGGACGGACTTGTATGGATGAATGCTTGCGAAAACATCGTCAGGTGGACGATGGGCATTCTAAAGGATATTGTTCTAAAAAGGTAACGCTTACCCTCAAGCCTCATCAAATGGGAATGATTGAAAATCAGGGGATATGCAGCAAGGCTAGGTGGGTAGCACCCAAGCAGGGTGAGGTCATTCCATTCTAGATGTCCCTTTTTATTTTTCGGCTTAGTGGGCGGTTGCTGATCCCAATCGCGGGGTGATCTCACTCGAGATTGTCCAGTAAGGGATGGTTCCGGCCTTATGTGGCAGGGGAGCGGGCGTACTCCTCGGTACGGTGATCTAGGCCCCGTACTGTGACAGGTGGTACCCCAGTGCCTAGTCATTAGTTGGAAATCCATTCTCCATACGAGCCTTGTACGAGTTTTGTTTGTATTACCCACTCTGTGGCTAGTAGCTGGAATTTAATCATATAACAATTTCGGCTATTTTATAAGTATTTGTATATGGACACTATTATAATATCAGAAGATTTCTATAAAAATTGTTTTAGCTATCGTAAGGTAAAAACCCGACATGTTTATTTGTGGCGTGGTCTTACGAGATGCTTTTGTTTTCAAAGGATTTTTGAAACTTTAATAATCAATTGGGTGTGATTTTCTCACGCTGGTATTCCAGACTGACTCGGGTGTTATATAAATGTAATGCTCGGGTCAGACCAAGTATTATAGAATACATGATATGATGCTGTGGAGCTCAGGAGACGAGCAGGATGGCGCTACGTACTCCCGTACTTGTATATATATACATATTCCGCTGTGTTGAGTTGTTGTGTATTCAGTTGTAGGTTATCGATGTTGAGCTGTGACTGATGTATTCTGATGATGTAAAATATATAAGCAGATATATTTGATTTTGAGTAAAGATCATATATTATCTATTATATTTTATTCCGCTGCGATGGTTAGATTCTGCTGTTGTTTTCTATTTTCTTCTTCTACCTCTTCTTCTTTAACCCAAATGGTTCGTATTTCTGTACAACTTGAGTTGATTGTTGTAGAATAGTGTTGACTCAAGGGGTACGGATTTGCGGGTCGTTACAGAATTAAATTTGAAGGAGTTAAAAATAAATTGAGTTGGAATCAATTTAAAATGGTTATAAGCTAAAGTAATTATTTATTCACATGAACACAGTCGAATTGCGCAGAAATAAATTGTCATTTGACGAAAACAAGATTAAATAAAATTCTATGAATTGATAGAAGTGACATAAAATTGATTTTGAAATCAATTGAATTGGATATGAGCTTGTTTGGATTAAAAATAAATTGAATGTAAGAAATTTAATTGTAAACCATTAAAATTGAATGAAATGGCATATGAATTGGTTGAAAGCAATTAAATTAGTTTTGAAATCATATAAACTGCTCATGGAAAGTGTTTGGTGCATGTTGCTTATGAAATGCATGTGTTTAGCTATTGAAAGTAAGTGAATGTTAATAAGTTTCATATATTTAGTACTTACATGTTTGAATTGAGTAAGTACAGCTACCGGGAAACCGTTTGACTGGATTGGGTCGCGCTAATTGCTAAAATAATAAGTCGCTTGCTTAAAAATGCTAAATAAAGGTACGCCAACGCAATAACAATAGGGAATGTGAACTAATTCTGTTTTTCCAACCGTGCGGGTCAATGTATATATATATATATTTATATCTCTAGTCAAATTGCAAAAGCTCCTCTGTACAAAGGAGACTCTGTCAAAAAATTTCGAAAATTTTGGAAAAGTTGTTGTTAGAGACAAAACGATTTCAAATTGGAGTTGAGATAAAAGGGTTTTGGAAATGGAAATTGAAACTAATTGTTTAGTTGGAACTAAAGGATTAGGAAAGTGAACTTGGGATTTTTGATTTCAGAGGGTAAATTGAAATTTGCTCGGCAAAGGTATGTATTTAAATTTCTGTATGAAATTTGATGATTTTCTAGTGTAGCCACTTGGCTTTTGGTTTTCTTTGGGAATTTGGGAGTCCGTAGAGGCATTTTGTAGTTGTTCCGAGCTAGCCGTGAAAAGGAGATGCCGGCGAAATTTTTCGAAAATATAGGGAGTTAGAAAAATTTTGAGAAAATTTTGATAATTCAAAATTTGATTTTAAATTCAAATTTGAATTGTTAATAAGTAATATTATTTGGGACTTATGGACAAGTTTGGAAAGCTATAAAAAGGGTTAGTGTGTCTTTAATAAAAGATATGTTATGGCAAGTTGATAAAACCGGTTGGTTTTGGAAAATAGTTAACGGGTTGTTGACCATTCTTCTTAACTAGCAATTTCGGGGACGAAATTATTTTAAGGGGGAGGAATGTGACGACCCAGAATTTTTGGATGTTTGAAATTGGAATATTTAATCGATTTTAAATATTTAAAAGTTAATTTTTAACTTGAATTCAAATATTATTATTATTTAGCAATTAAGTTATTGGATTTAATAAACTGAACTTGGGTAAATTATTGAATCTTCGGTTTTAAGCCCGTTAAAAATAATTTGAAGGCTTGTAAAATTTATATTGATAATACTGAAGATAGTAAAGTGTTAAAATTGAATTGTAAGTTTATTTGTTCATTTTGAAAATATATCGTTTAAATCGATATTTAAAAATAGCCTTCCGAGGCACAGTCTTGGAATTTGACGAAACCAGTCCCATTGGATCCGTAATATTGTATTATTATCGGATTTTAATTTTCGTAGTGTTTGGAGTGATCGTTTGGCTGTACGATAAGTAAACGCGTTGAAAATTAAATCAAAATTTAATATAATAAATGTGTTCAAAAAGCTATCTTCTTCATACGATCGAATTAGGACTCGGAACTTTTTCCATTGCATTCGAAATAGAGATATAACATTAGAAAAGCCTAGCGGCATGCCTCGATAGGAGATCAAGTTTTTAAGTTGCATTTATCGGAACGGTTTGAATTTGAATTTAAATTGAATATTTATACTAGTCGACTGTAGTTGAAATTATCTCACATCAACCCTTTTCCAGTCCTTTCCCAAGCACTGTAGCCTTCTGTCGCACGCCACATTCTTTTCACAACATCACGTCCCCTCCCTCTTTATTTTCAGCCGAGCCTTTCATTTTAATTTCAGAACTTCAAAGAAAGAAAAGAAAAGAAAGATCAAGCAGATCGAGAAATAATGGCCAAGCGAAATCAATGAGGAACGAACGGAACCCAATTCGTTCGAATTTGAAAATATAAGAGGGGAAAGGCCAAGGAAAATCGCAAGGCAGGACCACGCTTGGAGGCACTGCAGCATGGCTCGGCGACGTCGCTCGCAACCCTAGAGCTTGCACACGAAGATAGAGGGAGCTCGACGATGGGTCGTAGGGGCTAGAGTGGAGCGGAGATCCAAGCGAGGCCGTGTTCATGCTTATCGTTGAGGCTAGGGTTTGTGTTCGCGATGCGAACGAGGCGAGGCGGCGACTGCGAGAGGGGAGCATGCGTGCGCGAGGCTAGTAGTTGGGGGGTTCGACCTCATTGCAGTCGCGTCGTTCGCGAGGAAGAGGAGGGACAATCGTAGGTCGCTGTGTGGTGGTTTGGGTAGGCGTGGCTCTCTGGGCAAGGCAGCTTGGACGATGGTGATGTCTTCGAGGTAGGGTTTTAGCAGGTTATTCTTCAATTTACGCTATTTTATAAATATGAAAGTAAAACAGAAAACAAAAGTGTAAAAAAGTATATATAGTTGAAAGAAAAAATAATTACTTAGACAATTGGATTAAAAACAGTTTGTTTTTAATTCAATTTAGTAGATATGATTTTGGGAAAAGATGAAAAAAAGAAATATATATATATATATATATATATAGGAATTTTAAAATAGTTGAAAGTTTATACGGAAGTTAGGTTTTCTAAATATATATAAACTATTTAGAGTATAATTATATATATATGTAGTTTCAAAATAAAATAAATATACAGATACACATCTTAAATCTACTAGTTTATTAAAAAAATAATATATGATGGAGATTAATTTGTCTAATAAACTTATTTAATTATTTTAGTTACTAAGTTATTATTTAAAAGAAAACTAGTTTAGTATTAAATAATTAATTAATTGAATCTATTAAACGAAAATTTATTGTTCGATTAGTTCAAAATGTTAATAAACCATATAATGTTTATTCAAGGTCTAAATCGTGGTGAATCAAGCCGGTGTGGATCGGACTGCAATTAAAAGTTAAAGGTGAGTTAATCTCACTCAACTGGGTATGATATAAATTTAAACGGTTAAATTTAAATAAATGATTGAATTGATTTGATGTGATATATTATATGTATAGTAGTATTTATTGGAGCGATTGATTTCCCGCATTATATAGCGATGAGATGCTATGCGCCGCACAATAGCGGATGATATTATATAAATCACATATATCGCGATATTCCACCTTGAAGTGGAATTGGTATTTTATATTGTGCTAACATCTGTGGATGCAGGGAAACAGGTTGGAGGGATCCAACTGGATTCCTCAAAATTATTTAGATTGTTTAATATTCTGTGTTATGAATATTTGATATTCTATGATAAATTATATTGATAAATGGAATATTGAATGCTATGGTTTGCTTGAATATATTTCGGTACACCGAGTTATCAAAATATATAAAATTGGATTTTTGAAAAGAAAATAAAAGAGTGAATTTTTAAGTAAAATAATCATAGAGAATTTGAATAAATTTAAGAATGAACTGGATAAGAATAAAAGTGATTTTAAAATTCTAAAAATATAATTCCGAGTATGGAAAAAGGGGATTTGAATAAACAGAAAAATAATGAATTATAAAACTCAAGTGATATTATTTAAAGGAATAAAGGATTTATTTTAAAATTCACGGTTTAAATTTATTTGAAAGGATAAAGAAGGAATTTGAGAAATATAAAATTGGTATTTTCAGCTAAAGATTTTAAATCATAATAAAGAAATAAAACCTGAAGTTAATGGATTTTGGAGTAAATGGAGTAAGTAAGGAAATTTATTTAAAAGTGAAGTAAATTGGAAAACCAATTTGGGGATTGATTTAAGTGTGTAAAACCAGGATTTTTAAAGAGAAGCGAGACTAGAAATTTGAAAAATTGGTTTATAAAAGCGATGTGATATATCAATGGATATTTGGAAGGATAAATTCACGGTGGGAATTTATTAAGGGAATGAGTAAATTTGTTTAAAAATAAATAGTGATTTATTTTTAAAAGATGTGGAAGAGAAGCGTATTTCCCTAGATAGCCAAGTACGTTTTCAAAGCAAATTTTTAAATATAAGTTAAAAGTTTTAATGTTGTTTTAAAAAGCATGTTTTAGAAAATTTATTATTTCTAAATGTTTAAATTCTAAAGTAAATATTTTGTTCAAATTTATTTTAGTAATAATCATTTAAAGGTGACTTGGTATTATGTATTAAAAGGATAAAAAATTTAATTTTATATCTTATAAAGTAGCTTTATTTTAAATATTCTTAAAGTATATTTTATAATAAGTATTTTAAATTATTTGTGCTTGGTGTTTTCAGAAATAAATATTTGAAAATTTATTTCATGAGAAAAGTGGTGCTTGAAAACTGTTTTAAAAAGGGTTGAAAATGGAAATATATCTTGTGAAGATATTTTGAGGTTAATAAATAATTCAGGAGGAATTATTTATTGTTTGATAGTTGTTTATGAATGTTAATTGATAGTTAAATAACTGACTATCAATATTGGTCAATGAGCTGATCGTTTCGAAGAGACCGGGATTGAGATTTATTTCTCAAAAACCACTTTGATCCGGTTTGTACGATTTCGTGAGGAAGACGAGTTTGGATTCGAAGATGGAGCAGTGAAGTGCAATGGATAGTCGCTACTAATCCCGAGGATGATTCCAAAATGGATGTAGTAGGAGTAGTGCCTTCGGTTCCGTTCGAACCCGGGACGGACTTGTATGGATGAGTGCTTTCAGAACATCGTCAGGTGGGCGATGAGCATTCTAAGAGATGTGTTCTAAAAAGGTAACGCTTAGCCTCGAGCCTCATCAACCGGGAATGACTGAAAATCAGAGGATATGCAGCAAGGCTAAGTGGGTAGCACCCATTAGGGTGAGGTCATCCCTGTCTAGATGTCCCTTTTATTTCGGCTTAGTGGTGCGGTTGCTGATCCCAACCGTGGGGTGATCTTACTCGGGATTATCCAGTAAGGGGTAGTCCCGGTCTTGTGTTAAAGGGGATAAGGATTAATCCTTGGTACGGTGATGTAGGCCACATACTGTGATAGGTGGTACCCCAGTTCCTAGTCATTAGTTGGAAATCCATCCTCCCTACGCTCCTGTACGGTTTTGATTGTGCCCAACTATTGTTGAAACGTGAGATGTAAGCATTTCAACTAGATTCTATTTTACTTTCTATAGACATTATTATAATATCAGACGGATTTGATACCAGGTGTTTTGGCTATCGTAAGGAAAAACCCGACATGTTTATTTGTGGCGTGGTCTTGCGAGATGCTTTTGATTTCAAAAGATTTTGAAACTTTAATAATCAAGTTTATGTGGTTTTCTCACGCTGGTATTCCAGACTGACTCGGGTGTTAGTTAACTATAATGCTTGGGTCAGACCGAGTACTATAGGATACATGAAAGATGCTGTGAAGCTCTGGAGACGAGCTAGATGGCGATATGTACTTCTGTATTTGTGTTAAATATTCCGCTATGTATTTAGATTATGAGGACAGGTTATAATTACTGTCCATTTGTGCGTTATTTATACCCTGACGATGTAATGAATAAACAGATTTGTTTTTGAGTAAAGATCATTTATTATCTATTATATTTTATTCCGCTGCGATGGTTAGATTCTGATGTTATTTTCTATTTTCTTCTTCTACCTCTTCTTCTTTAACCCTGATGGTTCGATTTTCCGTACATCTTGAGTTGATTGATGGAGAATAGTGTCGACTCTAGGGATATGGATTTGCGGGCTGTTATAGTTTAAATGTCATATAGCGATTTCTGCTATACCATCTTTTATTAAATTTCATCCCCAAAACCTTGTCGTATGAACTTGAGCTTGTGTTTTTGCTAAAGGGAATATTGAAAATTATTAATCATTTTGATTAATCATAATTTAAATTAATTAATCATTTTAACTAATTAATTTGAAATTAATCAACCACTTTAATAAATGATGTTTAAAATTAGTTTATCTTTAGATTTAATTAATCATTTTTGCTAATGATGTTTTATAATTAATTAATCGCTTTAGCTATTGATTATTTGAGTTTAACTAATTCTTTTAATTAATGATAATGGAGTTTAATTAATTTATTTAACTTAAATAATTATTTAAATTAATGATAACGGAATTAAATTAATTATTTCAATTTATGATAATTGAAATTAATAATCATTTTAAGCAATGATATTTAAAAATAATTAATCATTTTATATAACGCTATTTGAAATTTATTAATCATTTTAATTATTGATTGTTTTCAAATTTAATCAATTGTTTTAACTAACAATATTTAGAATTTCGTTAAATCATCTTAATTAATGATGTTTTATAATCAAATAAAACATTTTAACAAATGATGTTTTAATTAATTGTTTTTGCTAGTGGAGTTTGAATTTAATTAATCCAATTAATTTATGATTAATTGAACTTAATTAATTATTTTATTTAATGGAATTTAAAATTATTTATCATTTTAATTAATGATGTTTGAGATTAATTATTCATTTAATTAGTGATTATTTGAATTTTATAAATCCTTTTAACTATTGATATTTAAAATTAATCAATTAATTTAATAAAAGTGATTTAAGTAAATTATTTAATAAAATAAAATTGCTTTAATTAACCGACTCAAAAGTTAATAAACTTATTTAAAGTTAACAAACTGATTTAATAAAGATTTTTAAAGCTGATTTACCATTGTTATAAATGTGTTTGGAAATAATTATCTATTTTACTATAGATAATGGAATTGATTATTTAAAAGAAATTTTAAATGTGATTAATTATCTTTTAAGATAATAAATATTGTTTTAAAGTTATGAAAAATAAATTAGAACTAGATTATTGGGATGTTAAGTTGGATAACCCTTTGGGAGTTCTGTCCGATGTTGGTTTAGGCCTTCGGGATCTGCCTCTTGGAAAAATTATTCTCTTAAAATTTTAACAATTAGGAGCTAATTCTGAAAGTGTTTTACCAATACAGAAATAAAAAAAAGTTCATTTAAATTTTAAAAGCAAAAGTTTGATTCGTTTATGGAAATGAATTATTTCTGTATATCGAATCACTTATATGGAAACGATTTACTTGTATATAATTAGCACTAAACATCGAACAAGTAAACTTGTCGCTATTTCAAAAATTAATAGTAATCATTGGAAATGACTTTAAGGTAACACTACCTTGGTTTGTCTAGTTTTATCATAAACTAAGAAAAAGTGTAGGTTTGAATTCGATGAGCGGTGATAAGTATACAAGACTTAATTTTCATATATGATCATTTTATATCTTCGATAGTTGGTATCTCAGCTATCGGTTACTTCAGCTTCTATGCTATTGTCATTCTAAGACGATTTATAACTCCGTTGAGCTTTGTTATCCTTTATCGAAAATGACTAAAACCAAGGCATGAAAAAGGGAAGTCATTATTGTGCTTCATTATTCTAAGACGATTTATCACTGATATCCAACGTCCAAAAAACTAAAACCAAGGCGCGAGTGAGAGCCAAGCCATATTGGCCACACCCATCGGGTACATTCATATTATCTAGATAGGTTTCGGCATGCCTGCATTGATGTGAAATATTTAGAAGCTCGTGTGAAGCGGGGTCTAGCGTGGAATTTCCCGAAAGTGACGCGTGTGCTCTCAGGTATATTTTATCTAGAGGTATACTTTCGTAAAAAGGGGAGGCACCCTCCTAGTTATATTGGATAAATTCATTTACTTATTTGATTCGAACCTTTTAATAAAAAAATTTTGTAATTACAATGGAAAGAGTAAACCACCCTTCATGATGTTTTATTAGAGTTTTTCAGTCCATTCTATCAAGTTTAGATTGTTACCTTATTCTGTCCATTCTATCAAGTTGGATGGTTGTCTTATTCTATCATTTTATTAGGTTTGGATGGTTACCTTATTTTGTTCATTCTATCAAGTTAGACTGTTTTTCCTTGCTCTATCCATTCTATCCAGTCTGGATGGTAGTGTATGGTGTCGACTTTCGATGGTCAAAATGGTGGGTAGTTACATTTGGTATCAAAGTGTGAGGTTAAGCGAGAATCTTGGCTTTGGTAGTGTTTGGCTCATTAGAGATAGGGTAAGTGACACTCTAGAATGAGTTTGAAAATTTGGTGAATTAAATATTTTCCTATGATTTTATTTTATATTTATATAAAAGAATAATTTTCAAAACTCTATATAGTTATATAGTGTGTTGGTTTAAGTGTGATAGTATTTGTTTATTATCACTATTGTTTGTTCGGTTATGCTTAATTTAAATAAGAAGCATTAAATGTTGCTCATTATTTGTTAAGGAGTGTTCGGTTTAATTAGGAGCATTTATAACTTTGACAAAACGAACCCTTTGTGAATTAATTTCACAATTTGATTATAAAGTTGTTTGGAGAAAATGTTAACATGAAAATTCACCTTTTAATAACGGTGGGTTAGGAATTAAACTTGATAAAATGTTATTAATATGATGTAAATAATGGGATAAGATATTTAGAGAATAAGTATTCGAGATAATAAAGTAGCATTATTATAATATGAAATAATTTTTACGTAAGGAAATTTTATATAGATTTGTTTATGGAATATGTTTTAAAAAGGATTTTTAATCTAAATGTTGGGATTTTTGAAAATAATTTGAAAAATATTTTTGAGAAATAAAATAGCAGCACTTTTGGAAATAATTGAAAGCGAAAATATTATTAGAAGTAAAATTTAAATGGAATGCATTTTTCTTTGGGATAATTAGGTGGAAATCGGTTCGATTAACTTTGTGGTAATCTAAATAATCTTCTAAGTGACAATCAGATGTTTGGTTAGGCAAATGCTATGGAGTACTTAGTAAATTATTCTCATTATCAATGTGCGATTGAGATGAGTTCAAATCCGATTAAACCCAAAGTGAGTTTAATAAATAAATAGTTTAAAGTTATTTAATGCGAAAATATATGGAATATGCCTTCATAAATGAGTTTTGAAATAAAAGCTGGGTATTTAATTTTTAGGTTCCCTTAAATGGGAATGCTTTCCAAGACAAAAAGTATTATCAATAGGAGATTGTTTCGATAAATAGGAATTTTCTCTTAGAGAAGTTATGATTTAATGCTTTATAAGAAATAACTTCATAAATTATTTTTAAACTTGAGTGAGGAATTACGAGATAACTCATAAATAATTTTAGTATTGAAAAAAATACTAAGTGAAAATATAAGTGAATTAGAAAACTTTTAATATAATTTAGAAACTAATAAAATATAGATTATTACTTTCAATTTTGTTTGAGTGAGTTTGGGTAATCTCCTAACCAATAACCAAAGGCTAATGAGAAAATAGTAAGCTTACATAATTCTCTACGGTTTTGGACAATTAAGAAAGTTTTGAACCTAAGTTAAAATTTGTTTGTTAGTCATTTGACATTTTGAAACAATGTTAAGTGGTAAGTTTTCCTTTATGAAATTTGATTGACTACTTGTATTAGTTTATTCCTTCATAGAATTTGATTGATTTAATTTGATTGAATTGAATTGTTTGGCTGTGTGATTTCATATACCATTGTCTATAAAGTTTAAAATTTATAGGCAAAAGAATTTTTAATTGTGGTTACTAAAACCTAAATCCCGGTGATTTTGATAAAGATGGTTTTTGAAGATTTTGGAAAAGGAAAAGATATTTATTTATTCTATTTGATGTTTTTTGAAGAACCGGAATACCACTGGACGATCTATGTTATTTTGAACTAGAGTTTCACCATAATTTATTTAGAGAAATCCCCTCCTCGTCATTTTGAATTTGACCTTTGATTTTCTCGTCTGAGAAACTAAAAAATAAAAATAAAACTTTGAATTGAAAAACCCCGTTATTTAGATCTAAATTTGTCGTCTAAAAATTATTGGATGCATACATCTATTATCAGATATCCTCTTGTTTCTCGCATATGGTTGAGATATGGTTGTCTGTTGCATGAAGATTTATATTATGCTAGCTATTTCATGTAGAATTACATCATATATATATATTTTTCGTTTGATTTTCTTTTAGATTTTGTAAGTACCGACATCAATAGAGCTATTTGATTTTTGTACAGCTGCATATACATAGAAGATAAAAAATTACTTGCCAAAATATAAATTAAACGCAAAAAAGTACCTAATAAATTTAGAACATTTGGTTTAGTTGATTATCTTATGCCCAAGATATGGGAGGCCATTTGGCTTTTGTTTTCTTTGATTGGTTTGGTGCCCATAGAGGCGATTTATAGTTGCACCGATCGAGCCGGGAAAAGTAAAGGTTCGCAAAATTTTCCAAAAACTTAAGAGTTGGAATTTTTTTGAAAATTTTGAATTTTTTTGATAACTAAAATTTGAACTTTCAAGTTATATTCGGGAATGAATGAATAGGAGAGAATTAATTGGTATATGTAAATAATTTAAAAGACTTGGAGACTTTGAAAATCTATTCTAGTTAATGGGTTTTGAAAATAAGTTTAATAACTCATTTTCGTTAATAGTTTTAAACTTAAGGTTTGAAAACATTTTCTTCCTTAGGAATTTCAGGGACGAAATATATTTAAGGGAGGAGAATGTAATGACCCAAAATTTTGGTTATTTAATTTTAAATGTTTAATTAACTTTAAATATTTAAAATAATTGAATTTTGTAATTTAATAATTTACAATTCAAATATATGGGATAATTAAATATTAGAATTGTGAAATAAAAGTCAATTAAATGGATTTAATAATTTTATTTAACTTCTTGAAACTAATAAAAATATTGGTGACTTCAATTGTAATTTATTTACAAATAGAAAATAGATTGGATAAATTTCGATAATTAAATATTTAAATCTATGAAACTAGCCTTCTAGAGCACATTCTCGATTTTCGACGAAGCCATTTTTAGTGAATCCATAATGGTGATTTTTACTACTGTAACAACCCTAGATTTTTCATATATTTTAATATTTGACTTTATTTTATTTTGAAATTATTTTAAACTTGTTTTATTTCAAACATTTCATTTTTAAATATAAGTGTTGATTATTATGTGAATTATAATTTCAAACCGATATAAATTGGATATTTTACTGAAAGATGAATTTTTGTTCAAATTGGTCAAACTTCGACTTTTAAATTTCAAATTAAAATTTTTAAACTCCTAAATTTTATCTTTTATTATGGAAATAGATTTAATAACTTGAATACTGCTTTTCGTTTCGTTGAAAACGGACTTAAACTGTGAAAGTTATGTACATTTCAATTTTGAGTATAATTTGTTTTATTTTGCAATTTTATCTATTTTAAATTATATAAATCATATTTTCTTTTTTATATTTTATTTTAATATGTTTTAATATGTTATTTTATGTATATTTTGACTTTTAAATATTTTTAAAGTGATGTTTGAATTTTTCCAAAGCTTATTTAATTTATTTCCAAATTTTAAAGCCTAGTTTCCATTTTTCTGCTATTTTCTTTATTTAAATTATATATAAATTAAATTATATATATTTACTTGTGAATGCATTTTTATTTTTATGTTATTATCTTTGTTATACATATTTTTACAAGCCCATATAAATTTTTCAAATTTCATTCTGTCTATTTTCCATTTATTTTTAGACTAGTTTGCAATTTTGTGCTATTTTCTTACTTTTTAACTTATATGATTAATAAATATTTATATATATTTTATATTTTTTTGCATTTTCGAAATTTTACTGAAATTATTATTATTCTCAGTAATTTAAACTTATATAAATAAATTAAGGAAATTTGAAAGGTTTGCGACTCTTTAGTTGCTTATGTCTTTTCACCTAGTTTCACCTTTTCATTTCCTAACTCTTGCATTCATTTCTTTGGCCGTTCATTCCACCACTATAGCCTGAGTTTTATTTCTGAAATTCACGTGAAAGCACTTCTTTCTCTTCACTTCTCATCCATACTTTCAAACCTGAAAGAAAACTTTGGGTAATGTCTTCCTTTCCATTTCTTTTTCCACCTCTTCCATTGATTTTAAGTGATTTTGCTTTGCCTTCATCTTGCATTTGTTCGACCACACTCCCCCACCACCTTCTCCGACCTGTTCCACCACCATCCTTAGCCTCTTCACCCTCCTCCCCCTCTGTGATGATCAGGCCGTGGTCCCCACAAAAACTATTGTAAAACATCTTGAAACAATGCTAGCCAATCACCATTTGCACCATCACCTTCATGTTCAACCACGGCCACCACCTTCAGCCGCCACAACCTGACTTCCACCAGCCAAATTCCAACCTGACACACCTTTGCACACCCCACCTGACCCCACCTGAAGTGGCCGTGCTCCTCCATGCCTTGGCCGAGCCTTGTAGTGGCCTTGAACCCATGCAAATGCCTTGTGTGTTCGCCTCTTGCCTCACAAACTTGTGCATCACTTTCTCTAGGCTAGGCCGACCATTTTGAGTCCACAACCAGACCTTAGAGCAAGCCTTAGTCGTGTATTTTCTAGCCATGGCTGAGCCTATGCTAGATGGAAGCAAGTGCAATAGTTTTGGTTTTGTTTTATTCAATCCATTTCTAACATTGTTTAAGTATATCTTGTTTTGAAACTTATGTTTATATATTTGTTTGTCTCATGTATCCAAGAAGAATTAATCTTTGGCTCTTCTACTCATCTTTGTGTCGTATTATCATGCTTGTTTGGATTTCATTCGTGCATTTGTTTGTGTGTCTTCAGCTCAAAGCGGTGAGTTATTCTCACCAGACAATATGTACATATATAACTAGTAAATTTGACTCCTTTTGAATCTGTAAAATGCATTATCATCTTACACCTGCTATATTATGATTATATGATGTTCACCCATGCTTAAACACCTGTTATAACATATGTTACTGTTATATTATGTTGTTCTGTTATTTTTATCAGTTTAACACACTGCAAGTTCCCTTTAGATTAGAATCACTATGGATTGAAATGATACATACCCGAACGGACTTTAGAATAGGAGAAAATCATTATGGGCTGAAATGATAGGCCTGAATGATTTTCAATTATTTTCCTTTACTTGGGATTGCGGGTTTGAAATGATCAAACCCGGGTTTCTATGTAAATTACGGGTTGAAATGATATATTACCCGTATCACTTTACCTAGGCTAGAAAATGAAATACAGACCCGTTGTTAAAATATGTTTTTCTAAAAAATTTAAAATATTTTAGAAATGTAAATATTATAATATTTTGATTTAAATTTGATTAAAAATGATTTTTGTAAAGCATTATTGATTTTCTAAAAATTTATAAGTGAAATAAATAAATGGTAAAGTTAGAAAATCTGAAATGTAAGTTATTTTGGAAATTATAATTTGAATTAAATATGAAAATATAATAAATTTGTGATATTTCGAATTAAATGAATTTAAAATGATTTTATAATATATTAATGATTTTTGAATAAAGTTAAAATGTGAAATGAATGAATATTTAAGTTGAAATTTTGAAATATAACTAAAATTGGAAATTTGTGAATTTGGCTCAAAAGTGAATTTTAAGTTAAGTAAATAAAATGAAATTAAGTTATATTTGAAAATTTTAAACTTAAGTGTTAAGTTAAATTTAATTTAATGAATTTAAAATTTAATGTTGGAATTTAATAAGTGAATTATGATTAAATTTTGATTTTTGAATGGAGATTTAACTTTATAAAATCATGAGTATAAGGGTATTTGAATGATTGTTTTAAATTGAAATTATATGATTTTATAAGTTAAAAATGATTTAAATAAAAATATAATTGTTTGTGAAATTATACTGAATATTTGAAGTTAATTAACTGCATTTCTGAAATGCTATTAATTCTAATGTAAATGATAATACAGCATTTGTAAATGTTGTAGTTGATAATAATGGACCAAATGGCTAAGTTTAATTAAAGGCTATTATAGCATTTTTGTAAATGTTATAATTGTTGAATTTAACTAAGTTTTATTTGAAACTAATGCAACCCTATTACAACATTTTTAAATGCTATCTTTTGTTAAATTGAACTGTTTTGAATGTAACTTTCTGTAGCAATTTCTAAATGCTGCGAAAGTTGAATTTTCATCTGTTTCAATAAATTAAATGAATAAATGAATTTTGATGGACTAAAATTTTGGAAATTTAATAATTTAATTATTAAATATAATAACTTCATTTTATGATTTAAAATGAAATAATTTGTTTCGAAATATAAACTATTTTGAAATGTGTTTTGTAATGGTATTTAAATTAAATAAAAATGAATGTGGTTTGGAAGATATGATATTTTGATATGTTGAAATGGATTTTGAATGATATTGAATTTTGAAATGATATTTGCTTTTTAAGTACAAAATACCATTTTGAAAATTTAACCACGGGATGTATTTAATTTACAGTTTAACTGATTCTTAAAGGATGGGCGATCCCAAGCATCCTTTAAGTTATGGTGCATTTCTACTACAGTTCACTTGAGTTGGTTTACATTATATAAGTATATATTGTCCTGACTCGAGTGTTTTGTGTTTTACTTTACGCTCGGGTCAGCCTGATTATTTATAGCTTAGCTTTGGATTTCTTTCTGAAGCTAGTAATCGCTGGAGATTCTGCTTGTCTAGTTATCTGTTCCCTTTATGTTTCAGTTGCTCTATTTCAGCTCTGGTATTTATAAACTGCTATGTATTTGAGATTTCTATTGTATATGTTTTTCAGACTGATATTATGTATTATGTTTTGAGAGTTTGTTATAGTAGCTTCATGAACTACTATGGTATTTTAATTTTCGCTGCGAGTTATTCTAATATTTCTGTGTCTGTGATTCTGTGATTGTATTTCATTTGCTCCAAATTTATTTACAACGCGGTATATTGAGCAATTCAAGTCCGGCATGTGTGTCTGCGAATGGCTGAAAATATCTGGTTGTTACAACTACGCTATCGAATTTCGTAGCAATCAGACGTATCGTTTGGTCGTGGGAGTTCATAACACGTTGAAACTAATATAGAAATTTAATATAATAACTAGGTCCAAAAACATATCTTCTACATACGATGGAATTAGTTCTCGAAACAAGTTGCATTGTGTTCGGAATCGGGGTGTAATATATAGAACGTCAGGCGGCATGCCTCGTTTGGAGTCCGACATTTTTGGGTAAGTTTTGTTGAATATTTTAATATAAAATAGACATATGTACACATTCCCCTTGATTTTGGCCATACCCTCCATTATGCTACCTTATACCCATGCCCATATAAGCCACCATACCCTTCACCTATTTAAGCATTGTATGTAAAGCAAGAATGGTCTTCCCTCGTTTAATATCCAAGTTCAAAATTCAAAACAAAAACACATACACTTCTAAAAATCTTGATCCTTGCTTCATTAATTTTTTTACTTGAGATCTTCTTGCTAAGGTGTGTGGGGGGACTACGGCATCATAGTGGACAGGCTCGATAGTTTCGTCAGTTGATGGTTTGACTAGTTTTTCGATAGCTAGGTCATTGAGGCAGAGTTGGATTTGAGCTTGGTTTTGGCTTTGACAATGGATGGAGTTTCGGTGGTGACAAGATGGGGGTGCGGCCTTGTCTTGGTGGAGGCGACGATCGCCTATAGCACGTATTAGGGCAGAAGTTGTGATCGACTAGAGGTGTACGAGCGGGGCGAGGCGATGGAAGGCGAGTCGAGTGAGTGTAGAGATAGATGATGGCGTTGTCGGAATTTGAATTCAACAACTAGAGCTCTGTATCAATGCATGCACGACCATGGAATTTTTGGTTTATCTTTTACGGTGCATACATGTTTTTGGATTGGGGGAGGAAGAAGAAAGGAAGAAGAGGGGCATATTTGTAATTTTATACAAGTTGTTTAAATTTTAATTTTTAAATTATTCAAAACTTATAAATTTTATATCTTGCTCATTCGAGGTCGGATTTGAGCACCATTTGTTCTATGGACTCGTGTCGTCGAGATCTTCACGATGGAATTTGTTTGGATGGATTTGGTGCAAGTGAAAGTTTAGGCTAAAATAGAACGGTCGTTCGGTTGTAGTCCGAAATCGGATCGTTTCGGCGGAAACAAAAATCAATATGAGTTTAACTTACATTTTATTTTATTTTTATTATGTCATATTAACGATTTTTATAAACGTTTATTGATTGTTGGGATGTTAGTTAAATTGTTGATTGCTTATTTGGTTGAGTGTAACGACCCATATTTTTGGGTTTTCAAATTTGAATATTTAATTATTTTAAATATTTGAATTTGAATTTAAATTGTGATAAATTATCTGTTTCGAATTTAGACTTAATTTTCAATGACATATTTTTAATTTATTATATAGAATTTTTCCATAATTTTTAGTTTAGAAAATAAATAAATTTTCGTGTGACACTTTTTGCAGAAAACGTCGGTACTTTTGAAATTTAGCAGAACAAGTTAACTTATCTATTTTATTACTGTTTTGTGATTGTCTTACGAGTTGAGCGTGATCATATTTTTATTCTGGTCATTCGCGGTCCATACATGAACATAATATTTTGTAGCGTCCTACCATGAAACTTTTCTTTATTTTAAAACTTTTAAACAACTTGCACATGTAACATTACTTTTCATATCCTTTCTTACATTTTGATTTTCCTTTCCTTTGGTGGCTATGCATTAATTGGTTGCCCTTGCTTTTTCTTTGCCTTAAAATATACTTACATGTATATTTGAGCACGCATGACGCATAAAAATTTTATTTTTCATATCCAATTTTTTTCCATTCTCTGGCATACTATTCTATGCTTCATTTTCCCCTCCGCTGTGAATCAAAATAAAAATAAAAAATACATGTATGAAAACGAGAAAAATAAAGTGTAGACATATTCGTTTCATATCTTCTCAACAAATACCTGTCACAGCAAAACATTATAAAACACAATCTTTGTCCTATTCTTTTTATCTGTACTCGCACATACTGATGTTTTTTTTAGTCGATGATTTGGTTTTAGTGTTTAATAGTTTGTACTATTGTAGCTTAGTTATGAAGCAAAAATTTGGTTATATATTGAAGCTTACACATCATAGCAAGTATTCATTTTCGTCTCCCTCTCGTATTCACATTATTTCTTCCTTTCCTTCCTCTCCCCCCCCCCCCCCCCCCCAACCGCTCTCTTATTTTTTTTCCTCTTCAAAGTTGTTGCACGTGTACATGAGTATAAGTGTGCATGTGCATGAGATTGTGCGCATGTGAGTGGTGCATGTGTGGAAAGTTGATAAGGGGAAGATACATGTTGGGCTGCTGAAAGGCGATATGAAGTAAGTGGAAGTTGAAGAGGGGTAGTGCTGGCCGTGAAGGGTACATCAGCGGACGTGGGAAGTTTGGGCTCGACATTGCAGCGGAAAAGGGTGCTTGATTCAGAAGCTTTGCGTTGTGGCCGAGGCGGTGGATCCAAGGAAGAGGACGAGTTGTTATGTGCTGCATGGATGCTCGGGAAGGCTTGCGAATATGGGTGGGCCTCTGGCCGTACATGGGAAAACGCACGCATGGGTAGGCAGCGAAGGCTGTAGGTGACTGTCAGTGCATGGATGGTGAGGCTGGTTGTAAGGGCGTTCATGCGTAAGGCAGTCGGAAGGAAGATGCTCGGTGAGTTGGTGAAGTAGGTGGTCTGGAAGTGATGCAAAGCGGAGGGATGAGATGCGCATGCGGCAGCAAGTAATAGCAGAAAATGGGATGCTTGGCCATATGAATTGGCAGCGGGAGTTCATGCGTATAAGGATGTTGGTGGTAGGTGGGAGATGATGGAAGCAGATGCGACTGATGCAAGCTTTGGGACGTGTGCCGGCATGATAAACT
Source organism: Allium cepa (assembly GCA_030765085.1). NCBI lineage: Eukaryota > Viridiplantae > Streptophyta > Magnoliopsida > Asparagales > Amaryllidaceae > Allium > Allium cepa. The sequence goes on from CM060931.1 coordinate 834,236,206, forward strand.
GGAAAAGCAGAGAGGAGGAAGGTAATAAGAGGAAGAAGTATTTGGAAAAGGAGAATAGTGTGGCACTTTTCTTTACAAATGGATACGCAAATTGGTCCAAAATAATGGTGTACAATTACACATGCATGGGAGGGAAGAATGTTGCGGTTGGAGGCTGTTTCATGTATTGGGTCCTTTCTTTGCAAGCCCGTGGGCTTCGGCCGTATGGGCCTTGCTACCTTAAGGCTTTGGTGAGAAACTCTTGGCAATTTAATTGATTTTTATATGAAATGATTTGTTAGATTATAAAATTAATTATGTTGCTCATAATTAACCGGATCGATGCGTGGATTTTTGCTTTGCACTCGTAATGACAAGTGTAACGTCGTAATATAACTTGTTGATAACTTTGGCAAAGTATAAATTTATTATATATTAAACGGTCTAAATTTAAATTACGTTATTTTAGCCAATAACGTTGATTAAAATTTATATACCTTCATTATTGATGTTTATTTGATCAACAAAAATACCGTTGAGTTAAATTGTATTGAATTTTGTTAATTGGACATTTGTTTAGCGGAAATATATCACCTGTAACGACCCGTAAAATTTCGATAATTGAAATTGTTCATTTAATAAGATTTTGTAATTTAGAGTTGAATTAAATAAAAATTTGTAATTTAATAATGAAATAATAACTAGAATGAATTGTAACAATAATAGTGTAAGTTAATTTTTAACGATTCGTCTGGAATTCCAATTGATTGAAATAATGTGAATGTTATAAATTGATTATAAATTCAATGTAAGAAAATGAATGTAAATATGAATTGATTATGGAGATAAAATATAATTAATGGTAATTGAGTAAAGTCAGAATTATGTAAGGAATTATTGTGAGAAATGCGGATTACGCATCTTAAGGCTAGGATTAACACTAGAGGGGGGGGGGGTGAATAGTGTTTATAAAGGATGACTAAATCTTTTTGAGTTTATGTTAATTTAAACACAGATGTGTGCAATATACAGACACAGATATGACCATAGAAACAAACGTAGACGCAAAAATAAAATAAAAAGCAGCAAAAGAAAGAACACGCCGGATTTTATACTGGTTCGGAGTTACCCTACATCCAGTCCGCAACACAAGCAATCTTTACACTTACACCCTCGATTTCAAGGCTACGAGGTACACCCTCCAAAATCACAATCCTCTGGGTAGAGATACTTGATTTTCCGGGCTACAAGTTCACCCACTTGATTTTACGAGCAACAAGTTCACCCAATTGATTTCCCAAGGCTACAATCACACCTTATCACGCTTGATTGATTTTCAAGGCTCTATAATCACACATTTTCTCGCTAAGTTGATTACAAAAGCCCTATAACTCTGAATAGCACTGAGGATCTTGTTGAGATAGTGATAGAAAATCAAACTACGAATGATCGAGTTCAATTCAATGTAGATTTCGGCAGAGTAATGATAAGAATTTTTATTAAGAAAAGTGAAAGAAGAAGAGTGAAAACCAGAAAATCTGATGTAAATTTATTGAAACTGACCCCTATTTATAGTAGAACAACAGTCATGTCCATTCGTGAAAAGTTGTGGCAAATAGACACTTCTTTTGAAATTGAAATTTTAACTCAACTGACACCATGTGGACATCGTCACCATGAGTATGCCGACATCCCAAAGTATTTTTGATGATTTGATTTTCTTTGAAAATAACCTTTATCTTATATTAAAATTATTTTAAACTTTATAATTATACTTGACTATAGTTAAAATTCATAAGTAAATATAGATTATATATATATATATATATATAATTTAACTATAATTTTATATTAAAGTCTAAATATAAATATTTTAAAATTTAAATATATTATATTAAAAGATAGTTTAAAATCATGAGTAATTTGACTTTGAAATTAAAGATGATTTTGAGGCTAAAATTATTTAAAATCTGGATAGATGTTTTTGATGCTTTTAAAAGGAAGGTTTTGAAATCATTTTGAAAACAAGATATAATTTTGAAAAAAAATCATTTTGAATAAAAGGTTAGTGGATACAAAACAATGTTCCACTAGATTTTTCGTAGGTTCCATCCTACTTAGGTTCCCATCCCTTTAACAGGCTCGAAGTGGATTCCATTCCACAAATAAATTGGATTTTAAGATGCTAGTGCTTTTCTAGGAGTTTTAACAAAATTTTCTAATTAAATAATAAATTACTTGAATTCTTGAACTCTTGATAATCTTGATACTCATGAGTCTTCAGTCTTGATATCTTGAATCTCTATACTGTACAATCTTCATTCTTGGTACCTGTATGGTTAAATCCTGCATATACATATATATCTAAACTTATAATGTTAGTATTTATATTTTATAATATATTCTAAGGTTGTTGTCATCAAAACCATCATCTCACGGACTAACAATCTCCCCCTTTTTGATGATGACAACCTATGTTTATAAAATATTACTTCTACCCTAATAATTCCCCATAAAACTAATAACTCCCCCTTAATCTATGCCAAACTACCCTATTTTATACTTCTCCTCCTTTGTCATCAACAAAAACAAACTATAAACTTTATAACTCCAACCTATATAACTCCCCCTAAATCCAATACCCTATGATGTGTGATTATAATGATAGTGTTATCATAAATAATGAACGCTTAGATAATCCTAATCCTAAACTACTAACTATTCTAAGTATATGATAACCATATAGTTATATTTATTAATAGGGAGGAACACATATAAGAACACAATTTATTTATTAATCATATAATTATATTTACATTTTTATTGTAAACGTTAGAAGGAATAAACAACAAAGGTAAAGAAAGAGAAGAAACTAATCTATGTTTTTGAACATAGGAGATTTACGAATCGAACAGTTTGGATAATGGAAACAGAAATTTCCACGTTATTCAACAAGATTCCCATCTTTGTCAGAACCCACTTTTCCAACGCACACAACTTTGTCGTCATCCTCCACTTGTACTTCTTCCATGAGTTCTTCTTCTTCTTCGCTGGCCTCTTGTTCTTGATTGAGTGAAGAATCTTCATCAATCAAGATAGGGTTGGCTTGATTATCCATTAGAAATTTTTGCAAATTCCTAAGAATCTTGCCTTGTCTCTCTTGTTCCTTTGCCATATAGAGTTGAATCACTTGAATTTCAGTCATCATCTGAAGTGCATCCTTCAGAGACTCCTCCATTTTTGTTACACAAGCGAGAGTAGTACGTTGAAATGGACCAGAAGTAGGAGAGGGGAACGAAAATGTTGATTTTATGTTGGATTTGGAAGATGATGCCATGATTTTATTTGTTTCAGAAGATAGAATAGAAAGAGAACAGAGAGAATGATCAAAAATTTGAAAATAAGAAGAATATATAACCAATTTTTTGAATTTTGGTGGGAATTTTTTTTTAAAAATAAATACGTTGTATGTCGCATGGGTATATGGGGATGTCGACATGCTCCTTTATATTTCTACTATTTTATTTATTTTAGTATTAATTATTTATTATAATAGATATTTATATTTTATATTTCAGTTATTGAACAAATACCTAATTCTCTTCTTAATTTAGTAAATATTGATTCATTTAAGGGATTTGTTAAAATATCAGCAATTTGATTCTCAGAATTGATATAATCGAGAGTAACTACTTCCTTACTTATGTTATCTTTGAGAAAATGATGTCTGATATCAATATGTTTAGTTCGAGCATGATGAGTAGTATTTTCGGATAAATTTATTGCACTAGTATTATCACAATAAATTGGTGATTTCGAGATATTTAAACCATAATCTTTAAAAGTTTGTTGCATATATATTACTTGAGAACAAGCCAAAGCAGCAGAAATATACTCTGCTTCAGTTGTTGATAGAGAAACTGTGTTTTGCTTTTTACTAAAGCAGGAAACCAGAGAATTCCCCAAAAAGTGACAAGTCCCACTTGTACTTTTTCAGTCTGATTTACAATCAGCATAATCAGCATCATAGTAAGATATTAAGTCAAAAGAATCATTTTTAGGGTAAAATAAACTATAATTGGATGTGTGTTTAACACATCTTATGATTCGTTTCACAGCTTTTAAGTCGGTCTCTTTAGGTTGGGATTGATACCTGGCATAGAGACAAACACTATACATGATATCAGGTCTACTAGCAGTAATATAGAGTAGTGATCCAATCATTCCTCTATATAATTTTTGATCTACATCTTTCGAGAGATCTTCTTTACTAAGGTACACATTGGTTGCCATGGGAGTGGGTTTTCCACTTGCAGTAGTCGAACCAAATTTACTAATTAGATCTTTAGCATATTTTTCTTGACTAATAAAGATACCATTATCTAATTGTTTTATTTGTAATCCTAAAAAGAAATTTAATTCATCCATATGACTCATCTCAAACTCTTTTGTCATTATTTCAGAAAATTCTTTATTCATTTCAAAATTAGTTGACCCAAAAATGATATCATCTACGTAAACTAGTACTAGTTGAATATCATTTTTATTTCTTTTAATAAAAAGAGTATTATCTACTTTACCAATTTCAAAATTTGATTGTAATAAATAAGATCTTAGTCTATCATACCAGGCTCTAGAAGCTTGTTTTAAGCTGTGACGCCCCACCTGTATACCCACTCTAGCCAAGGACACTACGGGGTAAAGCCGTCAACTAGCATGGAGAATAAGGCTGTTGAGGAGCGACCATCCATGTAATTGCTTTGTGCGAGCACCGATATGTCGGATAGTACAATATGCATCTGGTTTCAGGAGGAAATCCGACATACCGATACAAACTCAAAGTTACTACCCGGTGGCTATATATATTCTTCGGAAACAAATATAGAAATAAACATAACAAAAATAAGTCACAGACATCCATATCACAAAGGCGGAAATAGATATTAATATATAACACATAAAAGTGTTCTTCAGAGTTGTGGTCAGACAAGATCCACAATATCACAAAAGAATAGCTACAAGTGCAAGACAAAAGAATATGGATACATCAATGAGTCTATATCCCAAATGTATATAACAAAAACTACTAATCTAAGTAGTTAGCCAAAGGTCATGGTGATAATCCCAGATGTGAAGTCAAGCAGAAGCACCTGTAACATCTCGGTCTGACTCGAGTATTATTTTGTAAGAAAATAATGAACGGATCAATCTAGCTATAAATATCAGATGAAATGATATAGAATAAGAGATATGACCAAAAACGTATGATAACCATAAAACTATACTGTGATAAGTGTGTAATTGAAAATCAACAAGAGATCAATCAATATCACAAGAATCTTCTCAAAGATAAAAAAGAATGTCACACTCTTTATTTTATTCACCAAACCATAAATATTGACAATTATATCAATGTCAATCACAAAAGTTAATGACATACAAATTCACCAATGCACCAATATTGATAAAACATATCAATGTAAATCACGAAAATTGGTGAAACACAAATTCTAGAAATCATCAATGGAAATCCAGAAATCACAAAAAGGAGGAGGCCTATCACAAAACGGGAGCATGAAAACTCACCAACACGTGTATCACAAAATGGAACGCTGTTCCATGGTTTCTAACCATTAATTTTTGAGCCGAAGCTCCACAAAACGGACCGAAAACCATGGGTCGCTACCCCACCAAATTAAGCCGAAGCTCCACAGAAACGGGGTTTAGTCTCCCTCGTAGACAAAGAGACATCGCACATTTTGCTAGTCTAAATCACAAAAATGATCATCAACGACCATCAAGAAGTGTCGATTACAGTAAGCTAGTAAATATATAAGCTTAGCCTCATGTCCCATAACCATTAGCTTAACTCAAATATTTACAAACAAATTGTAAGTTTCCACTATAAAATTGTCACAAGAGATTCAATCGAACAAGTCCAAGAATTAACCGGCGAAGTAAACGCAAGCGTTTCATACCACCTGTTTTTTTAAGCCGTTCAATTAGATTTCTCGTACGAGTGAGATAAAGGTTTGTATATACTAGTAGATTGGAAAACAGTTTAAGAAACGAGCTTTGTATTAAAATAGGGTTGAAATTGTTTTGATGAAAGAGTTTTGATATTTACTACTAGTATTGAAACCTTCGTATTTTTAAAGTGACAAATCACAAAAATGATTGTAGAAACAATAAGTCACAAAAATTCACATTCGAAGACGTGGATAAAAATCCAAAGAATTGGATTCCAAATCTATCAAAGTGGAAATACCCTTGCGACTTAACAGCCACGGCTTACGACTTAACACAAGTCAATCACAAGAAATCAGCGGCTCAACGCATGCGAATCCACGACATACGACCTAAGATATCAGTGACTTAAGAAATAGCATGCGGCCAAACTGCGCGACTTAAGAAGATAGCGGCAACGACTTAAGGAGCTAGCGGCATAAGTGAGCGACCTAAGTTGATAAGACCTATAGCGGCAGGCCGAGCGATCTAAGGAACGAGCGACCTAACTGATGCAAGCGGCATAACAGGCCGAGCGACCTAAGGAACGAGCGACCTAAGGAGATAGCGGCTTAAGGAGTAGCATGCGGCCTAACACGGCGCGACCTAATGGTGCGAGCAGGCCGAGCGACCTAAGTGATTGCGAGATAAAGCAGGCCAGGCGACCTAGTGGTAGCGACCTAACATGGCGCGACTTAGCAGCAAGCCGACAAGAAGCAGGTGCGACCTAATCATGGCGCGACCCAAGCATGGAGCGATCCAAGCATGGCGCGACCTAACAGGCAGAGCGACTTAATAGCCGAGCGACTTAAGGGGTTGCGACCTAAGGTAAGCCGACCTAACTGCAAGGCGAGCGACCTATAGTTTGCGACCTAAGGCAGGCCGAACTAACTGCAGGCCGACAGTCATGTGTGCAGGCCGAACGACCTAAGCAACAGAAATGCAAAAACTCTCTCAATTTGCAACCGATCGAGCACAGACGCTAGGGGATTAGGCTCATCGGCTACCCGGTCCTATTGGCTCCTCGATGCATCACCAAAAACGTGTTCAATCATCAAAGTTAGGAATTTTAAAGATTTGAACGCAAAACACTAAAAATTGGGATTTCCACCAATTCAATCCAAACCAAGAGCAAATGCATATGAAAAAGTGTTAGGAATTCATACCCAACAATCAAAGATAGTTATAGACAAAGATGTGAGATAAAAATCTCACCTTTACACAAAATCAATGAAGAAGAAGCTTGAAAGCAAAGGAAGAATCAACCACACTTCAATCTCAACACAAGAAGCTTGAATCAATGGCTTCTCTTTGAATTTGGAGTTAGATGTTGGATTTGCAAATGAACTAGGGCTTGGAGTTTTAGTTTCCATTTCCTCTCTCCATTTTTGATGAAGCTTGAGTGTTAGGAAATGAAAGTGAAGTTATGAAGGGAAGAGGGGGTTGAGCTAGAGTTAATAGTTTAGGCTAATGGGCTAAACCAAACCCAAAGCGCAAAGTGAAAAAGTGGCAAAATTCCACTAACTCCAAACATATCAAAGTTTATATTCAAATAGATCGCAAACGGTGTTTTGGACTCAATGGAAGTGGTCCCGTGTCCAAATTCGACCGTATGCAAAAATTAACTTTTTGAACTAAAATCCGACTAACGATAAAATATTAAAATAAAATATTTAAATATTCAATCGTAAAATATGCGGGTTGTTACAGACTCCCCTCCTTAAAGAAATTGCGTCCTCGCAATATTTAAGAAGAAAATATAAGGTAACAACCATGAAAGCATATCAACGCAAAAGAAAATTGAAATAAGAAATTCACCTCAAAGAGCACGAGAAAGTAAGTCTGGATGTGTTCGCTCGATGAACTCTCTAGATTCCCAAGAGCAATCCTTAGGATTTGAGCACCATTGAACTTTAAAAACGGAACATCGCGTTTGACCTCTGAAGCAATAATACGAATTGGATGTTGCTCACAAGTTAAACTTGGCGAAACTTTAATTTCTTCCACAACACCGGGCTCAAGAATAGAATCGGAATCTCGAAGGCATTTCCGTAATGGAGAAACGTGAAACACGTCGTGAATAGCAGAAAACTGAGCCGGTAATAAAAGGTGATAAGCCATGGAATCAATACGTTCGGTGATGGAAAATGGACCAATATATCGAGGTGCTAACTTTCCCGATCGACTGAAATGTACAACACCCTTCATAGGTGAAACACGAATAAATACAAGATCTCCCATAGAAAATTCTAATTTCCTTCTCCGGTTATCGACATAGGATTTTTTCTACTCTGTGCTTCTTTCATCCTATGATGAATAAGGTCAATCTTCTCGGTGGAATTATGAATAAAATCTGGACCTAAACCGGCTTCTCACCGGCCTCAAGCCAACAAGAAGGAGATCGGCATGGCCTTCCATAGAGTGCCTCGAAAGGTGCCATACAAATACTAGATTGGAGGCTATTATTATAGGAAAACTCAACAAGAGAAATATGATCTTCCCAACTTCAACCAAAATCAAGTACACATGCACGAAGAAGATTTTCAAGAGTTTGATTCACAAGCTTGGTTTGTCCATCGAACTGGGGGATGATAAGCAGTGCTAAAATTAAGCTTCGTTCCTAAAGCTTTTTGAAGACTCTTCCAAAATCCACTAGTAAACAATGGATCATGATCACTAACAATAAAAGTAGGAACTCCATACAATTTAACAATTTCTTTGATGAAAAGTTTGGCCAAAAGAGGTACGGTTCGATTGGACCGAACGAGAATAAAATGGGCGGATTTAGTAAGCTTGTCGACTATCACCTATAAGCTATCATGACCCGAACGAGAATGGGGAAGGCCGTCTATAAAATCCATGGAAATTTGGTCCCACTTCCAAATTGGAATTTCTAAAGATTGCAATAACCCCCCTGGCCTTTGGTGCTCGGCCTTAATGAGTTGGCAAGTCATGCAACACTTAACAAAGTTAGCAATATCAGGTTTCATTCCCTCCCAATAATAAAGTCGTTTCATATCCGCATACATTTTACTACTACTGGGATGAATGGTAAATTTAGAACGATGAGAATCTTCTAAAATGTCTTTACGAAGATTACTAATATTTGGCATGATAAGTCTACCACATTTCCGAATACCGCCACGAGAATCAATCTCAAAGTCTTTCAAACCTTCAATATTAATTTTATCCCTAAAATTTTGGCCAAGAAGAGCCAATTCGGGATCTAGCTTTTGAGCTTCAAGAATGTAGTCTAAAAGAGAAGGATGAGCCTCAAGGCTACGTAAAACAAGAGATGAACATAAATTGGAAACACGATCTCGAATCTCACAAGTGGATAGAATTCCGAGATCATTCCACTCAGATATCATCATAGAAACAACCGCTTGTTGCTTACGACTAAGTGCATCCGCAACACGATTTCCTTTTCCTGGGGTATAAAGAATATCAAGATCATAAGCTGCAAGAAATTCGAGCCAACGTTGTTGACGTAAATTAAGTTCCTTCTGAGAAAATAGATACTTCAAAGATTTATGATCGGTGTAAAGGTTAAAAAAATTTCCCAAAAGATAATGATGCCAAATACGAAGGGCGAAAAAAATAGCCGCGAGCTCTAAATCATGAGTGGCATATCTAGTCTCGGCTGGCTTCAATTTCCTAGAAGCATAAGCAATAACACGTTCTCTTTGCATAAGAATGACACCCAAACCAACGCGACTAGCGTCGGTATAAACAATAAAATCTTGGTTTCCCTCGGGAATCACAAGAATAGGAGCATGTAACATCCCGTATTTTTAAGCCATTGAATTTGAACATTTAATTCGTTTTAAATGTTTGATGTGGATTCTTAATTGATTTTGAAATGAATGGATTCGGGTTCAATCAATGAAATAAGCTATAATTTTTAATTTTAGTAATTCCAGTTGAATTTGAATAATGGAAAAATAATAAATTAAATATTCGGAATTGAAATAAAAGTAAATCTAGATGTAAATAGTGATAAAAATGGTTTTAAAAATTTATTTTGAGTTATTTTAGTGTAAATAGCGTGGTGGGAATTTTAGAGGAATTTTAAAGTTGATAAATTAATATTTGGGATTTATATTAAGTTAAAAATGAATTTAATATTGTTAAAATGCAATTTAATCAGATTTTGGTCCGAAATGAGCCATAATGATTTGTAATGTGATTATATATTTTATATGATTTATTATTAAGGTACTAAAATTTTAAAAGTGAAATTTTAAGCTGTTTCGACAGTTATGAAAATCGCTCGACTTAATAGACGAGTTAAAATAGCCTTCCGAGGCACAGTCTCGGAATTCGACGAAACCAGTTCCATTGGATCCGTAATAGTTAGTTATTATCGGATTTCAATTTTCGTAGCAATCAGAGTTGTCATTTGGCCGTGGCAGCTCAAAACGCATGGAAATCGATTTAACCGATTTAATTTTAAATTGATCGTTTAATTCCGTAACTCACGTGTACGACCGAATTAGCTTCCGAAACCGGTCCCATTATGTCCGGAACGCGGGAAAAACTAGGAACGCCTATTGGTACGTAAAGATTGGAGGTCATTTGCGTAGGTTGTTTAAATTTGAAGAACGAGAAATAAATAATATTAAATAATTATATATATATATATATATATATATAAACATTCAAAACCCTAATCGATATTTTCCAGGCCGCCGTTCTCTTTGTTTCTATGGCCGAAATCAATCCTTGTTGTTCCTCAATTATCTCTTAATCTAAATGATATTTGTGAAAATTTCCAACTGGAATATTGAAGAGCACGTTGAGCTCTACAGTTTGAACGGGTATGATTGTTTATTGCTGAGTAGTTTGTCGGGAATCACGCTTGGAAGGTCGCGATATTCATACGTTCGTGCTTGATTTCTAGGAGCTTGAGGGGACCGAGTTCGAGGTGGCTTGGGCCGTAGGTAGAGCGAGCTCCGGCCCTCAAGATGTGGTCTTGGATCGACCTGCTTTTGACCATGAGTGGTCGCGATTTGTTGGAGTGAGAAGCGACGATGGGTTTCTTTGTTCGATCGTTCCTGATGCTTGCGTATGCGTGAGGGAGAAAGCATGTTGGACGGCCTTGATTGCTCTGGTAAAAAAAAAGGAAAAAAAAAACAAATTGTTTTAAATTTAAATTCAAATCTTTAAATTTGAATAACTTTTTCATACGACATCAGATTCGAACGAAATTCGCGGCGCCGGGATCGCAGAAAAGAATTCTACGAGATGGTGCAGATCCGGAGTTATTCTAGGCAAGTAGAAATTTGGGTTAAATCGAACATCGTTCGGTTTAATTTAAATTTCGAACGCTCGCCGAAACTCAAGGTGAGTTAATCTCACTCACATCTGGAATGTTAGCTTATTAAAATAAATGTCTGTGTGATTGGTTGAATATAAATGTTGTTATCAGTCTGGATTGATATGTATGTTTGTTGTTTATGATGCAGGGAAAACAGGTTGGAGGGATCCAATTGGATTCCTCACAATGTAGTAATTATTTTTATAATTGGTAATGATGCCTGTATATATATTGTGATCGATAAATTTGGAATTAAATTGTATTGTGATGTTGTTGGATAAACTATAAACTCAGAATGTTAATTATAAAGAAAATAAATTGGGATTTAAAAAGGAATCAAGAAATTTATAATAAAGAATTTAAAGGAATATTTGGAATTTGTTTGGATGAAGAAAAAAAATGTAAATTGGTAAATTTAGGACTTAAAATACAGTGAAAAATTTATCAATCGATAAATGTGAAGTATAAATTTCTGAAAAATGAATTCTATGGAAATTATAAATTTGTTTTGAAATAACGATGGGGTTATTGATGATGTTCCGGGAAATTAAAATATGTTGCAACGAAACTTCCAAATATAAAATTTACAGTTTTGAATGTAAATAGAATATTTTGAAATGCCGTTTCCTCCATTGGGATTTTATTTAAGTGAATTGTAAATATGGTTTTTCATTGAAGAATTCTCCGAAATTTTTCATTTAAAAATGTTTAAACCTATATTGTAAAAATGAATTTCCGAAATGGGAAATTGTGTTTGAACTTCGGAGGAAGTTATAGTTAAGCATGAGATGGGAATTTATGTTATAAAAATAAATTAAATTGAAATAAATCGGCTGGGTTTGTGAGACGGATTCTTTGGGATGTTTTGAATGGGAAAGTGTTTCCCTGGGAAAAACCAAGTTAGTGTTTTAAAAGATTTTATTTAAATAAAGGTTAAAGCTTAAATTTGTTTAAAGAGTATTTTTAAGAAATTGTTATTTTAAAGAAGAAAATTAATAAAATGGGTTTAAAATTATTTTTTAAGTTATTGGTAAAGGCTAGTATTATCTTTTAAACTCTACTTTTAAATTTGGTTTATTTGAACCTTTATTGAAAATCAAGTTTATATCTAAATAAATAGTGTCATTTTAAATATTTGAAAATTGTACTTTGAGTAAATAACTAGAAGTAAATTTATATATTTATAAATATATTTTGCTATAAAGTATTTTAACTCTTTAAAAATCTAAATGTTTTGAGCTTGGTTATTTCCAAGGGGAATTAATGGTAAATAATTTTCCTTGTAAAGGAAGAGATTTTGGGAATTGTTTTCAAATGAGTTTTGGAAATTTGAAATATATCCTTTAAAGATATTAGAGGAAAATAAATAATGTGGAAATTATTTATTGTGTGATGGATGTTTATGAATATAAATTGATAGTTAAATCACCGACTATCAATATTGGACAAATTCATTCATCGTTTCGAAGAGACCGGGATCGAGATTTATCTTGAAAACCACTTCGATCCGGTTTGTACGTTTCGTGCGAAAAACACGTTCGGAGTCGAAGATGGAGCAGTGAAGTGCAAGGGCTAGTCGCTACTAATCCTGAGGATATTTCCAAAATGGATGTAGTAGGAGTAGTGCCTTCGGTTCCGTTCGAACCCGGGACGGACTTGTATAGACGAATGCTTTCGGAACATCGTCAGGTGGGCGATGGGCATTCTAAGTGAAATGTTCTAAAGGTAACGCTTAGCCTCAAGCATCATCAAATGGGAATGACTGAAAATCAGGGGATATGCAGCAAGGCTTCGTGGGTAGCCCCCACTGGAGAGTAAGGTCATCCCTGTCTAGATGTCCATTTTTATTTCGGCTTAGTGGGCGGTTGCTGATCCCAACCGCGGGGTGATCTTATTTGGAACTGTCCAGTAAGGGATGGGTCCGGCCTTGTGTTGCAGGGGATCGGGCGTGGTCCTCGGTACGGTGATCTAGGCCCCGTACTGTGACAGGTGGTACCCAAGTGCCTAGTCATTGTTGGAAATCCATTCTCCCTACGAGCCTTGTACGAGTTTTGTTTGTATTACCCACTTTTGTGGCTAGTAGCTGGAATTTAATAGATGTAACAATTTCGGCTATTTTATAAGTATTTGTAAATAGACCCTATTATAATATCAGAGGATTTCTATAAAAAGTGTTTTAGCTATCGTAAGGTAAAAACCCGACATGTTTATTTATGGCATGGTCTTACGAGATGCTTTTGTTTTCAAAGGATTTTTAAAACTTTAATAATCAATTTGAATGCATTATTATCAGCTGGTATTCTAGACTGACTCGCGTGTTATTTCATTATAATGCTCGGGTCAGACCGAGTATTATATGTTCAGGACAGGATGCTGTGGAGCAGGAGAGGATCTGGAGTCCAAGACGTATTATATATATATATATATATATATATATATATATATTCCACTGCAGTGATTGTGTGGTATGTCTAATTGGTAATGTTTGATGTATGAGATACTCTGATGATGTGATGTATAAAACTGGTATAGATTTCATTTTGTGTAAAGATCTATATTTACTATTATATTTTAATCCGCTGCGACTGTGAGATTCTGACATTGTTTAGTTTCTTCTTCTTTTATCTCTTCTTCTTAAACCCAAATGGTTCGTATTTCTGTGTCACTTGAGTTAACAGAGGTAGAATAGTGTTGATTCAAGGGGTACGGATTTGCGGGCTGTTACAGAGCACCAGAAAGGAGTTCTTTTAATTTCTGAAAAGAAGCTTCACATTTGTCCGACCAAATGTATATAACTCCCTTCTTTGTCAAATTAGTAAGAGGCATGGAAATTTTAGAAAAGTCATTGATAAAACGACGGTAATAACCCACCAATCCGAGAAAACTACGAATTTCCGTCACACTCTCCGGTCTCTTCCAATTTTGAATCGCTTCAATCTTTGAAGAATCCACTGATATTCCGGATTCGGAAATAATATGATCGAGAAACTTCCCACGAGATTGCCAAAAGTGGCATTTATAAAATTTTGCTTTTAATTGATTACTCCTAAGAGTTTCCAACACAATCCGAAGATGCTTCTCATGCTCCTCCTCGATTTTTGAATACACAAGAATATCATCAATGAAGATGAGAACAAATCGATCGAGGAAATTTTTGAAAACTCGATTCATAAGGTCAACGAAATAAGCCAGAGCATTCGTTAAACCAAATGGCATAACAAGCCATTCATAAGATCCATAACGAGTATGGAACGATGTCAAAGAAATGCTGTCCTCTGCAATACGAAGCTGATGAAAACCGGTAGCTAAGTCTTATGGTGAAAAGACTCTAGCACCACTAAGTTGATCGAATAGATCATCAATCCGAGGTAAAGGATATTTATTTTTGATAGTAAGATCATTAAGCTTGCAGTAGTCAACGCAAAGCCTAAGTGTACCATCGGATTTCTTCACAAAAATAGCCGAAGCTCCCCAAGGCGACGAACTAGAGCGAAGAAATTGCTTCGTCTCCAATTCGGATAATTGTTTTCGCATCTCCTCATTTTCTTTATTGGACATACTATAAGGAGGACGAGTAATAGGTTGAGCTCCGGGGATGAGATTAATTTTGAACTCAATTGCTCGCTTAGGTGGTAATCCTAAAACGGGCTCAAATATGTCAGAAAATTTACGAACACGTGAATAAGAGAGATAATATCTTCCTCATCGTCATTATCGTCATCATGAGGATTTAAAGAATATAAAGATGCAACCATGTTGGAATCCGAATCTTTAAGATCGATAGAAATCTGCTTAAAAGATTGGGGATGTCGAAGATGAATAGTCTGCTCAGGACAAACGATTTGAGCTTCATAGCGGTTAAGCCAATCCATTCCCAAAATCATTCCAAAGCCTAAGTATCGCATAACATGCAAATCGGCTCGGAAAGAAAAATCACACAAAATAATCTCGACATCTTTACACAATAAACTGATTGTTGCGGATCCACCAACCGGATTCGCAATTCTCAAAGAAGTCATTAAACACAAAACATCCAAAGGAAAAGTATCAACAAGTTCTTTTGAAATAAAAGAGTGGGACGCACCCGTATCAAAAAGAACTCGAATAGGCTGATCACGAAATAAAATAATGCCATCAAGGATAGAATGAGAAATACCTTTACCATGAGATGTGTTGCCAGGGGCTTGAGCAACATTAAGCTTTCCCTCCTTCTTGCCTTGAAGTTTGGGACAAGAAGATAAATAATGATCCGGGCTTTTGCAATAGCGACAAGCACGAGGCTTTGAACACTTGTTCGCATAATGGTCCTTAGAACCACAATTGTAGCATTTCCCACTACTGGAGGTAGAAGTCTTTGCCACCGAAGTTGCTTTCTTCCGTTTCTTATTGGGATAAGGACCTCTGAACTTATTAGGTCATTTCTTGTTGTTGAAGTTTGGTTTGGCACCCATAACTTCAACATCACTCTTCCTATCTGCCTCTTCAAGACAAAGAGCGATATTAATGAGTTGATCAAAAGAAACTTCTAATTTTAGAAGTAATGGCTTCTTGGGATTTTTATTCAAGCCATAGACAAATCTTTGGTTCTTCTTC
This sequence comes from Allium cepa, assembly GCA_030765085.1. Classification (NCBI taxonomy): domain Eukaryota; kingdom Viridiplantae; phylum Streptophyta; class Magnoliopsida; order Asparagales; family Amaryllidaceae; genus Allium; species Allium cepa. Next base: position 834,252,104 of record CM060931.1, read on the forward strand.
AATGGAGTGTTTATGTACTCAACCCCATATTTAGAAAGTGACTCGAATGATGCGACAAAGTCTGCCACGGAAGATTCACCTTGAACAAGGTCTATGAAACGACGAGCCAATGTCACTTTCTTAGCTTCTGGCACAAATTTTAATTCGAAGCATTCCCGAAATTTCTCCCAAGTAAGATCCGCTTCATTTATTTCAGAAATAAGAAGTTCATACCAATCTAATGCTCTTTCTTGGAGCATACTAGAGGCCACCTGAACATGGTGAATATCAATAAGATTCATGCGAGAAAAGATTCGATCGCACGTTCTCAGCCAAGCCTGGACTTCAATAATAGTTTCAGATCCTTTGAATGGCTTCCCACCCAAATTGGTATAATCATTGCACAAACGTGCAAATCCAGACTTAGGGTGAGTAGACTCCGGATTAGATCCGGTTGCTTGAGCATTCCTTACTAGATCAAGAAGCTATTGGGCAGACATAAATACTCCATCTTGGGGAGTAGCACTAGATTGACCGGCGCAGGGACGACCAGGTCTAGCAATTTCTCTTCCTTTTGAAAGAAAGAAAGAAGAAGGATAAGATTATTCACCAAATTAATATCAAGCAATATTGATAGATAAATAAGGAATCATAAAGAAAATAGGATGAATCGGTACGAAGACTCGAATTAAATCCTAAAGCACGACTCCTAAGAAGGACTTAGGACGATGATCCTTGCTAGATTATTCAACATTGTTCCGAAGTCGGCTCTGATACCAAGCTGTGACGCCCCACCTCAATACCCACTCTAGCCAAGGACACTACGAGGTAATGCCGTGATCTAGTGCGGAGAATAAGGCTGTTGAGGAGCGACCATCCGCGTAATTGCTTTTGCGAGCACCGATATGTCAAATAGTACAACATGCATATGGTTTCAGGAGGAAATCCGACATACCGATACAAACTCAAAGCTACTACCCGGTGGCTATATATATTCTTCGGAAACAAATATAGAAATAAACATAACACAAATCAGTCACAGACATCCATATCACAAATGCAGAAATATATATGAATACATAACACATAAAAGTGTTCATCAGAGTTGTGGTCAGACAAGATCCACAATATCACAAAAGAATAGCTGCAAGTGCAAGATAAAAGATTATGGATACATCAATGAGTCTATATCTCAAATGTATACAACAAAAACTACTAATCTAAGTAGTTAGCCAACGGTCAGGGTGATAATCCCAGATGTGAAGTCAAGCAGAAGCATCTGTAACATCTCGGTCTGACCAGATTATTATTTAATAAGAAAATAATAAACGGATCAGTCTAGCTATAAATATAAGATGAAATGATATAGAATAAGAGATATGACCAAAAACGTATGATAACCATAAAACTATACTGTGATAAGTATGTAATTGAAAATCAACAAGGGATTAATCAATATCACAAGAATCTTCTCAAAGATCAAAAAGAATGTCATACTCTTTATTTTTATTCACCAAACAATAAATATTGACAATTAGATCAATGTCAATCACAAAAGTTAATGACACACAAATTCACCAATGTACAAATATTGATAAAACATATCAATGTAAATCACGAAAATTGGTGAAACACAAATTCTAGAAATCATCAACGGAAATCCAGAAATCACAAAAAGGGGGAGGCCTATCACAAAACGGGAGCATGAAAAATCACCAACACGTGTATCACAAAATGGAACGCTATTCCATGGTTGCTAACCATTAATTTTTGAGCCGAAGCTCCAAAAACGGCCCGAGACCATGGGTCGCTACCGCACCAAATTGAGCCGAAGCTCCACAGAAATGGGGTTTAGTCTCCCTCGTAGACAAAGAGACATCGCACATTTGCTAGTCTAAATCACAAAAATGATCATCAAGAAGTGTCAATTACAGTAAGCTGGTAAATATATAAGCTTAGTCTCATGTCCCATAACCATTAGCTTAACTTAAATATTTACGAAAAAATTGTAAGTTTCTACTATAAAATTGCGACAAGAGATTCAATCGAACAAGTCCAAGAATTAACCGGCGAAGTAAACGCAAGCGTTTCATACCACTTGTTTTTCTAAACCGTTTAATTAGATTTCTCGTAGGAGTGCGATAAAGGTTTGTATATACTAGTAGATTGGAAAACGGTTTAAGAAACGAGCTTTGTAATAAAATAGGGTTGAAATCGTTTTGATGAAAGTGTTTTGATATTTACTACTAGTATTGAAACCTTCATATTTTTAAAGTGGCAAATCACAAAAATGATTGTAGAAACAATAAGTCACAAAAATTCACATTCGAAGACGTGAATAAAAATCCAAAGAATTCGATTCCAAATCCATCAAAGTGGAAATACCCTTGCGACTTAACAGCCACGACTAACGACTTAACACAAGTCAATCACAAGAAATCAGCGGCTCAACACATGCGACTCCACGGCATACGACCTAAGAGATCAGCAACTTAAGAAATAGCATGCGGCCAAACTGCGCGACTTAAGAAGATAGCGGCAACGACTTAAGGAGCTAGCGGCATAAGTGAGCGACCTAAGTTGATACGACCTATAGCGGCAAGCCGAGCGACCTGAGGAACGAGCGACCTAACTGATGCAAGCGGCATAACTAGTTGAGCGACCTAAGGAGCGAGTGACCTAAGGAGATAGCGGCTTAAGGAGTAGCATGCGGCCTAACACGGTGCGACCTAAGGTGCAAGCGACCTAATGGTGCGAGCAGGCCGAGTGACCTAAGTGGTTGCGAGATAAAGCAGGCCGGACGACCTAGTGGTTTCGACCTAACATGGCGCGACTTAGCAGCAAGCCGACAAGAAGCAGATGCGACCTAATCATGGCGCGACCTAAGCATGGCGCGACCCAAGCATGGCGTGACCTAACAGGCAGAGTGAATTAATAGCCGAGCGACTTAAGGGGTTGCGACCTAAGGTAAGTCGACCTAACTGCAAGACGAGCGACCTATGGTTTGCGACCTAAGGCAGGCCGACCTAACTACAGGCCGAGAGTCATGTGTGCAGGCCGAACGACCTAAGCAACAGAAATGCAAAAACTCTCTCAATTTGCAACCGATCAAGCACGGACGCAAGGGGATTAGGCCCATCGGCTACCCGGTCCTATTGGCTCCTCGATGCATCACCAAAAACGTGTTCAATCATCAAAGTTAGGATTTTTAAAGATTTGAACCCAAAACACTAAAAATTGGGATTTTCACCAATTCAATCCAAACCAAGAGCAAATGCATATGAAAAAGTGTTAGGAATTCATACCCAACAATCAAAGATAGTTATAGACAAAGATGTGAGACAAAAATCTCACCTTTACACAAAATCAATGAATAAGAAGCTTGAAAGCAAAGGAAGAATCAACCACACTTCAATCTCAACACAAGAAGCTTGAATCGATGGCTTCTCTTTGAATTTGGAGTTAGATGTTAGATTTTCAAATGAACTAAGGCTTGGAGTTTTAATTTCCCATTCCTCCCTTCATTTTTTATGAAGCTTGAGTGTTAGGAAATGAAAGTGAAGTTATGAAGGGAAGAGGGGGTTTGAGCTAGAGTTAACAGTTTGCAAAAGAATATTATATCTGCCTGTTACATTTAATATACATCAAAGTTTCACATAATATTCAGTGACAGAATAATTACAATTATCATGTCTCGGATTAACAATAATATAAATTCAGCGGAAATATTCTGTACGATCCTGCCATCCAACTCGCCTCCTGAGCTCCAGATCGTTCCTACCTGAAAATCTGTAATACTCGGTCTGACCCGAGCATTACATCAAGTAACACCCGGGTCAAGCTGGAAACCAGCGTGAGTAATCCCAACTAACATGGAATACCAAAGCAAACAACTTATATAAACCCGGGGTAACATATATCAATTTAACCAATCACAATTTGCTATAGAAAATGCTTATTTCACCTATAAATTTCTACGTACCCAACTTAGATAAAATAATCCAGTTCACTTTAAACCATTTCATTTCAACCTGTTGATTTCACAAATCAATATATAAATATTCGAAATGGTTTCGGGTATTTCCCAAATACCCGACCCCTGTCTCTTCGAGACTCATATTATCCTAACCCAAGTTATTCAAATGAAATTCACAGCATTTCATACTAGAGATATCAACTCATTCAAAGTATCCCATATCAGTCAATCGTCCATAAGCAATGCTTAATCACATAAGAATTAATTTAATTGATTCTAATTGAATCCTCTAACCACATTCACTTAGATTATTAATTAGTCCCCAAAACAATTAATTTATCGGTTCCTCTATATCCATTCATCTTATTTAACAATCCTGGATAAATTACCTTCTAATTCCATTCAGGTAATTTTCTTTATTATACTTTTAATTATAAAACCTAAAGATCAAATCAAATTTATTTTTTCTTAATTAAGCCACAATATTAATCGTATTCGATTAATTCCAAACTATAATTAACTACTCTGTTATTTACTTCATTAGATAAATCAATTATTCCTTAATTAACCAACTAAATTAATCTCCTGATTAATTTCACCAAGTAATTATATTTTATTAATACCATTAAGTAATTTCTATCAAATCATCCATTTAACAATTCAACCAACAATTATCACCAATTACTTCACCAAGTAAGTATACCATTATAATACGCTAGGTTATTATATCCACCAAATTCCACAATTTATCATCCTTAATTAATTAGTAACATTAATTACCTTAAATTATTCTCATTTATAAATCATTCAAAAACCTCCACCAATAATCCATCATTTGCTATATTTATCAACCAATCCGTTAATTAATTTTCCAAGTAATTAACGTTAATTAATCACTTCGATTACAAATTAATTATAAATTATTCCATTTCTAATTATATAATTTATTTCTAAATTATAACTAAAATTTATCGCTTATTACTCGATTTACTAATTCCTAATCACCGGTTATCAATCCAATCTTACTTAATTATCAATTCTTAGTTACTATTTAATTTAACCCTGAATTGATAACTTTAATCCAAATCATAATATTAAAGCCCTTAATAATGTAGTTAATTTATCCATAACACTAATTGATCAACTTGTTTATTTAACCTTTTATTTACCTTACCATTTAATGAATTTTCAAATCATTCACAAACACATACAAAATGTTTATTTTCAACATCATTTCGATTTCCAATTCGAATTTGATTCAAATAAAATATAGTCGAATGAAGATCACTCACCTGTATTCCAGTAATCAAACACTGACAGAACACGGCCAGGGCGCCCACCTTCACCACGCAGTCACCGCTGTTGCGTATCCATCTCCACTGAACCAAATACCAATACCCCTGAAGCTTCACCAAACCCACAGGCAGCATCGAGCAACCCCTTGCCCTAGCTCAACGCGCACCCCCAAACAGAACATGCTCTGCCATATCATCGTTCGCCCTTTCTCCAGTCGCGTTCGTCACTACCACCAGATCGTACGCCCTCCAGTTGTTCATCGAAACACAAGTTCGCACCTGCTCAATCACCCCTCGGCATTGAAATGCCCAATTCCCAAAACCCTACAAGCGCCGCATGACTTCGACATGGCTCAATTTCCACTCGCGACTCGGGAATCCTCGATCTGAGCTAGGGATCGCTTCGCGTCGTGATTTCGAAATACGGTCGTGGTGAAGAAGGCGATTTCATTTGTGAAACTGGATTCGTGAATTTAATTGAAGATGAAAGATTGATTTTAGATAGGCTTCGGCCATTATTCTCTTTGTTTTTTTTGTTTTTTATTTTTTATAAGAGTATAATTTCGATTTCAGCTGTGGGATTAGAGAGAGGAAGACGAGATAAAATATCGGTTGGTAAGCTTCACGAGTACACGTTGGATAAAAATATCTCTGACTGTTCGTACTTCAAATTTTATTATATTATAAAAGTTCCAAAACACCCCGTTAATTTCTACTAGAATTTCAAATTCCAGTTAAGGAATGCTACTAGGCGATTACAAGGTTTTACCCGCGTTCCGAACACAATGGAACGTGTTTCGGAAGCTAATTTGATCACATGCGCAAGTCGCAGAAATAAACGGTAACTTTTAAATTAAATCGATTAAAATATTTCAAAGCGGTTTAAGCTGACAGGGTCAAACGACAACTATGATTGCTACGAAGATTGAAATCCGAGAATAACTAACTATTACGGATTCAATGGAACTGGTTTCGTCAAATTCCGAGACTGCGCCTCGGAAGGCTATCCTTAGATATCGATTTAACCCATATAATTTCAAAATTGAACAAATCACCTTTAAATTAGATTTCAACCATTCTATTATTTCCAGTATTATCATTATAAATTTTATAAGCCTTTAAATTATTTAAACATGCTTAGGAATTTCAGATTCAACAATTTACCCAATTTTCAATTATGAAATTCAATATTTAAACTATATAATTCCATGATTTAATTATCAAGTAAATATTGATATCTTGAATTCAAGTTAAAAATTAACTTTTAAATATTTTAAAATCAATTAATTATTCCAATTTAATTTGTCAAAATTTCCGGGTCGTCACATTCCTCCCCCTTAAAAGAATTTTGTCCCCGAAATTACTAGTTAGGAAGAATGGTCCAATACCCGTTTACACTTTTTCCCAAAACTCACAGTTAACATCCTACCAATTATCTTTTATTAAAGACCCGTTATCCTTAACCAACTTCCCAGACCTTCTATGGTTTTCACGCAACACCCTTTTGCTCAATCTTTTAAAGTTCAGTTTAAATTCAAATTTTGAATTATCAAAAATTTCTCAAAATTTTTCTAACTCTCTAAATTCCCGAAATTTTTTGCCAGCGTCTCCTTTGCGCGGCTAGCTCGGTACAACTACAAAAGGCCTCTACGGGCTCCCAAATACCAAAAAGAAAACAAAAGCCAAGTGGCTACATCAAAAACCCAATCCAATTTCATACAGAATTTTAAATACATACCTTTTTGTCGGTCAATTCACATCTATCTTTCGGAAATAAAATCCAACTTTCTTTTTACCTTTTTATACCTGCATATTTTACTTAGCAACAATATTCAATCGTAACCCTTCAAATCATTTATACTTTTTCTTACAGGAGTTTTCACATATACTTCTATGCAAATTAGTTTTCCTTGTTTCATGCGAAGTTAATACGTCTTCAATTATGAATATTAAATTTTATTTTCCATTTATAACTGATTCATATTAGTTTCATTTACTAATTTACTTTGGTTTCAAATTTGAAATTGTTTTGTCGTTAATAAAATTTTACAAAAATTTTCTAACTCCCAAAATTTTCAGAAAATTTTGGCAGAGTCTCCTTTGTATGGAGGAGCATTTTCAATTTGACAAGAGATATAAATATATATACATTGACCCACCCGGTCGGAAAAAGCAAAAACAGTCCATATTTCCTATTTTTATTGCGTAGGCGTACCTTATTTAGCATTTTAAGCAAGCCGCTTATTAATTTAAGCAATTAGCGCAATCCCAACCAGCCAAACGGCCTCCAGGTACGTGTACTTACTTAATTTAAACTTATAAGTACTATAAATATAGAAAATTTATTAGCATTTCACTTACTTTCAATAGCTAAACACATATATTACATACACAACAAATACCAAACACTTTCCATAAACAATTTATATGCTTTAAAGCTAATTCAATTTCCTTTCAACCAATTCATATGTCGTTTCGTTTAAGTTTTAATGGTTCACAACTCAATTTCTGACATTTCATTGGTTTACAATCCAAATAAGCTCATATTCACTTCAAATGATTCAAAATCAAATTTATTTAATCTCTATTATCTCATAGAATTTAATTTCTTTGGTTTTATGCCAAACGATAATTATTTCATGCAAATTTGACGATATTCACTTAATAGGGTATCTATTTTAGTTTATAACTATTCCAAATTAATTTCAACTCATCCAGTAATTAATTCCACTTCATTTCTAATTTATTCACCAACCATTCATTGCATTTCATTTTATTTCCGCATTAGATTCATGCAAACAATTTATTAAGCTTGGCACATTCAAATTTATAAGTTAATGACCATTTCCAAATTAATTTAATCCAAGCTTTTATTTAATGGGCTTTCACTCTTATTCGAAGCCAGACTTCCATAAATTCTAAACTTAAGTGAATTTATTTTAGTTTATTCCAAGACCAAACTTAAGTTTCTTCGATTTGATTCTCATTTTATCAACTTCCATTAAATTCAGTTAGCCCATCCATTTTAATTTTAATTTTGAACTCACCATTTCAATTTATCAAAATAATATCCAAGCACAAACTTAACTTATTTATACTTCAAATTAATATACCACCAAATTTAAGTTCAGTCTGATAATCCAATTCCCATCACAACTTGATTTAGTTTTTTTTTATTTAATCAGACTTCATCCATTTATTATTCAACTCAATTAACCCACTTAAAAATTTTAATTTACTTAATTCATTTTCGAATTTATTTTATTAATACAAAGTCATTTTCAATTTATTTCTATTCATTTGGGATTTGTTTGCAACTCAAACCATTTCTATTAAAATATTCACTTTCATTTCATTCGACAACACTCCCATTATATCAAATTTACTTGCAAATTACGTTAAGTATTATTCATATCACACTTGAATTTTATTTGTAAGTCAAACCATCACCCTTTCAAGCCAACTTAATTTTATTTTTATTTTTTTACACCTCTTCTTATTTAATCCATTATCAAACCCAAGTCGAATTCTATTTATAATTCGAATTCATTTCCAAACTCCATTATCAACTTACAATCCATTTTATTTACCCAAGTTAAATTTTACTAACATACTCGATCAACAATTATTTAGCCAATTAGCTTACTTTCAATTTTATATCAAGATTCGATTTTATTACAATGAATCGCATCACTTAATTTTTCCCGAGTTCAATTTTATTTTATAATTCCAGTTTGGATTCCCCCTTTTATTTTAAAATTTAGAAATGCCTTCAAATTCAGATAATACGATTCAAATAACTTTTTATAACAATATTTTTTTTATAACTCGATGTCTCAACAATTCATCCTTGAACTCACAGAAATTCAGTCATACGTTGATCAGACATAGGACTGAAAATCTATAAGTACTTGGTAAACCCGTTTTCAACACCCAGTAAAAAAAACATTTGAAAAAATAATTTTATTGAAAATATAGGAATCGGGTTTTGAAAATAGAGGAAATATCTTTGCTGAGGATGCTCTGGAAATCATCACCCCCATCCATGGTCGCAGTTAACCCGATGATTACGTTGCCGTCCCGACAAAATCCACAGATAACTGTAGGCCTCCGCGCCCCACGATTACACCATGGAACCCACGACAGATCGCAGTTACAACTGGGGTTATGTAGCTATCACAGCAAAAACCCATATAACTGTAGGCATCAGCGCCATCGAATTACGCAGCCAAAAATGAAACTTCTCCACTCTACTTGACCATAGATCGCAGTCTACCGATGTTGCGTTGCCTTCCCGGCAAAATCAAGTGTAGACCGTTGACACTCATCCTCCACACGATTTTCGCTATGGTCCCCCCAGTAGATCGCAGCGACATCGAGTTACACTGTCGTCACAGCATAACCCAAATGCCTCTGTAGGCATTAACGCCATCGACTTACGCTACCCAATAATCCTCAGGAACTAGTTTTGTCTGGACTCCTCACAGGATCAACTTTAGAACCCCCCTGGGCTCAAGGCAGCACCATCCGGTGGCACTTCTGAGAAGTTCATTTTAAGGGAGCGCCTTTTTCCCCAGAGCCATCATCAAAACAATTTTATACTATACACATATAGTATCTTCAAATCATACACCTAGTATGATATCATACAAAGCTCCTTTACACAAAATCGATTATCCTAAAATCGATAATTCTCAAACTAGGCTTTCCCAGTTCTCATATTGATTTTATCCAAAAATCAAAAGCCTTTCCAAATCCAAAGGTTCCCAAAACCTTTTCCAAAATCCTCATAAGATCCTTTATATATATAACAGATATATATTAATTTTTTTTAAAACTTTGGATCATTTTAAACTCGTATAAAATCCTTTTTATCCTTCAAACACTTCCAAAATCCTTTTTCTTCCAACAACAGATTTAATCAAGGGAAGAATATATATACAAAGATATAACTTTGTTTACCCAAAATCAAATATTCAAATTTGATTACTCTTTCCAATATCGATTTCCTTTCTATTCACATTTGCCTTTATCCCCATTTGGATTTTTCACCTCAAGTCTTATCCCAGTTGGGTATTTAATCAATAACAGTTTGAACTCCGACCAGTATATTTAGAAAATAGCTCGAAAATTTTGAAAAATAGATAAGTAGTTGAAAAATAATAATAATTATTATTAGTTTGCAAAATAGCTATTAACATAGTTAACTAATTGTAAAATAGTTGAGGAATGGTTAAATAGTTCCAAACATTGTAGATAATTGTAAAATGGTTGTAAAATAGAAATTAGTTTGTGAAATAGTTGAAAAATAGGAATTAGTTTAGAAAACAGTTGAAAAATGGATAAATAACTCCAAACCATAAAATAATTTGGCTTTAAGAAAGAAAGGTTGTATATATTTAATAGCATAGAAAAATAAGTTTATATCAAAACAATTTATTAAAAATAATCAAGAGTCCAACTATTCACTCCCCCAACAATTCAATTTAAATCTCTATTTGGATTGACCCAATTCCAATTCAAATAACTCCAAATTCCATTGGACTTGATTAATCCTCAATTCAAGTTGAATCAATGTTGATTCCTTTTCCCAATTTAAATCAAATTCTAGTTGATTTTAATCCTGTTCAATTTTAAATTTGAATTATTATCAATTTAATTTCAGAATCCAAATCACTTCAATTTAATCCAATCCAATTTCCCATTTAAAAATTTTAAACTTAGACATCTTCAATCACCAATCCAATTACTTCAAACCAAATTCAATTTTAAACTAATTCAATTAAATCTTGAAATTAAACTATCTCGAAGTATAGAAATTCGAGTTAAATTCTCAAAGGTTGGTTTAACTCTTTAAACCAAATTAACCTTTAAATCAAAGTGTTTAATCATTTTAATTTTTACTTATGTATTTCAAGATTCAATACAATTTTATTTTAAAATTTCAATTTATTATTCAGTCTAATTTTCCAGTTTGAAGCCAGTTCTTAACAAGTTCATTTTACAATTCAATTATTCAAACTTATTTTATTTATACAATTCCATTCTCATTTAAAAGATTTTTATTAATAATAGGATGATAACATCCAATTTATTTGAAAACGTCCCTCTATTTTCAATTTTTAAATCTCAAACCGTTTGAGATCACACACATTCCCAATTCAAATCAACCATTTATCTTTTCAAGTTAAATTCCAATTTCATCTTAAAATCTTCAATCCAAGTTGTTCATTCAAACTTATTTAACTTCTTCCAAGTTAAATTCAATTTACTTAGTCCAGTCAACCTCATTCTCACATTGAATTTCCCCACTTCAACTTCAAATTCTTTCCCTTTTATAAGTTCAAAACTTATATCACTTTGGGTTTTAATATCACATTTCTGGGGAAAAATCAAAATTCAACCTCTTAGAGTTTATTTCAAATTATCTTTGATATCATGTATACCCATACATACATATTTATTTCTTGGCCCTTCCAGCCATGTTTTAAAATTTAAACCACCTTCGGTTTTAAATTCAAATCAATTTCAAACAACCCATTGTTTCAACAAATCCCGGTTATCCAAATAATACTTATTTATTATTCTCATCACTTTGAAACCAAAATTTCAAATTCTGAGATCAGATTTAGAATTTCATTTTCAATCACTTAAATTTCAATTTAGTTGTATTTTTTGTTCCTACTTAATTTAATTCCAATTCTAAATTTCAGTTTCAGTTTGAATCCATTTCAAACTTATCTTTATTAAATTTCAGTTTGGTTGTATTATATTATTTCTTAATTTTAATTTCAATAATTTAACAACTAATTGCCTTAATATTTATTAGAATGAAATATTCCTTTATATATCAATATATATTTTATATAAAATCATTAAAAACCTTTATATAAGCAAAATAACAAGTACGCGCTCATATATACACACACACACACACACACACACACACACACACACACACACACACACTCAACTCCTTCTAGAGTTCTACTGACTCTATTTAATGAGTAATCCCTACCAGAGCCAAGGTTCTCGCTTAACTTCTCAGCTCTGATACCAAATGTAACGACCCGAAATGTCCAAACTCGAAAATTCCAGATAGTTATGACAAAGAAGAAAGAGATAGAAGAAGAAGAACAGAAACACCAAACACCTCACATTCGCAGCGGATAAAATATATAATAATAAATAATAACAGTTTACAAAAGAATATTATATCTGCCTGTTACATTTAATATACATCAAAGTTTCACATAATATTCAGTGACAGAATAATTACAATTATCATGTCTCGGATTAACAATAATATAAATTCAGCGGAAATATTCTGTACGATCCTTCCATCCAACTCGCCTCCTGAGCTCCAGATCGTTCCTACCTGAAAATCTGTAATACTCGGTCTGACCCGAGCATTACATCAAGTAACACCCGGGTCAGGCTGGAAACCAGCGTGAGTAATCCCAACTAACATGGAATACCAAAGCAAACAACTTATATAAACCCGGGGTAACATATATCAATTTAACCAATCACAATTTGCTATAGAAAACGTTTATTTCACCTATAAATTTCTACGTACCCAACTTAGATAAAATAATCCAGTTCACTTTAAACCATTTCATTTCAACCTGTTGATTTCACAAATCAATATATAAATATTCGAAATGGTTTCGGGTATTTCCCAAACACCCGACCCCTGTCTCTTCGAGACTCATATTATCCTAACCCAAGTTATTCAAATGAAATTCACAGCATTTCATATTAGAGATATCAACTCATTCAAAGTATCCCATATCAGTCAATCGTCCATAAGCAATGCTTAATCACATACGAATTAATTTAATTGATTCTAATTGAATCTTCTAACCACATTCACTTAGATTATTAATTAGTCCCCAAAACAATTAATTTATCGGTTCCTCTATATCCATTCATCTTATTTAATAATCCTGGATAAATTACCTTCCAATTCCATTCAGGTAATTTTCTTTATTATACTTTTAATTATAAAACCTAAAGATCAAATCAAATTTATTTTTCCTTAATCAAGCCACAATATTAATCGTATTCGATTAGTTCCAAACTATAATTAACTACTCTGTTATTTACTTCATTAGATAAATCAATTATTCCTTAATTAACCAACTAAATTAATCTCTTGATTAATTTCACCAAGTTATTATATTTTATTAATACCATTAAGTAATTTCTATCAAATCATCCATTTAACAATTACAACCAACAATTATCACCAATTACTTCACCAAGTAAGTATACCATTATAATACGCTAGGTTATTATATCCACCAAATTCCACAATTTATCATCCTTAATTAATTAGTAACATTAATTACCTTAAATTAATCTCATTTATAAATCATTCAAAACCCTCCACCAATAATCCATCATTTGCTCTATTTATCAACCAATCCGTTAATTACTTTTCCAAGTAATTAACGTTAATTAATCACTTCGATTACAAATTAATTATAAATTATTCCATTTCTAATTATATAATTTATTTCTAAATTATAACTAAAATTTATCCCTTATTACTCGATTTACTAATTCCTAATCACCGGTTATCAATCCAATCTTACTTAATTATCAATTCTTAGTTACTATTTAATTTAACCCTGAATTGATAACTTTGATCCAAATCATAATATTAAAGCCCTTAATAATGTAGTTAATTTATCCATAACACTATTAATCAACTTGTTTATTTAACCTTTTATTTACCTTACCATTTAATGAATTTTCAAATCATTCACAAACACATACAAATTGTTTATTTTCAACATCATTTCGATTTCCAATTCGAATTTGATTCAAATAAAATATAGTCGAATGAAGATCACTCACCTGTATTCCAGTAATCAAACACTGACAGAACACAGCCACGGCGCCCACCTTCACCACGCAGTCACCGCTGTTGCGTATCCATCTCCACTGAACCAAATACCAATACCCCTGAAGCTTCACCAAACCCACAGGCAGCATCGAGCAACCCCTTGCCCTAGCTCAACGCGCACCCCCAAACAGAACGTGCTCTGCCGTATCATCGTTCGCCCTTTCTCCAGTCGCGTTCGTCACTACCACCAGATCGTACGCCCTCCATTTGTTCACCGAAACTCAAGTTCGCACCTGCTCAATCACCCCTCGGCATTGAAATACCCAATTCCCAAAACCCTACAAGCGCCGCATGACTACGACATGGCTCAATTTCCACTCGCGACTCGTGAATCCTCGATCTGAGCTAGGGATCGCTTCGCGTCGTGATTTCGAAATACGGTCGTGGTGAAGAAGGCGATTTCATTTGTGAAATTGGATTCGTGAATTTAATTGAAGATGAAATATTGATTTTAGATAGGCTTCGGCCATTATTCTCTTTTTTTTTTATAGTGTAATTTCGATTTCAGCTGTGGGATTAGAGAGAGGAAGACGAGATAAAATATCGGTTGGGAAGCTTCACGAGTACGCGTTGGATAAAAATATCTCTGACTATTCGTACTTCAAATTTTATTATATTATAAAAGTTCCAAAACGCCCCGTTAATTTCTACTAGAATTTCAAATTCCAGTTAAAGAATGCTACTAGGCGATTACAAGGTTTTACCCGCGTTCCGAACACAATGGAACGTGTTTCGGAAGCTAATTTGATCACATGCGCAAGTCACAGAAATAAATGGTAACTTTCAAATTAAATCGATTAAAATATTTCAAAGCGGTTTAAGCTGCCAGGGTCAAACGACAACTATGATTGCTACGAAGATTGAAATCCGAGAATAACTAACTATTATGGATCCAATGGAACTGGTTTCGTCAAATTTCGAGACTACGCCTCGGAAGGCTATCCTTAGATATCGATTTAACCGATATAATTTCAAAATTGAACAAATCACCTTTAAATTAGATTTCAACCATTCTATTATTTCTAGTATTATCATTATAAATTTTATAAGCCTTTAAATTATTTAGACAGGCTTAGGAATTTCAGATTCAACAATTTACCCAATTTTCAATTATGAAATTCAATATTTAAACTATATTATTCCATGATTTAATTATCAAGTAAATATTGATATCTTGAATTCAAGTTAAAAATTAACTTTTAAATATTTTAAAATCAATTAATTATTCCAATTTAATTTGTCAAAATTTCCGGGTCGTCACACAGGTGGTACCCCAGTGCCTAGTCATTAGTTGGAAATCCATTCTCCATACGAGCCTTGTACGAGTTTTGTTTGTATTATCCACTCTGTGGCTAGTAGCTGGAATTTAATCATGTAACAATTTCGGCTATTTTATAAGTATTTGTATATAGACACTATTATAATATCAGATGATTTCTATAAAAAATTGTTTTAGCTATCGTAAGGTAAAAACCCGATATGTTTATTTGTGGCGTGGTCTTGCGAGATGCTTTTGTTTTCAAAGGATTTTTGAAACTTTAATAATCAATTGGGTGTGATTTTCTCACGCTGGTATTCCAGACTGACTCGGATGTTATATAACTGTAGTCTCGGGTCAGACCGAGTATTATAGAATACATGATATGATGCTGTGGAGCTCAGGAGACGAGCAGGATGGCGCTACGTACTCCCGTACTTGTATATATATACATATTACGCTGTGTTGAGTTGTTGTGTATTCAGTTGTAGGTTATCGATGTTGAGCTGTGACTGATGTATTCTGATGATGTAAAATATGTAAGCAGATATATTTGATTTTGAGTAAAGATCATATATTATCTATTATATTTTATTCCGTTGCGATGGTTAGATTCTACTGTTGTTTTCTATTTTCTTCTTCTACCTCTTCTTCTTTAACCCAAATGGTTCGTATTTCTGTACAACTTGAGTTGATTGTTGTAGAATAGTGTTGACTCAAGGGGTACGGATTTGCGGGTCGTTACACTTAGTATCAGAGCTTTGGTTGGTGATAACCTTGGCTCTGGTGGGAATTACTCATTAAATAGAGTCTGTAGTACTCTATAATGAGTTTGAGCGTATTAATAAATATGAGCGCGTATTTGTTAGTGAATATAAATTGTTTTAATATTGTGTTGAATGGTTTATTGAGTGGCATATGAACCTTCGTCGACACAGTCTGCGCAACTATATTGAAGGGGTTTCTAAACACTTGAATAGAATAATTGACACGGTATTGTTTTAAATATGGGTAAATGAAATAATTTTACCCAAAATATATTTTGATATAAATAAAAGTTTTGTAAACCATCTTAGCTACTATATGGTTGCTTGGATGTTAGAAATGGTAATATTAGAGTATTATCATTGTTAAGTGAAAATTTAACTAGGAATTGAAATATAACCAAAATTTAAGGGGTAAATTCATTATAGAATGAAATTTATAAATATGAATTATAGATATAATTATAAATTGAAATATAATTAATTGGGAATTTTTATAAGCATAAACTATACAAATGCATTTTTAGTTAAAATTTGAATTAAAATAGAATTTGAAAACTTTAAAACCCCGAAGATTTTGGAAGTATTTTGGAGGTAAATAGTATTATTGTTGTTTTGGGTTATTTCTGAAAGGAAATTTGTTTAAAAATGGATTTTTGAAGGGAGATAGCATTAAATTCACTTCAGTCACTGGAAAATAACTTCGGTGATGATTGCAGCATCATCGATGTTCATTTTCGAGTTTCTAAGTGATGGATTGCTGCCAAATTGATTTGTTCAGAAAAGTTAGTTGTTTTTGAAAATCTCAAAGGAAATTTGTTGGGAATAAAACCAGGATTTGGTTTAATTTTTGATAAATATGATTTGAGGTGTTGGAGATTTTAAAATAATTTGAAACCAAAGATCGGGTGTTTTAAAATCCTGATGAGATGGGTTGTAAGTTTATAAATTGAGATGAGTTTTAAATCAGGATGGAAATATGAGCTTTGAATGTTGAAATTTAAAAAGTGAAAGGTTGAAATGAAATTAACCTTGATTGGGAAATAAAATTTAACTGGATTGAAGTAATTGAGTAGGTTGGAAATAATATCCAGTTGTATTCAAATTAAGTTGAAATCGAATTGAGTTAAATAAATCTGAGTTAAAATAAAATTGAATTGGAATAAAAATTCAATTGAGTTATCGAACGGAATTAGATTCTTACCTAAATAAAATAAGATAAGTTGGATCAGAATTGGGTTGGAGTAAATAAATTAGAATAACCTATGAAAGAATTGTAATCCATGGAATAAAATATGCTTGAGTTATAAATAAGTGTAAATTTCAAGCTAAAAATAAAAGGGGGATATATCCAAACCTATAATTAATGGAATTGTGTAAATAATAAGTTGTGACTGATAAATTTATAAGTGGAAATGAAACCCAGAATAAATATTGTTTGATGTTTTGGATAATGAAAAGAAAATCCAAACTTGAATTATTAACTAAATTGAACCAAGAAAATTAAATAAAGTGATATTTGGGATTAAAAATCAAGTATTGAACTATAAATAGGAGAGAACTAATTTGTTAATAAATTGGTTAATGAAATGTTATATAAAGCTGAAATGTGAATTGATGATGAAATTTGGGAATAAAACTCAAGTTATAAATTGAATTCGACTTGAATTATCAGTAAAGTAAATGAGATTGAATTGTGAGTTCATAAAAGTGAATGGTAATTTGAAATGGCAATGGATCCAGAACTTGAGTTATAGATTAAATTTTAACTTGGAGTGTTAACAAATTAAATATAAATGGAAATATATCGAATAAAAATGTGATTTGATTAAAATAGTAATAGGATGGTTTGTATTGTGAATAAAATCCAAATATGTGGAAATAAATTGGATATGGCCTTGTAATCAATTGAGTTAAGATGAGTATAAAAGAGAAAATTTACTTGTAAAATGAAAATGAGTTTAAGTATAAATTTGAATAAAATGAAGTGAATTGACTTAAGCTGAATAGATGAAGGAGAGTTGAATTGAATTCAACTTAAACTAAGTTTAATAATAGTGGATTGGATTTAAATCAAGTAAAAATAAATTTGGATTGAAATAGTACTTGGTGGGTTGAAAATAATATTTAAGGCTATGAAAATTCATAATAGATTGAGTGGATAAACTAATTATATTGAATAAATAAATGATGGAATAAATAAGTATCAAAAGAAATGTGGTTTAGATAAGTTGAGAAATGGTTATGGAATGAAATAGCTTGGATTGCTTCCGAGCTAAATAAAATAGTTTGGAATAAACTAATATGGAATGAAATGTAAATAAATGGATTGTAAATGAAATTTAAATGGAATGTGTCGGGCTAAATAAATGATTGTGAATGGATTAAAATAAAAGGGAAATTTAAGTGGCAATCAAGATGAACCTAGGTTGTAAATGGTTTTAAATGAACCAGTTGGATAATATAATGAGATGCAAAGTGAATGGTATTCAAATTTAAAATTCATGGAAAATGAGAATATATAGATTGTGAATAAATTTGAAAATGCAATAGAATTAAGTGTAAATCGAGTTGAAATCCATTTACATTGGTTATAAAACATAAATATTTGTTTGTTCACATAGATTTTGTCAAATTTGCATAGAATAAATATCATTGGATGTAAATGGAGGTGATTAAAATTCTATGAATCAATAGGAGTGAAATAAACTGATCTTGAGAGCAATGGAATTTAATATGAATTGAGTTTGCTTAAGAATAAATTAAATGTTGGTGATGGAGTGTTAAACCACTCAAATTGACTGAAAATGGTTATAAATTAATTGGAATAGTTGAATTAGCATGGAAACTATATAAATTGCTTACGGCAAAATGTTGGGTATGAATTGATTTTAGAATTCATATGTTTTAACTATTGTAAACAAGTGAAATGTAGTTAAATTTCATATATATGGCACTTACATGTTTAAATTGAGTAAGTACAGGTACCTGGAAGCCGTG
The DNA here is from genome assembly GCA_030765085.1 of Allium cepa. Taxonomy (NCBI): domain Eukaryota; kingdom Viridiplantae; phylum Streptophyta; class Magnoliopsida; order Asparagales; family Amaryllidaceae; genus Allium; species Allium cepa. The sequence continues at coordinate 834,271,290 of CM060931.1, forward strand.
TGGCTGGATTTGGTTGTGCTATTTGCTAAAAATAATAAGCTGCTTGCTTAAAATGCTAAATAAGGTACGCCTACGCAATAAAAATAGGAAATATGAACTGTTTTTGGTTTTTCCGACCGTGTGGGTCGATGTATATATATTTATATCTTTTGTCAAATTGAAAAAGCTCCTCCGTACAAAGGAGACTCTGCCAAAATTTCCAGAAATTTTGGGAGTTAGAATTATTTTGAGAATTTTGGAAAATTTTGTTAACGACAAACAAATTCAAATTGGAAACTAAAACAAGTTAGTAAATGAAACTAATTGGAATAATGAAATGAATTAGTACTAAATGACAAATAAAATTTATATATGCAGAGTTAGGATAAATTGAATTCATATGGAAATGAAAGAATCAATTTGAATAAAAATAAGTATAAACTAAAATGGAAGATGAAATAAATATAAGGAGCATATAAAATACTTATACTAACATAAGAAGGGAATAGTGAATTCTGGATTGGAACTTGGTACTACAAATATATTTTAAGTTGATATGATGTTTTGGGAATATTATGATTGGATATTAGTGCTAAGCAGAATATGCATGTATTATAAAGGGAAAAGAAATTTGGATTTGATTTCGAAGAATAAATTTGAAATGCTCGACAAAAAGGTACATGTTTCAATTTCCGTGAAATTTGATTGGGATTTTGGATTGAGCCACTTGGCTTTTTGTTTTCTTTTTGGATTTGGGAGGCCGTAGAGCCATTTTGTAGTTGTACCGAGTCAGCCGCGCAAAGGAGACGCTGCCAAAAATTTTCGGAAATTTAGAGACTTGGAAAATTTTGAGAAATTTTTGATAATTCAAGATTTAGTTTTAAATTGAAACTTGAATGATGAAACGAATGGTATAGTTTGAAGCTATGGGAGAGTGAGAAGTTAATACGAATGATAGTGGGTCTATAATGAAAAACATATTATGGTAAGTTGATGAAATTGTTTGGTTTTGGAAAACAAAATATTGAAACATTCTTCCTAAGAAGTAATTTCGGGGACGAAATTCTTTTAAGGGGGGAGGAATGTGACGAACCGGAATTTTTAAGCATTTAAAATTGGGATAGTTAATTGATTTTAAATATTCAATAGAGTAATTTTAACTTGAATTACAAATATCATGATTTATTTGATAATTAAATTATTGAATTAAATAATTTGAAATTGAATAAAATATGAAATCTAAGATTTTAAGCCTATTAAAAATAATTTGAAGGCTTATAAAATTTATATTGAGAACACTGAAGGTAATAGAAGTTGTAAAATTGAATTTAACAGTGGTTTGTTCAGTTTTGAAATTTTATATCGTTTAAATTGAATTTAAAATAGTCTTCCGAGGGACAGTCTCGGAATTTGACGTAACCAGTTCCATTGAATCTGTAATATTGAATTATTATCGGATTTTAAATTTCGTATTGATCGGAGTTTGTATGTGAGTGTACGAAATAGAAACGCGGGAAAATTTAATTGATTATAAGCTAATGAAATTTAATTTAATTTATTTAAGCTTCTTGTGTACGCCAAGTTTTCCTTTATCTTCCCGTATACTTTAACACTCGTCATTTTTTTAAGCCCTTCTTCATGTTTAAAAAGAAAGACAGTTGTTTATAAAATTGCAATGGCCGAATCTATAACTCCCTCTTCAAAATTCATTCAAAGAAAACAGTTTTGATTTAAATTTGTTCAGGCCGAAGCCCATGTCTTCATAAACGAAAATTTCCTAAATCAAAACTCGTTCGTAAAAAAAAAAAAAGGAAAGGGAATTCGAATTCGAATTCGATTTTTAAATCGAATGTTGTTCGAAGTAGGAAAGGGGATGGGCGCGCGATAATGGAGTCACGATGGTATTGGAGGGACGCGCTCATTCTCGAGAAGGGAATCGATGCTTCGATCTAGGGTTTAAGGCATTAAGGGAGGGTCGACGACTTCGTGCGTGGAGGCGCGAGGGCTGTGAGAGCGAGTGGGGTTCGGCGATCAATCGTGTACGAATTTCGAGGGTGGAGGTGATGTAGGTGGTATGTCCGCGACATTCATGGCAGGTAGACGTCGCGATCAAAGGGGAATGCGAGGACAACTTGAGTCAATGCAACTGAGGTAGACGTTGCAATTTATACTTGAGTTAATCCAGCTGAATAGATCTATTGAATTGATTGCATTAACCCTAGAATTTCTGTAATCGAATTAAGTATAAATTTCTGTAATCGTATAAATATATATCACTACCCTAGAACATTAACTCAAGGGTATCTGATCGCTTCAGGGGTATTGGATTTATAGTTAATTTATCAGCGGTTCCACTATCAGAGCGGTATCAGAACCCTTTAAAATATATATACCCAAATTTAAGTTCCTTTACCAACCATAACCCAGTCGCCACCTTCACATATTCATTTGATAGTCAAGTGTATACGAATTTGAATATGTATATATATTTTAGTATGGTTGTGTGGTTATTGAAATGCGAAAGTGGTTACTAAAATATATGTGTAGTTAAGATCTTGCAATGGAAAGTGGGAAATTTTAAAGGGTGAAAGAATTTAGACAAAATAAGATTTTTATGAAATTTTTAGTTTAAAACAAAAATCACTGGTTAATTAAATTATTAATGGGATTTAAATTGTTTAAATTTTTCGAATATTGATAGATGTATAAATATTTATTCAAGGTCTACATCATGGAGGAACAACTCATGGTGGATTCGTTTTGCTAAATAAAAGAAAAAGGTGAGTTAATCTCACTCAGCTGATTTTAAACTTAAATTTAAATGATTAAATTTAAATAATTGTTTGAATGTTTGAATTGTTTGATGTGAGATAGTATGATATGGTTTGAAATTGGCATATTATATTGTGCTAACGTCTGTGGATGCAGGAAAAACAGGTTGGAGGGATCCAACTGGATCCCTCAACATTTATTTATTATTTAATATTTTCTGATGTGATTACTTAATATTCAATGTTGAATATATTAGAATGTTGAATGATGTGACTTGATTGGACATATATTGGGTATAATGAATTATCAAAAATATATAAATTGGATTTTAGGAAGAAAATAAAGGAAGTAAATTTGTAAACGAAATAATTTTAGAGGAATTAATAAATTTAGAATGAATTGAGAAAGAAATGGAAGTATTGTAAATACTAATAAGGAACTTCGAATATGGGAAGAAAAGGTTTGAATAAACCGTAATTAATAAATTGTAAATGTATGTGATATTAATTTAAATGAATAAAGAATTATTTTAAAACTGAAAATTTTAAATTATCTAAAGGAATAAGAAGCAAATTGAGGAATCTAAATTGGAATTCAATTAAAAGTATTTTATATCATAATTAAGGAATAAAATCTGAAATTAAAGGATTTTTGAATAAATAAAATAAATTGGAAATCAATTTGAGGAAATTGATTTAAGTGATTGAAGTTGGAATTTTCTCTGGATAGCCAAGTACGATTTTCAAGCAATCTTAAATATAAGTTAAAGGTTTTAAGGTTGTTTTAAAAAGCATATTTTATAAAATTTATTATTTTTAAATGTTTAAATTCTAAAGTAAATATTTTTCAAAAACTATTATCGTAGTAATTATTAAATGACTTGGCATTTGTTTTTAAAGAAAAATCTAGTTTATATTTTATAAAAGTAGCCTTATTATTTATTAAATATTTCTAAAGTACATATTTTAAAGTAGTTTCAAATTTTTGAGGCTATGAAGTATACTTTATAACTAAGTGCTTTTAAAATTATTTTAAAGCTAAAAGTATTTTATACTTGGCGTTTCAGTGGAAATAAATATTGGGAAATTATTCCGAGAAAGGAATATGTTTGAAACTGTTTTCAAAAGGAGTTTGAAAGGTGAAATTATATCATGTGAAGATATCTTTTTGAGATAAATAAATAATTTGGAAAATTATTTATTGGTTGATGGTTGTTTGTGAATATAATTGATAGTTAAATAACCGACTATCAATATTGGCCAACTGCGTTGATCGTTTCGAAGAGACCGGGATCGAGATTTATTTCTCGAAAACCACTTCGATCTGTTTTGTACGTTTCGTGTAAACGATTGTGGATTTGAAGATGGAGCAATGAAGTGCAAGCGCTAGTCGCTACTAATCCTGAGGATATTTCCAAATGGATGTAGTAGGAATAGTGCCTTCGGTTCCGTTCGAACCCGGGACGGACTTGTATGGATGAATGCTTGCGAAAACATCGTCAGGTGGACGATGGGCATTCTAAAGGATATTGTTCTAAAAAGGTAACGCTTACCCTCAAGCCTCATCAAATGGGAATGATTGAAAATCAGGGGATATGCAGCAAGGCTAGGTGGGTAGCACCCAAGCAGGGTGAGGTCATTCCATTCTAGATGTCCCTTTTTATTTTTCGGCTTAGTGGGCGGTTGCTGATCCCAATCGCGGGGTGATCTCACTCGAGATTGTCCAGTAAGGGATGGTTCCGGCCTTATGTGGCAGGGGAGCGGGCGTACTCCTCGGTACGGTGATCTAGGCCCCGTACTGTGACAGGTGGTACCCCAGTGCCTAGTCATTAGTTGGAAATCCATTCTCCATACGAGCCTTGTACGAGTTTTGTTTGTATTACCCACTCTGTGGCTAGTAGCTGGAATTTAATCATATAACAATTTCGGCTATTTTATAAGTATTTGTATATGGACACTATTATAATATCAGAAGATTTCTATAAAAATTGTTTTAGCTATCGTAAGGTAAAAACCCGACATGTTTATTTGTGGCGTGGTCTTACGAGATGCTTTTGTTTTCAAAGGATTTTTGAAACTTTAATAATCAATTGGGTGTGATTTTCTCACGCTGGTATTCCAGACTGACTCGGGTGTTATATAAATGTAATGCTCGGGTCAGACCAAGTATTATAGAATACATGATATGATGCTGTGGAGCTCAGGAGACGAGCAGGATGGCGCTACGTACTCCCGTACTTGTATATATATACATATTCCGCTGTGTTGAGTTGTTGTGTATTCAGTTGTAGGTTATCGATGTTGAGCTGTGACTGATGTATTCTGATGATGTAAAATATATAAGCAGATATATTTGATTTTGAGTAAAGATCATATATTATCTATTATATTTTATTCCGCTGCGATGGTTAGATTCTGCTGTTGTTTTCTATTTTCTTCTTCTACCTCTTCTTCTTTAACCCAAATGGTTCGTATTTCTGTACAACTTGAGTTGATTGTTGTAGAATAGTGTTGACTCAAGGGGTACGGATTTGCGGGTCGTTACAGAATTAAATTTGAAGGAGTTAAAAATAAATTGAGTTGGAATCAATTTAAAATGGTTATAAGCTAAAGTAATTATTTATTCACATGAACACAGTCGAATTGCGCAGAAATAAATTGTCATTTGACGAAAACAAGATTAAATAAAATTCTATGAATTGATAGAAGTGACATAAAATTGATTTTGAAATCAATTGAATTGGATATGAGCTTGTTTGGATTAAAAATAAATTGAATGTAAGAAATTTAATTGTAAACCATTAAAATTGAATGAAATGGCATATGAATTGGTTGAAAGCAATTAAATTAGTTTTGAAATCATATAAACTGCTCATGGAAAGTGTTTGGTGCATGTTGCTTATGAAATGCATGTGTTTAGCTATTGAAAGTAAGTGAATGTTAATAAGTTTCATATATTTAGTACTTACATGTTTGAATTGAGTAAGTACAGCTACCGGGAAACCGTTTGACTGGATTGGGTCGCGCTAATTGCTAAAATAATAAGTCGCTTGCTTAAAAATGCTAAATAAAGGTACGCCAACGCAATAACAATAGGGAATGTGAACTAATTCTGTTTTTCCAACCGTGCGGGTCAATGTATATATATATATATTTATATCTCTAGTCAAATTGCAAAAGCTCCTCTGTACAAAGGAGACTCTGTCAAAAAATTTCGAAAATTTTGGAAAAGTTGTTGTTAGAGACAAAACGATTTCAAATTGGAGTTGAGATAAAAGGGTTTTGGAAATGGAAATTGAAACTAATTGTTTAGTTGGAACTAAAGGATTAGGAAAGTGAACTTGGGATTTTTGATTTCAGAGGGTAAATTGAAATTTGCTCGGCAAAGGTATGTATTTAAATTTCTGTATGAAATTTGATGATTTTCTAGTGTAGCCACTTGGCTTTTGGTTTTCTTTGGGAATTTGGGAGTCCGTAGAGGCATTTTGTAGTTGTTCCGAGCTAGCCGTGAAAAGGAGATGCCGGCGAAATTTTTCGAAAATATAGGGAGTTAGAAAAATTTTGAGAAAATTTTGATAATTCAAAATTTGATTTTAAATTCAAATTTGAATTGTTAATAAGTAATATTATTTGGGACTTATGGACAAGTTTGGAAAGCTATAAAAAGGGTTAGTGTGTCTTTAATAAAAGATATGTTATGGCAAGTTGATAAAACCGGTTGGTTTTGGAAAATAGTTAACGGGTTGTTGACCATTCTTCTTAACTAGCAATTTCGGGGACGAAATTATTTTAAGGGGGAGGAATGTGACGACCCAGAATTTTTGGATGTTTGAAATTGGAATATTTAATCGATTTTAAATATTTAAAAGTTAATTTTTAACTTGAATTCAAATATTATTATTATTTAGCAATTAAGTTATTGGATTTAATAAACTGAACTTGGGTAAATTATTGAATCTTCGGTTTTAAGCCCGTTAAAAATAATTTGAAGGCTTGTAAAATTTATATTGATAATACTGAAGATAGTAAAGTGTTAAAATTGAATTGTAAGTTTATTTGTTCATTTTGAAAATATATCGTTTAAATCGATATTTAAAAATAGCCTTCCGAGGCACAGTCTTGGAATTTGACGAAACCAGTCCCATTGGATCCGTAATATTGTATTATTATCGGATTTTAATTTTCGTAGTGTTTGGAGTGATCGTTTGGCTGTACGATAAGTAAACGCGTTGAAAATTAAATCAAAATTTAATATAATAAATGTGTTCAAAAAGCTATCTTCTTCATACGATCGAATTAGGACTCGGAACTTTTTCCATTGCATTCGAAATAGAGATATAACATTAGAAAAGCCTAGCGGCATGCCTCGATAGGAGATCAAGTTTTTAAGTTGCATTTATCGGAACGGTTTGAATTTGAATTTAAATTGAATATTTATACTAGTCGACTGTAGTTGAAATTATCTCACATCAACCCTTTTCCAGTCCTTTCCCAAGCACTGTAGCCTTCTGTCGCACGCCACATTCTTTTCACAACATCACGTCCCCTCCCTCTTTATTTTCAGCCGAGCCTTTCATTTTAATTTCAGAACTTCAAAGAAAGAAAAGAAAAGAAAGATCAAGCAGATCGAGAAATAATGGCCAAGCGAAATCAATGAGGAACGAACGGAACCCAATTCGTTCGAATTTGAAAATATAAGAGGGGAAAGGCCAAGGAAAATCGCAAGGCAGGACCACGCTTGGAGGCACTGCAGCATGGCTCGGCGACGTCGCTCGCAACCCTAGAGCTTGCACACGAAGATAGAGGGAGCTCGACGATGGGTCGTAGGGGCTAGAGTGGAGCGGAGATCCAAGCGAGGCCGTGTTCATGCTTATCGTTGAGGCTAGGGTTTGTGTTCGCGATGCGAACGAGGCGAGGCGGCGACTGCGAGAGGGGAGCATGCGTGCGCGAGGCTAGTAGTTGGGGGGTTCGACCTCATTGCAGTCGCGTCGTTCGCGAGGAAGAGGAGGGACAATCGTAGGTCGCTGTGTGGTGGTTTGGGTAGGCGTGGCTCTCTGGGCAAGGCAGCTTGGACGATGGTGATGTCTTCGAGGTAGGGTTTTAGCAGGTTATTCTTCAATTTACGCTATTTTATAAATATGAAAGTAAAACAGAAAACAAAAGTGTAAAAAAGTATATATAGTTGAAAGAAAAAATAATTACTTAGACAATTGGATTAAAAACAGATTGTTTTTAATTCAATTTAGTAGATATGATTTTGGGAAAAGATGAAAAAAAGAAATATATATATATATATATATATATAGGAATTTTAAAATAGTTGAAAGTTTATACGGAAGTTAGGTTTTCTAAATATATATAAACTATTTAGAGTATAATTATATATATATGTAGTTTCAAAATAAAATAAATATACAGATACACATCTTAAATCTACTAGTTTATTAAAAAAATAATATATGATGGAGATTAATTTGTCTAATAAACTTATTTAATTATTTTAGTTACTAAGTTATTATTTAAAAGAAAACTAGTTTAGTATTAAATAATTAATTAATTGAATCTATTAAACGAAAATTTATTGTTCGATTAGTTCAAAATGTTAATAAACCATATAATGTTTATTCAAGGTCTAAATCGTGGTGAATCAAGCCGGTGTGGATCGGACTGCAATTAAAAGTTAAAGGTGAGTTAATCTCACTCAACTGGGTATGATATAAATTTAAACGGTTAAATTTAAATAAATGATTGAATTGATTTGATGTGATATATTATATGTATAGTAGTATTTATTGGAGCGATTGATTTCCCGCATTATATAGCGATGAGATGCTATGCGCCGCACAATAGCGGATGATATTATATAAATCACATATATCGCGATATTCCACCTTGAAGTGGAATTGGTATTTTATATTGTGCTAACATCTGTGGATGCAGGGAAACAGGTTGGAGGGATCCAACTGGATTCCTCAAAATTATTTAGATTGTTTAATATTCTGTGTTATGAATATTTGATATTCTATGATAAATTATATTGATAAATGGAATATTGAATGCTATGGTTTGCTTGAATATATTTCGGTACACCGAGTTATCAAAATATATAAAATTGGATTTTTGAAAAGAAAATAAAAGAGTGAATTTTTAAGTAAAATAATCATAGAGAATTTGAATAAATTTAAGAATGAACTGGATAAGAATAAAAGTGATTTTAAAATTCTAAAAATATAATTCCGAGTATGGAAAAAGGGGATTTGAATAAACAGAAAAATAATGAATTATAAAACTCAAGTGATATTATTTAAAGGAATAAAGGATTTATTTTAAAATTCACGGTTTAAATTTATTTGAAAGGATAAAGAAGGAATTTGAGAAATATAAAATTGGTATTTTCAGCTAAAGATTTTAAATCATAATAAAGAAATAAAACCTGAAGTTAATGGATTTTGGAGTAAATGGAGTAAGTAAGGAAATTTATTTAAAAGTGAAGTAAATTGGAAAACCAATTTGGGGATTGATTTAAGTGTGTAAAACCAGGATTTTTAAAGAGAAGCGAGACTAGAAATTTGAAAAATTGGTTTATAAAAGCGATGTGATATATCAATGGATATTTGGAAGGATAAATTCACGGTGGGAATTTATTAAGGGAATGAGTAAATTTGTTTAAAAATAAATAGTGATTTATTTTTAAAAGATGTGGAAGAGAAGCGTATTTCCCTAGATAGCCAAGTACGTTTTCAAAGCAAATTTTTAAATATAAGTTAAAAGTTTTAATGTTGTTTTAAAAAGCATGTTTTAGAAAATTTATTATTTCTAAATGTTTAAATTCTAAAGTAAATATTTTGTTCAAATTTATTTTAGTAATAATCATTTAAAGGTGACTTGGTATTATGTATTAAAAGGATAAAAAATTTAATTTTATATCTTATAAAGTAGCTTTATTTTAAATATTCTTAAAGTATATTTTATAATAAGTATTTTAAATTATTTGTGCTTGGTGTTTTCAGAAATAAATATTTGAAAATTTATTTCATGAGAAAAGTGGTGCTTGAAAACTGTTTTAAAAAGGGTTGAAAATGGAAATATATCTTGTGAAGATATTTTGAGGTTAATAAATAATTCAGGAGGAATTATTTATTGTTTGATAGTTGTTTATGAATGTTAATTGATAGTTAAATAACTGACTATCAATATTGGTCAATGAGCTGATCGTTTCGAAGAGACCGGGATTGAGATTTATTTCTCAAAAACCACTTTGATCCGGTTTGTACGATTTCGTGAGGAAGACGAGTTTGGATTCGAAGATGGAGCAGTGAAGTGCAATGGATAGTCGCTACTAATCCCGAGGATGATTCCAAAATGGATGTAGTAGGAGTAGTGCCTTCGGTTCCGTTCGAACCCGGGACGGACTTGTATGGATGAGTGCTTTCAGAACATCGTCAGGTGGGCGATGAGCATTCTAAGAGATGTGTTCTAAAAAGGTAACGCTTAGCCTCGAGCCTCATCAACCGGGAATGACTGAAAATCAGAGGATATGCAGCAAGGCTAAGTGGGTAGCACCCATTAGGGTGAGGTCATCCCTGTCTAGATGTCCCTTTTATTTCGGCTTAGTGGTGCGGTTGCTGATCCCAACCGTGGGGTGATCTTACTCGGGATTATCCAGTAAGGGGTAGTCCCGGTCTTGTGTTAAAGGGGATAAGGATTAATCCTTGGTACGGTGATGTAGGCCACATACTGTGATAGGTGGTACCCCAGTTCCTAGTCATTAGTTGGAAATCCATCCTCCCTACGCTCCTGTACGGTTTTGATTGTGCCCAACTATTGTTGAAACGTGAGATGTAAGCATTTCAACTAGATTCTATTTTACTTTCTATAGACATTATTATAATATCAGACGGATTTGATACCAGGTGTTTTGGCTATCGTAAGGAAAAACCCGACATGTTTATTTGTGGCGTGGTCTTGCGAGATGCTTTTGATTTCAAAAGATTTTGAAACTTTAATAATCAAGTTTATGTGGTTTTCTCACGCTGGTATTCCAGACTGACTCGGGTGTTAGTTAACTATAATGCTTGGGTCAGACCGAGTACTATAGGATACATGAAAGATGCTGTGAAGCTCTGGAGACGAGCTAGATGGCGATATGTACTTCTGTATTTGTGTTAAATATTCCGCTATGTATTTAGATTATGAGGACAGGTTATAATTACTGTCCATTTGTGCGTTATTTATACCCTGACGATGTAATGAATAAACAGATTTGTTTTTGAGTAAAGATCATTTATTATCTATTATATTTTATTCCGCTGCGATGGTTAGATTCTGATGTTATTTTCTATTTTCTTCTTCTACCTCTTCTTCTTTAACCCTGATGGTTCGATTTTCCGAACATCTTGAGTTGATTGATGGAGAATAGTGTCGACTCTAGGGATATGGATTTGCGGGCTGTTATAGTTTAAATGTCATATAGCGATTTCTGCTATACCATCTTTTATTAAATTTCATCCCCAAAACCTTGTCGTATGAACTTGAGCTTGTGTTTTTGCTAAAGGGAATATTGAAAATTATTAATCATTTTGATTAATCATAATTTAAATTAATTAATCATTTTAACTAATTAATTTGAAATTAATCAACCACTTTAATAAATGATGTTTAAAATTAGTTTATCTTTAGATTTAATTAATCATTTTTGCTAATGATGTTTTATAATTAATTAATCGCTTTAGCTATTGATTATTTGAGTTTAACTAATTCTTTTAATTAATGATAATGGAGTTTAATTAATTTATTTAACTTAAATAATTATTTAAATTAATGATAACGGAATTAAATTAATTATTTCAATTTATGATAATTGAAATTAATAATCATTTTAAGCAATGATATTTAAAAATAATTAATCATTTTATATAACGCTATTTGAAATTTATTAATCATTTTAATTATTGATTGTTTTCAAATTTAATCAATTGTTTTAACTAACAATATTTAGAATTTCGTTAAATCATCTTAATTAATGATGTTTTATAATCAAATAAAACATTTTAACAAATGATGTTTTAATTAATTGTTTTTGCTAGTGGAGTTTGAATTTAATTAATCCAATTAATTTATGATTAATTGAACTTAATTAATTATTTTATTTAATGGAATTTAAAATTATTTATCATTTTAATTAATGATGTTTGAGATTAATTATTCATTTAATTAGTGATTATTTGAATTTTATAAATCCTTTTAACTATTGATATTTAAAATTAATCAATTAATTTAATAAAAGTGATTTAAGTAAATTATTTAATAAAATAAAATTGCTTTAATTAACCGACTCAAAAGTTAATAAACTTATTTAAAGTTAACAAACTGATTTAATAAAGATTTTTAAAGCTGATTTACCATTGTTATAAATGTGTTTGGAAATAATTATCTATTTTACTATAGATAATGGAATTGATTATTTAAAAGAAATTTTAAATGTGATTAATTATCTTTTAAGATAATAAATATTGTTTTAAAGTTATGAAAAATAAATTAGAACTAGATTATTGGGATGTTAAGTTGGATAACCCTTTGGGAGTTCTGTCCGATGTTGGTTTAGGCCTTCGGGATCTGCCTCTTGGAAAAATTATTCTCTTAAAATTTTAACAATTAGGAGCTAATTCTGAAAGTGTTTTACCAATACAGAAATAAAAAAAAGTTCATTTAAATTTTAAAAGCAAAAGTTTGATTCGTTTATGGAAATGAATTATTTCTGTATATCGAATCACTTATATGGAAACGATTTACTTGTATATAATTAGCACTAAACATCGAACAAGTAAACTTGTCGCTATTTCAAAAATTAATAGTAATCATTGGAAATGACTTTAAGGTAACACTACCTTGGTTTGTCTAGTTTTATCATAAACTAAGAAAAAGTGTAGGTTTGAATTCGATGAGCGGTGATAAGTATACAAGACTTAATTTTCATATATGATCATTTTATATCTTCGATAGTTGGTATCTCAGCTATCGGTTACTTCAGCTTCTATGCTATTGTCATTCTAAGACGATTTATAACTCCGTTGAGCTTTGTTATCCTTTATCGAAAATGACTAAAACCAAGGCATGAAAAAGGGAAGTCATTATTGTGCTTCATTATTCTAAGACGATTTATCACTGATATCCAACGTCCAAAAAACTAAAACCAAGGCGCGAGTGAGAGCCAAGCCATATTGGCCACACCCATCGGGTACATTCATATTATCTAGATAGGTTTCGGCATGCCTGCATTGATGTGAAATATTTAGAAGCTCGTGTGAAGCGGGGTCTAGCGTGGAATTTCCCGAAAGTGACGCGTGTGCTCTCAGGTATATTTTATCTAGAGGTATACTTTCGTAAAAAGGGGAGGCACCCTCCTAGTTATATTGGATAAATTCATTTACTTATTTGATTCGAACCTTTTAATAAAAAAATTTTGTAATTACAATGGAAAGAGTAAACCACCCTTCATGATGTTTTATTAGAGTTTTTCAGTCCATTCTATCAAGTTTAGATTGTTACCTTATTCTGTCCATTCTATCAAGTTGGATGGTTGTCTTATTCTATCATTTTATTAGGTTTGGATGGTTACCTTATTTTGTTCATTCTATCAAGTTAGACTGTTTTTCCTTGCTCTATCCATTCTATCCAGTCTGGATGGTAGTGTATGGTGTCGACTTTCGATGGTCAAAATGGTGGGTAGTTACATTTGGTATCAAAGTGTGAGGTTAAGCGAGAATCTTGGCTTTGGTAGTGTTTGGCTCATTAGAGATAGGGTAAGTGACACTCTAGAATGAGTTTGAAAATTTGGTGAATTAAATATTTTCCTATGATTTTATTTTATATTTATATAAAAGAATAATTTTCAAAACTCTATATAGTTATATAGTGTGTTGGTTTAAGTGTGATAGTATTTGTTTATTATCACTATTGTTTGTTCGGTTATGCTTAATTTAAATAAGAAGCATTAAATGTTGCTCATTATTTGTTAAGGAGTGTTCGGTTTAATTAGGAGCATTTATAACTTTGACAAAACGAACCCTTTGTGAATTAATTTCACAATTTGATTATAAAGTTGTTTGGAGAAAATGTTAACATGAAAATTCACCTTTTAATAACGGTGGGTTAGGAATTAAACTTGATAAAATGTTATTAATATGATGTAAATAATGGGATAAGATATTTAGAGAATAAGTATTCGAGATAATAAAGTAGCATTATTATAATATGAAATAATTTTTACGTAAGGAAATTTTATATAGATTTGTTTATGGAATATGTTTTAAAAAGGATTTTTAATCTAAATGTTGGGATTTTTGAAAATAATTTGAAAAATATTTTTGAGAAATAAAATAGCAGCACTTTTGGAAATAATTGAAAGCGAAAATATTATTAGAAGTAAAATTTAAATGGAATGCATTTTTCTTTGGGATAATTAGGTGGAAATCGGTTCGATTAACTTTGTGGTAATCTAAATAATCTTCTAAGTGACAATCAGATGTTTGGTTAGGCAAATGCTATGGAGTACTTAGTAAATTATTCTCATTATCAATGTGCGATTGAGATGAGTTCAAATCCGATTAAACCCAAAGTGAGTTTAATAAATAAATAGTTTAAAGTTATTTAATGCGAAAATATATGGAATATGCCTTCATAAATGAGTTTTGAAATAAAAGCTGGGTATTTAATTTTTAGGTTCCCTTAAATGGGAATGCTTTCCAAGACAAAAAGTATTATCAATAGGAGATTGTTTCGATAAATAGGAATTTTCTCTTAGAGAAGTTATGATTTAATGCTTTATAAGAAATAACTTCATAAATTATTTTTAAACTTGAGTGAGGAATTACGAGATAACTCATAAATAATTTTAGTATTGAAAAAAATACTAAGTGAAAATATAAGTGAATTAGAAAACTTTTAATATAATTTAGAAACTAATAAAATATAGATTATTACTTTCAATTTTGTTTGAGTGAGTTTGGGTAATCTCCTAACCAATAACCAAAGGCTAATGAGAAAACAGTAAGCTTACATAATTCTCTACGGTTTTGGACAATTAAGAAAGTTTTGAACCTAAGTTAAAATTTGTTTGTTAGTCATTTGACATTTTGAAACAATGTTAAGTGGTAAGTTTTCCTTTATGAAATTTGATTGACTACTTGTATTAGTTTATTCCTTCATAGAATTTGATTGATTTAATTTGATTGAATTGAATTGTTTGGCTGTGTGATTTCATATACCATTGTCTATAAAGTTTAAAATTTATAGGCAAAAGAATTTTTAATTGTGGTTACTAAAACCTAAATCCCAGTGATTTTGATAAAGATGGTTTTTGAAGATTTTGGAAAAGGAAAAGATATTTATTTATTCTATTTGATGTTTTTTGAAGAACCGGAATACCACTGGACGATCTATGTTATTTTGAACTAGAGTTTCACCATAATTTATTTAGAGAAATCCCCTCCTCGTCATTTTGAATTTGACCTTTGATTTTCTCGTCTGAGAAACTAAAAAATAAAAATAAAACTTTGAATTGAAAAACCCCGTTATTTAGATCTAAATTTGTCGTCTAAAAATTATTGGATGCATACATCTATTATCAGATATCCTCTTGTTTCTCGCATATGGTTGAGATATGGTTGTCTGTTGCATGAAGATTTATATTATGCTAGCTATTTCATGTAGAATTACATCATATATATATATTTTTCGTTTGATTTTCTTTTAGATTTTGTAAGTACCGACATCAATAGAGCTATTTGATTTTTGTACAGCTGCATATACATAGAAGATAAAAAATTACTTGCCAAAATATAAATTAAACGCAAAAAAGTACCTAATAAATTTAGAACATTTGGTTTAGTTGATTATCTTATGCCCAAGATATGGGAGGCCATTTGGCTTTTGTTTTCTTTGATTGGTTTGGTGCCCATAGAGGCGATTTATAGTTGCACCGATCGAGCCGGGAAAAGTAAAGGTTCGCAAAATTTTCCAAAAACTTAAGAGTTGGAATTTTTTTGAAAATTTTGAATTTTTTTGATAACTAAAATTTGAACTTTCAAGTTATATTCGGGAATGAATGAATAGGAGAGAATTAATTGGTATATGTAAATAATTTAAAAGACTTGGAGACTTTGAAAATCTATTCTAGTTAATGGGTTTTGAAAATAAGTTTAATAACTCATTTTCGTTAATAGTTTTAAACTTAAGGTTTGAAAACATTTTCTTCCTTAGGAATTTCAGGGACGAAATATATTTAAGGGAGGAGAATGTAATGACCCAAAATTTTGGTTATTTAATTTTAAATGTTTAATTAACTTTAAATATTTAAAATAATTGAATTTTGTAATTTAATAATTTACAATTCAAATATATGGGATAATTAAATATTAGAATTGTGAAATAAAAGTCAATTAAATGGATTTAATAATTTTATTTAACTTCTTGAAACTAATAAAAATATTGGTGACTTCAATTGTAATTTATTTACAAATAGAAAATAGATTGGATAAATTTCGATAATTAAATATTTAAATCTATGAAACTAGCCTTCTAGAGCACATTCTCGATTTTCGACGAAGCCATTTTTAGTGAATCCATAATGGTGATTTTTACTACTGTAACAACCCTAGATTTTTCATATATTTTAATATTTGACTTTATTTTATTTTGAAATTATTTTAAACTTGTTTTATTTCAAACATTTCATTTTTAAATATAAGTGTTGATTATTATGTGAATTATAATTTCAAACCGATATAAATTGGATATTTTACTGAAAGATGAATTTTTGTTCAAATTGGTCAAACTTCGACTTTTAAATTTCAAATTAAAATTTTTAAACTCCTAAATTTTATCTTTTATTATGGAAATAGATTTAATAACTTGAATACTGCTTTTCGTTTCGTTGAAAACGGACTTAAACTGTGAAAGTTATGTACATTTCAATTTTGAGTATAATTTGTTTTATTTTGCAATTTTATCTATTTTAAATTATATAAATCATATTTTCTTTTTTATATTTTATTTTAATATGTTTTAATATGTTATTTTATGTATATTTTGACTTTTAAATATTTTTAAAGTGATGTTTGAATTTTTCCAAAGCTTATTTAATTTATTTCCAAATTTTAAAGCCTAGTTTCCATTTTTCTGCTATTTTCTTTATTTAAATTATATATAAATTAAATTATATATATTTACTTGTGAATGCATTTTTATTTTTATGTTATTATCTTTGTTATACATATTTTTACAAGCCCATATAAATTTTTCAAATTTCATTCTGTCTATTTTCCATTTATTTTTAGACTAGTTTGCAATTTTGTGCTATTTTCTTACTTTTTAACTTATATGATTAATAAATATTTATATATATTTTATATTTTTTTGCATTTTCGAAATTTTACTGAAATTATTATTATTCTCAGTAATTTAAACTTATATAAATAAATTAAGGAAATTTGAAAGGTTTGCGACTCTTTAGTTGCTTATGTCTTTTCACCTAGTTTCACCTTTTCATTTCCTAACTCTTGCATTCATTTCTTTGGCCGTTCATTCCACCACTATAGCCTGAGTTTTATTTCTGAAATTCACGTGAAAGCACTTCTTTCTCTTCACTTCTCATCCATACTTTCAAACCTGAAAGAAAACTTTGGGTAATGTCTTCCTTTCCATTTCTTTTTCCACCTCTTCCATTGATTTTAAGTGATTTTGCTTTGCCTTCATCTTGCATTTGTTCGACCACACTCCCCCACCACCTTCTCCGACCTGTTCCACCACCATCCTTAGCCTCTTCACCCTCCTCCCCCTCTGTGATGATCAGGCCGTGGTCCCCACAAAAACTATTGTAAAACATCTTGAAACAATGCTAGCCAATCACCATTTGCACCATCACCTTCATGTTCAACCACGGCCACCACCTTCAGCCGCCACAACCTGACTTCCACCAGCCAAATTCCAACCTGACACACCTTTGCACACCCCACCTGACCCCACCTGAAGTGGCCGTGCTCCTCCATGCCTTGGCCGAGCCTTGTAGTGGCCTTGAACCCATGCAAATGCCTTGTGTGTTCGCCTCTTGCCTCACAAACTTGTGCATCACTTTCTCTAGGCTAGGCCGACCATTTTGAGTCCACAACCAGACCTTAGAGCAAGCCTTAGTCGTGTATTTTCTAGCCATGGCTGAGCCTATGCTAGATGGAAGCAAGTGCAATAGTTTTGGTTTTGTTTTATTCAATCCATTTCTAACATTGTTTAAGTATATCTTGTTTTGAAACTTATGTTTATATATTTGTTTGTCTCATGTATCCAAGAAGAATTAATCTTTGGCTCTTCTACTCATCTTTGTGTCGTATTATCATGCTTGTTTGGATTTCATTCGTGCATTTGTTTGTGTGTCTTCAGCTCAAAGCGGTGAGTTATTCTCACCAGACAATATGTACATATATAACTAGTAAATTTGACTCCTTTTGAATCTGTAAAATGCATTATCATCTTACACCTGCTATATTATGATTATATGATGTTCACCCATGCTTAAACACCTGTTATAACATATGTTACTGTTATATTATGTTGTTCTGTTATTTTTATCAGTTTAACACACTGCAAGTTCCCTTTAGATTAGAATCACTATGGATTGAAATGATACATACCCGAACGGACTTTAGAATAGGAGAAAATCATTATGGGCTGAAATGATAGGCCTGAATGATTTTCAATTATTTTCCTTTACTTGGGATTGCGGGTTTGAAATGATCAAACCCGGGTTTCTATGTAAATTACGGGTTGAAATGATATATTACCCGTATCACTTTACCTAGGCTAGAAAATGAAATACAGACCCGTTGTTAAAATATGTTTTTCTAAAAAATTTAAAATATTTTAGAAATGTAAATATTATAATATTTTGATTTAAATTTGATTAAAAATGATTTTTGTAAAGCATTATTGATTTTCTAAAAATTTATAAGTGAAATAAATAAATGGTAAAGTTAGAAAATCTGAAATGTAAGTTATTTTGGAAATTATAATTTGAATTAAATATGAAAATATAATAAATTTGTGATATTTCGAATTAAATGAATTTAAAATGATTTTATAATATATTAATGATTTTTGAATAAAGTTAAAATGTGAAATGAATGAATATTTAAGTTGAAATTTTGAAATATAACTAAAATTGGAAATTTGTGAATTTGGCTCAAAAGTGAATTTTAAGTTAAGTAAATAAAATGAAATTAAGTTATATTTGAAAATTTTAAACTTAAGTGTTAAGTTAAATTTAATTTAATGAATTTAAAATTTAATGTTGGAATTTAATAAGTGAATTATGATTAAATTTTGATTTTTGAATGGAGATTTAACTTTATAAAATCATGAGTATAAGGGTATTTGAATGATTGTTTTAAATTGAAATTATATGATTTTATAAGTTAAAAATGATTTAAATAAAAATATAATTGTTTGTGAAATTATACTGAATATTTGAAGTTAATTAACTGCATTTCTGAAATGCTATTAATTCTAATGTAAATGATAATACAGCATTTGTAAATGTTGTAGTTGATAATAATGGACCAAATGGCTAAGTTTAATTAAAGGCTATTATAGCATTTTTGTAAATGTTATAATTGTTGAATTTAACTAAGTTTTATTTGAAACTAATGCAACCCTATTACAACATTTTTAAATGCTATCTTTTGTTAAATTGAACTGTTTTGAATGTAACTTTCTGTAGCAATTTCTAAATGCTGCGAAAGTTGAATTTTCATCTGTTTCAATAAATTAAATGAATAAATGAATTTTGATGGACTAAAATTTTGGAAATTTAATAATTTAATTATTAAATATAATAACTTCATTTTATGATTTAAAATGAAATAATTTGTTTCGAAATATAAACTATTTTGAAATGTGTTTTGTAATGGTATTTAAATTAAATAAAAATGAATGTGGTTTGGAAGATATGATATTTTGATATGTTGAAATGGATTTTGAATGATATTGAATTTTGAAATGATATTTGCTTTTTAAGTACAAAATACCATTTTGAAAATTTAACCACGGGATGTATTTAATTTACAGTTTAACTGATTCTTAAAGGATGGGCGATCCCAAGCATCCTTTAAGTTATGGTGCATTTCTACTACAGTTCACTTGAGTTGGTTTACATTATATAAGTATATATTGTCCTGACTCGAGTGTTTTGTGTTTTACTTTACGCTCGGGTCAGCCTGATTATTTATAGCTTAGCTTTGGATTTCTTTCTGAAGCTAGTAATCGCTGGAGATTCTGCTTGTCTAGTTATCTGTTCCCTTTATGTTTCAGTTGCTCTATTTCAGCTCTGGTATTTATAAACTGCTATGTATTTGAGATTTCTATTGTATATGTTTTTCAGACTGATATTATGTATTATGTTTTGAGAGTTTGTTATAGTAGCTTCATGAACTACTATGGTATTTTAATTTTCGCTGCGAGTTATTCTAATATTTCTGTGTCTGTGATTCTGTGATTGTATTTCATTTGCTCCAAATTTATTTACAACGCGGTATATTGAGCAATTCAAGTCCGGCATGTGTGTCTGCGAATGGCTGAAAATATCTGGTTGTTACAACTACGCTATCGAATTTCGTAGCAATCAGACGTATCGTTTGGTCGTGGGAGTTCATAACACGTTGAAACTAATATAGAAATTTAATATAATAACTAGGTCCAAAAACATATCTTCTACATACGATGGAATTAGTTCTCGAAACAAGTTGCATTGTGTTCGGAATCGGGGTGTAATATATAGAACGTCAGGCGGCATGCCTCGTTTGGAGTCCGACATTTTTGGGTAAGTTTTGTTGAATATTTTAATATAAAATAGACATATGTACACATTCCCCTTGATTTTGGCCATACCCTCCATTATGCTACCTTATACCCATGCCCATATAAGCCACCATACCCTTCACCTATTTAAGCATTGTATGTAAAGCAAGAATGGTCTTCCCTCGTTTAATATCCAAGTTCAAAATTCAAAACAAAAACACATACACTTCTAAAAATCTTGATCCTTGCTTCATTAATTTTTTTACTTGAGATCTTCTTGCTAAGGTGTGTGGGGGGACTACGGCATCATAGTGGACAGGCTCGATAGTTTCGTCAGTTGATGGTTTGACTAGTTTTTCGATAGCTAGGTCATTGAGGCAGAGTTGGATTTGAGCTTGGTTTTGGCTTTGACAATGGATGGAGTTTCGGTGGTGACAAGATGGGGGTGCGGCCTTGTCTTGGTGGAGGCGACGATCGCCTATAGCACGTATTAGGGCAGAAGTTGTGATCGACTAGAGGTGTACGAGCGGGGCGAGGCGATGGAAGGCGAGTCGAGTGAGTGCAGAGATAGATGATGGCGTTGTCGGAATTTGAATTCAACAACTAGAGCTCTGTATCAATGCATGCACGACCATGGAATTTTTGGTTTATCTTTTACGGTGCATACATGTTTTTGGATTGGGGGAGGAAGAAGAAAGGAAGAAGAGGGGCATATTTGTAATTTTATACAAGTTGTTTAAATTTTAATTTTTAAATTATTCAAAACTTATAAATTTTATATCTTGCTCATTCGAGGTCGGATTTGAGCACCATTTGTTCTATGGACTCGTGTCGTCGAGATCTTCACGATGGAATTTGTTTGGATGGATTTGGTGCAAGTGAAAGTTTAGGCTAAAATAGAACGGTCGTTCGGTTGTAGTCCGAAATCGGATCGTTTCGGCGGAAACAAAAATCAATATGAGTTTAACTTACATTTTATTTTATTTTTATTATGTCATATTAACGATTTTTATAAACGTTTATTGATTGTTGGGATGTTAGTTAAATTGTTGATTGCTTATTTGGTTGAGTGTAACGACCCATATTTTTGGGTTTTCAAATTTGAATATTTAATTATTTTAAATATTTGAATTTGAATTTAAATTGTGATAAATTATCTGTTTCGAATTTAGACTTAATTTTCAATGACATATTTTTAATTTATTATATAGAATTTTTCCATAATTTTTAGTTTAGAAAATAAATAAATTTTCGTGTGACACTTTTTGCAGAAAACGTCGGTACTTTTGAAATTTAGCAGAACAAGTTAACTTATCTATTTTATTACTGTTTTGTGATTGTCTTACGAGTTGAGCGTGATCATATTTTTATTCTGGTCATTCGCGGTCCATACATGAACATAATATTTTGTAGCGTCCTACCATGAAACTTTTCTTTATTTTAAAACTTTTAAACAACTTGCACATGTAACATTACTTTTCATATCCTTTCTTACATTTTGATTTTCCTTTCCTTTGGTGGCTATGCATTAATTGGTTGCCCTTGCTTTTTCTTTGCCTTAAAATATACTTACATGTATATTTGAGCACGCATGACGCATAAAAATTTTATTTTTCATATCCAATTTTTTTCCATTCTCTGGCATACTATTCTATGCTTCATTTTCCCCTCCGCTGTGAATCAAAATAAAAATAAAAAATACATGTATGAAAACGAGAAAAATAAAGTGTAGACATATTCGTTTCATATCTTCTCAACAAATACCTGTCACAGCAAAACATTATAAAACACAATCTTTGTCCTATTCTTTTTATCTGTACTCGCACATACTGATGTTTTTTTTAGTCGATGATTTGGTTTTAGTGTTTAATAGTTTGTACTATTGTAGCTTAGTTATGAAGCAAAAATTTGGTTATATATTGAAGCTTACACATCATAGCAAGTATTCATTTTCGTCTCCCTCTCGTATTCACATTATTTCTTCCTTTCCTTCCTCCCCCCCCCCCCCCCCCCCCCAACCGCTCTCTTATTTTTTTTCCTCTTCAAAGTTGTTGCACGTGTACATGAGTATAAGTGTGCATGTGCATGAGATTGTGCGCATGTGAGTGGTGCATGTGTGGAAAGTTGATAAGGGGAAGATACATGTTGGGCTGCTGAAAGGCGATATGAAGTAAGTGGAAGTTGAAGAGGGGTAGTGCTGGCCGTGAAGGGTACATCAGCGGACGTGGGAAGTTTGGGCTCGACATTGCAGCGGAAAAGGGTGCTTGATTCAGAAGCTTTGCGTTGTGGCCGAGGCGGTGGATCCAAGGAAGAGGACGAGTTGTTATGTGCTGCATGGATGCTCGGGAAGGCTTGCGAATATGGGTGGGCCTCTGGCCGTACATGGGAAAACGCACGCATGGGTAGGCAGCGAAGGCTGTAGGTGACTGTCAGTGCATGGATGGTGAGGCTGGTTGTAAGGGCGTTCATGCGTAAGGCAGTCGGAAGGAAGATGCTCGGTGAGTTGGTGAAGTAGGTGGTCTGGAAGTGATGCAAAGCGGAGGGATGAGATGCGCATGCGGCAGCAAGTAATAGCAGAAAATGGGATGCTTGGCCATATGAATTGGCAGCGGGAGTTCATGCGTATAAGGATGTTGGTGGTAGGTGGGAGATGATGGAAGCAGATGCGACTGATGCAAGCTTTGGGACGTGTGCCGGCATGATAAACTGGAAAAGCAGAGAGGAGGAAGGTAATAAGAGGAAGAAGTATTTGGAAAAGGAGAATAGTGTGGCACTTTTCTTTACAAATGGATACGCAAATTGGTCCAAAATAATGGTGTACAATTACACATGCATGGGAGGGAAGAATGTTGCGGTTGGAGGCTGTTTCATGTATTGGGTCCTTTCTTTGCAAGCCCGTGGGCTTCGGCCGTATGGGCCTTGCTACCTTAAGGCTTTGGTGAGAAACTCTTGGCAATTTAATTGATTTTTATATGAAATGATTTGTTAGATTATAAAATTAATTATGTTGCTCATAATTAACCGGATCGATGCGTGGATTTTTGCTTTGCACTCGTAATGACAAGTGTAACGTCGTAATATAACTTGTTGATAACTTTGGCAAAGTATAAATTTATTATATATTAAACGGTCTAAATTTAAATTACGTTATTTTAGCCAATAACGTTGATTAAAATTTATATACCTTCATTATTGATGTTTATTTGATCAACAAAAATACCGTTGAGTTAAATTGTATTGAATTTTGTTAATTGGACATTTGTTTAGCGGAAATATATCACCTGTAACGACCCGTAAAATTTCGATAATTGAAATTGTTCATTTAATAAGATTTTGTAATTTAGAGTTGAATTAAATAAAAATTTGTAATTTAATAATGAAATAATAACTAGAATGAATTGTAACAATAATAGTGTAAGTTAATTTTTAACGATTCGTCTGGAATTCCAATTGATTGAAATAATGTGAATGTTATAAATTGATTATAAATTCAATGTAAGAAAATGAATGTAAATATGAATTGATTATGGAGATAAAATATAATTAATGGTAATTGAGTAAAGTCAGAATTATGTAAGGAATTATTGTGAGAAATGCGGATTACGCATCTTAAGGCTAGGATTAACACTAGAGGGGGGGGGGGGGGGTGAATAGTGTTTATAAAGGATGACTAAATCTTTTTGAGTTTATGTTAATTTAAACACAGATGTGTGCAATATACAGACACAGATATGACCATAGAAACAAACGTAGACGCAAAAATAAAATAAAAAGCAGCAAAAGAAAGAACACGCCGGATTTTATACTGGTTCGGAGTTACCCTACATCCAGTCCGCAACACAAGCAATCTTTACACTTACACCCTCGATTTCAAGGCTACGAGGTACACCCTCCAAAATCACAATCCTCTGGGTAGAGATACTTGATTTTCCGGGCTACAAGTTCACCCACTTGATTTTACGAGCAACAAGTTCACCCAATTGATTTCCCAAGGCTACAATCACACCTTATCACGCTTGATTGATTTTCAAGGCTCTATAATCACACATTTTCTCGCTAAGTTGATTACAAAAGCCCTATAACTCTGAATAGCACTGAGGATCTTGTTGAGATAGTGATAGAAAATCAAACTACGAATGATCGAGTTCAATTCAATGTAGATTTCGGCAGAGTAATGATAAGAATTTTTATTAAGAAAAGTGAAAGAAGAAGAGTGAAAACCAGAAAATCTGATGTAAATTTATTGAAACTGACCCCTATTTATAGTAGAACAACAGTCATGTCCATTCGTGAAAAGTTGTGGCAAATAGACACTTCTTTTGAAATTGAAATTTTAACTCAACTGACACCATGTGGACATCGTCACCATGAGTATGCCGACATCCCAAAGTATTTTTGATGATTTGATTTTCTTTGAAAATAACCTTTATCTTATATTAAAATTATTTTAAACTTTATAATTATACTTGACTATAGTTAAAATTCATAAGTAAATATAGATTATATATATATATATATATATATATAATTTAACTATAATTTTATATTAAAGTCTAAATATAAATATTTTAAAATTTAAATATATTATATTAAAAGATAGTTTAAAATCATGAGTAATTTGACTTTGAAATTAAAGATGATTTTGAGGCTAAAATTATTTAAAATCTGGATAGATGTTTTTGATGCTTTTAAAAGGAAGGTTTTGAAATCATTTTGAAAACAAGATATAATTTTGAAAAAAAATCATTTTGAATAAAAGGTTAGTGGATACAAAACAATGTTCCACTAGATTTTTCGTAGGTTCCATCCTACTTAGGTTCCCATCCCTTTAACAGGCTCGAAGTGGATTCCATTCCACAAATAAATTGGATTTTAAGATGCTAGTGCTTTTCTAGGAGTTTTAACAAAATTTTCTAATTAAATAATAAATTACTTGAATTCTTGAACTCTTGATAATCTTGATACTCATGAGTCTTCAGTCTTGATATCTTGAATCTCTATACTGTACAATCTTCATTCTTGGTACCTGTATGGTTAAATCCTGCATATACATATATATCTAAACTTATAATGTTAGTATTTATATTTTATAATATATTCTAAGGTTGTTGTCATCAAAACCATCATCTCACGGACTAACAATCTCCCCCTTTTTGATGATGACAACCTATGTTTATAAAATATTACTTCTACCCTAATAATTCCCCATAAAACTAATAACTCCCCCTTAATCTATGCCAAACTACCCTATTTTATACTTCTCCTCCTTTGTCATCAACAAAAACAAACTATAAACTTTATAACTCCAACCTATATAACTCCCCCTAAATCCAATACCCTATGATGTGTGATTATAATGATAGTGTTATCATAAATAATGAACGCTTAGATAATCCTAATCCTAAACTACTAACTATTCTAAGTATATGATAACCATATAGTTATATTTATTAATAGGGAGGAACACATATAAGAACACAATTTATTTATTAATCATATAATTATATTTACATTTTTATTGTAAACGTTAGAAGGAATAAACAACAAAGGTAAAGAAAGAGAAGAAACTAATCTATGTTTTTGAACATAGGAGATTTACGAATCGAACAGTTTGGATAATGGAAACAGAAATTTCCACGTTATTCAACAAGATTCCCATCTTTGTCAGAACCCACTTTTCCAACGCACACAACTTTGTCGTCATCCTCCACTTGTACTTCTTCCATGAGTTCTTCTTCTTCTTCGCTGGCCTCTTGTTCTTGATTGAGTGAAGAATCTTCATCAATCAAGATAGGGTTGGCTTGATTATCCATTAGAAATTTTTGCAAATTCCTAAGAATCTTGCCTTGTCTCTCTTGTTCCTTTGCCATATAGAGTTGAATCACTTGAATTTCAGTCATCATCTGAAGTGCATCCTTCAGAGACTCCTCCATTTTTGTTACACAAGCGAGAGTAGTACGTTGAAATGGACCAGAAGTAGGAGAGGGGAACGAAAATGTTGATTTTATGTTGGATTTGGAAGATGATGCCATGATTTTATTTGTTTCAGAAGATAGAATAGAAAGAGAACAGAGAGAATGATCAAAAATTTGAAAATAAGAAGAATATATAACCAATTTTTTGAATTTTGGTGGGAATTTTTTTTTAAAAATAAATACGTTGTATGTCGCATGGGTATATGGGGATGTCGACATGCTCCTTTATATTTCTACTATTTTATTTATTTTAGTATTAATTATTTATTATAATAGATATTTATATTTTATATTTCAGTTATTGAACAAATACCTAATTCTCTTCTTAATTTAGTAAATATTGATTCATTTAAGGGATTTGTTAAAATATCAGCAATTTGATTCTCAGAATTGATATAATCGAGAGTAACTACTTCCTTACTTATGTTATCTTTGAGAAAATGATGTCTGATATCAATATGTTTAGTTCGAGCATGATGAGTAGTATTTTCGGATAAATTTATTGCACTAGTATTATCACAATAAATTGGTGATTTCGAGATATTTAAACCATAATCTTTAAAAGTTTGTTGCATATATATTACTTGAGAACAAGCCAAAGCAGCAGAAATATACTCTGCTTCAGTTGTTGATAGAGAAACTGTGTTTTGCTTTTTACTAAAGCAGGAAACCAGAGAATTCCCCAAAAAGTGACAAGTCCCACTTGTACTTTTTCAGTCTGATTTACAATCAGCATAATCAGCATCATAGTAAGATATTAAGTCAAAAGAATCATTTTTAGGGTAAAATAAACTATAATTGGATGTGTGTTTAACACATCTTATGATTCGTTTCACAGCTTTTAAGTCGGTCTCTTTAGGTTGGGATTGATACCTGGCATAGAGACAAACACTATACATGATATCAGGTCTACTAGCAGTAATATAGAGTAGTGATCCAATCATTCCTCTATATAATTTTTGATCTACATCTTTCGAGAGATCTTCTTTACTAAGGTACACATTGGTTGCCATGGGAGTGGGTTTTCCACTTGCAGTAGTCGAACCAAATTTACTAATTAGATCTTTAGCATATTTTTCTTGACTAATAAAGATACCATTATCTAATTGTTTTATTTGTAATCCTAAAAAGAAATTTAATTCATCCATATGACTCATCTCAAACTCTTTTGTCATTATTTCAGAAAATTCTTTATTCATTTCAAAATTAGTTGACCCAAAAATGATATCATCTACGTAAACTAGTACTAGTTGAATATCATTTTTATTTCTTTTAATAAAAAGAGTATTATCTACTTTACCAATTTCAAAATTTGATTGTAATAAATAAGATCTTAGTCTATCATACCAGGCTCTAGAAGCTTGTTTTAAGCTGTGACGCCCCACCTGTATACCCACTCTAGCCAAGGACACTACGGGGTAAAGCCGTCAACTAGCATGGAGAATAAGGCTGTTGAGGAGCGACCATCCATGTAATTGCTTTGTGCGAGCACCGATATGTCGGATAGTACAATATGCATCTGGTTTCAGGAGGAAATCCGACATACCGATACAAACTCAAAGTTACTACCCGGTGGCTATATATATTCTTCGGAAACAAATATAGAAATAAACATAACAAAAATAAGTCACAGACATCCATATCACAAAGGCGGAAATAGATATTAATATATAACACATAAAAGTGTTCTTCAGAGTTGTGGTCAGACAAGATCCACAATATCACAAAAGAATAGCTACAAGTGCAAGACAAAAGAATATGGATACATCAATGAGTCTATATCCCAAATGTATATAACAAAAACTACTAATCTAAGTAGTTAGCCAAAGGTCATGGTGATAATCCCAGATGTGAAGTCAAGCAGAAGCACCTGTAACATCTCGGTCTGACTCGAGTATTATTTTGTAAGAAAATAATGAACGGATCAATCTAGCTATAAATATCAGATGAAATGATATAGAATAAGAGATATGACCAAAAACGTATGATAACCATAAAACTATACTGTGATAAGTGTGTAATTGAAAATCAACAAGAGATCAATCAATATCACAAGAATCTTCTCAAAGATAAAAAAGAATGTCACACTCTTTATTTTATTCACCAAACCATAAATATTGACAATTATATCAATGTCAATCACAAAAGTTAATGACATACAAATTCACCAATGCACCAATATTGATAAAACATATCAATGTAAATCACGAAAATTGGTGAAACACAAATTCTAGAAATCATCAATGGAAATCCAGAAATCACAAAAAGGAGGAGGCCTATCACAAAACGGGAGCATGAAAACTCACCAACACGTGTATCACAAAATGGAACGCTGTTCCATGGTTTCTAACCATTAATTTTTGAGCCGAAGCTCCACAAAACGGACCGAAAACCATGGGTCGCTACCCCACCAAATTAAGCCGAAGCTCCACAGAAACGGGGTTTAGTCTCCCTCGTAGACAAAGAGACATCGCACATTTTGCTAGTCTAAATCACAAAAATGATCATCAACGACCATCAAGAAGTGTCGATTACAGTAAGCTAGTAAATATATAAGCTTAGCCTCATGTCCCATAACCATTAGCTTAACTCAAATATTTACAAACAAATTGTAAGTTTCCACTATAAAATTGTCACAAGAGATTCAATCGAACAAGTCCAAGAATTAACCGGCGAAGTAAACGCAAGCGTTTCATACCACCTGTTTTTTTAAGCCGTTCAATTAGATTTCTCGTACGAGTGAGATAAAGGTTTGTATATACTAGTAGATTGGAAAACAGTTTAAGAAACGAGCTTTGTATTAAAATAGGGTTGAAATTGTTTTGATGAAAGAGTTTTGATATTTACTACTAGTATTGAAACCTTCGTATTTTTAAAGTGACAAATCACAAAAATGATTGTAGAAACAATAAGTCACAAAAATTCACATTCGAAGACGTGGATAAAAATCCAAAGAATTGGATTCCAAATCTATCAAAGTGGAAATACCCTTGCGACTTAACAGCCACGGCTTACGACTTAACACAAGTCAATCACAAGAAATCAGCGGCTCAACGCATGCGAATCCACGACATACGACCTAAGATATCAGTGACTTAAGAAATAGCATGCGGCCAAACTGCGCGACTTAAGAAGATAGCGGCAACGACTTAAGGAGCTAGCGGCATAAGTGAGCGACCTAAGTTGATAAGACCTATAGCGGCAGGCCGAGCGATCTAAGGAACGAGCGACCTAACTGATGCAAGCGGCATAACAGGCCGAGCGACCTAAGGAACGAGCGACCTAAGGAGATAGCGGCTTAAGGAGTAGCATGCGGCCTAACACGGCGCGACCTAATGGTGCGAGCAGGCCGAGCGACCTAAGTGATTGCGAGATAAAGCAGGCCAGGCGACCTAGTGGTAGCGACCTAACATGGCGCGACTTAGCAGCAAGCCGACAAGAAGCAGGTGCGACCTAATCATGGCGCGACCCAAGCATGGAGCGATCCAAGCATGGCGCGACCTAACAGGCAGAGCGACTTAATAGCCGAGCGACTTAAGGGGTTGCGACCTAAGGTAAGCCGACCTAACTGCAAGGCGAGCGACCTATAGTTTGCGACCTAAGGCAGGCCGAACTAACTGCAGGCCGACAGTCATGTGTGCAGGCCGAACGACCTAAGCAACAGAAATGCAAAAACTCTCTCAATTTGCAACCGATCGAGCACAGACGCTAGGGGATTAGGCTCATCGGCTACCCGGTCCTATTGGCTCCTCGATGCATCACCAAAAACGTGTTCAATCATCAAAGTTAGGAATTTTAAAGATTTGAACGCAAAACACTAAAAATTGGGATTTCCACCAATTCAATCCAAACCAAGAGCAAATGCATATGAAAAAGTGTTAGGAATTCATACCCAACAATCAAAGATAGTTATAGACAAAGATGTGAGATAAAAATCTCACCTTTACACAAAATCAATGAAGAAGAAGCTTGAAAGCAAAGGAAGAATCAACCACACTTCAATCTCAACACAAGAAGCTTGAATCAATGGCTTCTCTTTGAATTTGGAGTTAGATGTTGGATTTGCAAATGAACTAGGGCTTGGAGTTTTAGTTTCCATTTCCTCTCTCCATTTTTGATGAAGCTTGAGTGTTAGGAAATGAAAGTGAAGTTATGAAGGGAAGAGGGGGTTGAGCTAGAGTTAATAGTTTAGGCTAATGGGCTAAACCAAACCCAAAGCGCAAAGTGAAAAAGTGGCAAAATTCCACTAACTCCAAACATATCAAAGTTTATATTCAAATAGATCGCAAACGGTGTTTTGGACTCAATGGAAGTGGTCCCGTGTCCAAATTCGACCGTATGCAAAAATTAACTTTTTGAACTAAAATCCGACTAACGATAAAATATTAAAATAAAATATTTAAATATTCAATCGTAAAATATGCGGGTTGTTACAGACTCCCCTCCTTAAAGAAATTGCGTCCTCGCAATATTTAAGAAGAAAATATAAGGTAACAACCATGAAAGCATATCAACGCAAAAGAAAATTGAAATAAGAAATTCACCTCAAAGAGCACGAGAAAGTAAGTCTGGATGTGTTCGCTCGATGAACTCTCTAGATTCCCAAGAGCAATCCTTAGGATTTGAGCACCATTGAACTTTAAAAACGGAACATCGCGTTTGACCTCTGAAGCAATAATACGAATTGGATGTTGCTCACAAGTTAAACTTGGCGAAACTTTAATTTCTTCCACAACACCGGGCTCAAGAATAGAATCGGAATCTCGAAGGCA
This sequence comes from Allium cepa, assembly GCA_030765085.1. Classification (NCBI taxonomy): domain Eukaryota; kingdom Viridiplantae; phylum Streptophyta; class Magnoliopsida; order Asparagales; family Amaryllidaceae; genus Allium; species Allium cepa. The sequence continues at coordinate 834,302,631 of CM060931.1, forward strand.
TTTCCGTAATGGAGAAACGTGAAACACGTCGTGAATAGCAGAAAACTGAGCCGGTAATAAAAGGTGATAAGCCATGGAATCAATACGTTCGGTGATGGAAAATGGACCAATATATCGAGGTGCTAACTTTCCCGATCGACTGAAATGTACAACACCCTTCATAGGTGAAACACGAATAAATACAAGATCTCCCATAGAAAATTCTAATTTCCTTCTCCGGTTATCGGCATAGGATTTTTTCTACTCTGTGCTTCTTTCATCCTATGATGAATAAGGTCAATCTTCTCGGTGGAATTATGAATAAAATCTGGACCTAAACCGGCTTCTCACCGGCCTCAAGCCAACAAGAAGGAGATCGGCATGGCCTTCCATAGAGTGCCTCGAAAGGTGCCATACAAATACTAGATTGGAGGCTATTATTATAGGAAAACTCAACAAGAGAAATATGATCTTCCCAACTTCAACCAAAATCAAGTACACATGCACGAAGAAGATTTTCAAGAGTTTGATTCACAAGCTTGGTTTGTCCATCGAACTGGGGGATGATAAGCAGTGCTAAAATTAAGCTTCGTTCCTAAAGCTTTTTGAAGACTCTTCCAAAATCCACTAGTAAACAATGGATCATGATCACTAACAATAAAAGTAGGAACTCCATACAATTTAACAATTTCTTTGATGAAAAGTTTGGCCAAAAGAGGTACGGTTCGATTGGACCGAACGAGAATAAAATGGGCGGATTTAGTAAGCTTGTCGACTATCACCTATAAGCTATCATGACCCGAACGAGAATGGGGAAGGCCGTCTATAAAATCCATGGAAATTTGGTCCCACTTCCAAATTGGAATTTCTAAAGATTGCAATAACCCCCCTGGCCTTTGGTGCTCGGCCTTAATGAGTTGGCAAGTCATGCAACACTTAACAAAGTTAGCAATATCAGGTTTCATTCCCTCCCAATAATAAAGTCGTTTCATATCCGCATACATTTTACTACTACTGGGATGAATGGTAAATTTAGAACGATGAGAATCTTCTAAAATGTCTTTACGAAGATTACTAATATTTGGCACGATAAGTCTACCACATTTCCGAATACCGCCACGAGAATCAATCTCAAAGTCTTTCAAACCTTCAATATTAATTTTATCCCTAAAATTTTGGCCAAGAAGAGCCAATTCGGGATCTAGCTTTTGAGCTTCAAGAATGTAGTCTAAAAGAGAAGGATGAGCCTCAAGGCTACGTAAAACAAGAGATGAACATAAATTGGAAACACGATCTCGAATCTCACAAGTGGATAGAATTCCGAGATCATTCCACTCAGATATCATCATAGAAACAACCGCTTGTTGCTTACGACTAAGTGCATCCGCAACACGATTTCCTTTTCCTGGGGTATAAAGAATATCAAGATCATAAGCTGCAAGAAATTCGAGCCAACGTTGTTGACGTAAATTAAGTTCCTTCTGAGAAAATAGATACTTCAAAGATTTATGATCGGTGTAAAGGTTAAAAAAATTTCCCAAAAGATAATGATGCCAAATACGAAGGGCGAAAAAAATAGCCGCGAGCTCTAAATCATGAGTGGCATATCTAGTCTCGGCTGGCTTCAATTTCCTAGAAGCATAAGCAATAACACGTTCTCTTTGCATAAGAATGACACCCAAACCAACGCGACTAGCGTCGGTATAAACAATAAAATCTTGGTTTCCCTCGGGAATCACAAGAATAGGAGCATGTAACATCCCGTATTTTTAAGCCATTGAATTTGAACATTTAATTCGTTTTAAATGTTTGATGTGGATTCTTAATTGATTTTGAAATGAATGGATTCGGGTTCAATCAATGAAATAAGCTATAATTTTTAATTTTAGTAATTCCAGTTGAATTTGAATAATGGAAAAATAATAAATTAAATATTCGGAATTGAAATAAAAGTAAATCTAGATGTAAATAGTGATAAAAATGGTTTTAAAAATTTATTTTGAGTTATTTTAGTGTAAATAGCGTGGTGGGAATTTTAGAGGAATTTTAAAGTTGATAAATTAATATTTGGGATTTATATTAAGTTAAAAATGAATTTAATATTGTTAAAATGCAATTTAATCAGATTTTGGTCCGAAATGAGCCATAATGATTTGTAATGTGATTATATATTTTATATGATTTATTATTAAGGTACTAAAATTTTAAAAGTGAAATTTTAAGCTGTTTCGACAGTTATGAAAATCGCTCGACTTAATAGACGAGTTAAAATAGCCTTCCGAGGCACAGTCTCGGAATTCGACGAAACCAGTTCCATTGGATCCGTAATAGTTAGTTATTATCGGATTTCAATTTTCGTAGCAATCAGAGTTGTCATTTGGCCGTGGCAGCTCAAAACGCATGGAAATCGATTTAACCGATTTAATTTTAAATTGATCGTTTAATTCCGTAACTCACGTGTACGACCGAATTAGCTTCCGAAACCGGTCCCATTATGTCCGGAACGCGGGAAAAACTAGGAACGCCTATTGGTACGTAAAGATTGGAGGTCATTTGCGTAGGTTGTTTAAATTTGAAGAACGAGAAATAAATAATATTAAATAATTATATATATATATATATATATATATATATATATATATATATATATATATATATATATATAAACATTCAAAACCCTAATCGATATTTTCCAGGCCGCCGTTCTCTTTGTTTCTATGGCCGAAATCAATCCTTGTTGTTCCTCAATTATCTCTTAATCTAAATGATATTTGTGAAAATTTCCAACTGGAATATTGAAGAGCACGTTGAGCTCTACAGTTTGAACGGGTATGATTGTTTATTGCTGAGTAGTTTGTCGGGAATCACGCTTGGAAGGTCGCGATATTCATACGTTCGTGCTTGATTTCTAGGAGCTTGAGGGGACCGAGTTCGAGGTGGCTTGGGCCGTAGGTAGAGCGAGCTCCGGCCCTCAAGATGTGGTCTTGGATCGACCTGCTTTTGACCATGAGTGGTCGCGATTTGTTGGAGTGAGAAGCGACGATGGGTTTCTTTGTTCGATCGTTCCTGATGCTTGCGTATGCGTGAGGGAGAAAGCATGTTGGACGGCCTTGATTGCTCTGGTAAAAAAAAAGGAAAAAAAAAAACAAATTGTTTTAAATTTAAATTCAAATCTTTAAATTTGAATAACTTTTTCATACGACATCAGATTCGAACGAAATTCGCGGCGCCGGGATCGCAGAAAAGAATTCTACGAGATGGTGCAGATCCGGAGTTATTCTAGGCAAGTAGAAATTTGGGTTAAATCGAACATCGTTCGGTTTAATTTAAATTTCGAACGCTCGCCGAAACTCAAGGTGAGTTAATCTCACTCACATCTGGAATGTTAGCTTATTAAAATAAATGTCTGTGTGATTGGTTGAATATAAATGTTGTTATCAGTCTGGATTGATATGTATGTTTGTTGTTTATGATGCAGGGAAAACAGGTTGGAGGGATCCAATTGGATTCCTCACAATGTAGTAATTATTTTTATAATTGGTAATGATGCCTGTATATATATTGTGATCGATAAATTTGGAATTAAATTGTATTGTGATGTTGTTGGATAAACTATAAACTCAGAATGTTAATTATAAAGAAAATAAATTGGGATTTAAAAAGGAATCAAGAAATTTATAATAAAGAATTTAAAGGAATATTTGGAATTTGTTTGGATGAAGAAAAAAAATGTAAATTGGTAAATTTAGGACTTAAAATACAGTGAAAAATTTATCAATCGATAAATGTGAAGTATAAATTTCTGAAAAATGAATTCTATGGAAATTATAAATTTGTTTTGAAATAACGATGGGGTTATTGATGATGTTCCGGGAAATTAAAATATGTTGCAACGAAACTTCCAAATATAAAATTTACAGTTTTGAATGTAAATAGAATATTTTGAAATGCCGTTTCCTCCATTGGGATTTTATTTAAGTGAATTGTAAATATGGTTTTTCATTGAAGAATTCTCCGAAATTTTTCATTTAAAAATGTTTAAACCTATATTGTAAAAATGAATTTCCGAAATGGGAAATTGTGTTTGAACTTCGGAGGAAGTTATAGTTAAGCATGAGATGGGAATTTATGTTATAAAAATAAATTAAATTGAAATAAATCGGCTGGGTTTGTGAGACGGATTCTTTGGGATGTTTTGAATGGGAAAGTGTTTCCCTGGGAAAAACCAAGTTAGTGTTTTAAAAGATTTTATTTAAATAAAGGTTAAAGCTTAAATTTGTTTAAAGAGTATTTTTAAGAAATTGTTATTTTAAAGAAGAAAATTAATAAAATGGGTTTAAAATTATTTTTTAAGTTATTGGTAAAGGCTAGTATTATCTTTTAAACTCTACTTTTAAATTTGGTTTATTTGAACCTTTATTGAAAATCAAGTTTATATCTAAATAAATAGTGTCATTTTAAATATTTGAAAATTGTACTTTGAGTAAATAACTAGAAGTAAATTTATATATTTATAAATATATTTTGCTATAAAGTATTTTAACTCTTTAAAAATCTAAATGTTTTGAGCTTGGTTATTTCCAAGGGGAATTAATGGTAAATAATTTTCCTTGTAAAGGAAGAGATTTTGGGAATTGTTTTCAAATGAGTTTTGGAAATTTGAAATATATCCTTTAAAGATATTAGAGGAAAATAAATAATGTGGAAATTATTTATTGTGTGATGGATGTTTATGAATATAAATTGATAGTTAAATCACCGACTATCAATATTGGACAAATTCATTCATCGTTTCGAAGAGACCGGGATCGAGATTTATCTTGAAAACCACTTCGATCCGGTTTGTACGTTTCGTGCGAAAAACACGTTCGGAGTCGAAGATGGAGCAGTGAAGTGCAAGGGCTAGTCGCTACTAATCCTGAGGATATTTCCAAAATGGATGTAGTAGGAGTAGTGCCTTCGGTTCCGTTCGAACCCGGGACGGACTTGTATAGACGAATGCTTTCGGAACATCGTCAGGTGGGCGATGGGCATTCTAAGTGAAATGTTCTAAAGGTAACGCTTAGCCTCAAGCATCATCAAATGGGAATGACTGAAAATCAGGGGATATGCAGCAAGGCTTCGTGGGTAGCCCCCACTGGAGAGTAAGGTCATCCCTGTCTAGATGTCCATTTTTATTTCGGCTTAGTGGGCGGTTGCTGATCCCAACCGCGGGGTGATCTTATTTGGAACTGTCCAGTAAGGGATGGGTCCGGCCTTGTGTTGCAGGGGATCGGGCGTGGTCCTCGGTACGGTGATCTAGGCCCCGTACTGTGACAGGTGGTACCCAAGTGCCTAGTCATTGTTGGAAATCCATTCTCCCTACGAGCCTTGTACGAGTTTTGTTTGTATTACCCACTTTTGTGGCTAGTAGCTGGAATTTAATAGATGTAACAATTTCGGCTATTTTATAAGTATTTGTAAATAGACCCTATTATAATATCAGAGGATTTCTATAAAAAGTGTTTTAGCTATCGTAAGGTAAAAACCCGACATGTTTATTTATGGCATGGTCTTACGAGATGCTTTTGTTTTCAAAGGATTTTTAAAACTTTAATAATCAATTTGAATGCATTATTATCAGCTGGTATTCTAGACTGACTCGCGTGTTATTTCATTATAATGCTCGGGTCAGACCGAGTATTATATGTTCAGGACAGGATGCTGTGGAGCAGGAGAGGATCTGGAGTCCAAGACGTATTATATATATATATATATATATATATATATATTCCACTGCAGTGATTGTGTGGTATGTCTAATTGGTAATGTTTGATGTATGAGATACTCTGATGATGTGATGTATAAAACTGGTATAGATTTCATTTTGTGTAAAGATCTATATTTACTATTATATTTTAATCCGCTGCGACTGTGAGATTCTGACATTGTTTAGTTTCTTCTTCTTTTATCTCTTCTTCTTAAACCCAAATGGTTCGTATTTCTGTGTCACTTGAGTTAACAGAGGTAGAATAGTGTTGATTCAAGGGGTACGGATTTGTGGGCTGTTACAGAGCACCAGAAAGGAGTTCTTTTAATTTCTGAAAAGAAGCTTCACATTTGTCCGACCAAATGTATATAACTCCCTTCTTTGTCAAATTAGTAAGAGGCACGGAAATTTTAGAAAAGTCATTGATAAAACGACGGTAATAACCCACCAATCCGAGAAAACTACGAATTTCCGTCACACTCTCCGGTCTCTTCCAATTTTGAATCGCTTCAATCTTTGAAGAATCCACTGATATTCCGGATTCGGAAATAATATGATCGAGAAACTTCCCACGAGATTGCCAAAAGTGGCATTTATAAAATTTTGCTTTTAATTGATTACTCCTAAGAGTTTCCAACACAATCCGAAGATGCTTCTCATGCTCCTCCTCGATTTTTGAATACACAAGAATATCATCAATGAAGATGAGAACAAATCGATCGAGGAAATTTTTGAAAACTCGATTCATAAGGTCAACGAAATAAGCCAGAGCATTCGTTAAACCAAATGGCATAACAAGCCATTCATAAGATCCATAACGAGTATGGAACGATGTCAAAGAAATGCTGTCCTCTGCAATACGAAGCTGATGAAAACCGGTAGCTAAGTCTTATGGTGAAAAGACTCTAGCACCACTAAGTTGATCGAATAGATCATCAATCCGAGGTAAAGGATATTTATTTTTGATAGTAAGATCATTAAGCTTGCAGTAGTCAACGCAAAGCCTAAGTGTACCATCGGATTTCTTCACAAAAATAGCCGAAGCTCCCCAAGGCGACGAACTAGAGCGAAGAAATTGCTTCGTCTCCAATTCGGATAATTGTTTTCGCATCTCCTCATTTTCTTTATTGGACATACTATAAGGAGGACGAGTAATAGGTTGAGCTCCGGGGATGAGATTAATTTTGAACTCAATTGCTCGCTTAGGTGGTAATCCTAAAACGGGCTCAAATATGTCAGAAAATTTACGAACACGTGAATAAGAGAGATAATATCTTCCTCATCGTCATTATCGTCATCATGAGGATTTAAAGAATATAAAGATGCAACCATGTTGGAATCCGAATCTTTAAGATCGATAGAAATCTGCTTAAAAGATTGGGGATGTCGAAGATGAATAGTCTGCTCAGGACAAACGATTTGAGCTTCATAGCGGTTAAGCCAATCCATTCCCAAAATCATTCCAAAGCCTAAGTATCGCATAACATGCAAATCGGCTCGGAAAGAAAAATCACACAAAATAATCTCGACATCTTTACACAATAAACTGATTGTTGCGGATCCACCAACCGGATTCGCAATTCTCAAAGAAGTCATTAAACACAAAACATCCAAAGGAAAAGTATCAACAAGTTCTTTTGAAATAAAAGAGTGGGACGCACCCGTATCAAAAAGAACTCGAATAGGCTGATCACGAAATAAAATAATGCCATCAAGGATAGAATGAGAAATACCTTTACCATGAGATGTGTTGCCAGGGGCTTGAGCAACATTAAGCTTTCCCTCCTTCTTGCCTTGAAGTTTGGGACAAGAAGATAAATAATGATCCGGGCTTTTGCAATAGCGACAAGCACGAGGCTTTGAACACTTGTTCGCATAATGGTCCTTAGAACCACAATTGTAGCATTTCCCACTACTGGAGGTAGAAGTCTTTGCCACCGAAGTTGCTTTCTTCCGTTTCTTATTGGGATAAGGACCTCTGAACTTATTAGGTCATTTCTTGTTGTTGAAGTTTGGTTTGGCACCCATAACTTCAACATCACTCTTCCTATCTGCCTCTTCAAGACAAAGAGCGATATTAATGAGTTGATCAAAAGAAACTTCTAATTTTAGAAGTAATGGCTTCTTGGGATTTTTATTCAAGCCATAGACAAATCTTTGGTTCTTCTTCAATGGAGTGTTTATGTACTCAACCCCATATTTAGAAAGTGACTCGAATGATGCGACAAAGTCTGCCACGGAAGATTCACCTTGAACAAGGTCTATGAAACGACGAGCCAATGTCACTTTCTTAGCTTCTGGCACAAATTTTAATTCGAAGCATTCCCGAAATTTCTCCCAAGTAAGATCCGCTTCATTTATTTCAGAAATAAGAAGTTCATACCAATCTAATGCTCTTTCTTGGAGCATACTAGAGGCCACCTGAACATGGTGAATATCAATAAGATTCATGCGAGAAAAGATTCGATCGCACGTTCTCAGCCAAGCCTGGACTTCAATAATAGTTTCAGATCCTTTGAATGGCTTCCCACCCAAATTGGTATAATCATTGCACAAACGTGCAAATCCAGACTTAGGGTGAGTAGACTCCGGATTAGATCCGGTTGCTTGAGCATTCCTTACTAGATCAAGAAGCTATTGGGCAGACATAAATACTCCATCTTGGGGAGTAGCACTAGATTGACCGGCGCAGGGACGACCAGGTCTAGCAATTTCTCTTCCTTTTGAAAGAAAGAAAGAAGAAGGATAAGATTATTCACCAAATTAATATCAAGCAATATTGATAGATAAATAAGGAATCATAAAGAAAATAGGATGAATCGGTACGAAGACTCGAATTAAATCCTAAAGCACGACTCCTAAGAAGGACTTAGGACGATGATCCTTGCTAGATTATTCAACATTGTTCCGAAGTCGGCTCTGATACCAAGCTGTGACGCCCCACCTCAATACCCACTCTAGCCAAGGACACTACGAGGTAATGCCGTGATCTAGTGCGGAGAATAAGGCTGTTGAGGAGCGACCATCCGCGTAATTGCTTTTGCGAGCACCGATATGTCAAATAGTACAACATGCATATGGTTTCAGGAGGAAATCCGACATACCGATACAAACTCAAAGCTACTACCCGGTGGCTATATATATTCTTCGGAAACAAATATAGAAATAAACATAACACAAATCAGTCACAGACATCCATATCACAAATGCAGAAATATATATGAATACATAACACATAAAAGTGTTCATCAGAGTTGTGGTCAGACAAGATCCACAATATCACAAAAGAATAGCTGCAAGTGCAAGATAAAAGATTATGGATACATCAATGAGTCTATATCTCAAATGTATACAACAAAAACTACTAATCTAAGTAGTTAGCCAACGGTCAGGGTGATAATCCCAGATGTGAAGTCAAGCAGAAGCATCTGTAACATCTCGGTCTGACCAGATTATTATTTAATAAGAAAATAATAAACGGATCAGTCTAGCTATAAATATAAGATGAAATGATATAGAATAAGAGATATGACCAAAAACGTATGATAACCATAAAACTATACTGTGATAAGTATGTAATTGAAAATCAACAAGGGATTAATCAATATCACAAGAATCTTCTCAAAGATCAAAAAGAATGTCATACTCTTTATTTTTATTCACCAAACAATAAATATTGACAATTAGATCAATGTCAATCACAAAAGTTAATGACACACAAATTCACCAATGTACAAATATTGATAAAACATATCAATGTAAATCACGAAAATTGGTGAAACACAAATTCTAGAAATCATCAACGGAAATCCAGAAATCACAAAAAGGGGGAGGCCTATCACAAAACGGGAGCATGAAAAATCACCAACACGTGTATCACAAAATGGAACGCTATTCCATGGTTGCTAACCATTAATTTTTGAGCCGAAGCTCCAAAAACGGCCCGAGACCATGGGTCGCTACCGCACCAAATTGAGCCGAAGCTCCACAGAAATGGGGTTTAGTCTCCCTCGTAGACAAAGAGACATCGCACATTTGCTAGTCTAAATCACAAAAATGATCATCAAGAAGTGTCAATTACAGTAAGCTGGTAAATATATAAGCTTAGTCTCATGTCCCATAACCATTAGCTTAACTTAAATATTTACGAAAAAATTGTAAGTTTCTACTATAAAATTGCGACAAGAGATTCAATCGAACAAGTCCAAGAATTAACCGGCGAAGTAAACGCAAGCGTTTCATACCACTTGTTTTTCTAAACCGTTTAATTAGATTTCTCGTAGGAGTGCGATAAAGGTTTGTATATACTAGTAGATTGGAAAACGGTTTAAGAAACGAGCTTTGTAATAAAATAGGGTTGAAATCGTTTTGATGAAAGTGTTTTGATATTTACTACTAGTATTGAAACCTTCATATTTTTAAAGTGGCAAATCACAAAAATGATTGTAGAAACAATAAGTCACAAAAATTCACATTCGAAGACGTGAATAAAAATCCAAAGAATTCGATTCCAAATCCATCAAAGTGGAAATACCCTTGCGACTTAACAGCCACGACTAACGACTTAACACAAGTCAATCACAAGAAATCAGCGGCTCAACACATGCGACTCCACGGCATACGACCTAAGAGATCAGCAACTTAAGAAATAGCATGCGGCCAAACTGCGCGACTTAAGAAGATAGCGGCAACGACTTAAGGAGCTAGCGGCATAAGTGAGCGACCTAAGTTGATACGACCTATAGCTGCAAGCCGAGCGACCTGAGGAACGAGCGACCTAACTGATGCAAGCGGCATAACTAGTTGAGCGACCTAAGGAGCGAGTGACCTAAGGAGATAGCGGCTTAAGGAGTAGCATGCGGCCTAACACGGTGCGACCTAAGGTGCAAGCGACCTAATGGTGCGAGCAGGCCGAGTGACCTAAGTGGTTGCGAGATAAAGCAGGCCGGACGACCTAGTGGTTTCGACCTAACATGGCGCGACTTAGCAGCAAGCCGACAAGAAGCAGATGCGACCTAATCATGGCGCGACCTAAGCATGGCGCGACCCAAGCATGGCGTGACCTAACAGGCAGAGTGAATTAATAGCCGAGCGACTTAAGGGGTTGCGACCTAAGGTAAGTCGACCTAACTGCAAGACGAGCGACCTATGGTTTGCGACCTAAGGCAGGCCGACCTAACTACAGGCCGAGAGTCATGTGTGCAGGCCGAACGACCTAAGCAACAGAAATGCAAAAACTCTCTCAATTTGCAACCGATCAAGCACGGACGCAAGGGGATTAGGCCCATCGGCTACCCGGTCCTATTGGCTCCTCGATGCATCACCAAAAACGTGTTCAATCATCAAAGTTAGGATTTTTAAAGATTTGAACCCAAAACACTAAAAATTGGGATTTTCACCAATTCAATCCAAACCAAGAGCAAATGCATATGAAAAAGTGTTAGGAATTCATACCCAACAATCAAAGATAGTTATAGACAAAGATGTGAGACAAAAATCTCACCTTTACACAAAATCAATGAATAAGAAGCTTGAAAGCAAAGGAAGAATCAACCACACTTCAATCTCAACACAAGAAGCTTGAATCGATGGCTTCTCTTTGAATTTGGAGTTAGATGTTAGATTTTCAAATGAACTAAGGCTTGGAGTTTTAATTTCCCATTCCTCCCTTCATTTTTTATGAAGCTTGAGTGTTAGGAAATGAAAGTGAAGTTATGAAGGGAAGAGGGGGTTTGAGCTAGAGTTAACAGTTTGCAAAAGAATATTATATCTGCCTGTTACATTTAATATACATCAAAGTTTCACATAATATTCAGTGACAGAATAATTACAATTATCATGTCTCGGATTAACAATAATATAAATTCAGCGGAAATATTCTGTACGATCCTGCCATCCAACTCGCCTCCTGAGCTCCAGATCGTTCCTACCTGAAAATCTGTAATACTCGGTCTGACCCGAGCATTACATCAAGTAACACCCGGGTCAAGCTGGAAACCAGCGTGAGTAATCCCAACTAACATGGAATACCAAAGCAAACAACTTATATAAACCCGGGGTAACATATATCAATTTAACCAATCACAATTTGCTATAGAAAATGCTTATTTCACCTATAAATTTCTACGTACCCAACTTAGATAAAATAATCCAGTTCACTTTAAACCATTTCATTTCAACCTGTTGATTTCACAAATCAATATATAAATATTCGAAATGGTTTCGGGTATTTCCCAAATACCCGACCCCTGTCTCTTCGAGACTCATATTATCCTAACCCAAGTTATTCAAATGAAATTCACAGCATTTCATACTAGAGATATCAACTCATTCAAAGTATCCCATATCAGTCAATCGTCCATAAGCAATGCTTAATCACATAAGAATTAATTTAATTGATTCTAATTGAATCCTCTAACCACATTCACTTAGATTATTAATTAGTCCCCAAAACAATTAATTTATCGGTTCCTCTATATCCATTCATCTTATTTAACAATCCTGGATAAATTACCTTCTAATTCCATTCAGGTAATTTTCTTTATTATACTTTTAATTATAAAACCTAAAGATCAAATCAAATTTATTTTTTCTTAATTAAGCCACAATATTAATCGTATTCGATTAATTCCAAACTATAATTAACTACTCTGTTATTTACTTCATTAGATAAATCAATTATTCCTTAATTAACCAACTAAATTAATCTCCTGATTAATTTCACCAAGTAATTATATTTTATTAATACCATTAAGTAATTTCTATCAAATCATCCATTTAACAATTCAACCAACAATTATCACCAATTACTTCACCAAGTAAGTATACCATTATAATACGCTAGGTTATTATATCCACCAAATTCCACAATTTATCATCCTTAATTAATTAGTAACATTAATTACCTTAAATTATTCTCATTTATAAATCATTCAAAAACCTCCACCAATAATCCATCATTTGCTATATTTATCAACCAATCCGTTAATTAATTTTCCAAGTAATTAACGTTAATTAATCACTTCGATTACAAATTAATTATAAATTATTCCATTTCTAATTATATAATTTATTTCTAAATTATAACTAAAATTTATCGCTTATTACTCGATTTACTAATTCCTAATCACCGGTTATCAATCCAATCTTACTTAATTATCAATTCTTAGTTACTATTTAATTTAACCCTGAATTGATAACTTTAATCCAAATCATAATATTAAAGCCCTTAATAATGTAGTTAATTTATCCATAACACTAATTGATCAACTTGTTTATTTAACCTTTTATTTACCTTACCATTTAATGAATTTTCAAATCATTCACAAACACATACAAAATGTTTATTTTCAACATCATTTCGATTTCCAATTCGAATTTGATTCAAATAAAATATAGTCGAATGAAGATCACTCACCTGTATTCCAGTAATCAAACACTGACAGAACACGGCCAGGGCGCCCACCTTCACCACGCAGTCACCGCTGTTGCGTATCCATCTCCACTGAACCAAATACCAATACCCCTGAAGCTTCACCAAACCCACAGGCAGCATCGAGCAACCCCTTGCCCTAGCTCAACGCGCACCCCCAAACAGAACATGCTCTGCCATATCATCGTTCGCCCTTTCTCCAGTCGCGTTCGTCACTACCACCAGATCGTACGCCCTCCAGTTGTTCATCGAAACACAAGTTCGCACCTGCTCAATCACCCCTCGGCATTGAAATGCCCAATTCCCAAAACCCTACAAGCGCCGCATGACTTCGACATGGCTCAATTTCCACTCGCGACTCGGGAATCCTCGATCTGAGCTAGGGATCGCTTCGCGTCGTGATTTCGAAATACGGTCGTGGTGAAGAAGGCGATTTCATTTGTGAAACTGGATTCGTGAATTTAATTGAAGATGAAAGATTGATTTTAGATAGGCTTCGGCCATTATTCTCTTTGTTTTTTTTGTTTTTTATTTTTTATAAGAGTATAATTTCGATTTCAGCTGTGGGATTAGAGAGAGGAAGACGAGATAAAATATCGGTTGGTAAGCTTCACGAGTACACGTTGGATAAAAATATCTCTGACTGTTCGTACTTCAAATTTTATTATATTATAAAAGTTCCAAAACACCCCGTTAATTTCTACTAGAATTTCAAATTCCAGTTAAGGAATGCTACTAGGCGATTACAAGGTTTTACCCGCGTTCCGAACACAATGGAACGTGTTTCGGAAGCTAATTTGATCACATGCGCAAGTCGCAGAAATAAACGGTAACTTTTAAATTAAATCGATTAAAATATTTCAAAGCGGTTTAAGCTGACAGGGTCAAACGACAACTATGATTGCTACGAAGATTGAAATCCGAGAATAACTAACTATTACGGATTCAATGGAACTGGTTTCGTCAAATTCCGAGACTGCGCCTCGGAAGGCTATCCTTAGATATCGATTTAACCCATATAATTTCAAAATTGAACAAATCACCTTTAAATTAGATTTCAACCATTCTATTATTTCCAGTATTATCATTATAAATTTTATAAGCCTTTAAATTATTTAAACATGCTTAGGAATTTCAGATTCAACAATTTACCCAATTTTCAATTATGAAATTCAATATTTAAACTATATAATTCCATGATTTAATTATCAAGTAAATATTGATATCTTGAATTCAAGTTAAAAATTAACTTTTAAATATTTTAAAATCAATTAATTATTCCAATTTAATTTGTCAAAATTTCCGGGTCGTCACATTCCTCCCCCTTAAAAGAATTTTGTCCCCGAAATTACTAGTTAGGAAGAATGGTCCAATACCCGTTTACACTTTTTCCCAAAACTCACAGTTAACATCCTACCAATTATCTTTTATTAAAGACCCGTTATCCTTAACCAACTTCCCAGACCTTCTATGGTTTTCACGCAACACCCTTTTGCTCAATCTTTTAAAGTTCAGTTTAAATTCAAATTTTGAATTATCAAAAATTTCTCAAAATTTTTCTAACTCTCTAAATTCCCGAAATTTTTTGCCAGCGTCTCCTTTGCGCGGCTAGCTCGGTACAACTACAAAAGGCCTCTACGGGCTCCCAAATACCAAAAAGAAAACAAAAGCCAAGTGGCTACATCAAAAACCCAATCCAATTTCATACAGAATTTTAAATACATACCTTTTTGTCGGTCAATTCACATCTATCTTTCGGAAATAAAATCCAACTTTCTTTTTACCTTTTTATACCTGCATATTTTACTTAGCAACAATATTCAATCGTAACCCTTCAAATCATTTATACTTTTTCTTACAGGAGTTTTCACATATACTTCTATGCAAATTAGTTTTCCTTGTTTCATGCGAAGTTAGTACGTCTTCAATTATGAATATTAAATTTTATTTTCCATTTATAACTGATTCATATTAGTTTCATTTACTAATTTACTTTGGTTTCAAATTTGAAATTGTTTTGTCGTTAATAAAATTTTACAAAAATTTTCTAACTCCCAAAATTTTCAGAAAATTTTGGCAGAGTCTCCTTTGTATGGAGGAGCATTTTCAATTTGACAAGAGATATAAATATATATACATTGACCCACCCGGTCGGAAAAAGCAAAAACAGTCCATATTTCCTATTTTTATTGCGTAGGCGTACCTTATTTAGCATTTTAAGCAAGCCGCTTATTAATTTAAGCAATTAGCGCAATCCCAACCAGCCAAACGGCCTCCAGGTACGTGTACTTACTTAATTTAAACTTATAAGTACTATAAATATAGAAAATTTATTAGCATTTCACTTACTTTCAATAGCTAAACACATATATTACATACACAACAAATACCAAACACTTTCCATAAACAATTTATATGCTTTAAAGCTAATTCAATTTCCTTTCAACCAATTCATATGTCGTTTCGTTTAAGTTTTAATGGTTCACAACTCAATTTCTGACATTTCATTGGTTTACAATCCAAATAAGCTCATATTCACTTCAAATGATTCAAAATCAAATTTATTTAATCTCTATTATCTCATAGAATTTAATTTCTTTGGTTTTATGCCAAACGATAATTATTTCATGCAAATTTGACGATATTCACTTAATAGGGTATCTATTTTAGTTTATAACTATTCCAAATTAATTTCAACTCATCCAGTAATTAATTCCACTTCATTTCTAATTTATTCACCAACCATTCATTGCATTTCATTTTATTTCCGCATTAGATTCATGCAAACAATTTATTAAGCTTGGCACATTCAAATTTATAAGTTAATGACCATTTCCAAATTAATTTAATCCAAGCTTTTATTTAATGGGCTTTCACTCTTATTCGAAGCCAGACTTCCATAAATTCTAAACTTAAGTGAATTTATTTTAGTTTATTCCAAGACCAAACTTAAGTTTCTTCGATTTGATTCTCATTTTATCAACTTCCATTAAATTCAGTTAGCCCATCCATTTTAATTTTAATTTTGAACTCACCATTTCAATTTATCAAAATAATATCCAAGCACAAACTTAACTTATTTATACTTCAAATTAATATACCACCAAATTTAAGTTCAGTCTGATAATCCAATTCCCATCACAACTTGATTTAGTTTTTTTTTATTTAATCAGACTTCATCCATTTATTATTCAACTCAATTAACCCACTTAAAAATTTTAATTTACTTAATTCATTTTCGAATTTATTTTATTAATACAAAGTCATTTTCAATTTATTTCTATTCATTTGGGATTTGTTTGCAACTCAAACCATTTCTATTAAAATATTCACTTTCATTTCATTCGACAACACTCCCATTATATCAAATTTACTTGCAAATTACGTTAAGTATTATTCATATCACACTTGAATTTTATTTGTAAGTCAAACCATCACCCTTTCAAGCCAACTTAATTTTATTTTTATTTTTTTACACCTCTTCTTATTTAATCCATTATCAAACCCAAGTCGAATTCTATTTATAATTCGAATTCATTTCCAAACTCCATTATCAACTTACAATCCATTTTATTTACCCAAGTTAAATTTTACTAACATACTCGATCAACAATTATTTAGCCAATTAGCTTACTTTCAATTTTATATCAAGATTCGATTTTATTACAATGAATCGCATCACTTAATTTTTCCCGAGTTCAATTTTATTTTATAATTCCAGTTTGGATTCCCCCTTTTATTTTAAAATTTAGAAATGCCTTCAAATTCAGATAATACGATTCAAATAACTTTTTATAACAATATTTTTTTTATAACTCGATGTCTCAACAATTCATCCTTGAACTCACAGAAATTCAGTCATACGTTGATCAGACATAGGACTGAAAATCTATAAGTACTTGGTAAACCCGTTTTCAACACCCAGTAAAAAAAACATTTGAAAAAATAATTTTATTGAAAATATAGGAATCGGGTTTTGAAAATAGAGGAAATATCTTTGCTGAGGATGCTCTGGAAATCATCACCCCCATCCATGGTCGCAGTTAACCCGATGATTACGTTGCCGTCCCGACAAAATCCACAGATAACTGTAGGCCTCCGCGCCCCACGATTACACCATGGAACCCACGACAGATCGCAGTTACAACTGGGGTTATGTAGCTATCACAGCAAAAACCCATATAACTGTAGGCATCAGCGCCATCGAATTACGCAGCCAAAAATGAAACTTCTCCACTCTACTTGACCATAGATCGCAGTCTACCGATGTTGCGTTGCCTTCCCGGCAAAATCAAGTGTAGACCGTTGACACTCATCCTCCACACGATTTTCGCTATGGTCCCCCCAGTAGATCGCAGCGACATCGAGTTACACTGTCGTCACAGCATAACCCAAATGCCTCTGTAGGCATTAACGCCATCGACTTACGCTACCCAATAATCCTCAGGAACTAGTTTTGTCTGGACTCCTCACAGGATCAACTTTAGAACCCCCCTGGGCTCAAGGCAGCACCATCCGGTGGCACTTCTGAGAAGTTCATTTTAAGGGAGCGCCTTTTTCCCCAGAGCCATCATCAAAACAATTTTATACTATACACATATAGTATCTTCAAATCATACACCTAGTATGATATCATACAAAGCTCCTTTACACAAAATCGATTATCCTAAAATCGATAATTCTCAAACTAGGCTTTCCCAGTTCTCATATTGATTTTATCCAAAAATCAAAAGCCTTTCCAAATCCAAAGGTTCCCAAAACCTTTTCCAAAATCCTCATAAGATCCTTTATATATATAACAGATATATATTAATTTTTTTTAAAACTTTGGATCATTTTAAACTCGTATAAAATCCTTTTTATCCTTCAAACACTTCCAAAATCCTTTTTCTTCCAACAACAGATTTAATCAAGGGAAGAATATATATACAAAGATATAACTTTGTTTACCCAAAATCAAATATTCAAATTTGATTACTCTTTCCAATATCGATTTCCTTTCTATTCACATTTGCCTTTATCCCCATTTGGATTTTTCACCTCAAGTCTTATCCCAGTTGGGTATTTAATCAATAACAGTTTGAACTCCGACCAGTATATTTAGAAAATAGCTCGAAAATTTTGAAAAATAGATAAGTAGTTGAAAAATAATAATAATTATTATTAGTTTGCAAAATAGCTATTAACATAGTTAACTAATTGTAAAATAGTTGAGGAATGGTTAAATAGTTCCAAACATTGTAGATAATTGTAAAATGGTTGTAAAATAGAAATTAGTTTGTGAAATAGTTGAAAAATAGGAATTAGTTTAGAAAACAGTTGAAAAATGGATAAATAACTCCAAACCATAAAATAATTTGGCTTTAAGAAAGAAAGGTTGTATATATTTAATAGCATAGAAAAATAAGTTTATATCAAAACAATTTATTAAAAATAATCAAGAGTCCAACTATTCACTCCCCCAACAATTCAATTTAAATCTCTATTTGGATTGACCCAATTCCAATTCAAATAACTCCAAATTCCATTGGACTTGATTAATCCTCAATTCAAGTTGAATCAATGTTGATTCCTTTTCCCAATTTAAATCAAATTCTAGTTGATTTTAATCCTGTTCAATTTTAAATTTGAATTATTATCAATTTAATTTCAGAATCCAAATCACTTCAATTTAATCCAATCCAATTTCCCATTTAAAAATTTTAAACTTAGACATCTTCAATCACCAATCCAATTACTTCAAACCAAATTCAATTTTAAACTAATTCAATTAAATCTTGAAATTAAACTATCTCGAAGTATAGAAATTCGAGTTAAATTCTCAAAGGTTGGTTTAACTCTTTAAACCAAATTAACCTTTAAATCAAAGTGTTTAATCATTTTAATTTTTACTTATGTATTTCAAGATTCAATACAATTTTATTTTAAAATTTCAATTTATTATTCAGTCTAATTTTCCAGTTTGAAGCCAGTTCTTAACAAGTTCATTTTACAATTCAATTATTCAAACTTATTTTATTTATACAATTCCATTCTCATTTAAAAGATTTTTATTAATAATAGGATGATAACATCCAATTTATTTGAAAACGTCCCTCTATTTTCAATTTTTAAATCTCAAACCGTTTGAGATCACACACATTCCCAATTCAAATCAACCATTTATCTTTTCAAGTTAAATTCCAATTTCATCTTAAAATCTTCAATCCAAGTTGTTCATTCAAACTTATTTAACTTCTTCCAAGTTAAATTCAATTTACTTAGTCCAGTCAACCTCATTCTCACATTGAATTTCCCCACTTCAACTTCAAATTCTTTCCCTTTTATAAGTTCAAAACTTATATCACTTTGGGTTTTAATATCACATTTCTGGGGAAAAATCAAAATTCAACCTCTTAGAGTTTATTTCAAATTATCTTTGATATCATGTATACCCATACATACATATTTATTTCTTGGCCCTTCCAGCCATGTTTTAAAATTTAAACCACCTTCGGTTTTAAATTCAAATCAATTTCAAACAACCCATTGTTTCAACAAATCCCGGTTATCCAAATAATACTTATTTATTATTCTCATCACTTTGAAACCAAAATTTCAAATTCTGAGATCAGATTTAGAATTTCATTTTCAATCACTTAAATTTCAATTTAGTTGTATTTTTTGTTCCTACTTAATTTAATTCCAATTCTAAATTTCAGTTTCAGTTTGAATCCATTTCAAACTTATCTTTATTAAATTTCAGTTTGGTTGTATTATATTATTTCTTAATTTTAATTTCAATAATTTAACAACTAATTGCCTTAATATTTATTAGAATGAAATATTCCTTTATATATCAATATATATTTTATATAAAATCATTAAAAACCTTTATATAAGCAAAATAACAAGTACGCGCTCATATATACACACACACACACACACACACACACACACACACACACACACACACTCAACTCCTTCTAGAGTTCTACTGACTCTATTTAATGAGTAATCCCTACCAGAGCCAAGGTTCTCGCTTAACTTCTCAGCTCTGATACCAAATGTAACGACCCGAAATGTCCAAACTCGAAAATTCCAGATAGTTATGACAAAGAAGAAAGAGATAGAAGAAGAAGAACAGAAACACCAAACACCTCACATTCGCAGCGGATAAAATATATAATAATAAATAATAACAGTTTACAAAAGAATATTATATCTGCCTGTTACATTTAATATACATCAAAGTTTCACATAATATTCAGTGACAGAATAATTACAATTATCATGTCTCGGATTAACAATAATATAAATTCAGCGGAAATATTCTGTACGATCCTTCCATCCAACTCGCCTCCTGAGCTCCAGATCGTTCCTACCTGAAAATCTGTAATACTCGGTCTGACCCGAGCATTACATCAAGTAACACCCGGGTCAGGCTGGAAACCAGCGTGAGTAATCCCAACTAACATGGAATACCAAAGCAAACAACTTATATAAACCCGGGGTAACATATATCAATTTAACCAATCACAATTTGCTATAGAAAACGTTTATTTCACCTATAAATTTCTACGTACCCAACTTAGATAAAATAATCCAGTTCACTTTAAACCATTTCATTTCAACCTGTTGATTTCACAAATCAATATATAAATATTCGAAATGGTTTCGGGTATTTCCCAAACACCCGACCCCTGTCTCTTCGAGACTCATATTATCCTAACCCAAGTTATTCAAATGAAATTCACAGCATTTCATATTAGAGATATCAACTCATTCAAAGTATCCCATATCAGTCAATCGTCCATAAGCAATGCTTAATCACATACGAATTAATTTAATTGATTCTAATTGAATCTTCTAACCACATTCACTTAGATTATTAATTAGTCCCCAAAACAATTAATTTATCGGTTCCTCTATATCCATTCATCTTATTTAATAATCCTGGATAAATTACCTTCCAATTCCATTCAGGTAATTTTCTTTATTATACTTTTAATTATAAAACCTAAAGATCAAATCAAATTTATTTTTCCTTAATCAAGCCACAATATTAATCGTATTCGATTAGTTCCAAACTATAATTAACTACTCTGTTATTTACTTCATTAGATAAATCAATTATTCCTTAATTAACCAACTAAATTAATCTCTTGATTAATTTCACCAAGTTATTATATTTTATTAATACCATTAAGTAATTTCTATCAAATCATCCATTTAACAATTACAACCAACAATTATCACCAATTACTTCACCAAGTAAGTATACCATTATAATACGCTAGGTTATTATATCCACCAAATTCCACAATTTATCATCCTTAATTAATTAGTAACATTAATTACCTTAAATTAATCTCATTTATAAATCATTCAAAACCCTCCACCAATAATCCATCATTTGCTCTATTTATCAACCAATCCGTTAATTACTTTTCCAAGTAATTAACGTTAATTAATCACTTCGATTACAAATTAATTATAAATTATTCCATTTCTAATTATATAATTTATTTCTAAATTATAACTAAAATTTATCCCTTATTACTCGATTTACTAATTCCTAATCACCGGTTATCAATCCAATCTTACTTAATTATCAATTCTTAGTTACTATTTAATTTAACCCTGAATTGATAACTTTGATCCAAATCATAATATTAAAGCCCTTAATAATGTAGTTAATTTATCCATAACACTATTAATCAACTTGTTTATTTAACCTTTTATTTACCTTACCATTTAATGAATTTTCAAATCATTCACAAACACATACAAATTGTTTATTTTCAACATCATTTCGATTTCCAATTCGAATTTGATTCAAATAAAATATAGTCGAATGAAGATCACTCACCTGTATTCCAGTAATCAAACACTGACAGAACACAGCCACGGCGCCCACCTTCACCACGCAGTCACCGCTGTTGCGTATCCATCTCCACTGAACCAAATACCAATACCCCTGAAGCTTCACCAAACCCACAGGCAGCATCGAGCAACCCCTTGCCCTAGCTCAACGCGCACCCCCAAACAGAACGTGCTCTGCCGTATCATCGTTCGCCCTTTCTCCAGTCGCGTTCGTCACTACCACCAGATCGTACGCCCTCCATTTGTTCACCGAAACTCAAGTTCGCACCTGCTCAATCACCCCTCGGCATTGAAATGCCCAATTCCCAAAACCCTACAAGCGCCGCATGACTACGACATGGCTCAATTTCCACTCGCGACTCGTGAATCCTCGATCTGAGCTAGGGATCGCTTCGCGTCGTGATTTCGAAATACGGTCGTGGTGAAGAAGGCGATTTCATTTGTGAAATTGGATTCGTGAATTTAATTGAAGATGAAATATTGATTTTAGATAGGCTTCGGCCATTATTCTCTTTTTTTTTATAGTGTAATTTCGATTTCAGCTGTGGGATTAGAGAGAGGAAGACGAGATAAAATATCGGTTGGGAAGCTTCACGAGTACGCGTTGGATAAAAATATCTCTGACTATTCGTACTTCAAATTTTATTATATTATAAAAGTTCCAAAACGCCCCGTTAATTTCTACTAGAATTTCAAATTCCAGTTAAAGAATGCTACTAGGCGATTACAAGGTTTTACCCGCGTTCCGAACACAATGGAACGTGTTTCGGAAGCTAATTTGATCACATGCGCAAGTCACAGAAATAAATGGTAACTTTCAAATTAAATCGATTAAAATATTTCAAAGCGGTTTAAGCTGCCAGGGTCAAACGACAACTATGATTGCTACGAAGATTGAAATCCGAGAATAACTAACTATTATGGATCCAATGGAACTGGTTTCGTCAAATTTCGAGACTACGCCTCGGAAGGCTATCCTTAGATATCGATTTAACCGATATAATTTCAAAATTGAACAAATCACCTTTAAATTAGATTTCAACCATTCTATTATTTCCAGTATTATCATTATAAATTTTATAAGCCTTTAAATTATTTAGACAGGCTTAGGAATTTCAGATTCAACAATTTACCCAATTTTCAATTATGAAATTCAATATTTAAACTATATTATTCCATGATTTAATTATCAAGTAAATATTGATATCTTGAATTCAAGTTAAAAATTAACTTTTAAATATTTTAAAATCAATTAATTATTCCAATTTAATTTGTCAAAATTTCCGGGTCGTCACACAGGTGGTACCCCAGTGCCTAGTCATTAGTTGGAAATCCATTCTCCATACGAGCCTTGTACGAGTTTTGTTTGTATTATCCACTCTGTGGCTAGTAGCTGGAATTTAATCATGTAACAATTTCGGCTATTTTATAAGTATTTGTATATAGACACTATTATAATATCAGATGATTTCTATAAAAAATTGTTTTAGCTATCGTAAGGTAAAAACCCGATATGTTTATTTGTGGCGTGGTCTTGCGAGATGCTTTTGTTTTCAAAGGATTTTTGAAACTTTAATAATCAATTGGGTGTGATTTTCTCACGCTGGTATTCCAGACTGACTCGGATGTTATATAACTGTAGTCTCGGGTCAGACCGAGTATTATAGAATACATGATATGATGCTGTGGAGCTCAGGAGACGAGCAGGATGGCGCTACGTACTCCCGTACTTGTATATATATACATATTACGCTGTGTTGAGTTGTTGTGTATTCAGTTGTAGGTTATCGATGTTGAGCTGTGACTGATGTATTCTGATGATGTAAAATATGTAAGCAGATATATTTGATTTTGAGTAAAGATCATATATTATCTATTATATTTTATTCCGTTGCGATGGTTAGATTCTACTGTTGTTTTCTATTTTCTTCTTCTACCTCTTCTTCTTTAACCCAAATGGTTCGTATTTCTGTACAACTTGAGTTGATTGTTGTAGAATAGTGTTGACTCAAGGGGTACGGATTTGCGGGTCGTTACACTTGGTATCAGAGCTTTGGTTGGTGATAACCTTGGCTCTGGTGGGAATTACTCATTAAATAGAGTCTGTAGTACTCTATAATGAGTTTGAGCGTATTAATAAATATGAGCGCGTATTTGTTAGTGAATATAAATTGTTTTAATATTGTGTTGAATGGTTTATTGAGTGGCATATGAACCTTCGTCGACACAGTCTGCGCAACTATATTGAAGGGGTTTCTAAACACTTGAATAGAATAATTGACACGGTATTGTTTTAAATATGGGTAAATGAAATAATTTTACCCAAAATATATTTTGATATAAATAAAAGTTTTGTAAACCATCTTAGCTACTATATGGTTGCTTGGATGTTAGAAATGGTAATATTAGAGTATTATCATTGTTAAGTGAAAATTTAACTAGGAATTGAAATATAACCAAAATTTAAGGGGTAAATTCATTATAGAATGAAATTTATAAATATGAATTATAGATATAATTATAAATTGAAATATAATTAATTGGGAATTTTTATAAGCATAAACTATACAAATGCATTTTTAGTTAAAATTTGAATTAAAATAGAATTTGAAAACTTTAAAACCCCGAAGATTTTGGAAGTATTTTGGAGGTAAATAGTATTATTGTTGTTTTGGGTTATTTCTGAAAGGAAATTTGTTTAAAAATGGATTTTTGAAGGGAGATAGCATTAAATTCACTTCAGTCACTGGAAAATAACTTCGGTGATGATTGCAGCATCATCGATGTTCATTTTCGAGTTTCTAAGTGATGGATTGCTGCCAAATTGATTTGTTCAGAAAAGTTAGTTGTTTTTGAAAATCTCAAAGGAAATTTGTTGGGAATAAAACCAGGATTTGGTTTAATTTTTGATAAATATGATTTGAGGTGTTGGAGATTTTAAAATAATTTGAAACCAAAGATCGGGTGTTTTAAAATCCTGATGAGATGGGTTGTAAGTTTATAAATTGAGATGAGTTTTAAATCAGGATGGAAATATGAGCTTTGAATGTTGAAATTTAAAAAGTGAAAGGTTGAAATGAAATTAACCTAGATTGGGAAATAAAATTTAACTGGATTGAAGTAATTGAGTAGGTTGGAAATAATATCCAGTTGTATTCAAATTAAGTTGAAATCGAATTGAGTTAAATAAATCTGAGTTAAAATAAAATTGAATTGGAATAAAAATTCAATTGAGTTATCGAACGGAATTAGATTCTTACCTAAATAAAATAAGATAAGTTGGATCAGAATTGGGTTGGAGTAAATAAATTAGAATAACCTATGAAAGAATTGTAATCCATGGAATAAAATATGCTTGAGTTATAAATAAGTGTAAATTTCAAGCTAAAAATAAAAGGGGGATATATCCAAACCTATAATTAATGGAATTGTGTAAATAATAAGTTGTGACTGATAAATTTATAAGTGGAAATGAAACCCAGAATAAATATTGTTTGATGTTTTGGATAATGAAAAGAAAATCCAAACTTGAATTATTAACTAAATTGAACCAAGAAAATTAAATAAAGTGATATTTGGGATTAAAAATCAAGTATTGAACTATAAATAGGAGAGAACTAATTTGTTAATAAATTGGTTAATGAAATGTTATATAAAGCTGAAATGTGAATTGATGATGAAATTTGGGAATAAAACTCAAGTTATAAATTGAATTCGACTTGAATTATCAGTAAAGTAAATGAGATTGAATTGTGAGTTCATAAAAGTGAATGGTAATTTGAAATGGCAATGGATCCAGAACTTGAGTTATAGATTAAATTTTAACTTGGAGTGTTAACAAATTAAATATAAATGGAAATATATCGAATAAAAATGTGATTTGATTAAAATAGTAATAGGATGGTTTGTATTGTGAATAAAATCCAAATATGTGGAAATAAATTGGATATGGCCTTGTAATCAATTGAGTTAAGATGAGTATAAAAGAGAAAATTTACTTGTAAAATGAAAATGAGTTTAAGTATAAATTTGAATAAAATGAAGTGAATTGACTTAAGCTGAATAGATGAAGGAGAGTTGAATTGAATTCAACTTAAACTAAGTTTAATAATAGTGGATTGGATTTAAATCAAGTAAAAATAAATTTGGATTGAAATAGTACTTGGTGGGTTGAAAATAATATTTAAGGCTATGAAAATTCATAATAGATTGAGTGGATAAACTAATTATATTGAATAAATAAATGATGGAATAAATAAGTATCAAAAGAAATGTGGTTTAGATAAGTTGAGAAATGGTTATGGAATGAAATAGCTTGGATTGCTTCCGAGCTAAATAAAATAGTTTGGAATAAACTAACATGGAATGAAATGTAAATAAATGGATTGTAAATGAAATTTAAATGGAATGTGTCGGGCTAAATAAATGATTGTGAATGGATTAAAATAAAAGGGAAATTTAAGTGGCAATCAAGATGAACCTAGGTTGTAAATGGTTTTAAATGAACCAGTTGGATAATATAATGAGATGCAAAGTGAATGGTATTCAAATTTAAAATTCATGGAAAATGAGAATATATAGATTGTGAATAAATTTGAAAATGCAATAGAATTAAGTGTAAATCGAGTTGAAATCCATTTACATTGGTTATAAAACATAAATATTTGTTTGTTCACATAGATTTTGTCAAATTTGCATAGAATAAATATCATTGGATGTAAATGGAGGTGATTAAAATTCTATGAATTAATAGGAGTGAAATAAACTGATCTTGAGAGCAATGGAATTTAATATGAATTGAGTTTGCTTAAGAATAAATTAAATGTTGGTGATGGAGTGTTAAACCACTCAAATTGACTGAAAATGGTTATAAATTAATTGGAATAGTTGAATTAGCATGGAAACTATATAAATTGCTTACGGCAAAATGTTGGGTATGAATTGATTTTAGAATTCATATGTTTTAACTATTGTAAACAAGTGAAATGTAGTTAAATTTCATATATATGGCACTTACATGTTTAAATTGAGTAAGTACAGGTACCTGGAAGCCGTGTGGCTGGATTTGGTTGTGCTATTTGCTAAAAATAATAAGCTGCTTGCTTAAAATGCTAAATAAGGTACGCCTACGCAATAAAAATAGGAAATATGAACTGTTTTTGGTTTTTCCGACCGTGTGGGTCGATGTATATATATTTATATCTTTTGTCAAATTGAAAAAGCTCCTCCGTACAAAGGAGACTCTGCCAAAATTTCCAGAAATTTTGGGAGTTAGAATTATTTTGAGAATTTTGGAAAATTTTGTTAACGACAAACAAATTCAAATTGGAAACTAAAACAAGTTAGTAAATGAAACTAATTGGAATAATGAAATGAATTAGTACTAAATGACAAATAAAATTTATATATGCAGAGTTAGGATAAATTGAATTCATATGGAAATGAAAGAATCAATTTGAATAAAAATAAGTATAAACTAAAATGGAAGATGAAATAAATATAAGGAGCATATAAAATACTTATACTAACATAAGAAGGGAATAGTGAATTCTGGATTGGAACTTGGTACTACAAATATATTTTAAGTTGATATGATGTTTTGGGAATATTATGATTGGATATTAGTGCTAAGCAGAATATGCATGTATTATAAAGGGAAAAGAAATTTGGATTTGATTTCGAAGAATAAATTTGAAATGCTCGACAAAAAGGTACATGTTTCAATTTCCGTGAAATTTGATTGGGATTTTGGATTGAGCCACTTGGCTTTTTGTTTTCTTTTTGGATTTGGGAGGCCGTAGAGCCATTTTGTAGTTGTACCGAGTCAGCCGCGCAAAGGAGACGCTGCCAAAAATTTTCGGAAATTTAGAGACTTGGAAAATTTTGAGAAATTTTTGATAATTCAAGATTTAGTTTTAAATTGAAACTTGAATGATGAAACGAATGGTATAGTTTGAAGCTATGGGAGAGTGAGAAGTTAATACGAATGATAGTGGGTCTATAATGAAAAACATATTATGGTAAGTTGATGAAATTGTTTGGTTTTGGAAAACAAAATATTGAAACATTCTTCCTAAGAAGTAATTTCGGGGACGAAATTCTTTTAAGGGGGGAGGAATGTGACGAACCGGAATTTTTAAGCATTTAAAATTGGGATAGTTAATTGATTTTAAATATTCAATAGAGTAATTTTAACTTGAATTACAAATATCATGATTTATTTGATAATTAAATTATTGAATTAAATAATTTGAAATTGAATAAAATATGAAATCTAAGATTTTAAGCCTATTAAAAATAATTTGAAGGCTTATAAAATTTATATTGAGAACACTGAAGGTAATAGAAGTTGTAAAATTGAATTTAACAGTGGTTTGTTCAGTTTTGAAATTTTATATCGTTTAAATTGAATTTAAAATAGTCTTCCGAGGGACAGTCTCGGAATTTGACGTAACCAGTTCCATTGAATCTGTAATATTGAATTATTATCGGATTTCAAATTTCGTATTGATCGGAGTTTGTATGTGAGTGTACGAAATAGAAACGCGGGAAAATTTAATTGATTATAAGCTAATGAAATTTAATTTAATTTATTTAAGCTTCTTGTGTACGCCAAGTTTTCCTTTATCTTCCCGTATACTTTAACACTCGTCATTTTTTTAAGCCCTTCTTCATGTTTAAAAAGAAAGACAGTTGTTTATAAAATTGCAATGGCCGAATCTATAACTCCCTCTTCAAAATTCATTCAAAGAAAACAGTTTTGATTTAAATTTGTTCAGGCCGAAGCCCATGTCTTCATAAACGAAAATTTCCTAAATCAAAACTCGTTCGTAAAAAAAAAAAAAGGAAAGGGAATTCGAATTCGATTTTTAAATCGAATGTTGTTCGAAGTAGGAAAGGGGATGGGCGCGCGATAATGGAGTCACGATGGTATTGGAGGGACGCGCTCATTCTCGAGAAGGGAATCGATGCTTCGATCTAGGGTTTAAGGCATTAAGGGAGGGTCGACGACTTCGTGCGTGGAGGCGCGAGGGCTGTGAGAGCGAGTGGGGTTCGGCGATCAATCGTGTACGAATTTCGAGGGTGGAGGTGATGTAGGTGGTATGTCCGCGACATTCATGGCAGGTAGACGTCGCGATCAAAGGGGAATGCGAGGACAACTTGAGTCAATGCAACTGAGGTAGACGTTGCAATTTATACTTGAGTTAATCCAGCTGAATAGATCTATTGAATTGATTGCATTAACCCTAGAATTTCTGTAATCGAATTAAGTATAAATTTCTGTAATCGTATAAATATATATCACTACCCTAGAACATTAACTCAAGGGTATCTGATCGCTTCAGGGGTATTGGATTTATAGTTAATTTATCAGCGGTTCCACTATCAGAGCGGTATCAGAACCCTTTAAAATATATATACCCAAATTTAAGTTCCTTTACCAACCATAACCCAGTCGCCACCTTCACATATTCATTTGATAGTCAAGTGTATACGAATTTGAATATGTATATATATTTTAGTATGGTTGTGTGGTTATTGAAATGCGAAAGTGGTTACTAAAATATATGTGTAGTTAAGATCTTGCAATGGAAAGTGGGAAATTTTAAAGGGTGAAAGAATTTAGACAAAATAAGATTTTTATGAAATTTTTAGTTTAAAACAAAAATCACTGGTTAATTAAATTATTAATGGGATTTAAATTGTTTAAATTTTTCGAATATTGATAGATGTATAAATATTTATTCAAGGTCTACATCATGGAGGAACAACTCATGGTGGATTCGTTTTGCTAAATAAAAGAAAAAGGTGAGTTAATCTCACTCAGCTGATTTTAAACTTAAATTTAAATGATTAAATTTAAATAATTGTTTGAATGTTTGAATTGTTTGATGTGAGATAGTATGATATGGTTTGAAATTGGCATATTATATTGTGCTAACGTCTGTGGATGCAGGAAAAACAGGTTGGAGGGATCCAACTGGATCCCTCAACATTTATTTATTATTTAATATTTTCTGATGTGATTACTTAATATTCAATGTTGAATATATTAGAATGTTGAATGATGTGACTTGATTGGACATATATTGGGTATAATGAATTATCAAAAATATATAAATTGGATTTTAGGAAGAAAATAAAGGAAGTAAATTTGTAAACGAAATAATTTTAGAGGAATTAATAAATTTAGAATGAATTGAGAAAGAAATGGAAGTATTGTAAATACTAATAAGGAACTTCGAATATGGGAAGAAAAGGTTTGAATAAACCGTAATTAATAAATTGTAAATGTATGTGATATTAATTTAAATGAATAAAGAATTATTTTAAAACTGAAAATTTTAAATTATCTAAAGGAATAAGAAGCAAATTGAGGAATCTAAATTGGAATTCAATTAAAAGTATTTTATATCATAATTAAGGAATAAAATCTGAAATTAAAGGATTTTTGAATAAATAAAATAAATTGGAAATCAATTTGAGGAAATTGATTTAAGTGATTGAAGTTGGAATTTTCTCTGGATAGCCAAGTACGATTTTCAAGCAATCTTAAATATAAGTTAAAGGTTTTAAGGTTGTTTTAAAAAGCATATTTTATAAAATTTATTATTTTTAAATGTTTAAATTCTAAAGTAAATATTTTTCAAAAACTATTATCGTAGTAATTATTAAATGACTTGGCATTTGTTTTTAAAGAAAAATCTAGTTTATATTTTATAAAAGTAGCCTTATTATTTATTAAATATTTCTAAAGTACATATTTTAAAGTAGTTTCAAATTTTTGAGGCTATGAAGTATACTTTATAACTAAGTGCTTTTAAAATTATTTTAAAGCTAAAAGTATTTTATACTTGGCGTTTCAGTGGAAATAAATATTGGGAAATTATTCCGAGAAAGGAATATGTTTGAAACTGTTTTCAAAAGGAGTTTGAAAGGTGAAATTATATCATGTGAAGATATCTTTTTGAGATAAATAAATAATTTGGAAAATTATTTATTGGTTGATGGTTGTTTGTGAATATAATTGATAGTTAAATAACCGACTATCAATATTGGCCAACTGCGTTGATCGTTTCGAAGAGACCGGGATCGAGATTTATTTCTCGAAAACCACTTCGATCTGGTTTGTACGTTTCGTGTAAACGATTGTGGATTTGAAGATGGAGCAATGAAGTGCAAGCGCTAGTCGCTACTAATCCTGAGGATATTTCCAAATGGATGTAGTAGGAATAGTGCCTTCGGTTCCGTTCGAACCCGGGACGGACTTGTATGGATGAATGCTTGCGAAAACATCGTCAGGTGGACGATGGGCATTCTAAAGGATATTGTTCTAAAAAGGTAACGCTTACCCTCAAGCCTCATCAAATGGGAATGATTGAAAATCAGGGGATATGCAGCAAGGCTAGGTGGGTAGCACCCAAGCAGGGTGAGGTCATTCCATTCTAGATGTCCCTTTTTATTTTTCGGCTTAGTGGGCGGTTGCTGATCCCAATCGCGGGGTGATCTCACTCGAGATTGTCCAGTAAGGGATGGTTCCGGCCTTATGTGGCAGGGGAGCGGGCGTACTCCTCGGTACGGTGATCTAGGCCCCGTACTGTGACAGGTGGTACCCCAGTGCCTAGTCATTAGTTGGAAATCCATTCTCCATACGAGCCTTGTACGAGTTTTGTTTGTATTACCCACTCTGTGGCTAGTAGCTGGAATTTAATCATATAACAATTTCGGCTATTTTATAAGTATTTGTATATGGACACTATTATAATATCAGAAGATTTCTATAAAAATTGTTTTAGCTATCGTAAGGTAAAAACCCGACATGTTTATTTGTGGCGTGGTCTTACGAGATGCTTTTGTTTTCAAAGGATTTTTGAAACTTTAATAATCAATTGGGTGTGATTTTCTCACGCTGGTATTCCAGACTGACTCGGGTGTTATATAAATGTAATGCTCGGGTCAGACCAAGTATTATAGAATACATGATATGATGCTGTGGAGCTCAGGAGACGAGCAGGATGGCGCTACGTACTCCCGTACTTGTATATATATACATATTCCGCTGTGTTGAGTTGTTGTGTATTCAGTTGTAGGTTATCGATGTTGAGCTGTGACTGATGTATTCTGATGATGTAAAATATATAAGCAGATATATTTGATTTTGAGTAAAGATCATATATTATCTATTATATTTTATTCCGCTGCGATGGTTAGATTCTGCTGTTGTTTTCTATTTTCTTCTTCTACCTCTTCTTCTTTAACCCAAATGGTTCGTATTTCTGTACAACTTGAGTTGATTGTTGTAGAATAGTGTTGACTCAAGGGGTACGGATTTGCGGGTCGTTACAGAATTAAATTTGAAGGAGTTAAAAATAAATTGAGTTGGAATCAATTTAAAATGGTTATAAGCTAAAGTAATTATTTATTCACATGAACACAGTCGAATTGCGCAGAAATAAATTGTCATTTGACGAAAACAAGATTAAATAAAATTCTATGAATTGATAGAAGTGACATAAAATTGATTTTGAAATCAATTGAATTGGATATGAGCTTGTTTGGATTAAAAATAAATTGAATGTAAGAAATTTAATTGTAAACCATTAAAATTGAATGAAATGGCATATGAATTGGTTGAAAGCAATTAAATTAGTTTTGAAATCATATAAACTGCTCATGGAAAGTGTTTGGTGCATGTTGCTTATGAAATGCATGTGTTTAGCTATTGAAAGTAAGTGAATGTTAATAAGTTTCATATATTTAGTACTTACATGTTTGAATTGAGTAAGTACAGCTACCGGGAAACCGTTTGACTGGATTGGGTCGCGCTAATTGCTAAAATAATAAGTCGCTTGCTTAAAAATGCTAAATAAAGGTACGCCAACGCAATAACAATAGGGAATGTGAACTAATTCTGTTTTTCCAACCGTGCGGGTCAATGTATATATATATATATTTATATCTCTAGTCAAATTGCAAAAGCTCCTCTGTACAAAGGAGACTCTGTCAAAAAATTTCGAAAATTTTGGAAAAGTTGTTGTTAGAGACAAAACGATTTCAAATTGGAGTTGAGATAAAAGGGTTTTGGAAATGGAAATTGAAACTAATTGTTTAGTTGGAACTAAAGGATTAGGAAAGTGAACTTGGGATTTTTGATTTCAGAGGGTAAATTGAAATTTGCTCGGCAAAGGTATGTATTTAAATTTCTGTATGAAATTTGATGATTTTCTAGTGTAGCCACTTGGCTTTTGGTTTTCTTTGGGAATTTGGGAGTCCGTAGAGGCATTTTGTAGTTGTTCCGAGCTAGCCGTGAAAAGGAGATGCCGGCGAAATTTTTCGAAAATATAGGGAGTTAGAAAAATTTTGAGAAAATTTTGATAATTCAAAATTTGATTTTAAATTCAAATTTGAATTGTTAATAAGTAATATTATTTGGGACTTATGGACAAGTTTGGAAAGCTATAAAAAGGGTTAGTGTGTCTTTAATAAAAGATATGTTATGGCAAGTTGATAAAACCGGTTGGTTTTGGAAAATAGTTAACGGGTTGTTGACCATTCTTCTTAACTAGCAATTTCGGGGACGAAATTATTTTAAGGGGGAGGAATGTGACGACCCAGAATTTTTGGATGTTTGAAATTGGAATATTTAATCGATTTTAAATATTTAAAAGTTAATTTTTAACTTGAATTCAAATATTATTATTATTTAGCAATTAAGTTATTGGATTTAATAAACTGAACTTGGGTAAATTATTGAATCTTCGGTTTTAAGCCCGTTAAAAATAATTTGAAGGCTTGTAAAATTTATATTGATAATACTGAAGATAGTAAAGTGTTAAAATTGAATTGTAAGTTTATTTGTTCATTTTGAAAATATATCGTTTAAATCGATATTTAAAAATAGCCTTCCGAGGCACAGTCTTGGAATTTGACGAAACCAGTCCCATTGGATCCGTAATATTGTATTATTATCGGATTTTAATTTTCGTAGTGTTTGGAGTGATCGTTTGGCTGTACGATAAGTAAACGCGTTGAAAATTAAATCAAAATTTAATATAATAAATGTGTTCAAAAAGCTATCTTCTTCATACGATCGAATTAGGACTCGGAACTTTTTCCATTGCATTCGAAATAGAGATATAACATTAGAAAAGCCTAGCGGCATGCCTCGATAGGAGATCAAGTTTTTAAGTTGCATTTATCGGAACGGTTTGAATTTGAATTTAAATTGAATATTTATACTAGTCGACTGTAGTTGAAATTATCTCACATCAACCCTTTTCCATTCCTTTCCCAAGCACTGTAGCCTTCTGTCGCACGCCACATTCTTTTCACAACATCACGTCCCCTCCCTCTTTATTTTCAGCCGAGCCTTTCATTTTAATTTCAGAACTTCAAAGAAAGAAAAGAAAAGAAAGATCAAGCAGATCGAGAAATAATGGCCAAGCGAAATCAATGAGGAACGAACGGAACCCAATTCGTTCGAATTTGAAAATATAAGAGGGGAAAGGCCAAGGAAAATCGCAAGGCAGGACCACGCTTGGAGGCACTGCAGCATGGCTCGGCGACGTCGCTCACAACCCTAGAGCTTGCACACGAAGATAGAGGGAGCTCGACGATGGGTCGTAGGGGCTAGAGTGGAGCGGAGATCCAAGCGAGGCCGTGTTCATGCTTATCGTTGAGGCTAGGGTTTGTGTTCGCGATGCGAACGAGGCGAGGCGGCGACTGCGAGAGGGGAGCATGCGTGCGCGAGGCTAGTAGTTGGGGGGTTCGACCTCATTGCAGTCGCGTCGTTCGCGAGGAAGAGGAGGGACAATCGTAGGTCGCTGTGTGGTGGTTTGGGTAGGCGTGGCTCTCTGGGCAAGGCAGCTTGGACGATGGTGATGTCTTCGAGGTAGGGTTTTAGCATATCTTGTTTTGAAACTTATGTTTATATATTTGTTTGTCTCATGTATCCAAGAAGAATTAATCTTTGGCTCTTCTACTCATCTTTGTGTCGTATTATCATGCTTGTTTGGATTTCATTCGTGCATTTGTTTGTGTGTCTTCAGCTCAAAGCGGTGAGTTATTCTCACCAGACAATATGTACATATATAACTAGTAAATTTGACTCCTTTTGAATCTGTAAAATGCATTATCATCTTACACCTGCTATATTATGATTATATGATGTTCACCCATGCTTAAACACCTGTTATAACATATGTTACTGTTATATTATGTTGTTCTGTTATTTTTATCAGTTTAACACACTGCAAGTTCCCTTTAGATTAGAATCACTATGGATTGAAATGATACATACCCGAACGGACTTTAGAATAGGAGAAAATCATTATGGGCTGAAATG
Organism: Allium cepa; assembly: GCA_030765085.1. Classification (NCBI taxonomy): domain Eukaryota; kingdom Viridiplantae; phylum Streptophyta; class Magnoliopsida; order Asparagales; family Amaryllidaceae; genus Allium; species Allium cepa. The sequence continues at coordinate 834,338,001 of CM060931.1, forward strand.
ATAGGCCTGAATGATTTTCAATTATTTTCCTTTACTTGGGATTGCGGGTTTGAAATGATCAAACCCGGGTTTCTATGTAAATTACGGGTTGAAATGATATATTACCCGTATCACTTTACCTAGGCTAGAAAATGAAATACAGACCCGTTGTTAAAATATGTTTTTCTAAAAAATTTAAAATATTTTAGAAATGTAAATATTATAATATTTTGATTTAAATTTGATTAAAAATGATTTTTGTAAAGCATTATTGATTTTCTAAAAATTTATAAGTGAAATAAATAAATGGTAAAGTTAGAAAATCTGAAATGTAAGTTATTTTGGAAATTATAATTTGAATTAAATATGAAAATATAATAAATTTGTGATATTTCGAATTAAATGAATTTAAAATGATTTTATAATATATTAATGATTTTTGAATAAAGTTAAAATGTGAAATGAATGAATATTTAAGTTGAAATTTTGAAATATAACTAAAATTGGAAATTTGTGAATTTGGCTCAAAAGTGAATTTTAAGTTAAGTAAATAAAATGAAATTAAGTTATATTTGAAAATTTTAAACTTAAGTGTTAAGTTAAATTTAATTTAATGAATTTAAAATTTAATGTTGGAATTTAATAAGTGAATTATGATTAAATTTTGATTTTTGAATGGAGATTTAACTTTATAAAATCATGAGTATAAGGGTATTTGAATGATTGTTTTAAATTGAAATTATATGATTTTATAAGTTAAAAATGATTTAAATAAAAATATAATTGTTTGTGAAATTATACTGAATATTTGAAGTTAATTAACTGCATTTCTGAAATGCTATTAATTCTAATGTAAATGATAATACAGCATTTGTAAATGTTGTAGTTGATAATAATGGACCAAATGGCTAAGTTTAATTAAAGGCTATTATAGCATTTTTGTAAATGTTATAATTGTTGAATTTAACTAAGTTTTATTTGAAACTAATGCAACCCTATTACAACATTTTTAAATGCTATCTTTTGTTAAATTGAACTGTTTTGAATGTAACTTTCTGTAGCAATTTCTAAATGCTGCGAAAGTTGAATTTTCATCTGTTTCAATAAATTAAATGAATAAATGAATTTTGATGGACTAAAATTTTGGAAATTTAATAATTTAATTATTAAATATAATAACTTCATTTTATGATTTAAAATGAAATAATTTGTTTCGAAATATAAACTATTTTGAAATGTGTTTTGTAATGGTATTTAAATTAAATAAAAATGAATGTGGTTTGGAAGATATGATATTTTGATATGTTGAAATGGATTTTGAATGATATTGAATTTTGAAATGATATTTGCTTTTTAAGTACAAAATACCATTTTGAAAATTTAACCACGGGATGTATTTAATTTACAGTTTAACTGATTCTTAAAGGATGGGCGATCCCAAGCATCCTTTAAGTTATGGTGCATTTCTACTACAGTTCACTTGAGTTGGTTTACATTATATAAGTATATATTGTCCTGACTCGAGTGTTTTGTGTTTTACTTTACGCTCGGGTCAGCCTGATTATTTATAGCTTAGCTTTGGATTTCTTTCTGAAGCTAGTAATCGCTGGAGATTCTGCTTGTCTAGTTATCTGTTCCCTTTATGTTTCAGTTGCTCTATTTCAGCTCTGGTATTTATAAACTGCTATGTATTTGAGATTTCTATTGTATATGTTTTTCAGACTGATATTATGTATTATGTTTTGAGAGTTTGTTATAGTAGCTTCATGAACTACTATGGTATTTTAATTTTCACTGCGAGTTATTCTAATATTTCTGTGTCTGTGATTCTGTGATTGTATTTCATTTGCTCCAAATTTATTTACAACGCGGTATATTGAGCAATTCAAGTCCGGCATGTGTGTCTGCGAATGGCTGAAAATATCTGGTTGTTACAACTACGCTATCGAATTTCGTAGCAATCAGACGTATCGTTTGGTCGTGGGAGTTCATAACACGTTGAAACTAATATAGAAATTTAATATAATAACTAGGTCCAAAAACATATCTTCTACATACGATGGAATTAGTTCTCGAAACAAGTTGCATTGTGTTCGGAATCGGGGTGTAATATATAGAACGTCAGGCGGCATGCCTCGTTTGGAGTCCGACATTTTTGGGTAAGTTTTGTTGAATATTTTAATATAAAATAGACATATGTACACATTCCCCTTGATTTTGGCCATACCCTCCATTATGCTACCTTATACCCATGCCCATATAAGCCACCATACCCTTCACCTATTTAAGCATTGTATGTAAAGCAAGAATGGTCTTCCCTCGTTTAATATCCAAGTTCAAAATTCAAAACAAAAACACATACACTTCTAAAAATCTTGATCCTTGCTTCATTAATTTTTTTACTTGAGATCTTCTTGCTAAGGTGTGTGGGGGGACTACGGCATCATAGTGGACAGGCTCGATAGTTTCGTCAGTTGATGGTTTGACTAGTTTTTCGATAGCTAGGTCATTGAGGCAGAGTTGGATTTGAGCTTGGTTTTGGCTTTGACAATGGATGGAGTTTCGGTGGTGACAAGATGGGGGTGCGGCCTTGTCTTGGTGGAGGCGACGATCGCCTATAGCACGTATTAGGGCAGAAGTTGTGATCGACTAGAGGTGTACGAGCGGGGCGAGGCGATGGAAGGCGAGTCGAGTGAGTGCAGAGATAGATGATGGCGTTGTCGGAATTTGAATTCAACAACTAGAGCTCTGTATCAATGCATGCACGACCATGGAATTTTTGGTTTATCTTTTACGGTGCATACATGTTTTTGGATTGGGGGAGGAAGAAGAAAGGAAGAAGAGGGGCATATTTGTAATTTTATACAAGTTGTTTAAATTTTAATTTTTAAATTATTCAAAACTTATAAATTTTATATCTTGCTCATTCGAGGTCGGATTTGAGCACCATTTGTTCTATGGACTCGTGTCGTCGAGATCTTCACGATGGAATTTGTTTGGATGGATTTGGTGCAAGTGAAAGTTTAGGCTAAAATAGAACGGTCGTTCGGTTGTAGTCCGAAATCGGATCGTTTCGGCGGAAACAAAAATCAATATGAGTTTAACTTACATTTTATTTTATTTTTATTATGTCATATTAACGATTTTTATAAACGTTTATTGATTGTTGGGATGTTAGTTAAATTGTTGATTGCTTATTTGGTTGAGTGTAACGACCCATATTTTTGGGTTTTCAAATTTGAATATTTAATTATTTTAAATATTTGAATTTGAATTTAAATTGTGATAAATTATCTGTTTCGAATTTAGACTTAATTTTCAATGACATATTTTTAATTTATTATATAGAATTTTTCCATAATTTTTAGTTTAGAAAATAAATAAATTTTCGTGTGACACTTTTTGCAGAAAACGTCGGTACTTTTGAAATTTAGCAGAACAAGTTAACTTATCTATTTTATTACTGTTTTGTGATTGTCTTACGAGTTGAGCGTGATCATATTTTTATTCTGGTCATTCGCGGTCCATACATGAACATAATATTTTGTAGCGTCCTACCATGAAACTTTTCTTTATTTTAAAACTTTTAAACAACTTGCACATGTAACATTACTTTTCATATCCTTTCTTACATTTTGATTTTCCTTTCCTTTGGTGGCTATGCATTAATTGGTTGCCCTTGCTTTTTCTTTGCCTTAAAATATACTTACATGTATATTTGAGCACGCATGACGCATAAAAATTTTATTTTTCATATCCAATTTTTTTCCATTCTCTGGCATACTATTCTATGCTTCATTTTCCCCTCCGCTGTGAATCAAAATAAAAATAAAAAATACATGTATGAAAACGAGAAAAATAAAGTGTAGACATATTCGTTTCATATCTTCTCAACAAATACCTGTCACAGCAAAACATTATAAAACACAATCTTTGTCCTATTCTTTTTATCTGTACTCGCACATACTGATGTTTTTTTTAGTCGATGATTTGGTTTTAGTGTTTAATAGTTTGTACTATTGTAGCTTAGTTATGAAGCAAAAATTTGGTTATATATTGAAGCTTACACATCATAGCAAGTATTCATTTTCGTCTCCCTCTCGTATTCACATTATTTCTTCCTTTCCTTCCTCTCCCCCCCCCCCCCCCCCCCAACCGCTCTCTTATTTTTTTTCCTCTTCAAAGTTGTTGCACGTGTACATGAGTATAAGTGTGCATGTGCATGAGATTGTGCGCATGTGAGTGGTGCATGTGTGGAAAGTTGATAAGGGGAAGATACATGTTGGGCTGCTGAAAGGCGATATGAAGTAAGTGGAAGTTGAAGAGGGGTAGTGCTGGCCGTGAAGGGTACATCAGCGGACGTGGGAAGTTTGGGCTCGACATTGCAGCGGAAAAGGGTGCTTGATTCAGAAGCTTTGCGTTGTGGCCGAGGCGGTGGATCCAAGGAAGAGGACGAGTTGTTATGTGCTGCATGGATGCTCGGGAAGGCTTGCGAATATGGGTGGGCCTCTGGCCGTACATGGGAAAACGCACGCATGGGTAGGCAGCGAAGGCTGTAGGTGACTGTCAGTGCATGGATGGTGAGGCTGGTTGTAAGGGCGTTCATGCGTAAGGCAGTCGGAAGGAAGATGCTCGGTGAGTTGGTGAAGTAGGTGGTCTGGAAGTGATGCAAAGCGGAGGGATGAGATGCGCATGCGGCAGCAAGTAATAGCAGAAAATGGGATGCTTGGCCATATGAATTGGCAGCGGGAGTTCATGCGTATAAGGATGTTGGTGGTAGGTGGGAGATGATGGAAGCAGATGCGACTGATGCAAGCTTTGGGACGTGTGCCGGCATGATAAACTGGAAAAGCAGAGAGGAGGAAGGTAATAAGAGGAAGAAGTATTTGGAAAAGGAGAATAGTGTGGCACTTTTCTTTACAAATGGATACGCAAATTGGTCCAAAATAATGGTGTACAATTACACATGCATGGGAGGGAAGAATGTTGCGGTTGGAGGCTGTTTCATGTATTGGGTCCTTTCTTTGCAAGCCCGTGGGCTTCGGCCGTATGGGCCTTGCTACCTTAAGGCTTTGGTGAGAAACTCTTGGCAATTTAATTGATTTTTATATGAAATGATTTGTTAGATTATAAAATTAATTATGTTGCTCATAATTAACCGGATCGATGCGTGGATTTTTGCTTTGCACTCGTAATGACAAGTGTAACGTCGTAATATAACTTGTTGATAACTTTGGCAAAGTATAAATTTATTATATATTAAACGGTCTAAATTTAAATTACGTTATTTTAGCCAATAACGTTGATTAAAATTTATATACCTTCATTATTGATGTTTATTTGATCAACAAAAATACCGTTGAGTTAAATTGTATTGAATTTTGTTAATTGGACATTTGTTTAGCGGAAATATATCACCTGTAACGACCCGTAAAATTTCGATAATTGAAATTGTTCATTTAATAAGATTTTGTAATTTAGAGTTGAATTAAATAAAAATTTGTAATTTAATAATGAAATAATAACTAGAATGAATTGTAACAATAATAGTGTAAGTTAATTTTTAACGATTCGTCTGGAATTCCAATTGATTGAAATAATGTGAATGTTATAAATTGATTATAAATTCAATGTAAGAAAATGAATGTAAATATGAATTGATTATGGAGATAAAATATAATTAATGGTAATTGAGTAAAGTCAGAATTATGTAAGGAATTATTGTGAGAAATGCGGATTACGGATCTTAAGGCTAGGATTAACACTAGAGGGGGGGGGGGGTGAATAGTGTTTATAAAGGATGACTAAATCTTTTTGAGTTTATGTTAATTTAAACACAGATGTGTGCAATATACAGACACAGATATGACCATAGAAACAAACGTAGACGCAAAAATAAAATAAAAAGCAGCAAAAGAAAGAACACGCCGGATTTTATACTGGTTCGGAGTTACCCTACATCCAGTCCGCAACACAAGCAATCGTTACACTTACACCCTCGATTTCAAGGCTACGAGGTACACCCTCCAAAATCACAATCCTCTGGGTAGAGATACTTGATTTTCCGGGCTACAAGTTCACCCACTTGATTTTACGAGCAACAAGTTCACCCAATTGATTTCCCAAGGCTACAATCACACCTTATCACGCTTGATTGATTTTCAAGGCTCTATAATCACACATTTTCTCGCTAAGTTGATTACAAAAGCCCTATAACTCTGAATAGCACTGAGGATCTTGTTGAGATAGTGATAGAAAATCAAACTACGAATGATCGAGTTCAATTCAATGTAGATTTCGGCAGAGTAATGATAAGAATTTTTATTAAGAAAAGTGAAAGAAGAAGAGTGAAAACCAGAAAATCTGATGTAAATTTATTGAAACTGACCCCTATTTATAGTAGAACAACAGTCATGTCCATTCGTGAAAAGTTGTGGCAAATAGACACTTCTTTTGAAATTGAAATTTTAACTCAACTGACACCATGTGGACATCGTCACCATGAGTATGCCGACATCCCAAAGTATTTTTGATGATTTGATTTTCTTTGAAAATAACCTTTATCTTATATTAAAATTATTTTAAACTTTATAATTATACTTGACTATAGTTAAAATTCATAAGTAAATATAGATTATATATATATATATATAATTTAACTATAATTTTATATTAAAGTCTAAATATAAATATTTTAAAATTTAAATATATTATATTAAAAGATAGTTTAAAATCATGAGTAATTTGACTTTGAAATTAAAGATGATTTTGAGGCTAAAATTATTTAAAATCTGGATAGATGTTTTTGATGCTTTTAAAAGGAAGGTTTTGAAATCATTTTGAAAACAAGATATAATTTTGAAAAAAAATCATTTTGAATAAAAGGTTAGTGGATACAAAACAATGTTCCACTAGATTTTTCGTAGGTTCCATCCTACTTAGGTTCCCATCCCTTTAACAGGCTCGAAGTGGATTCCATTCCACAAATAAATTGGATTTTAAGATGCTAGTGCTTTTCTAGGAGTTTTAACAAAATTTTCTAATTAAATAATAAATTACTTGAATTCTTGAACTCTTGATAATCTTGATACTCATGAGTCTTCAGTCTTGATATCTTGAATCTCTATACTGTACAATCTTCATTCTTGGTACCTGTATGGTTAAATCCTGCATATACATATATATCTAAACTTATAATGTTAGTATTTATATTTTATAATATATTCTAAGGTTGTTGTCATCAAAACCATCATCTCACGGACTAACAATCTCCCCCCTTTTGATGATGACAACCTATGTTTATAAAATATTACTTCTACCCTAATAATTCCCCATAAAACTAATAACTCCCCCTTAATCTATGCCAAACTACCCTATTTTATACTTCTCCTCCTTTGTCATCAACAAAAACAAACTATAAACTTTATAACTCCAACCTATATAACTCCCCCTAAATCCAATACCCTATGATGTGTGATTATAATGATAGTGTTATCATAAATAATGAACGCTTAGATAATCCTAATCCTAAACTACTAACTATTCTAAGTATATGATAACCATATAGTTATATTTATTAATAGGGAGGAACACATATAAGAACACAATTTATTTATTAATCATATAATTATATTTACATTTTTATTGTAAACGTTAGAAGGAATAAACAACAAAGGTAAAGAAAGAGAAGAAACTAATCTATGTTTTTGAACATAGGAGATTTACGAATCGAACAGTTTGGATAATGGAAACAGAAATTTCCACGTTATTCAACAAGATTCCCATCTTTGTCAGAACCCACTTTTCCAACGCACACAACTTTGTCGTCATCCTCCACTTGTACTTCTTCCATGAGTTCTTCTTCTTCTTCGCTGGCCTCTTGTTCTTGATTGAGTGAAGAATCTTCATCAATCAAGATAGGGTTGGCTTGATTATCCATTAGAAATTTTTGCAAATTCCTAAGAATCTTGCCTTGTCTCTCTTGTTCCTTTGCCATATAGAGTTGAATCACTTGAATTTCAGTCATCATCTGAAGTGCATCCTTCAGAGACTCCTCCATTTTTGTTACACAAGCGAGAGTAGTACGTTGAAATGGACCAGAAGTAGGAGAGGGGAACGAAAATGTTGATTTTATGTTGGATTTGGAAGATGATGCCATGATTTTATTTGTTTCAGAAGATAGAATAGAAAGAGAACAGAGAGAATGATCAAAAATTTGAAAATAAGAAGAATATATAACCAATTTTTTGAATTTTGGTGGGAATTTTTTTTTAAAAATAAATACGTTGTATGTCGCATGGGTATATGGGGATGTCGACATGCTCCTTTATATTTCTACTATTTTATTTATTTTAGTATTAATTATTTATTATAATAGATATTTATATTTTATATTTCAGTTATTGAACAAATACCTAATTCTCTTCTTAATTTAGTAAATATTGATTCATTTAAGGGATTTGTTAAAATATCAGCAATTTGATTCTCAGAATTGATATAATCGAGAGTAACTACTTCCTTACTTATGTTATCTTTGAGAAAATGATGTCTGATATCAATATGTTTAGTTCGAGCATGATGAGTAGTATTTTCGGATAAATTTATTGCACTAGTATTATCACAATAAATTGGTGATTTCGAGATATTTAAACCATAATCTTTAAAAGTTTGTTGCATATATATTACTTGAGAACAAGCCAAAGCAGCAGAAATATACTCTGCTTCAGTTGTTGATAGAGAAACTGTGTTTTGCTTTTTACTAAAGCAGGAAACCAGAGAATTCCCCAAAAAGTGACAAGTCCCACTTGTACTTTTTCAGTCTGATTTACAATCAGCATAATCAGCATCATAGTAAGATATTAAGTCAAAAGAATCATTTTTAGGGTAAAATAAACTATAATTGGATGTGTGTTTAACACATCTTATGATTCGTTTCACAGCTTTTAAGTCGGTCTCTTTAGGTTGGGATTGATACCTGGCATAGAGACAAACACTATACATGATATCAGGTCTACTAGCAGTAATATAGAGTAGTGATCCAATCATTCCTCTATATAATTTTTGATCTACATCTTTCGAGAGATCTTCTTTACTAAGGTACACATTGGTTGCCATGGGAGTGGGTTTTCCACTTGCAGTAGTCGAACCAAATTTACTAATTAGATCTTTAGCATATTTTTCTTGACTAATAAAGATACCATTATCTAATTGTTTTATTTGTAATCCTAAAAAGAAATTTAATTCATCCATATGACTCATCTCAAACTCTTTTGTCATTATTTCAGAAAATTCTTTATTCATTTCAAAATTAGTTGACCCAAAAATGATATCATCTACGTAAACTAGTACTAGTTGAATATCATTTTTATTTCTTTTAATAAAAAGAGTATTATCTACTTTACCAATTTCAAAATTTGATTGTAATAAATAAGATCTTAGTCTATCATACCAGGCTCTAGAAGCTTGTTTTAAGCTGTGACGCCCCACCTGTATACCCACTCTAGCCAAGGACACTACGGGGTAAAGCCGTCAACTAGCATGGAGAATAAGGCTGTTGAGGAGCGACCATCCATGTAATTGCTTTGTGCGAGCACCGATATGTCGGATAGTACAATATGCATCTGGTTTCAGGAGGAAATCCGACATACCGATACAAACTCAAAGTTACTACCCGGTGGCTATATATATTCTTCGGAAACAAATATAGAAATAAACATAACAAAAATAAGTCACAGACATCCATATCACAAAGGCGGAAATAGATATTAATATATAACACATAAAAGTGTTCTTCAGAGTTGTGGTCAGACAAGATCCACAATATCACAAAAGAATAGCTACAAGTGCAAGGCAAAAGAATATGGATACATCAATGAGTCTATATCCCAAATGTATATAACAAAAACTACTAATCTAAGTAGTTAGCCAAAGGTCATGGTGATAATCCCAGATGTGAAGTCAAGCAGAAGCACCTGTAACATCTCGGTCTGACTCGAGTATTATTTTGTAAGAAAATAATGAACGGATCAATCTAGCTATAAATATCAGATGAAATGATATAGAATAAGAGATATGACCAAAAACGTATGATAACCATAAAACTATACTGTGATAAGTGTGTAATTGAAAATCAACAAGAGATCAATCAATATCACAAGAATCTTCTCAAAGATAAAAAAGAATGTCACACTCTTTATTTTATTCACCAAACCATAAATATTGACAATTATATCAATGTCAATCACAAAAGTTAATGACATACAAATTCACCAATGCACCAATATTGATAAAACATATCAATGTAAATCACGAAAATTGGTGAAACACAAATTCTAGAAATCATCAATGGAAATCCAGAAATCACAAAAAGGAGGAGGCCTATCACAAAACGGGAGCATGAAAACTCACCAACACGTGTATCACAAAATGGAACGCTGTTCCATGGTTTCTAACCATTAATTTTTGAGCCGAAGCTCCACAAAACGGACCGAAAACCATGGGTCGCTACCCCACCAAATTAAGCCGAAGCTCCACAGAAACGGGGTTTAGTCTCCCTCGTAGACAAAGAGACATCGCACATTTTGCTAGTCTAAATCACAAAAATGATCATCAACGACCATCAAGAAGTGTCGATTACAGTAAGCTAGTAAATATATAAGCTTAGCCTCATGTCCCATAACCATTAGCTTAACTCAAATATTTACAAACAAATTGTAAGTTTCCACTATAAAATTGTCACAAGAGATTCAATCGAACAAGTCCAAGAATTAACCGGCGAAGTAAACGCAAGCGTTTCATACCACCTGTTTTTTTAAGCCGTTCAATTAGATTTCTCGTACGAGTGAGATAAAGGTTTGTATATACTAGTAGATTGGAAAACAGTTTAAGAAACGAGCTTTGTATTAAAATAGGGTTGAAATTGTTTTGATGAAAGAGTTTTGATATTTACTACTAGTATTGAAACCTTCGTATTTTTAAAGTGACAAATCACAAAAATGATTGTAGAAACAATAAGTCACAAAAATTCACATTCGAAGACGTGGATAAAAATCCAAAGAATTGGATTCCAAATCTATCAAAGTGGAAATACCCTTGCGACTTAACAGCCACGGCTTACGACTTAACACAAGTCAATCACAAGAAATCAGCGGCTCAACGCATGCGAATCCACGACATACGACCTAAGATATCAGTGACTTAAGAAATAGCATGCGGCCAAACTGCGCGACTTAAGAAGATAGCGGCAACGACTTAAGGAGCTAGCGGCATAAGTGAGCGACCTAAGTTGATAAGACCTATAGCGGCAGGCCGAGCGATCTAAGGAACGAGCGACCTAACTGATGCAAGCGGCATAACAGGCCGAGCGACCTAAGGAACGAGCGACCTAAGGAGATAGCGGCTTAAGGAGTAGCATGCGGCCTAACACGGCGCGACCTAATGGTGCGAGCAGGCCGAGCGACCTAAGTGATTGCGAGATAAAGCAGGCCAGGCGACCTAGTGGTAGCGACCTAACATGGCGCGACTTAGCAGCAAGCCGACAAGAAGCAGGTGCGACCTAATCATGGCGCGACCCAAGCATGGAGCGATCCAAGCATGGCGCGACCTAACAGGCAGAGCGACTTAATAGCCGAGCGACTTAAGGGGTTGCGACCTAAGGTAAGCCGACCTAACTGCAAGGCGAGCGACCTATAGTTTGCGACCTAAGGCAGGCCGAACTAACTGCAGGCCGACAGTCATGTGTGCAGGCCGAACGACCTAAGCAACAGAAATGCAAAAACTCTCTCAATTTGCAACCGATCGAGCACAGACGCTAGGGGATTAGGCTCATCGGCTACCCGGTCCTATTGGCTCCTCGATGCATCACCAAAAACGTGTTCAATCATCAAAGTTAGGAATTTTAAAGATTTGAACGCAAAACACTAAAAATTGGGATTTCCACCAATTCAATCCAAACCAAGAGCAAATGCATATGAAAAAGTGTTAGGAATTCATACCCAACAATCAAAGATAGTTATAGACAAAGATGTGAGATAAAAATCTCACCTTTACACAAAATCAATGAAGAAGAAGCTTGAAAGCAAAGGAAGAATCAACCACACTTCAATCTCAACACAAGAAGCTTGAATCAATGGCTTCTCTTTGAATTTGGAGTTAGATGTTGGATTTGCAAATGAACTAGGGCTTGGAGTTTTAGTTTCCATTTCCTCTCTCCATTTTTGATGAAGCTTGAGTGTTAGGAAATGAAAGTGAAGTTATGAAGGGAAGAGGGGGTTGAGCTAGAGTTAATAGTTTAGGCTAATGGGCTAAACCAAACCCAAAGCGCAAAGTGAAAAAGTGGCAAAATTCCACTAACTCCAAACATATCAAAGTTTATATTCAAATAGATCGCAAACGGTGTTTTGGACTCAATGGAAGTGGTCCCGTGTCCAAATTCGACCGTATGCAAAAATTAACTTTTTGAACTAAAATCCGACTAACGATAAAATATTAAAATAAAATATTTAAATATTCAATCGTAAAATATGCGGGTTGTTACAGACTCCCCTCCTTAAAGAAATTGCATCCTCGCAATATTTAAGAAGAAAATATAAGGTAACAACCATGAAAGCATATCAACGCAAAAGAAAATTGAAATAAGAAATTCACCTCAAAGAGCACGAGAAAGTAAGTCTGGATGTGTTCGCTCGATGAACTCTCTAGATTCCCAAGAGCAATCCTTAGGATTTGAGCACCATTGAACTTTAAAAACGGAACATCGCGTTTGACCTCTGAAGCAATAATACGAATTGGATGTTGCTCACAAGTTAAACTTGGCGAAACTTTAATTTCTTCCACAACACCGGGCTCAAGAATAGAATCGGAATCTCGAAGGCATTTCCGTAATGGAGAAACGTGAAACACGTCGTGAATAGCAGAAAACTGAGCCGGTAATAAAAGGTGATAAGCCATGGAATCAATACGTTCGGTGATGGAAAATGGACCAATATATCGAGGTGCTAACTTTCCCGATCGACTGAAATGTACAACACCCTTCATAGGTGAAACACGAATAAATACAAGATCTCCCATAGAAAATTCTAATTTCCTTCTCCGGTTATCGGCATAGGATTTTTTCTACTCTGTGCTTCTTTCATCCTATGATGAATAAGGTCAATCTTCTCGGTGGAATTATGAATAAAATCTGGACCTAAACCGGCTTCTCACCGGCCTCAAGCCAACAAGAAGGAGATCGGCATGGCCTTCCATAGAGTGCCTCGAAAGGTGCCATACAAATACTAGATTGGAGGCTATTATTATAGGAAAACTCAACAAGAGAAATATGATCTTCCCAACTTCAACCAAAATCAAGTACACATGCACGAAGAAGATTTTCAAGAGTTTGATTCACAAGCTTGGTTTGTCCATCGAACTGGGGGATGATAAGCAGTGCTAAAATTAAGCTTCGTTCCTAAAGCTTTTTGAAGACTCTTCCAAAATCCACTAGTAAACAATGGATCATGATCACTAACAATAAAAGTAGGAACTCCATACAATTTAACAATTTCTTTGATGAAAAGTTTGGCCAAAAGAGGTACGGTTCGATTGGACCGAACGAGAATAAAATGGGCGGATTTAGTAAGCTTGTCGACTATCACCTATAAGCTATCATGACCCGAACGAGAATGGGGAAGGCCGTCTATAAAATCCATGGAAATTTGGTCCCACTTCCAAATTGGAATTTCTAAAGATTGCAATAACCCCCCTGGCCTTTGGTGCTCGGCCTTAATGAGTTGGCAAGTCATGCAACACTTAACAAAGTTAGCAATATCAGGTTTCATTCCCTCCCAATAATAAAGTCGTTTCATATCCGCATACATTTTACTACTACTGGGATGAATGGTAAATTTAGAACAATGAGAATCTTCTAAAATGTCTTTACGAAGATTACTAATATTTGGCACGATAAGTCTACCACATTTCCGAATACCGCCACGAGAATCAATCTCAAAGTCTTTCAAACCTTCAATATTAATTTTATCCCTAAAATTTTGGCCAAGAAGAGCCAATTCGGGATCTAGCTTTTGAGCTTCAAGAATGTAGTCTAAAAGAGAAGGATGAGCCTCAAGGCTACGTAAAACAAGAGATGAACATAAATTGGAAACACGATCTCGAATCTCACAAGTGGATAGAATTCCGAGATCATTCCACTCAGATATCATCATAGAAACAACCGCTTGTTGCTTACGACTAAGTGCATCCGCAACACGATTTCCTTTTCCTGGGGTATAAAGAATATCAAGATCATAAGCTGCAAGAAATTCGAGCCAACGTTGTTGACGTAAATTAAGTTCCTTCTGAGAAAATAGATACTTCAAAGATTTATGATCGGTGTAAAGGTTAAAAAAATTTCCCAAAAGATAATGATGCCAAATACGAAGGGCGAAAAAAATAGCCGCGAGCTCTAAATCATGAGTGGCATATCTAGTCTCGGCTGGCTTCAATTTCCTAGAAGCATAAGCAATAACACGTTCTCTTTGCATAAGAATGACACCCAAACCAACGCGACTAGCGTCGGTATAAACAATAAAATCTTGGTTTCCCTCGGGAATCACAAGAATAGGAGCATGTAACATCCCGTATTTTTAAGCCATTGAATTTGAACATTTAATTCGTTTTAAATGTTTGATGTGGATTCTTAATTGATTTTGAAATGAATGGATTCGGGTTCAATCAATGAAATAAGCTATAATTTTTAATTTTAGTAATTCCAGTTGAATTTGAATAATGGAAAAATAATAAATTAAATATTCGGAATTGAAATAAAAGTAAATCTAGATGTAAATAGTGATAAAAATGGTTTTAAAAATTTATTTTGAGTTATTTTAGTGTAAATAGCGTGGTGGGAATTTTAGAGGAATTTTAAAGTTGATAAATTAATATTTGGGATTTATATTAAGTTAAAAATGAATTTAATATTGTTAAAATGCAATTTAATCAGATTTTGGTCCGAAATGAGCCATAATGATTTGTAATGTGATTATATATTTTATATGATTTATTATTAAGGTACTAAAATTTTAAAAGTGAAATTTTAAGCTGTTTCGACAGTTATGAAAATCGCTCGACTTAATAGACGAGTTAAAATAGCCTTCCGAGGCACAGTCTCGGAATTCGACGAAACCAGTTCCATTGGATCCGTAATAGTTAGTTATTATCGGATTTCAATTTTCGTAGCAATCAGAGTTGTCATTTGGCCGTGGCAGCTCAAAACGCATGGAAATCGATTTAACCGATTTAATTTTAAATTGATCGTTTAATTCCGTAACTCACGTGTACGACCGAATTAGCTTCCGAAACCGGTCCCATTATGTCCGGAACGCGGGAAAAACTAGGAACGCCTATTGGTACGTAAAGATTGGAGGTCATTTGCGTAGGTTGTTTAAATTTGAAGAACGAGAAATAAATAATATTAAATAATTATATATATATATATATATATATATATATATATATATATATATATATATATATATATATAAACATTCAAAACCCTAATCGATATTTTCCAGGCCGCCGTTCTCTTTGTTTCTATGGCCGAAATCAATCCTTGTTGTTCCTCAATTATCTCTTAATCTAAATGATATTTGTGAAAATTTCCAACTGGAATATTGAAGAGCACGTTGAGCTCTACAGTTTGAACGGGTATGATTGTTTATTGCTGAGTAGTTTGTCGGGAATCACGCTTGGAAGGTCGCGATATTCATACGTTCGTGCTTGATTTCTAGGAGCTTGAGGGGACCGAGTTCGAGGTGGCTTGGGCCGTAGGTAGAGCGAGCTCCGGCCCTCAAGATGTGGTCTTGGATCGACCTGCTTTTGACCATGAGTGGTCGCGATTTGTTGGAGTGAGAAGCGACGATGGGTTTCTTTGTTCGATCGTTCCTGATGCTTGCGTATGCGTGAGGGAGAAAGCATGTTGGACGGCCTTGATTGCTCTGGTAAAAAAAAAGGAAAAAAAAAAACAAATTGTTTTAAATTTAAATTCAAATCTTTAAATTTGAATAACTTTTTCATACGACATCAGATTCGAACGAAATTCGCGGCGCCGGGATCGCAGAAAAGAATTCTACGAGATGGTGCAGATCCGGAGTTATTCTAGGCAAGTAGAAATTTGGGTTAAATCGAACATCGTTCGGTTTAATTTAAATTTCGAACGCTCGCCGAAACTCAAGGTGAGTTAATCTCACTCACATCTGGAATGTTAGCTTATTAAAATAAATGTCTGTGTGATTGGTTGAATATAAATGTTGTTATCAGTCTGGATTGATATGTATGTTTGTTGTTTATGATGCAGGGAAAACAGGTTGGAGGGATCCAATTGGATTCCTCACAATGTAGTAATTATTTTTATAATTGGTAATGGTGCCTGTATATATATTGTGATCGATAAATTTGGAATTAAATTGTATTGTGATGTTGTTGGATAAACTATAAACTCAGAATGTTAATTATAAAGAAAATAAATTGGGATTTAAAAAGGAATCAAGAAATTTATAATAAAGAATTTAAAGGAATATTTGGAATTTGTTTGGATGAAGAAAAAAAATGTAAATTGGTAAATTTAGGACTTAAAATACAGTGAAAAATTTATCAATCGATAAATGTGAAGTATAAATTTCTGAAAAATGAATTCTATGGAAATTATAAATTTGTTTTGAAATAACAATGGGGTTATTGATGATGTTCCGGGAAATTAAAATATGTTGCAACGAAACTTCCAAATATAAAATTTACAGTTTTGAATGTAAATAGAATATTTTGAAATGCCGTTTCCTCCATTGGGATTTTATTTAAGTGAATTGTAAATATGGTTTTTCATTGAAGAATTCTCCGAAATTTTTCATTTAAAAATGTTTAAACCTATATTGTAAAAATGAATTTCCGAAATGGGAAATTGTGTTTGAACTTCGGAGGAAGTTATAGTTAAGCATGAGATGGGAATTTATGTTATAAAAATAAATTAAATTGAAATAAATCGGCTGGGTTTGTGAGACGGATTCTTTGGGATGTTTTGAATGGGAAAGTGTTTCCCTGGGAAAAACCAAGTTAGTGTTTTAAAAGATTTTATTTAAATAAAGGTTAAAGCTTAAATTTGTTTAAAGAGTATTTTTAAGAAATTGTTATTTTAAAGAAGAAAATTAATAAAATGGGTTTAAAATTATTTTTTAAGTTATTGGTAAAGGCTAGTATTATCTTTTAAACTCTACTTTTAAATTTGGTTTATTTGAACCTTTATTGAAAATCAAGTTTATATCTAAATAAATAGTGTCATTTTAAATATTTGAAAATTGTACTTTGAGTAAATAACTAGAAGTAAATTTATATATTTATAAATATATTTTGCTATAAAGTATTTTAACTCTTTAAAAATCTAAATGTTTTGAGCTTGGTTATTTCCAAGGGGAATTAATGGTAAATAATTTTCCTTGTAAAGGAAGAGATTTTGGGAATTGTTTTCAAATGAGTTTTGGAAATTTGAAATATATCCTTTAAAGATATTAGAGGAAAATAAATAATGTGGAAATTATTTATTGTGTGATGGATGTTTATGAATATAAATTGATAGTTAAATCACCGACTATCAATATTGGACAAATTCATTCATCGTTTCGAAGAGACCGGGATCGAGATTTATCTTGAAAACCACTTCGATCCGGTTTGTACGTTTCGTGCGAAAAACACGTTCGGAGTCGAAGATGGAGCAGTGAAGTGCAAGGGCTAGTCGCTACTAATCCTGAGGATATTTCCAAAATGGATGTAGTAGGAGTAGTGCCTTCGGTTCCGTTCGAACCCGGGACGGACTTGTATAGACGAATGCTTTCGGAACATCGTCAGGTGGGCGATGGGCATTCTAAGTGAAATGTTCTAAAGGTAACGCTTAGCCTCAAGCATCATCAAATGGGAATGACTGAAAATCAGGGGATATGCAGCAAGGCTTCGTGGGTAGCCCCCACTGGAGAGTAAGGTCATCCCTGTCTAGATGTCCATTTTTATTTCGGCTTAGTGGGCGGTTGCTGATCCCAACCGCGGGGTGATCTTATTTGGAACTGTCCAGTAAGGGATGGGTCCGGCCTTGTGTTGCAGGGGATCGGGCGTGGTCCTCGGTACGGTGATCTAGGCCCCGTACTGTGACAGGTGGTACCCAAGTGCCTAGTCATTGTTGGAAATCCATTCTCCCTACGAGCCTTGTACGAGTTTTGTTTGTATTACCCACTTTTGTGGCTAGTAGCTGGAATTTAATAGATGTAACAATTTCGGCTATTTTATAAGTATTTGTAAATAGACCCTATTATAATATCAGAGGATTTCTATAAAAAGTGTTTTAGCTATCGTAAGGTAAAAACCCGACATGTTTATTTATGGCATGGTCTTACGAGATGCTTTTGTTTTCAAAGGATTTTTAAAACTTTAATAATCAATTTGAATGCATTATTATCAGCTGGTATTCCAGACTGACTCGCGTGTTATTTCATTATAATGCTCGGGTCAGACCGAGTATTATATGTTCAGGACAGGATGCTGTGGAGCAGGAGAGGATCTGGAGTCCAAGACGTATTATATATATATATATATATATATATATATATTCCACTGCAGTGATTGTGTGGTATGTCTAATTGGTAATGTTTGATGTATGAGATACTCTGATGATGTGATGTATAAAACTGGTATAGATTTCATTTTGTGTAAAGATCTATATTTACTATTATATTTTAATCCGCTGCGACTGTGAGATTCTGACATTGTTTGGTTTCTTCTTCTTTTATCTCTTCTTCTTAAACCCAAATGGTTCGTATTTCTGTGTCACTTGAGTTAACAGAGGTAGAATAGTGTTGATTCAAGGGGTACGGATTTGCGGGCTGTTACAGAGCACCAGAAAGGAGTTCTTTTAATTTCTGAAAAGAAGCTTCACATTTGTCCGACCAAATGTATATAACTCCCTTCTTTGTCAAATTAGTAAGAGGCACGGAAATTTTAGAAAAGTCATTGATAAAACGACGGTAATAACCCACCAATCCGAGAAAACTACGAATTTCCGTCACACTCTCCGGTCTCTTCCAATTTTGAATCGCTTCAATCTTTGAAGAATCCACTGATATTCCGGATTCGGAAATAATATGATCGAGAAACTTCCCACGAGATTGCCAAAAGTGGCATTTATAAAATTTTGCTTTTAATTGATTACTCCTAAGAGTTTCCAACACAATCCGAAGATGCTTCTCATGCTCCTCCTCGATTTTTGAATACACAAGAATATCATCAATGAAGATGAGAACAAATCGATCGAGGAAATTTTTGAAAACTCGATTCATAAGGTCAACGAAATAAGCCAGAGCATTCGTTAAACCAAATGGCATAACAAGCCATTCATAAGATCCATAACGAGTATGGAACGATGTCAAAGAAATGCTGTCCTCTGCAATACGAAGCTGATGAAAACCGGTAGCTAAGTCTTATGGTGAAAAGACTCTAGCACCACTAAGTTGATCGAATAGATCATCAATCCGAGGTAAAGGATATTTATTTTTGATAGTAAGATCATTAAGCTTGCAGTAGTCAACGCAAAGCCTAAGTGTACCATCGGATTTCTTCACAAAAATAGCCGAAGCTCCCCAAGGCGACGAACTAGAGCGAAGAAATTGCTTCGTCTCCAATTCGGATAATTGTTTTCGCATCTCCTCATTTTCTTTATTGGACATACTATAAGGAGGACGAGTAATAGGTTGAGCTCCGGGGATGAGATTAATTTTGAACTCAATTGCTCGCTTAGGTGGTAATCCTAAAACGGGCTCAAATATGTCAGAAAATTTACGAACACGTGAATAAGAGAGATAATATCTTCCTCATCGTCATTATCGTCATCATGAGGATTTAAAGAATATAAAGATGCAACCATGTTGGAATCCGAATCTTTAAGATCGATAGAAATCTGCTTAAAAGATTGGGGATGTCGAAGATGAATAGTCTGCTCAGGACAAACGATTTGAGCTTCATAGCGGTTAAGCCAATCCATTCCCAAAATCATTCCAAAGCCTAAGTATCGCATAACATGCAAATCGGCTCGGAAAGAAAAATCACACAAAATAATCTCGACATCTTTACACAATAAACTGATTGTTGCGGATCCACCAACCGGATTCGCAATTCTCAAAGAAGTCATTAAACACAAAACATCCAAAGGAAAAGTATCAACAAGTTCTTTTGAAATAAAAGAGTGGGACGCACCCGTATCAAAAAGAACTCGAATAGGCTGATCACGAAATAAAATAATGCCATCAAGGATAGAATGAGAAATACCTTTACCATGAGATGTGTTGCCAGGGGCTTGAGCAACATTAAGCTTTCCCTCCTTCTTGCCTTGAAGTTTGGGACAAGAAGATAAATAATGATCCGGGCTTTTGCAATAGCGACAAGCACGAGGCTTTGAACACTTGTTCGCATAATGGTCCTTAGAACCACAATTGTAGCATTTCCCACTACTGGAGGTAGAAGTCTTTGCCACCGAAGTTGCTTTCTTCCGTTTCTTATTGGGATAAGGACCTCTGAACTTATTAGGTCATTTCTTGTTGTTGAAGTTTGGTTTGGCACCCATAACTTCAACATCACTCTTCCTATCTGCCTCTTCAAGACAAAGAGCGATATTAATGAGTTGATCAAAAGAAACTTCTAATTTTAGAAGTAATGGCTTCTTGGGATTTTTATTCAAGCCATAGACAAATCTTTGGTTCTTCTTCAATGGAGTGTTTATGTACTCAACCCCATATTTAGAAAGTGACTCGAATGATGCGACAAAGTCTGCCACGGAAGATTCACCTTGAACAAGGTCTATGAAACGACGAGCCAATGTCACTTTCTTAGCTTCTGGCACAAATTTTAATTCGAAGCATTCCCGAAATTTCTCCCAAGTAAGATCCGCTTCATTTATTTCAGAAATAAGAAGTTCATACCAATCTAATGCTCTTTCTTGGAGCATACTAGAGGCCACCTGAACATGGTGAATATCAATAAGATTCATGCGAGAAAAGATTCGATCGCACGTTCTCAGCCAAGCCTGGACTTCAATAATAGTTTCAGATCCTTTGAATGGCTTCCCACCCAAATTGGTATAATCATTGCACAAACGTGCAAATCCAGACTTAGGGTGAGTAGACTCCGGATTAGATCCGGTTGCTTGAGCATTCCTTACTAGATCAAGAAGCTATTGGGCAGACATAAATACTCCATCTTGGGGAGTAGCACTAGATTGACCGGCGCAGGGACGACCAGGTCTAGCAATTTCTCTTCCTTTTGAAAGAAAGAAAGAAGAAGGATAAGATTATTCACCAAATTAATATCAAGCAATATTGATAGATAAATAAGGAATCATAAAGAAAATAGGATGAATCGGTACGAAGACTCGAATTAAATCCTAAAGCACGACTCCTAAGAAGGACTTAGGACGATGATCCTTGCTAGATTATTCAACATTGTTCCGAAGTCGGCTCTGATACCAAGCTGTGACGCCCCACCTCAATACCCACTCTAGCCAAGGACACTACGAGGTAATGCCGTGATCTAGTGCGGAGAATAAGGCTGTTGAGGAGCGACCATCCGCGTAATTGCTTTTGCGAGCACCGATATGTCAAATAGTACAACATGCATATGGTTTCAGGAGGAAATCCGACATACCGATACAAACTCAAAGCTACTACCCGGTGGCTATATATATTCTTCGGAAACAAATATAGAAATAAACATAACACAAATCAGTCACAGACATCCATATCACAAATGCAGAAATATATATGAATACATAACACATAAAAGTGTTCATCAGAGTTGTGGTCAGACAAGATCCACAATATCACAAAAGAATAGCTGCAAGTGCAAGATAAAAGATTATGGATACATCAATGAGTCTATATCTCAAATGTATACAACAAAAACTACTAATCTAAGTAGTTAGCCAACGGTCAGGGTGATAATCCCAGATGTGAAGTCAAGCAGAAGCATCTGTAACATCTCGGTCTGACCAGATTATTATTTAATAAGAAAATAATAAACGGATCAGTCTAGCTATAAATATAAGATGAAATGATATAGAATAAGAGATATGACCAAAAACGTATGATAACCATAAAACTATACTGTGATAAGTATGTAATTGAAAATCAACAAGGGATTAATCAATATCACAAGAATCTTCTCAAAGATCAAAAAGAATGTCATACTCTTTATTTTTATTCACCAAACAATAAATATTGACAATTAGATCAATGTCAATCACAAAAGTTAATGACACACAAATTCACCAATGTACAAATATTGATAAAACATATCAATGTAAATCACGAAAATTGGTGAAACACAAATTCTAGAAATCATCAACGGAAATCCAGAAATCACAAAAAGGGGGAGGCCTATCACAAAACGGGAGCATGAAAAATCACCAACACGTGTATCACAAAATGGAACGCTATTCCATGGTTGCTAACCATTAATTTTTGAGCCGAAGCTCCAAAAACGGCCCGAGACCATGGGTCGCTACCGCACCAAATTGAGCCGAAGCTCCACAGAAATGGGGTTTAGTCTCCCTCGTAGACAAAGAGACATCGCACATTTGCTAGTCTAAATCACAAAAATGATCATCAAGAAGTGTCAATTACAGTAAGCTGGTAAATATATAAGCTTAGTCTCATGTCCCATAACCATTAGCTTAACTTAAATATTTACGAAAAAATTGTAAGTTTCTACTATAAAATTGCGACAAGAGATTCAATCGAACAAGTCCAAGAATTAACCGGCGAAGTAAACGCAAGCGTTTCATACCACTTGTTTTTCTAAACCGTTTAATTAGATTTCTCGTAGGAGTGCGATAAAGGTTTGTATATACTAGTAGATTGGAAAACGGTTTAAGAAACGAGCTTTGTAATAAAATAGGGTTGAAATCGTTTTGATGAAAGTGTTTTGATATTTACTACTAGTATTGAAACCTTCATATTTTTAAAGTGGCAAATCACAAAAATGATTGTAGAAACAATAAGTCACAAAAATTCACATTCGAAGACGTGAATAAAAATCCAAAGAATTCGATTCCAAATCCATCAAAGTGGAAATACCCTTGCGACTTAACAGCCACGACTAACGACTTAACACAAGTCAATCACAAGAAATCAGCGGCTCAACACATGCGACTCCACGGCATACGACCTAAGAGATCAGCAACTTAAGAAATAGCATGCGGCCAAACTGCGCGACTTAAGAAGATAGCGGCAACGACTTAAGGAGCTAGCGGCATAAGTGAGCGACCTAAGTTGATACGACCTATAGCGGCAAGCCGAGCGACCTGAGGAACGAGCGACCTAACTGATGCAAGCGGCATAACTAGTTGAGCGACCTAAGGAGCGAGTGACCTAAGGAGATAGCGGCTTAAGGAGTAGCATGCGGCCTAACACGGTGCGACCTAAGGTGCAAGCGACCTAATGGTGCGAGCAGGCCGAGTGACCTAAGTGGTTGCGAGATAAAGCAGGCCGGACGACCTAGTGGTTTCGACCTAACATGGCGCGACTTAGCAGCAAGCCGACAAGAAGCAGATGCGACCTAATCATGGCGCGACCTAAGCATGGCGCGACCCAAGCATGGCGTGACCTAACAGGCAGAGTGAATTAATAGCCGAGCGACTTAAGGGGTTGCGACCTAAGGTAAGTCGACCTAACTGCAAGACGAGCGACCTATGGTTTGCGACCTAAGGCAGGCCGACCTAGCTACAGGCCGAGAGTCATGTGTGCAGGCCGAACGACCTAAGCAACAGAAATGCAAAAACTCTCTCAATTTGCAACCGATCAAGCACGGACGCAAGGGGATTAGGCCCATCGGCTACCCGGTCCTATTGGCTCCTCGATGCATCACCAAAAACGTGTTCAATCATCAAAGTTAGGATTTTTAAAGATTTGAACCCAAAACACTAAAAATTGGGATTTTCACCAATTCAATCCAAACCAAGAGCAAATGCATATGAAAAAGTGTTAGGAATTCATACCCAACAATCAAAGATAGTTATAGACAAAGATGTGAGACAAAAATCTCACCTTTACACAAAATCAATGAATAAGAAGCTTGAAAGCAAAGGAAGAATCAACCACACTTCAATCTCAACACAAGAAGCTTGAATCGATGGCTTCTCTTTGAATTTGGAGTTAGATGTTAGATTTTCAAATGAACTAAGGCTTGGAGTTTTAATTTCCCATTCCTCCCTTCATTTTTTATGAAGCTTGAGTGTTAGGAAATGAAAGTGAAGTTATGAAGGGAAGAGGGGGTTTGAGCTAGAGTTAATAGTTTAGGCTAATGGGCTAAACCAAACCCAAAGCCCAAAGTGAAAAAGTGGCAAAATTCCACTAACTCCAAACATATCAAAGTTTATACTCAAATTGATCACAAACAGTGTTTTGGACTCAATGGAAGTGGTCCCGAGTCCTAATTCGATCGTATGCAAAAAGTAACTTTTCGGACTAAAATCCGACTAACGATAAAATATTAAAATAAAATATTTAAATATTCAATCGTAAAATATGCGGGTTGTTACAGACTCCCCTCCTTAAGGAAATTGCGTCCTCACAATATTTAAGAAGAAAATATAAGGTAACAACCATGAAAGCATATCAACGCAAAAGAAAATTGAAATAAGAAATTCACCTCAAAGAGCACGAGAAAGTAAGTCCGGATGTGTTCGCTCGATGAACTCTCTAGATTCCCAAGAGCAATCCTTAGGATTTGAGGACCATTGAACTTTAAAAAGCGGAACATCGCGTTTGACCTCTGAAGCAATAATACGAATTGGATGTTGCTCACAAGTTAAATTAGGCGAAACTTCAATTTCTTCCACAACACCGGGCTCAAGAATAGAATCGGAATCTCGAAGGCATTTCCGTAATTGAGAAACGTGAAACACGTCATGAATAGCAGAAAACTGAGCCGGTAATAAAAGGCGATAAGCCATGGAATCAATACGTTCGGTGATGGAAAATGGACCAATATATCGAGGTGCTAACTTTCCCGATCGACTGAAACGTACAACACCCTTCATAGGTGAAACATGAATAAATACAAGATCTCCCACAGAAAATTCTAATTTCCTTCTCCGGTTATCGGCATAGGATCTTTGTCTACTCCGGGCTTCTTTCATCCTATGATGAATAAGGTCAATCTTCTCGGTGGAATTACGAATAAAATCTGGACCTAAAACCAGCT
Source organism: Allium cepa (assembly GCA_030765085.1). Lineage (NCBI taxonomy): Eukaryota > Viridiplantae > Streptophyta > Magnoliopsida > Asparagales > Amaryllidaceae > Allium > Allium cepa. Next base: position 834,363,243 of record CM060931.1, read on the forward strand.
TCTCACCGGCCTCAAGCCAACAAGAAGGAGATCGGCATAGCCATCCATAGAGTGCCTCGAAAGGTGCCATACCAATACTAGATTAGAGGCTATTATTATAGGAAAACTCAACAAGAGAAATATGATCTTCCCAACTTCCACCAAAATCAAGTACACATGCACGAAGAAGATCTTCAAGAGTTTGATTCACACGCTCGGTTTGTCCATCGGACTGGGGATGATAAGCGGTGCTAAAATTAAGCTTCGATCCTAAAGCTTTTTGAAGACTCTTCCAAAATACACTAGTAAACAATGGATCACAATCACTAACAATAGAAGTAGGAACTCCATGCAATTTAACAATTTCTTTGATGAAAAGTTTGGCCAAAAGAGGTACGGTTCGATTGGACCGAACGGGAATAAAATGGGCGGATTTAGTAAGTCTATCGACTATCACCTATAAGCTATCATGACCCGAACGAGAACGGGGAAGGCCATCTATAAAGTCCATGGAAATTTGGTCCCACTTCCAAATTGGCATTTCTAAAGGTTGCAATAACCCACCTGGCCTTTGGTGCTCGGCCTTAATGAGTTGGCAAGTCATGCACACTTAACAAAGTTAGCAATATCAGATTTCATTCCCTTCCAATAATAAAGTCGCTTCATATCCGCGTACATTTTACTACTACCGGGATGAATGGTAAATTTAGAACGATGAGAATCTTCTAAAATGTCTTTACGAAGATTACTAATATTTGGCACGATAAGTCTACCACATTTCCGAATACCGCCACGAGAATCAATAACAAAGTCTTTCAAACCTTCAATATTAATTTTATCCCTAAAATTTTGGCCAAGAAGAGCCAATTCAGGATCTAGCTTTTGAGCTTCAAGAATGTAGTCTAAAAGAGAAGGATGAGCCTCAAGGCTACATAAAACAAGAGATGAACATAAATCGAAAACACGATCTCGAATCTCACCAGTGGATAGAATTCCAAGATCATTCCATTCAGATATCATCATAGAAACAACCGCTTGTTGCTTACGACTAAGTGCGTCCGCAACACGATTTCCCTTTCCGGAGGTATAAAGAATATCAAGATCATAAGCTGCAAGAAATTCGAGCCAACGTTGTTGACGTAAATTAAGTTCCTTCTGAGAAAATAATTACTTCGAAGATTTATGATCGGTGTAAAGAATAATTTTTTTCCCCAAAAGTTAATAATGCCAAATACGAAGGGCGAAAACAATAGCCGCGAGCTCTAAATCATGAGTGACATATCTAGTCTCGGCTGGCTTCAATTTCCTAGAAGCATAAGCAATAACACGTTCTCTTTGCATAAGAACGGCACCCAAACCAACGCGACTAGCATCGGTATAAACAATAAAATCTTGGTTTCACTCGGGAATCACAAGAATAGGAGCATCAGAAAGGAGTTCTTTTAATTTCTTAAAAGAAGCTTCACATTTGTCCGACCAAATGTATTTAACTCCCTTCTTTGTCAAATTAGTAAGAGGCACGGAAATTTTAGAAAAGTCTTTGATAAAACGACGGTAATAACCCGCCAATCCAAGAAAACTACGAATTTCCGTCACACTCTCCGGTCTCTTCCAATTTTGAATTGTTTCAATCTTTGAAGGATCCACTGATATTCCGGATTCGAAAATAATACGATCGAGAAACTTCACACGAGATTGCCAAAAGTGGAACTTAGAAAATTTTGCTTTTAATTGATTACTCCTAAGAGTTTCCAACACAATCCGAAGATGCTTTTCTTGCTCCTCCTCAGTTTTTGAATACACAAGAATATCATCAATGAAGATGAGAACAAATCGATCGAGGAAATTTTTGAAAACTCGATTCATTAGGTCAATGAAATAAGCTGGAGCATTCGTTAAACCAAATGACATAACAAGCCATTCATAAGATCCATAACGAGTATGGAACGATGTCAAAGAAATGCTATCCTTTGCAATACGAAGCTGATGAAAACCGGTAGATAAGTCTAATTGTGAAAAGACACTAGCACCACTAAGTTGATCGAATAGATCATCAATCCGAGGTAAAGGATATTTATTTTTGATAGTAAGATCATTAAGCTTGCAGTACTCAACGCAAAGCCTAAGTGTACCATCGGATTTCTTCACCAAAATAGTCGAAGCTCCCCAAGGCGAGGAACTAGAGTGAATAAATTGCTTCGTCTCCAATTCGGATAATTGTTTGCGCATCTCCTCATTTTCTTTATTGGACATACGATAAGGAGGACGAGTAATAGGTTGAGCTCTGGGGATGAGATTAATTTTGAACTCAATTGCTCGCTTAGTTGGTAATCCTAAAACGGGCTCAAATATGTCGAAAAATTCACGAACAACATGAATAAGAGAGATAATATCTTCCTCATCGTCATTATCGTCATCATGAGGATTTAAAGAATATAAAGATGCAACCATGCCGGAATCCGAATCTTTAAGATCAATAAAAATCTTCTTAACAAATTGGAGATGTTGAAGATGAATAGTCCGCTCAGGACAAAGGATTTGAGCTTCATAGCGGTTAAGCCAATCCATTCCCAAAATCATTCCAAAGCCTAAGTATCGCATAACATGCAAATTGGCTTGGAAAGAAAAATCACACAAAATAATCTCGACATCTTTACACAATAAACTGATTGTTGCGGATCCACCAACCGGATTCGCAATTCTCAAAGAAGTCATTAAACACAAAACATCCAAAGTAAAAGTATCAACAAGTTCTATTGAAATAAAAGAGTGGGACGCACCCGTATCAAAAAGAACTCAAATAGGGTGATCACGAAATAAAATAATGCCATCAAGGATAGAATGAGAAATACCTTTACCAGGAGATGTGTTGCCAGGGGCTTGAGCAACATTAAAATTTCCCTCCTTCTTGCCTTGAAGTTTGGGACAAGAAGATAAATAATGATCCGGGCTTTTGCAATAGCGACAAGCATGAGCTTTGAACACTTGTTCGCATAATGGTCCTTAGAACCACAACTGTAGCATTGCCCACTACTAGAGGTAGAAGTCTTAGCCACTGAAGTTGCTTGCTTCCCTTTCTTATTGGGATAAGGACCTCTAAACTTATTAGGTCATTTTTTGTTGTTGAAGTTTGGTTTGACACGCATAACTTCAACATCACTCTCCCTATCTACCTCTTCAAGACGAAGAGCGATATCAATGAGTTGATCAAAAGAAACTTCTAATTTTAGAAGTAATGGCTTCTTGAGATTTTTATTCAAGCCATAGACAAATCTTTGGTTCTTCTTCAATGGGGTGTTTATGTACTCAACCCCGTATTTAGAAAGTGACTCGAATGATGCGACAATGTCTGCCACGGAAGATTCACCTTGAACAAGGTCTATGAAACGACGAGCCAATGTCACCTTCTCAGCTTCTGGCATAAATTTTAATTCGAAGCGTTCTCGGAATTTCTCCCAAGTAAGATCCGCTTCACTTATTTCAGAAATAAGAAGTTCATACCAATCTAATGCTCTTTCTTGGAGCATACTAGAGGCCACTTGAACGCGGTGAAGATCAATAAGATTCATGCGAGAAAAGATTCGATCGCACGTTCTCAGCCAAGTCTGGACTTCAATAATAGTTTCAGATCCTTTGAATGGCTTCCCACCCAAATTGGTATAATCATTGCAAAAACGTGCAAATCCAGACTTAGGGTGAGTAGACTCCCGATTAGATTCGGCTGCTTGAGCATTCCTTACTAGATCAAAAAGCTGTTGGGCAGACATAAATACTCCATCTTGGGGAGTAGCACTAGATTGACCGGCGCAGGGACGGCCAGGTCTAACAATTTCTCTTCCTTTTGAAAGAAAGAAAGAAGAAGGATAAGGTTATTAACCAAATTAATATCAAGCAATCTTGATAGATAAACAAGGAATCATAAAGAAAATAGGATGAATCAGTACGAAGACTCGAATTAAATCCTAAAGCACGACTCCTAAGAAGGACTTAGGACGATGATCCTTGCTAGATTATTCTACATTATTCCGAAGTCGGCTCTGATACCAAGCTGTGACGCCCCACCTCTATACCCACTCTAGCCAAGGACACTATGGGGTAATGCCGTGATCAAGCGCGCAGAATAAGGCTGTTGAGGAGCGACCATCCGCGTAATTGCTTTGTGCGAGCACCGATATGTCAGATAGTACAACATGCATCTGGTTTCAAGAGAAAATCCGACGTACCGATACAAACTCAAAGCTACTACCCGGTGGCTATATATATTCTTTGGAAACAAATATAGAAATAAACATAACACAAATCAGTCATAGACATCCATATCACAAAGGCGGAAATAGATATGAATATATAACACATAAAAGTGTTCATCATAGTTGTGGTCAGACAAGATCTGCAATATCACAAAAGAATAGCTGCAAGTGCAAGACAAAAGAATATGGATACATCAATGAGTCTATATCTCAAATGTATGCAACAAAAACTACTAATCTAACTAGTTAGCCAAAGGTCAGGGTAATAATCCCAGATGTGAAGTCAAGCAGAAGCACTTGTAACATCTCGGTCTGACCCGAGTATTATTTAATAAAAAAATAATAAACGGATCAGTCTAGCTATGAATATCAGATGAAATGATATAGAATAAGAGATATGACCAAAAATGTATGATAACCATAAAACTATACTGTGATAAGTATGTAATTGAAAATCAACAACGGATTAATCAATATCACAATAATTTTCTCAAAGACCAAAAAGAATGTCATACTCTTTATTTTTATTCACCAAACCATAAATATTGACGATTATATCAATGTCAATCACAAAAGTTAATGACACACAAATTCACCAATGTACAAATATTGATAAAACATATCAATGTAAATCACGAAAATTGGTGAAACCCAAATTCTAGAAATCATCAATGGAAATCCAGAATCACAAAAAGGGGGAGGCCTATCACAAAACGGGAGCATGAAAACTCACCAACACGTGTATCACAAAATGGAACGCTATTCCATGGTTGCTAACCATTAATTTTTGGGCCGAAGCTCCACAAAACGGCCCGAGACCATGGGTCTCTACCCTACCAAATTGAGCCGAAGCTCCACAGAAACTGGGTTTAGTCTCCCTCATAGACAAAGAGACATCGCACATTTGCTAGTCTAAATCACAAAAATGAACATCAACGAGCATCAAGAAGTGTCAATTACAGTAAGCTGGTAAATATATAAGCTTAGCCTCATGTCCCATAACCACTAGCTTAACTTAAATATTTACGAAAAAATTGTAAGTTTCCACTAGAAAATTGTCACAAGAGATTCAATCGAACAAGTCCAAGAATTAACCGGCGAAGTAAATGCAAGCGTTTCATACCACTTGTTTTTCTAAGCCGTTTAATTAGATTTCTCGTACGAGTGAGATAAAGGTTTGTATATACTAGTAGATTGGAAAACGGTTTAAGAAACTAGCTTTGTAATAAAATAAGGTTGAAATCTTTTTGATGAAAGAGTTTTGATATTTACTACTAGTATTGAAACCTTTATATTTTTAAAGTGACAAATCACAAAAATGTTTGTAGAATCAATAAGTCACAAAAATTCACATTCGAAGACGTGAATAAAAATCCAAAGAATTCGATTCCAAATCCATCAAAGTGGAAATACCCTTGCGACTTAACAACCACGACTTATGACTTAACACAAGTCAATCACAAGAAATCAGCGGCTCAACACATGCGACTCCACGGCATACGACCTAAGAGATCAGCGACTTAAGAAATAGCATGCGGCCAAACTGCGCGACTTAAGAAGATAGCGGCAACGACTTAAGGAGCTAGCGGCATAAGTGAGTGACCTAAGTTGATACGACCTATAGCGGCAGGCGGAGCGACCGAACTGATGCAAGCGGCAAAACAGGCCGAGCGACCTAAAGAGATAGCGGCTTAAGGAGTAGCATGCGGCCTAACACGAAAGCGACCTAATGGTGCGAGCAGGTCGAGCGACCTAAGTGGTTGCGAGATAAAGCAGGCCGGGTGACCTAGTGGCTGCGACCTAACATGGCGCGACTTAGCAGCAAGCCGACAAGAAGCAGGTGCGACCTAATCATGGCGCGACCTAAGCATGGCGCGAGCCAAGCATGGCACGACCTAACAGGCAAAGCGACTTAATAGCCGAGCGACTAAAGGGGTTGCGACCTAAGGTAAGCCGACCTAACTGCAAGACGAGCGACCTATGGTTTGTGACCTAAGGTAGGCCGACCTAACTGCATACCGAGAGTCATGTGTGCAGGCCGAACGACCAAAGCAACAGAAATGCAAAAACTCTCTCAATTTGCAACCAATCGAGCACGGACGCTAGGGGATTACGCCCATCGGCTACCCTGTCCTGTTGGCTCCTCGATGCATCACCAAAAACGTGTTCAATCATCATAGTTAGGATTTTTAAAGATTTGAATCCAAAACACTAAAAATTGGGATTTTCACCAATTCAATCCAAACCAAGAGCAAATGCATATGAAAAAGCGTTAGGAATTCATACCCAACAATCAAAGATAGTTATAGACAATAATGTGAGATAAAAATCTCACCTTTACAAAAAATCAATGAAGAAGAAGCTTGAAAGCAAAGGAATAATCAACCACACTTCAATCTCAACACAAGAAGCTTGAATCAATGGCTTCTCTTTGAATTTTGAGTTAGATGTTGGATTTGCAAATGAACTAGGGCTTAGAGTTTTAATTTCCCATTCCTTCCTACATTTTTGATGAAGCTTGAGTGTTAGAAAATGAAAGTGCAGTTATGAAGGGAAGAGGGGGTTGAGCTAGAGTTAATAGTTTAGGCTAATGGGCTAAACCAAACCCAAAGCCCAAAGTGAAAAAGTGGCAAAATTCCATTAACTACAAACATATCAAAGTTTATACTCAAATAGATTGCAAATGGTGTTTTGGACTCAATGGAAGTAGTCCCGAGTCCTAATTCGACCGTATGCAAAAAGTAACTATTCAGACTAAAATTCGACTAACGATAAAATATTAAAATAAAATATTTAAATATTCAATCGTAAAATATGCGGGTTGTTACATAGACCATATAAAGCTTTTTTAAGTTTGTAAGCATGATTTGGTAATTTATCATTTTCAAAAAGTGGTGGTTGTTCAACATATACTTCTTCTTTTACAAATCCGTTTAAAAAGGCACTTTTAACACCCATTTGAAATAATTTGAAATTATTATGATTTGCGAAAGCAAGTAGAATCCTAATGGCTTCTAATCTTGCTACGGGAACAAAGGTTTCATCAAAATCTATTCCATTTCTTGACAATAACCTTGAGCGACTAATCGAGCTTTATTTCTAACTACCTCTCCTTGTTCATTCATTTTATTTTTATAAACCCATTTAGTTCCAATTATAGTTTTATTTTCAGGTCTAGGAACAAGTTCCCAAACACCATTTCTAGTAAACTTATTTAATTCTTCCTGCATAGCCAAAATCCATGAATCATCAGTTGATGCTTCTTTTGGATTTTTGGGTTCAATAGTTGATATAAAAGCTACATTACTCATTTGACTTAGTTGATTTCTAATTTTAACAATAGATTGCATATCTCCTAGTATATTTCCTATAGGATGATGTTTTACCAGTTTAGGCCTTTTTAATAGGATGATTAATTTCAATATTAGTTTCAATTGATTCTTGATTTTGAGTGATTAAGTCCTCTTCATCATTTGTATCTTCAAAATTTTTGAAATTTTCGTCAAATGAAACATGCATTGTTTCTCCAATGGTGTTAGTTTATAAATTAAACACTCTGTATGCTTTGCTTCTATTAGAGTATCCGATAAAGATTTCTTCGTCGGATTTAAGATCAAATTATCCAAATTATCTTTTGTATTTAAAATAAAGCATTTACTTTCAAAAATTCTGAAATAAGATACCTTAGGTTTCTTTGAATAATGAAGTTCATAAGATGTCTTATCAGTAAAGGTCTAACTAAAATTCTATTTAAAATATAACAGGTGGTAGCAACTGCTTCTGCCCAAAAATTCTTTGGTAAATTACTATCTGAAAGCATAGTTCTCGCACACTCTTGAATCGACCTATTTTTACGTTCTACTACTCCGTTTTGTTGTGGAGTTCTTGTAAATGAAAAATTATGAGCTATTCCCTTTTTATTGCAGAATTCCTCAAACTTTACATTTTCAAATTCACCACCGTGATCACTTCGAATAGTTATACTTTTTAGAGAAAATTAATTTTGAATTCTTTTTGAAAAGGTCTTAAAACATTCAAAAGTACTACTTTTATGTTTAAAAAATATTGTCCATGTAAATCTAAAATAATCATCTACAACTACAAAAACATATTTACTATAATTTATTGACAGAATTTGAGATGGACCAAATAAATCAAGATGAAGTAATTCAAGAGGTTTTGAAGTTGAAATCATAACTTTTAATTTAAAAGAACTTTTTCTAAGTTTTCCTAATTGATAAGCATCACATAGACTATCTACTTTAAAATTCATTTTAGGAAGCCCTCTTACTAGATCATGTTTTGACAATCTCGATAAGAGTTTGAAATTCAAATGCCCAAATCTCTTATGCCAAATCCAAGGGTCACTTGTATTTTCAATAGACACGGGTTATCATTTGAAACTTTCATACTAAGAATATAAATATTCTTTTTCCTGACTCCCTCAAATATAATGGTTGAATTATTATCTTCAATGTGACATTTATCTTTTTCGAATTTAATTTTATATCCTTTATCGCATAGTTGACTTATACTTAGTAGATTATGTTTCAGATTCTTAACTAGCAAAACATTAGTAATAGTAGGAGTTTTAGAATTACCGACTTTGCCGATGCTAATCATATATCCTTTTGAATTGTCTCCAAAATTAACCAGTCCTCCTTCTTTGTATATAATATCATTCTGTATATCTGGATTGCCCGTCGTGTGTCGTGTGTCTAGAACATCCACTATCAAGTATCCATTTGTTCTTTCTGATCTGCACAATTTGTCTGTTGTGGATTGATTCCTCAACAGCCATAAAGCATGATTCCTGCACATCAAATAATTTTGGTAGATAACTTGAATTTGAATATTGATTATATGCAGACCCATGAAACAATGATGATTTGAATATTTCTAAACTAGTATTAACAAATATAGCCATTTTGAAAAAATTTCAAAAATCAGATTATGAAACTTTGAAAACCTTGCTCTGATACCAATTGTGAAAATGCGGATTGCGGATCTTAAGGCTAGGATCAACACTAGAGGGGGGTGAATAGTGTTTATAAAGAATTACTAAATCGTTTTGAGCTTATGTTAATTCAAACACAGATGTGTGCAATATACAGACATAGACATGATCACAGAAATAAACACAGATGCAGAAATAAAATAAAAAGCAGTAAAGGGAAGAACACACCGGATTTTATACTGGTTCGGAGTTACCCTACATCCAGTCCCGCAATACAAGTACAAATTTCCTTTCAAAAGCAATCTTTACAATTACACCCTCGATTTCAAGGCTACGAGGTACACCCTTTAGAATCACAATCCTCTGGGTAGAGATACTTGATTTTCTGGGCTACAAGTTCACCCACTTGATTTTACGAGCAACAAGTTCGCCCAATTGATTTTTCAAGGCTACAATCACACCTTATCACGCTTGATTGATTTTCAAGACTACAATCACACCTTTTCTCACTAAGTTGATTACAAAAGCCCTATAACTCTGAATAGCACTGAGGATCTTGTTGAGATAGTGATAGAGAATCAAACTATGAATAATCGAGTTCAATTCAATATAGATTTCGGAAGAGTAATGATAAGAATTTCTATTAAGAAATGTGAAAGAAGAAGAGGAGTGAAAAACCAAAAAATCTGATGTAAAATTCGTTGAAACTGACCCATATTTATAGCAGAACAACTGTCATGTCCACTCGTTAAGAGCTATGGCGAATAGACACTTCTTTTGAAATTGGAATTTCAAACTCAACTGACACCATGTCGACGTGGTCACCATGAGTATGTCGACATTCCAAAGCATTTTTTGATGATTTGGTTTTCTTTGAAAATAACCTTTATCTTATATTAAAACTATTTTAAACTTTATAAATATACTTGACTGTAGTTAAAATTCATAAGTAAATATAGATAATAATATATATATATAATTTAACTATAATTTTATATTTAAATCTAAGTATAAATATTTTAAAAGTTAAATATATTATACTAAAATATAGTTTAAAATCAAGAGTAATTTGACTTTGAAATTAAAGATGATTTTGAGGCTAAAATTATTTAAAATTAGGATAGATGTTTTTGATGCTTTTAAAAGGAAGGTTCTGAAATCATTTTGAAAACAAGATATAATTTTGAAAGAAATCATTTTGAATAAAAGGTTAGCGGTTACAAAACAATGTTCCACTAGATTTTTTGCAGGTTCCATCCTACTTAGGGTTCCATCCCTTTAACAGGCTCGAAGTGGATTCCATTCTTCGAATAAATGGGATTTTAAGATTCTAGGAGTTTTAACAAAATTTTCTAATTAAAGAATAAATTACTTGAATTCTTAAACTCTTGATAATCTTGATACTCATGAGTCTTAAGTCTTGATATCTTGAATCTCTATACTGTACAGTCTTCATTCTTGGTACCTGCATGGTTAAATATTGCATATACATATATATCTAAACTTATAATGTTCGTATTTATATATTATAATCTATTCTAGGGTTGTTGTCATCAAAACCATCATCTCACGGACTAACAATTATAATATATGTTGTCGTAATGTGTGCATTAATTTATAATGAGATATAAAAGTTAATTGATAATTTAAAATGTGAACTTATTAGCAAAACATTGTGCAACGAATGGAAATGAAATAAGTTTAGTGTAATTAGAGTTGTTATAATAATTGTTTGTAAGGAATGAACTTACAAATATTATAAAAATGTATAATTGTGATAATTGTTGTTGTTACCAATTTAATTAATCAATTACAAATAAATGTCTATAAAATACTACATAAATATGAGTTAAGGTTAATGATGACCACTAATATATGATAACCATTTATACAGTCTGTTAGATTGAACTTGAAATAAATTAAAATTAAATGAAATTAAATGTTAGTTTAATGTGAATTAAGACAATAACGGAAATTTGTAAGGGTAATAGAATGAATAGAAATGTCAATTTTATTCACAAGGGTATAACTGGTGTATATAAAAGAATGGAACCATGGTGAATAAATTAGTTGGGATTTTGAATTATAATTAATGTGCTGAATTGACATAAATTCAATTTAGTTGAAATATAGTAATTTATACAAATAAAAGATGGAAATTTGAGGATATTAATGTAATGAAACATAAACCAAATGCTAGCTATATTACAGAATAATAATTCATTAAGTATAAAGATTTGAATCAAATAAAATCGATTTATTTGAATTAAACTTTAATAAATTGAATTTATTTCAGTTGAACTTGACGATGTAATTATTGAAATAATCAACACAGAAATTGAAATGTAAATTTACTTTAAATTATTATATATGTCTGGGAAATTAAAGTTGATGAGATTTGTTAGTTATTAAATTTGAAATGAAAAGTGATTTATTTAATTTAATAATTAATTTATTCAATTGATTTGAAAAATAGCCATTCTGACCACTGTCTTAGATTTCGACGAAACCAGTTTTATCAGGTCCGTAGCAGTGAATTATTATATGATTTCAAGTTTCGTAACGATCGGACTAGTCGTTGATCGTACGAGCTCGAAACGCCTAGAAATCAAATTAATTGAAATCAATTTAAAATATGCAGATTTTAACATAACTTCTTCATACGATGGCATTAGGACCTAAAACTTATTCCATTGAGTTTAAAATATTGGAAAACATCTATTTTGATATATGGAATGACCCATTTTCATTCCGGAGTCCGAACGGGCTTTTCGGGTCGTTTATCGTTCAACTTTCAAACCAATCTTGTCTGTTCTTTCTATTTTCAACCCTACCTATAAATAGCATGTTATATACCTTAGCTCCTCCTTATTTTGATTTATCTATACGTACATTTCCTCCTCATCTCCCCTTTCCAATGGAAGACAAACCAAAACAAAATTTCTAATTCCATTTCAAATCAAATACCAAATCGAAAATCAAACTCCTCAAAAAAATTCAGAAAAAATATGGAACCGAAGTTCTCAACAATAAAAATCTGCTTTCGGTGTCTGTTTTTCGAAATATGAAATGAGTCACCGGGAATTTATGGTCAAAGGTCGAAATTTCAAAACCCAAAGGCAAATTAGGGCAATCTGATTTTGGCTACAATCGACGAAATCAAATTCTGGGTTTTATGGAGATCTATGTCTAGAGTCGAACTGTGGTAGTCGCACCCCTTATCGTTGAGCGTGGCAATAAAAATTTCAAAATTAGGGTTAGAAAACCACGGTTTTGCGACGGTGGCATCGATCTTCGGAGGGGCCGCGGCAGGGCTGGGCGGTGGAGCTGGCGATCTCGCGGAGGGGGCTGGCTTAGTCGATAGTGCCCCCTAGCAGCGGCCACGGATCGGTCAAACTCTAGTGAAGATGGGTTTGACTGGGATCGAACGTGAGTTTGTGTGGAGGGAGATGGTGGCATGGACAGGCGGTATTGGGTAATTCCTTTATATATTTATTTTAAAATTTTAAATCCATATAACTTCTAATGCTAAAACTTTTACATACGAGGTCCAATTCATGGACGGTTCGTTCCATTGGGATCGTACTGAAATTCCGCATATTTTGACGTAGGTTTGGATGAATTTTGAGACTGTTTGAATTTTGGGTTTAAATTGGATTTAAAATCGATTTAAATTCAAAGGTGAGTGATTTAACCCACTCATAACTTCTAAAATTTCTTATGTTTGTTAAATTAAATTTATGATGTGATTGAAAATTTATTTATGATTGTTTGGTATATTTTCAATCATCATCTCAGTTTATTTGAATTTATTGGGATAAGTTAGTTATTTAATTTATTATTGAATATAATCTGCCACTTAAATACCTGTTATTGATTATCAGTTCTATATGGATATTTACTGATTGATTTGGATGTTGATTTTGATGGATATGTGACTGTTGACATTGGATGAATGGACGTTGTATTTTAAATCGTTATAAACTGCAAGTTCACTATGGGTTGAAATGATACATACCCGAATGATCTATAGATTAAGGAAAAATCGTTATGGGTTGAAATGATAGACTCGAGCGATTTTATGGATTTTATATTGAATTCGAGATTGCGGTTTCAAATGATATACAACCGTAAAATTTAAATTGCGGATTGAAATGATAAATATCCGTATCACTTGACCCTAGGGTAGAGAATTATATACGGACACCGGATTGGTTAAATTAAATGATTTTAAAAACCATAAATTTTTTGAATTTAATTAAATGATATTTTAAAATAAAATTTGATTTATATAAATTTGAAGTATTATTGGAAAATTATGTTTTGCGTTGAAATGTAAATTGGTTTAAAGAAAAGAATTGCTTTATGAAATTTAATTGGAAGTTTAAAGTTAAACTTTTAAGTATAAATGAAATTCTATCGAAATTGAGTTATTGAACTTTTTGGGAATATAACTTTGGAATCTTTTGAAATTGGAGCAATTCGAATTGATATTTGAACATGGATTGAAAATGAGATGAAATTCAATAGTTTATTGAAACTTAAAATTTGAAGGTTTGGAATTTGGTTTCTTGATTTGGAAATTGAAATTGGTCCAAACGTGTTGAAATGAAATGAGTAGTTTAATTTGACATAAACTCCAAATTCATATTTTAATACAAATTGTTTTTAAAAATATATTATTTTAAAAATATCCAATTATTAAGATTTTCAAATTTATTAAACTATGTAACCAATATTAACTATATAAATTTTTTTGATCTATTTTAAACCAATTTAATTTATTTTAACTAATTAAACCATTTTAATTTATCTTAAATATAATTAATCTATTTAAAGCTATTTAATCTATTTTGATTGTATTTAATCTAATTTAAATATATTTTACTATTTGAAATCAATATAAAAATATTTTAACCTGTAATTAAACTATTTTAGAGTATTTTAACTATTTATGCTACTTAAACTAATTTCTAAGTTTCCAGACTCAGTGACATGGAAGAGTTTATATTCAATTCAATTGGTCTAAAAAGAGAATAAGGTTAAATGATGTTCTAACCTAAGTTGGAATTTAAAATGTTATAATAAATTAATACGATGATTTTGAACTAAGAATTTAACATGTTTTGGAAAATCGATTTTTTGGCAGAAATTGTGATTTTGGAAACAATACGATTTGAAAATGAATATGATTTGAAAGTGATATGGTTTGAGAATATGATATTTTGATATCAATGGCGAATTGACTTTTGAAATGTAAAAGAACCATCCGGTGTGCAATAAGCGATTGGTTGTTAAAGAGACCGGGATGGGATATTGTCATACTCTCTGCCAATATCGAAATCACTTTAACTACCGTGTACATGGTGGAGATTATAAAAATGAAGTAGGATGGTTTGGTGAACAATTTATGCATAAGGTATGACGTGACCCTGACTCCTGAGAGTCAGCTTAGATGTGACAAAAATCAGGAGCCATGTTGGACCAAGTGAGGTCATTCCTCCTATCAGACACATTTCTTCGATATTATATTCTGATTTTTGTGATTGTTGTGGTGGCCATCCCTCGATTTTTGATTTGGGAGTGTGTTTCGAGGTGGACGGTAGTAGCTGCTATGCGTCACCACCAGTCCGCAAATGGTATATCTACCCTGACATCTCCTCGTGTGCCGTGTTCACATGCCCTAGCGCGCTTTCGACGAGTTTGTTTTGTACCACACATATGGAGTGCCCTCTGATATCCCTCTGATTCACGGAGGAATTACGGTACTGTATAGGCTATGTGAATATATAAATATGTGTTAAGGGGGATATGGGTAATGCCTTAACGCTATTTTAATAGTTTACTTTACCATAGACATATTATAATAGCGTATTGTACTACATAGTAAATAGTTAACGGATCCTTAGGAGATGTGATGCAGCTCAAGCTAGAAAAGAAGGGATAAGTTGTACACGACTTATGTAAGAGAAGTTAAGCCGTCCACGACCTAAGAATGAAGGCTTGGATTGTTTCCGGGTTAAGGAAGGTCGGCAACGACCTAACAAGACACATGGGAAGGCAACACGATCTAAGCAAGCATTGGTGTTGGGTCGTGTACTGGTACTAGGACGGCTACGACCTAAGGAAAATGGAGTAAGTCATCTACGACCTAACAAATATACAGGAGCAAGGAGTTACCGACCCAAGTTAAGTCGCATACGACCTAACGAGCTCCGACCTAATGAAATACGATCTAGTGACTTACGAGTTAACAGACTTGTCCTAGGTCGGGTACGACCTAGTGATGAAGGACGAACTATTGTGCCGAGTTACGACCGAAGATAGGTCGCTCCGATATTTCATTGAAGACAGTCTCGAGCTACGACCTAAGTTAGGTCAGGGAAAACTTTAGGTCGCCAATTGTTTTGTGAGTCACTGTATGTTGCATATAAGTTGACTTGTATACTTGCTAAGTCATATGTTGTGTTGTGTTGTGTTTGTTAGTTAGGTCGGGCTATTTTAGGTCGATGACGACCTATGGTAAGTCGGCCGTGAATACTGTGTTGTAAATTTTGGGTCGCGGGTTTGTTGGGTCGTGAACGACCTAGGTGTTGTACAGTTTGTGATGTGAGATGTAAGTCTATAAATAGACAGGTGGTATCATTTGTAAAGTTGTTGATTTTTGAATAAAATTTCTTGTTGATTGCTGTGTGCTTTCTTCTAAAATTGGTAGTTGAGTGTAATCTCCTATCTCCACTTTCGGTTATTCGAGTGCGCTCGAATCAACGATTGTTGAAGCCGATTCGCGGAATCAAGTGCGCTTGATCAACGCTTGAAGAATTGAAGATCTTCTTTCACAGTATCGTGCGCGATCAACGTGTTAGAGATAGCTAGAATTCAGTATCTTCGGATCAACGAATTTGGGCATTTTGGTATTCATCAATCCACCGATTGCTACTTTCACCGATTGAAGTTTATTTTTGATTAATCCGCTGCGTCAGTTTTTGGTATCAGAGCTAGACTTAGCCAATCATAGCTAAGCCGAGACTTGGAGCCAATTTTTGAAGTTGAAGTTTGAAGTTGGAGTTCATCGTGTTCATCTTAAAGTTGCAACGAGTTTGAAGATTTTGATCCATTTCATTTTGGATCAAACTTGGAGAAGTGTTTGAATTTGAAGTTGCTTGGAGACCTTGAGCCGTGAGGTGTTTGAAGTATTGAGGCCGAGCTAGTGATTGGAGCCGTGCCTTGTTGTTGTTTGAGTTGAAGGGTTGAAGTAGGTGGCCGAGCCAAGTGCAGTTAAGCCGTGCTTTGTTGAGTTGAAACCGACCTATCCTTGAATCGTTGCTTATTGCCGAGCCGAGTCAAGTGATAGTTGAGCCAAGTTGAATTGAGCCGTGATTTGTTTGACTTGTGTTGCTAGTTTGAAGTGTTGAAGTTTTTGAGAAGTTTTCAATCATGCCACCTAGAAGAGCTAATCGTCATCAAAACGTTGAAGCTTTGTATAGAAGAGAAGAAGCCGAGCTTATGGAACAACGTATTAATGAGAAATTTGATGAAGGCATTGGAAAGTTAGAGAAGTTGATGAATGATTTGAATCAAACTCAAAGGAGGAGATCACCAAACTCGAACCATGGAGGAAACCGAGTTTCGCCATCGGTTACGGAAGCGAGGAGGGTATCACGGCATTCTTTTAGAGAGAGAAGAGAAACATCAATTTCGTCAAGGAGATATCACCATGACTATGGACAGGAAGAAAGAAGAACTCCACGAGAATTTGTAGAAGAGCCATATAGAGATGAAGAGAGACATAGTCGAGGAAGCATGCATGAACGAAGGGATGACAATGGTCGAGATCGATGTAGGCGTACTTTTGATTTTGATGAAGAGGGTGATAGAGCTAGCAGTCATTATCGAGATCGAGACCAAGTTCGAAATTCTTATCGAAATGTTGAAGATGATCGTCGATGGGAGTCGGGTATGAAGATGGAAATTCAGAGTTCAAGGGTGGAATGGTAGCTGAAGAATTTCTTGATTGGGTGTCAAATGTGGAGGAAATCTTTGATTTCAAGGAGATTCCGGAGAATCGTCGAGTGAAGTTGGTTGCTACTAGGTTGAGGGGGAGAGCTTTAGCATGGTGGCAGCAAACTAAACTTACGCGGGAAAGAATGGGAAAGTCAAAGATTGAATCATGGGAGAAGATGAAGAAGTTGATGAGAGCTACTTTCTTACCTTACAACTACCAATCACTTATGTACCAGAGGTTGCAGAATCTGAGGCAGGGGACGAAGTCTGTTAGTGATTATGCTGACGAATTTTACCAACTCATTGCCAGGAATGATATTATGGAAACGGAAGAACAGCTAACTGCTAGATTCATTGGGGGATTGAGAATGCAGATCCAAGATATGGTTAATATGTTTGATCCTAGATCAGTAGCAGAGGCACATCAGAAAGCGTTGGCTTGGGAGAAGCAGGGAAGACATGGAGGTGGTGTGTTTACTAATTCCAATAATCAAGTGAAGGGTGTTAGTGGGAGTTCTAACGCTCCTAAACCTGTCAGTAAGCCAGTGGTGAAGGAGGATGAGAAGGTGAAGGTTAGCAGTGGTTTCAAATGTTATAATTGTCAGGAGTTGGGTCACAAAAGCAATGAATGTCCGAAGCCGAAGAAGAGAGCAATGGTTGCTGAGATTGAGGATGATGGTGAGGAGGCAGAATGTTTAAATGCACCTTATGTTGAGGAGGAAGAAGAATTATCTGGAGATGAAGGTTGTAACCTTATGATGAGGAGGTCTTGTCTTACACCAAAGCAAGAGGAAGATTCTAGTTGGTCGAGAAGCGATATTTTCCAGTCGACATGCACTATTTTGGGAAAAGTTTGCAAGTTCGTTATTGATGCTGGGAGTTGTGACAATATTATCTCTACTGAAGCAGTAAGGAAGTTGAACTTGAAAACTGAGAAGCATCCTAAACCATACAAGCTAGCGTGGTTAAGGAAGGGAGGTGAAGTGAAGGTGTGTCGAAGGGCTTGTGTGAAATTTTCAATTGGGAAAAAGTACAAAAATGAAATTTGGTGTGACGTTGTAGACATGGATGTGTGTCATCTGTTGTTGGGAAGACCATGGCAGTTTGATAGAGCAGTGCAACATGATGGTCGTGCTAATAGTTACAGTTTCATGTTCGAAGGTACTAAAATCACTTTAGTTCCTAAGAAGCAACAACAGAAGGAAAGCAAGTTGGAGGAGATCGAAGAACTGAAAACTTTGCTATCTTTGAAGGAGTTTGTCAAGGAGGTTGAAGATGAGCCTGAAGTCTATTTGTTGATTGGACGAGAGAGTCATGAAGAGGTTGAAATTCCAGAAGAAGCAAAGCCAGTTTCGAAAGAATTTGAGGATGTATTTCCAGAAGAGTTGCCTAAGGAGTTACCGCCACTGAGGGACATTCAGCATCAAATTGATCTTGTTCCGGGAGCAGTTTTACCACATCGACCACATTATCGAATGAGTCCGAAGGAACATGAGGAGTTACGAAGGCAAGTGGAAGAGTTGTTAGAACAGGGATGTGTTCAGGAAAGCTTGAGTCCTTGTGCAGTACCAGCATTGTTGGTGCCGAAGAAGGATGGAACATGGAGAATGTGTACTGATAGTAGAGCTTTGAACAAGATTACTGTTCGTTACAGGTTTCCTATGCCGAGGTTGGATGACTTGCTAGATCAGTTGAGTGGGGCTACTATCTTTTCGAAGATTGATTTGAAGAGTGGTTATCATCAGATTCGAATTAGACTGGGAGACGAATGGAAGACCGCATTCAAGACGAGGGAAGGTTTATATGAATGGTTGGTTATGCCGTTTGGACTATCAAATGCACCTAGTACATTTATGAGGGTGATGAATCAAATTTTCCGACCGTACATTGGGAAGTTTGTTGTAGTTTACTTTGATGATATTCTAATCTATAGTGCGAGCACAGAGGAGCATGTAAAGCATTTGAGAAAGGTGTTAATTATTCTTCGTGAGGAACAATTTTATGCAGCTACGAAGAAATGTGTGTTCATGACTCGAAGTGTATTATTTATGGGATATGTTGTATCTGAGAAGGGAATCCAGGTAGACCAGAGTAAAGTTGAAGCTATTAGAAATTGGCCACAGCCGAGAACTATCACTGAAGTTAGAAGTTTTCATGGATTGGCATCATTCTACCGAAGGTTTATTCCTCACTTCAGTAGCGTGATGGCACCGGTTACTGATTGTATGAAAGGGAAGCAGTTTTCTTGGTCGAAGGAAGCGGGGGTTGCCTTTGAACGAACCAAAGAACTTTTGACGACAGCACCAATTCTTGTATTACCAGATTTTCAGTTGTTGTTTGAGCTACACACTGATGCATCAAAGGTTGGGATTGGAGGAGTGTTGAGTCAGAGTGGGAAGCCAGTTGCTTATTTCAGTGAAAAGCTATCAGGGGCAAAGATGAGATATAGTACATACGATGTTGAGTTTTATGCTGTTGTGCAAGCTGTTAAACATTGGAGGCATTATCTATTTCAGAAAGAGTTTGTTCTTTACACGGACCATGAAGCTTTGAAGCATTTACAGGGGCAGGATAAGATTTCAGCGAGACATGCATCATGGATTGCATATTTACAGCAATTTACCTTTGTTGTTAAGCACAAATCTAGGGTGACGAATCGTGTGGCTGATGCTTTGAGTAGGAGAAGTCATTTGTTGACAACATTGAAGATTGAAGTAACGGGATTCGAAGTATTGCCAGAATTGTTTGAGGAGGATCCTTACTTTGCAAAGTTTGTTGAGAAAGTTAAGGATGGAGATACTGATGAATTTATGTTGGTTGATGGATTCTTGTTTAAAGGAAATCGGTTATGTATTCCTGAGAGCAGTTTGAGAATGAAGATTATCAAAGAGTTGCACAAAGAAGGCCATGTGGGTAGAGATCGTACTTTGCAGTTAATTTCTCAATCTTATTTTTGGCCATCGATGAGGAAAGAGGTTGAAAAGTTTGTGGAGAGATGTCATATATGTCAGGTTTCGAAGGAAACAGCGACAAATGCGGGATTGTATATGCCGTTACCTGTACCATCTAAACCATGGGTTGATATCAGCATGGATTTCATTTTGGGTTTGCCGAGAACTCAAAGGGGAAATGATTCTATATTTGTTGTGGTGGATAGATTTTCGAAATGGCACATTTTATTGCTTATAAGAAGACGGCGGATGATGTTCGTGTTGCTCAGTTGTTCTTTAAAGAAATCTATCGTTTACATGGATTGCCAGAGTCTATTGTTTCGGTTAGGGATACCAGATTTTTAAGCCATTTTTGGTTAAGTTTGTGGAAGATGGTGGGAACAAAGCTGAAATTTAGTAGTGCTTATCATCCGCAAACAGATGGACAGACAGAAGTTGTTAACAGATCGTTGGGAAATTTGTTACGATGTTTGGTGAAGGATAATCTGAAGAGTTGGGACATGAAGTTATGCCAGGCAGAGTTTGCTCATAATCATGTAGTGAATCGTAGTACGGGATTCAGTCCATTTCAGATTGTATATTCAAATTTACCAAGGGGACCGTTGGACTTAACGGTAGTGCCACAACCGAAGGGGACGATTAAACGGGCTGTTGATTTTATTGAAGGATTGACGGAATGTCATAGGATCGTTCAAGAACGATTAGTGAAAGCAAATGAGAAGTATAAGCGAACTGCAGATTTGAAGCGACGAAATGTTGAATTTAATGAAGGTGATATGGTGTATGCTGTGTTAAAGAAGGATCGTTTTTCAGTGGGCGCTTATAACAAACTGAAAGCCAAAAAGATTGGTCCTGTGGAAGTTGTGAAACGGATTAACGACAATGCTTATAGGTTGAAGCTACCGGAGGATGTATACACTTCTGACATGTTGAATGTTAAGATCTTGTACCATATTATGGGGATGAGCAATCCGATGTGGAAGAATTTACAAATTCGAGGACGAATTTTTCTCAACCAGGGGAGGATGATGGAGCTCAAGCTAGAAAAGAAGGGATAAGTTGTACACGACTTATGGAAGAGAAGTTAAGCCGTCCACGACCTAAGAATGAAGGCTTGGATTGTTTCCGGGTTAAGGAAGGTCGGCAACGACCTAACAAGACACATGGGAAGGCAACACGATCTAAGCAAGCATTGGTGTTGGGTCGTGTACTGGTACTAGGACGACTACGACCTAAGGAAAATGGAGTAAGTCATCTACGGCCTAACAAATATACAGGAGCAAGGAGTTACCGACCCAAGTTAAGTCGCATACGACCTAACGAGCTCCGACCTAATGAAATACGATCTAGTGACTTACGAGTTAACAGACTTGTCTTAGGTCGGGTACGACCTAGTGATGAAGGACGAACTATTGTGCCGAGTTACAACCGAAGACGCTCCGATATTTCATTGAAGACAGTCTCGAGCTACGACCTAAGTTAGGTCGGGGAAAACTTTAGGTCGCCAATTGTTTTGTGAGTCACTGTATGTTGCATATAAGTTGAGTCGTATACTTGCTAAGTCGTGTGTTGTGTTGTGTTGTGTTGTGTTTGTTAGTTAGGTCGGGCTATTTTAGGTCGCTGACGACCTATGGTAAGTCGGCCGTGAATACTGTGTTGTAAATTTTGGGTCGCGGGTTTGTTGGGTCGTGAACGACCTAGGTGTTGTACAGTTTGTGATGTGAGATGTAAGCCTATAAATAGACAGGTGGTATCATTTGTAAAGTTGTTGATTTTTGAATAAAATTTCTTGTTGATTACTGTGTGCTTTCTTCTAAAATTGGTAGTTGAGTGTAATCTCCTATCTCCACTTTCGGTTATTCGAGTGCGCTCGAATCAACGATTGTTGAAGCCGATTCGCGGAATCAAGTGCGCTTGATCAACGCTTGAAGAATTGAAGATCTTCTTTCACGGTATCGTGCGCGATCAACGTGTTAGAGATAGCTAGAATTCGGTATCTTCGGATCAACGAATTTGGGCATTTTGGTATTCATCAATCCATTGATTGCTACTTTCACCGATTGAAGTTTATTTTTGATTAATCCGCTGCGTCAAGATGTGAATCTCGAACATCTCTTAAGTTACTACACTCACGTTAGACACTAGATAGGAGATGTCAAACCCTATAAACATCTCTAACGCCGTTCCATTCATATTTATTTCCATTGATTTAACTTACATAAGATCTTTTAGTTTCGACGCGAGTGTTTTGTCTTTTCAATTCGCTCGGGTCAGCTTGAGCATTTCGGGATTTGAAGATCTTATTTCTAGAGGACGAAGACGAAGATTGTATTATTATTATTTATTTTATTTCACTACATCATGTATTCCGCTGCATTATTTATTATTCTCTAGTATGTGTTACTCTGACATGTGTTGTATAAGTATAGTCAAATGCTTTTGTAAAACAACTTCATGCAATATTATTTGATTATAATATTTTGTCATTCCGCTGTGAGATTCTGTTTTTTTTTCTTTCTCTACTTTTTCTTATTCACCCCGATAATATTCTGCCCTTCTGTATGGTTTGAGTCTGATTTATGTGGTTTATCGTCGATTTAAACTGTCCAAAAAGGCAGGTCGTTACATTTGGTATCAAATCAAGGTTAGCGATAACCTTAGCTTTGTGGGGTCTGACTCTTTATTAATGGGGTAATAGTACCCTAAAATGAGTCGCTGATGTGTATATATATGAGAGAGCGTATTTGTTAGTGTTGTAAAAAGGATTTATATTGTGTTAATTTGTTCCGTTTTGTATTTATATATTCTGGTTGGTGCATAGGATGGTATGACATCGATTGGATTTCTAAACACTTAATTGGACAGACCGACACAATATTTGTTTTGAAATATAGGTAAATGAAATAATTTTACCTATTTATATTTTTATATATAAAATAATGATTTATAAATGATATATATTTGGTTGTAATATGTTGGTTGTTAGGTAGTGAAATTTATAAATATTGGTTGGAAATAAGATTTGAAAATAAAATAAATGAAAATTTGAAATTTAGAACTTAAGTTCCGAGGTTTTTGAAAATTTCTTTCGAATGATTTTGGAATATAATAATATTATTATTTAGAAGTAATTTCTAATATAAATATTTCAATATAATTTGAAAGAATTGTTTTAAAGAAATTTTGGAAAGAAATAAGTTCTGTAATCCTCTCTCTATCGCTGGGAAATAATTTTGATGATGAATGCACGCATCATCGACATTCATTTTCGAGTTTTAAAATAGGAATACCATTATAGTAGTTGTACTGCAGATTTATTTTGATAAACAAATATAAATTTCAAATTTCTTTAAATATAATTGGATATATAAGTTATGAGTATATACATTCATCTATTGCTTTTAAAAGATTGTAATGGAACTCGACATTTAGTTCTTAAATTTCTATAAATTAGAGATTTCAATTAATGTAATGGAATAAAATTTTAACTATTTAATAATTGGAAATTCTAAAGCTGAAAGTA
Source organism: Allium cepa (assembly GCA_030765085.1). Taxonomy (NCBI): domain Eukaryota; kingdom Viridiplantae; phylum Streptophyta; class Magnoliopsida; order Asparagales; family Amaryllidaceae; genus Allium; species Allium cepa. The sequence goes on from CM060931.1 coordinate 834,386,907, forward strand.
AGAAATTAAATGCTAATTTATAAATGAAATATACAAGGAACTTGAAATTTATGACTTGTAAACAAAAAGGATATGCAAATAAAAAAGAAATGATAACTATTGAACATCTACTGACTAAAACGAAAGAAGAAAAACATGTGTAACTTTCAATTGCATTCTTAAAGCATACACACACACACACACGCACGCACACCTTACCAAATATTAAAAGTTGTAATGTTTAATAAGAAAATGTAATAGAATATTATACAAGTAAAACTTAAAGTAATGAAAGTATTCAATGAAATTTTTTTACAAATAAAAATTTGATGTTGTAGTTGTTATAACCTTAAGTTATAATTGAAATGTTACTATAATAAAATGTGTTAGAAAGGAATTATTGTAAATAAGTAATTATAAACATAACTAAAATATTTTAAACTTAAGCAAATGAATTGATATGCTAAGTAATTGAATTGAGCATGAATACTATAAATAAATGAATTATACACTTAAGTAAATGTTGAAGTTATTTATAACAAAAAAATGGAATACTGTAAATGAAAGAATTATAAACTTAAATTAATGTTTGAAGCCATTGATAATTGACGGAAATGTGACACGACCCGCAGTTCCGTACCCCTTTGAATTGACAATATTCTCCATCAGTTCAACTGAAATTGGACGGAAATATATACCATTAGGGTTGAAGAAGAAAGAGGTAGGAAAAAAATAGAAAAACAACCTCAGAATCTCACAATCGCATCGGAATAAAATATAATATATAACAACATATTTTCATACAAAAGAATCTGTAACTGTTTAATACTTACAATCATCAGAGTACACAGTCATTATATCAAATCTGGATAGTTTAATAACTTGTCCTTACACAGTGGAATATACAAATCTACGAAAATACGCCCCATCATCCAGCTCATCTCCTGAGCTCCACAACATCCTATCCTGTATCTGTAATACTCGGTTTGACCCAAGCATTATAATAATATAACACCCGAGTCAATCTGCAAAACCAGCGTGAGAAAAAACATTCAATTGGATTATTAAAGTTTTCAAAATCCTTCGAAATCAAAGGTGTCTCATAAGACCACGCCACAGATAAACATGTCGGGTTTTTACCTTACGATAACCAAAACATTTCTTATCAAATCCTCTAATATTGTAGTAGCCTCTATATACAAATACTTACTCAAATAGCCGAAGTTGTTACGTTCATTAAATTCCAGCATAATATGTATACAAATAAGTCCGAAGGCACTTATTGGAGATTGGGTTACCATACAATGGTAGGGCTACTGGGGTACCGCCCGTCATAGTACGTGGTCTAGATCAACGTACCAAGGACTGCTCCCGATCCCCTACAACACAAGACTGGAGCTACCCCTTCCTAGGTAGTTCAAATAAGATCACGTCGCGGTTGGGATCAGAAACCACCCACTAAGCCGAGATCAAAAAGGGACATCTAGACATGGATGACCTTACCCTAATTGGTTTCTAGCCACTTAGCCTTGCAGCACCTCCCCTGTTTTAGCCATTCCTGGTTGATGAGGCTTGAGGCTATGCATTACCTTTTTAGAACACATTTTACTTAGAATGCTCATCGTCCTCCTGACGATGGTATGATAGCATTCGTCCATACAAGTTGTCTTGGGCCTAGACCAAGGTTTTAAATATCGGATTTCAGTCACGTTTTGTCTTGGAATTTTTACACAAGTTATCTCGTATCGGGGGAGATCTCGGACGAGATTAGTACATATCGGGTGTACATCTCGGATTGACATCCCGGGTCTTATAATGCATCTCAGGAATATCTCGGATGTACTTATGTGTCTATAATTGATGTATCAAAAATTCATCTAACGGTTATACTTATGTGTCTATAATTGATGTATCAAAAATTTATCTAACGGTTATAACTTTCTTAGTAAAAAACAAAAATAGTAACATACTTGATTTACATGGAAAAAGAAATATTTTTAGAAGAGTAGTACTTGATTAGCTTAATTGATTTGGTAATGTTTTAATAATATCCTTTTATTTGAACATAATAAAGATGTGAAACCTTTCGCCATGACTCATTAAGATAAAAAGTAAAGAATATGTTCAAGAAGTTAGTAAATTATAACTGAATTGAGTAGTATCTTTTGGATCAATATGAAAATAAAAAATATTATGCAAAATAAGAAAAATGTATAAATTCAGGTGAGATCTCGGATTGAGATTTTAATCCATATTTCGGGTGAGATTTGAATATCTCAGACGAGATGAGTGTCGAAGGAGATATGGAGGAGATTTGATGTCTCGTCTCGTTTAAGTGTGAAAAGGAGATCTCGGGCGATATATACGAGATTTAAAACCATGGTCTAGACAAACTGAATCACCGTCTTCATCATCTTCATGGTCTTTATTCGCAAACTTTCAAACTTGATCGAAGTGGTTTTCGGGTAATTAAACCTAATCCCGGTCTCTTCGAAATGACAGGACTTTGGAAAATATTGATAATTGGTTATTTAACTATCACATTAAGCAATCATTCACCCAATTGTTTTTATTCCCACTGAAAAACACCAAGTCCTTTAAAATTTAGCTTTTAACCAAATTAAATCATTTTATCCAAAATATACTTAAAACATTTAAATAAACTACTTCAATTATTTGCTCAAAATAATACTTATAAATTCTAAATAATTTCTCGGGTAAAAACTTTAGCCAAAAACTACATTTTAGATAAACTTTTATATAAGGTATAATATTTAATAGTTATCCTTTGCATCAAAATATTGAATTAACCTTTGAAAAATAATTTCTACTATAAATTAACTTGAATAAATATTTATTCAACAATTTTTAAACAAATAAATAATAATTTTCTAAAACACTCTTTCAAAACTACTTTTAAAACCTCTAATTTATACTTAAAAATCTCCATTGAAATAATATTGGCTTTCCAGGAAAAACATACTTTTCATTCCAATATTTCCCATCAATCATTTATAAATCCTTCTCGCAGTTTAATTTACGCCCCAAACCCATAAATTTACTTTTCCACACTTTTAAAAATAAACAACTATTTATTTTTAAACAAATCACCCTTTCCATATAAATTCCCGCCATGAATCTATACATTAAAATTTATCCACTGATAAATATTTCACTTTATTTGTATACCCCGTTTATAAATTCCATACCCTCATTTTCCTTTAAATCACAGTTTCCAAAATAATTAATCGATTTCCCAATCGATTCTTTGAATTAAATCCCTTTGAAAATTTATTTTGATTTACCCAAGTTTATTCCAAAATCCATTTTTTCCAGTTTTACTCCTTTATTATGATTTAAAACCTTATTTAAATCTGAAATATCATTTTCACCCTTTATTTCAAACTTCTCCTTTTATTTTTCTCCAACTCATTTTAAATCCTGAATTTTAAAAATATATTCATTCGTACTTACAAACAATATTGCTTAAGTCCTTATTTTAAAAATCCTCTTTTCACATTTATTCAAAATCCTTGTTTTTCCCATATCCCGGAATTTATTAATTAGGATTTAAAAATAAAATTATTTACCTTTTTATCGATTCCTTTCTTTTTAAGTCTTTCCATTTTTACTATAAATTTCTTACTGTAAACTTTTCCCTTTTATTTCCATTGTTTTAAAATTCGGCATTTATATTTTTAAAATGCCACAATATCCAGCAATATTTTAACATCAATTGAATAAATTTTCCAACATGATATAACAGATTATTCAACATTTCATATACTGAATATGAAAATAAAATCCAACATTTTTAAGGAGTCTAATTGGATCCTTCCAACCTATTTCCCTACATCCACATATGTTAGTCAACAAATGAAATACCAATCCCACTTCAAGGTGGGATATCACGGTATATAGGGTCATCCGCTATTATGTGGGGCACGTAGGGTCTCATTCGCTATATGATGCGGGAAATCAATCACTCCAATATGTGTGTGTCTATATATATACCACTATATATAATATCACAACCAGACTGATAAAAAATTATCAATCCAAGCAATCAATCCAATAATTTTAATTTAATTATTTAAATTAGCTAGTAATCCAATTTGAGTGCGATTAACTCACCTTTGATTTTTGTTTTGTTGTCTGACCCAAACCGGCTTGCCTCTCTACTATTTTTGACCTTGTATAAACATTGTATGGTTTTATTAATCATTTGAAATACTCTAAAAATAAATTATCATTTAATAAATTTGATTAACAAATTTTCCTTTAAAACCATACATTTATAAAAATTTATTTATATGGATTCAAAAATATAATTTTTAGGTAACCTCTTCAACATTTAAATCCCTCTATATTTTCAAAACCATATCTATAAATATTCTTCTGTTTGTCTATACATATATATATTTTAAATTAGAATAAGTTTTTATATGTATATTTATATTTTAAAACCACAGTAAGTTCCAGTATCCCTTTTTTTCCTTTAACCTATATATATATATAGATTTTGAAAATTAGCAGTACTTAAAAAATATGTATATATCTATATTTTTTTTCTGTTACAATATATATATATATATATATATCCTGTTTAAACGTTATATATATATATATATTCATTTCCAAATTAAAACCTGACCTTACTGCAAATATTCTTTCCCAAAACTTTAGTTGTATATGTATATATACTTTATTACATTAAATAAATTAAAAATGAAGTCAGCTATACCTCGCCTCCTTCGACAAGCTCACCCATGCTCTACCCTGCCACGAATGGCCCTACCAACGATGAAGCCTTGCCGCCCGACATCCACTGCGACCTATCGCCCCTCATCCTTAAAACCGTCATGCGCCTTGCTTCGATCGATACTCCGTTCAAGCTGAATCCGATCGCCAGCCCCCTCACAAAGCCGAACAGCAACCCAAACAAAACTGCGCTAGGTCGACCCTCCTCCTCCAGCCCTCGCTTATGCGAATTGAAAACGATTGCCTAAGGCTGCGTTAGAACTAATATTGTTCGAGCCGTGGATTGGATTCATTATTCTTTTTTTCTTTTCGGGTTCGATTCGATTGACCTCGAGCTGACGATTCTCAATCGAGCAAGAGAAAGGGAAAGACATTCGATTTTGTAATAGATTAAAAGGAGGGAAGGAAAAGAATTTGCGGTCATTATCCTTTTTTTCCTTCTTTTGTTTTGATTCAAAAATTTTGAACCTGCTATCGCTTTTTAAAAGAAAAAAGGGAGGAACAAGAAGCGATGTTAGCATGCAAAATTGCTTCTGCATGTCGGCTTAGGTTTGTACATTGTTTTTATGAAAAGAATAAGTTGTTGTTGGGAAAAGGTTTGATATGAGAGAATTTTGATTGGTAAATAATATATATATATATATATATATATATATCTAAATGTTTAAATTTAAATTCAAATCGTCTCTCATTTTACGTAGCTAAAAATCTCGACCTCCAATCGATACGTGCCGCTAGGCATTTATAATGTTATATCTCTATTCCGAACGCAATGGAAAAGGTTTCGAGTACTAATTCGATCGTATGGAGAAGATAGCTTTTTGGATCCAGTTATTATATTGAATTTTTGATATAAATTTCAGCATGTTTACATCCTGTACGATCACATGATAACTTCAAACATTACGAATACCGAAATTCGATAATAATACACTATTACGGATCCAATGTAATTGGTTTCGTCAAAATCCGAGACTATGCCTCGGAAGGCTAATTTAAATGTCCATTTAAACGATGTATTTCTAAAACTGAACAAAACACTTTTAAATTCAATTTTAAAAGTTCTTTCATCTTCAGTATTATTAATATAAATTTTACAAGCCTTTAAAATATATTTAACAAGCATAAAACTAAAGATTCAATATTTTACCCGACTTCCAATTATTAAATACAATAATTTAATTATCAAATAAATAATGATATTGAAATTAAAGTTAAAACTAACCTTTCAAATAATTAAAATCAATTAAATATTCCAATTTCAAATATCTAATATTCCGGGTCGTCACATTCCTCCCCCTTAAAAGAATTTCGTCCCCAAATTTCTAGTTAAGAAGAATGGTCCGATCCCCGTTTCTATTTTCCCCAGAGCCAAACAGTTACCAATAACTTCCTAAAACAATCTTTTAATTAAAGACACATTATCACTCATACTAACTTCCCAAACTTATCCATTTAGTCCCAAATAATGTTATCCCCTCATTAATTCAAATTATAGTTTAAACCAAATTTTAAGCTATCAAAATTTCTTCAAAATTTTTCTAACTCCTTAAATTTTTCTAACTCCTTAAATTTTCGAAAAATTTCGTCAGCGTCTCCTTTGCATGGCAAGCTCGGAATAACTAGAAAATGCCTCCACGGCCCCCAATTTTCAAAAGAAAACAAAATGCAAAGTGGCTAGACCCGAAAATCATCAAATTTCATATGCCACTTTAAATACATACCTTTTTATCGGGGAATTCAAATTTATCTTCTGAAATCAAAACATCAATTTCCTTTTGCTTTTAAAACACCTGTATGTCCTACTTAGCAATAATGTCCAGTTCAGGAGTTCAAAATCATTTTATTCATTTCTTTTCAAAATTTTCGATATTTGTTTTACTTAAGCCTGTACGATGCACATATACCATCCGTATGCAATATCAAATCCGATCTCGCACTCGATCACACAATTTCACTTCCGAACTAGTATCGTCCACCCGACTCCCTAGTGCAGACTCAGATCTGGTTCCTTGATTAGAAACCATCATTCTATTTTCATAGCCATATACTATGACAGAGAATTTCCAGAATCAATCAAAAATCCATAATCAGGGTCCTCCGTCGAAAATCGAGTGAAAAATCCCAACTCGGATCAATATAACTATCTCGAAATTCTGTGCTCGAATCTAGATCAAATCATTATGCGAATAAAATAATATACGCACATCCCACGTATTTATCTCAATTGATTACTAACTATATCAATTCTCTTTTCATTCACATTTATTTTGATTTCCATTCACTTCTTCACAATTACTTAATTTTCGTTCAAATATTAATTTAGTATATATCCAATACCAAATTTTACTTAAGAATTTCACCTTTACTTTTCTTAAGTTCATTATAAATATTCTATACACTTTAATATTTATTTTCACTTCACCATTTAAGTTTTTATAACTATTTTCATTTACATTTCCAATTCTATTTGATTCAATTTATCCTCAAATTCTAAATATTGAATTTATTAGCTATCTTCCATTCATATCTGATCGATATCCTTATTTTAAATTAGTTTCATTTGCTAATTTCTTTCAAATTCCAATGAATTCTAATTCCCAGAACTTTTGTTCTTTTAGTCCAACCCGAACTAATTTTTCAATTTCACTTGAATTCAAGTTTCTTCATTTCACCTTTTTAATTGGTTTTCTTACCACTTTATTTTATTGTCACCCTTACTTTTATTTAACTTTTTTCAAGTTGAATTTTATCTAACAAATTTTCAAATTTTATAAGTTCCCAAACTCATTTATATTCCATAAATATTTTTAGTTAAACTCCCAGAGTTTAAACAATTTTCTTAAACATTCAAAATAAAATTTTGAAAACATATATACCCAAATCAAACTATTTCAAATCACACCCAATTTTGCAAACAAATCCCAATTTTAACATCTAGGTAGCAATTCCCCTCTTGGAAACTCGAAAATGAACACCGATGATGTCGAGATCATCATCGAAATTATTTTCCAGCGACCCAAAAGAGTCTAATGCTTTTATCTCTTCAAAAACATTTTCCAGTTATTTTTAATTCCAAATTCCACTAGATTTCATCTCCAATTCAAAAATATTTTCGAATGATATCACTATTATCCCTTCAAAACCATTGTAAATCATTTCCAAACTCTAAGGAAATTAAATCTCCCAAATTTTCAAACTTCAAAACCTTCCAATCTTTATTCAAATATTCTATGGAATTTCAAGTTATAAATCCCTTTTATAATTCACATTTACCAATTCCATTCCGTTATATGAATTTATTTCTCATAACTTTTGTTATAATTTCAATTCCTTATTCAGTTACCACAACACAATGATAATAAATTTGGTATTATCACTTCCTAAAAGCCAAGCAACCATATATATACTATAATAATTTATGAAAATTATTTCTTTTATATACAAAAATAACTTTGGGCAAAATTATTTCATTCATCCTATTGAAAATAATACCGTGTCGAATTGTTCTATACAAGTGTAAAGATATCCTTATCAATAATGTTAATTAGTCGTATTGACCAAAATCCATAAACCACTCGACAAACCAATCAACACAATATAAAAAAAATTCATATTCACTAACAAATACGTGTTCATATCTATTAATACACTCAAATTCATTCTACGGCACTACTGGCTCTATCTCTAATGAGTAATCCCCCCTAGGGCCAAGTTTCTCGCTTAACCTTCAGCTATGATACCAAGTGACACGACCCGTTGTTCCGTACTCCTTTGAGTCAACAATATTCTCCATCAGTTTAACTCAAATTGGATGGAAATATGAACCACTAGGGTTGAAGAAGAAAGAGGTAGAAGAAGAAATAGAAAAACAACATCAGAATCTCACAATCGCAGCGGAATAAAATATAATATATAACAACCGATTTTCATACAAAAGAATCTGTAACTGTTTAATACTTACAATCATCAGAGTATACAATCATTATATCAAATCTGGACAGTTTAATAACTTGTCCTTACAGAGCAGAATATACAAATCTACAAAAATACGCCTCATCATCCAACTCGTCTCCTGAGCTCCACACCATCCGATCCTGTATCTGTAATACTCGGTCTGACCCGAGCATTATAATAAAATAACACACGAGTCAGTCTGGAAACCCAGTGTGAGAAAACACACTCAATTAGATTATTAAAATTTTCAAAATCCTTTAAAATCAAAGGTAACTCGTAAGACCACACCACAAATAAACATGTCGGGTTTTTACCTTACGATAACCAAAACAATTCTTATCAAATCCTCTGATATTATAGTAGTGTCTATATACAAATACTTATTCAAATTGCCGAAATTGTTACATTCATTAAATTCCAGCATAATAGGTATACAAAAAAGTCCGAAGGTACATATTGGAGATTGGATTTCCATACAATGGTAGGGATACTGGGGTACCGCCCGTCACAATACGTAGTCCAGATCAATGTACCGAGGAACACCCCTGATCCTCTATAACACAAGACCGGAGCTAACCCTTACTGGATAGTCCGAATAAGATCACTGCGTGGTTGGGATCAACAAACACCCACTAAGTCGAGATCAAAAAGGGACATCTAGACAGGGATGACCTTACCCTAATTGGTTGCTAGTCACTTAGCCTTGCTACACCTCCCCTGTTTTAGCCATTCCTGGTTGATGAGGCTTGAGGCTATGCGTTATCTTTTTAGAATAGTTTTACTTAGAATGCTTATCATCCTCCTGACGATGGTCTGATAGCATTTGTCCATACAAGTTGCCCAAGGTGTGGACAAACCGAATCTCCTTCTTCATCATCTACACTGTCTTCATTTGGAAATGTTTAAACCGGATCAAAGTGGTTTTCGGGTAATTAAACCCGATCCCGTTCTCTTCGAAACGATCAGCGCATTGGCAAATATTGATAGTCGGTTACTTAACTGTCACATTAAACAATCATACATCCAATTGTTTTTATTCCCATTGAAAAGCACCAAGTCCTTTAAAATTTAGCTTTTAACCAAATTAAATCAATTTATCCAAAATACACTTAAAACATTTAAATAAACTACTTCAATTACTTTACTCAAAATAATACTTATAAATTCTAAATAATTTCCCGAGTAAAACTTTAGCCAAAAACTACTTTTCAAAATAAACTTTTATATAAGTATAAATATTTAATAGTTATCCTTTGCATTAAAATATTGAATTAACCTTTGAAAAATAATTTCTGATATAAATTAACTTGAATAAATATTTACTTCAACAATTTTTAAACAACTAAATAATAATTTTCTAAAACACTTTTTCAAAACTACTTTTAAAACCTATAATTTGTACTTAAAAATCTCCTTTGAAATTATACTTGGCTTTTCAGGAAAACACATTTTCATTCCAATACAGCTCATCAATCATTTATAGATCCTTCCCGATTTATTCCCAGTTTAATTTACGTCCCAGACTTTTAAATCTACTTTTCCACACTTTTAAAAATAAACCACTATTCATTTTTAAACAAATCACCCTTTCCTTATTAATTCCCGCCGTGAATCTATACTTTAAAATTTATCCACGGATAAATATTTCACTTTATTTATAAATCCCGTTTATAAATTCCATACCCTCATTTTCCTTTAAATTACAGTTTCCAAAACACTTAATCGATTTCCATTCGATTCTCTGAATTAATTCCATTTAAAAATTCATTTTCATTTACCCAAGTTTATTCCAAAATCCATTTAATCCAGTTTTACTCCTTTATTACGATTTAAAACCTTATTTAAATCTGAAACATCATTTTAACCCCTTATTTCAAACTTCTCCTTTTATTTTTCTCCAACTCAATTTAAATCTTGAATTTGAAAAATATATTCATTCGTACTTACAAACAATATTGCTTTAGTCCATATTTTAAAAATCCTCTTTCCACACTTATTTAAAATCCTTGTTTTCCCCATTTCCTAAAATTTATTAATTAGGACTTAAAAATAAAACTATTTGCCTTTTTCCCGATTCCTTTCTTTTTAAGCCTTTCCATTTTTACCATAAATTTCTTACTTTAAACTTTTCCCTTTTATTTCCCTTTTTTTAAAATTCCACATTTATATTTTTAAAATGCCACAATATCCTGCAATATGTTAACATTAATTAAATAAATTTTCCAACACGATATCATAGATTATTCAACATTTCATATACTGAATATGAAAATAAAATCCAAAATTTTTTAGGAATACAATTGAATCCTCCAACCTGTTTCCTACATCCACAGATGTTAGTCAACAAATGAAATACCAATCCTGCTTCAAGGCGCGATATCGCGGTATATAGGGTCATCAGCTATTATGTGGGCCACATAGGGTCTCATCCGCTATATAATGCGGGAAATCAATCACTCCAATATATATATATACATATATATATATATAATATCACAACAATACTAATAATAAATTGTCAATTCAAAAAATCAATCCAATATTTAAATTTGACTATTTAACTTAACAAGTAGTCAAATTTGAGTGAGGTTAACTCACCTTTGATTTTTGTTTTGCGATCCGTCCCAAACCGGCTTGCCTCCCCACTATTTTTGACCTTATATGGACATTGTATGGTTTTATTAATCATTTGAAATACTCTAAAAATAAATTATTATTTAATAAATTTGATTAACTAATTTTCCTTTAAAACCATACACTTATAAAAATTTATTTATATGGATTCAAAAATCTATTTTTTAGGTAAACTCTTCAATATTCAAAATCCCCCTATATTTTCAAAACCATATCTATAAATATTCTTCCTTTTGTCTATATATATATGTGTGTGTTTGTGTGTGTGTGTGTGTATTTATTTATTATAAATTAGAATAGGAATGTGTATATATATTTATATTTTAAAACCAAATAGTAAGTTCCAGTATCCTCTTTTCCTTAACCTATATATATATATATAGATTTAAAAATTACAGTACTTAAAAAATATGTATACATCTGTAATTTTTTCTTTTTCAATATATATATATATATATGTCATGTTTAAACCTTATATATATATATTCATTTCCAAATTAAAACCTGACCTTACTGCAAATATTCTTTCCCAAAACTGTAGGTGTATATGTATATATACTTTATTAAATTAAATAAATTAAAAATGAAGTCAGCTATACCTCGCTGCCTTCGACAAGCTCACCCACGCACTACCCTGTCACGAATGGCCCTACCAACGAAAAAGCCTTGCCACCCAACATCCACTGCGATCGACCGCCCCTCATCCCCAAAACAATCGCGCGCCTTGCTTCGATCAATACTTCATACGAGATAAATCCGATCACCACCCCCTTCACAAATCCAAATAGCAACCCAAACAACACCACGCTAGGTCGATGACCCTCCTCCTCTAGCCCTCGCTCACGCGACTTGAAAATGATCGCCTAAGGCTGCGTTCGAACTAATATTGATCGAGTCGCGGATTTGATTTATTATTATTTTTTCCTTTCGGGTTCGAATTGACCTCGTGCTGATGATTCTCGATTGAGCAGGAGAAATGGAAAGACATTCGATTTCGTAATAGATTGAAAGGGCGGAAGGAAAAGAATTTGCGGCAGTTATCTTTTTTTCCTTCATTTGTTTTGATTTAAAAAGTTTGAACCTGCTATTGCTTTTTTTTTTGAAAATGGTACTTTATATAAAACAAATCATTGGGATAACAACATATCTCGTGCCAATAAACGTTCGAAAGAAAGTTTCGAACTTGTGACATCTTGCACCAAGCCGAATCAATTAACCACTTGGACAATGGTGCTTGTCAACCTGCTATTGCTTTGTAAAAGAGAAAAAGGGGAATAAGAAGCAATGCTAGCATGCAAAATTGCTTCTACGTGTCGGCTTAGGTTTGTACAGTGTTTTTTTGAGAAGCAAAAGCTCCCGTAGGAAAAAGGTTTGACATGAGAGAATTTTGACTGGTCAATATAATATATATTTCTAAATGTTTAAATTTAAATTCAAATCGTCTTTTTTTACGTAGCTAAAAATCTCAACGTCCTATCGATACGTGCCGCTAGGCATTTATAATGTTATATCCTTATTTCGAACGCAATGGAAAAGGTTTCGAGTCCTAATTCGATCGTATAGAGAAGATAGCTTTTTGGACCCAATTATTATATTGAATTTTCGATATAAATTTTAGCGCGTTTACATCATGTACGGTCACACGGTAACTCTAAACATTACGAATACTGAAACTCGATAATAATACACTATTACAGATACAATGGAACTGGTTTCGTCAAAATCCGAGACTGCGTCTTGGAAGGCCATTTTAAATGTCCATTTAAACGATATATTTCTAAAACTGAACAAAACACTTCTAAATTCAATTTTAAAGTACTATCATATTTTGTATTATTAATATAAGTTTTACAAGCCTTTAAATTATTTTTAACAAGCTTAAAACTGAAGATTCAATATTTTACCCAACTTCCAATTATAAAATTCAATTTTAAAAGTACTATCATCTTCAGTATTATTAATATAAATTTTACAAGTCTTTAAATCAGTTTTAACAAGCTTAAAACTGAAGATTCAATATTTTACCCAACTTCCAATTATTAAATTCAATAATTTAATTATCAAATAAATAGTGATATTTGAAATTCAAGTTAAAACAAGCCTTTCAAATATTTAAAATCAATTAAATATTCCGTTTCAAATATTTAAAATTTTGGGTCGTCACAAAATGAATGTAAATCAAAAGTAAGAACTTGATTATGAACTTATACACAAACGGGTATTCATATCTAATGAAATCAAGTGTATAAATTAATAAGTGAGGACTAAACTGCAATAAAATTTATGTGATACATAGGTAATGGATTCAGTGATTATTATCAAAAACTAAATAGAAATAACCTATGTGAGGGATGAATGTTAAGTGATGTGTAAATGAGTGTAAAGTAATAAAAAGTAGTAGGCATTGTATGAATAAATGCAGAAATAAACTTAAATATTATTTGAAATGTATTGTTTGTTTTGGTTATCGTTGTTTGGTCAAGGATCCTTTAAAATTGTTTGGATGTATGAATAATCTATTGAGTTCTTTTTAAGACTGTTGAGTAAATGGTATATTTATGTGATTTAAAGTGTCTTCACCTAAACAAACTATTTGTTTTGGTTAATATGGATGGATAACTGATTTGTATTGATTTCATATGATGATTATATGCGGTGGTTGCAAGTGATTGTTGTTTTATATTGATTTGTTCGTTAGTGGTCGAAACAACTTTAAGTATTTCATTTTATATAATTATTAACTCTTTTTGGATTATATAAGTAAAATACGGGTTATGGAAGCAATTGCTACTGGTTTTGGTTCCATAAAATAAGCGTTAATTGTCCGACAAATAGGTACGCTCTTGGCTTACGGTTTTATAGCACTATTATATTGTTTTTCCCGCTATTGGGATATATTATTTTGAAAATTTTGGGATACATATTGTTTTATTTATACAATTATTTCTCTGTAACGACCCGGAATTTTGGATATTTAAAATAGGATATTTAATTGGTTTTAAATATTCAAAAGAGTAATTTTAGCTTGAATTTCAAATATCACCATTTAGTGGATAATTTAGTTTTGAATTAAACTATTGGAAATTGGGTAAAATATGAAATCTGGGATTTTTAGCTTGTTAAATATAATTTGAAGGCTTATGAAATTTATATTAATAGTTTTGAAGATAATATAATCTTTTAAAATAAAATTTGGGAGTGCTTTGTTAAGTTTTGAAATTTTATCGTTTAAATTGATATTTAAAAATAGCCTTCCGAGGCATTGCCTCGGATTTCGACGAAACCAGTTCCATTGGATCCGTAATATTATATTATTATAGGATTTCAATTTTCGTAATGTTTGGAGTTGTTGTGTGAGCGTACGATATATAAACGCGTTGAAATTTATATCGAAAATTTAATATAAAAATTGAGTCAAAAGAGCCATCATCTCCATACGATCGAATTAGGACTCGAAATCTTTTCCATTGCATTCGAAATAAGGGCATAACATTATAAACGCCTAGCGGCATGCCTTGACAGGAGGTCAAGTTTTTAAGTTGCATTTATAGGAACGGTTTGAATTTGAATTTAAATTGAATATTTATTTTAGTTAACTACAGTTGAAATTATTTCACATCAGAACTCTGTAGCCTACTTTTGCACGCTTCCCTCTTTTCAAAACATCACGTTTCTTTCATTTCAAACAGCCGCACATTTCTCAAAAAAAGAAGAAGAAGAAAATAGAACCCCTCTCTGATTCAGTTCAAAGAAAACAGAAAATAAATCAAATGGCCGAAGCCCTTCTTCTCAATCAAACGCATTCCTAAAAATTTCAAATTCACTCAGCAAGTCAAATTCGGCCGATGTCGATAGAAGAAATCACGAGCAAGCGCGCATGAATTTAGGGTCTCACGTGTTTGCGGTGTCGAGCTTGGCGCATCGCGCGTTGCGATTTGGAGTTGTGGCGATATCACGTTGGTTTCGAAGATGATGGGGGTTGTAGTCGGCGACTTCGAGGCAAGGCTGGAGTTCGTGAGAAGTGGGGGCTCATATTGTTGGCGCGCGTGGATTTAGGCCTGCAGTGTTTCGCAATTTCGAGGTCGCGATCGATAGGTAGGAGGCGACTTGATCGGGGCTAGGATTTCGTTCAATATGCAGCAGGTAATATTGATTTATTTATTTATTCATTTACTTTTCAATAAAAAGAAATATAGGTATGCAGTAATATATATATATGTAAAAGCCATTTTGTTTTAATTTATATACAGTAAGGAAATGTTAATGTAACTATAAATATATAAATAGGATTTTGAAAATAAATGTTTTAAATATTAAAGAATTTATAATTAGAATTTTTAAAACCTATATAGATTATTTTGAAATTGAAATAAATAATATATATACACATGCACATTTCAATACTAAGACAAATTTTTAAGGTGACTTATTTTGCTTAATTACTTTTTTTAAAATTTATTTTTGTCACTAAAAATAATTTATTGAAGGAAAATCAGTTTTATATTTAAATTTTTAGTTAAATAAATTTATTAAAAGAAATTAGTTTAAAACTAATTATTAGTTAAGTCAAATTTTAAAATGAAATTGAATATTCGATTATTTCGAATGTTAATAAATGGTATAAATGTTTATACAAGGTTTAAAATCGTGGAAACAAGTCGAGATGGAAATGGGTTGCAAACAGCAAAATAAATGTTGAGTTAGTCTCACTTTTCCAGGTCGCTATTTAAATTTAAATGGTTAAATTTAAATAATTAGTTGGATGATTGAATTGATTTGTTGTGCTATATTATATAGCAGTATATAATATATATTGGAGTTATTGATTCCCATATTATATAGTGGATGAGACTATTATGCGTCGTATAATAGCGGATGATATTATATTAATCCCATATACCGCGATATTCCACCTCGAAGTGGGATTGGTATCGTGACAACATTTGTGGATGCAGGGAAACAAGTTGGAGGGATCCAACTGGATTCCTTAAAAATTATTTAGGTTATTTAATATTCTGCGTTATGAATATTTGACATTCTGTGATGACTCGTATTTGGAACATTGAATGCTATGGTTTGCTTAAACGTATTTTGGTTCACTAGGTTATCAAAATACATAGAATTGGATTTTCGAAAAGAAAATAAAAAAGTGAATTTTTATGTAAAATAATCATAGAGAACTTGAATGAATTTAAGAATGAATTTGAAAAAGTAAAAGTGATTTTAAAATTTTAATAAATAAATTCCATGTATGGGAAGAGGATTTTAAATAAATAGAAAGATAATGAATTTAAAACTTAAGTGTTATTATTTAAAAGAATAAAGCATTTATTTTAAATTTAAGATTTAAATGATTGGAAAAGATAAAGAAGGAATTTGGGGAAATCTACAATTGGTATTTTCTGTTAAAAGATTTTTAATCATAATGAAGTAATAAAATTAGAAGTTAATGGATTTTGAAATAAATAGAGTAAGTAAGGGAATTTATTTAAAGGTAAAGTAAATTAGAAATCAATTTGGGAATTGATTTAAGGGTGTAAAACCGAGATTTTTAAAAAGAGAAGTGAGACTTTGAAAATTTTAAACGGGGTTTAAAAAACAAAGCGATATATCAGTGGATATTTGAAGGAATAAATTCATGGTGGGAATTTATTATGGGAATGAGAAAATTTGTTTAAAAATAAATGGTGATTTATTTTTAAAGGATGTGGAAGAGAAGTATATTTCCCTGGATAGCCAAGTACGCTTTCAAATCAAATTTTATATATAAGTTAAAAAGTTTAATGTGGCGTTGAAAAGCATGTTTTAGAAAACTTATTATTTCTAAATGTTTAAATTCTAAAGTAAGTATTTTCTTTTAATCTATTATAGCAGTAGTTATTTAAAGGTGGCTTGGTATTATGTTTTAAAAGTTAGAAATTTAGTTTTATATTGTACAAAGTAGTTTTATTTTGAATATTCTTAAGTATATATTTTAAATAACTATTAAAGTAATTTTTAGTTTAAATGTTTTAAAGGATATTTTATAATAAAGTGTTTTTAATTATTTTAAAAATCTAAAGCTTTGTACATGTTGCTTTCAGTGGAAATTAATATTTGGTAATTTATTTCATGTGAAAAATGTGGTTTGAAACTGTTTTCGAAGGGGTTGAAAATGGAAATATATCTTCTGAAGATACTTTGAGATTTATAAATACTTCGGCGAAATCATCTTTGTTTGATGGATGTAGTGAATGATAATTGATAGTTAAATAACCGACTATCAATATTAGCCAATGCGTTGATCGTTTCGAAGAGACCGGGATCGAGATTTATTTCCTGAAACCACTTCGATCTGATTTGAACATTTTCGTGTGGAAAACTAGAGTTTGGATTCGAAGATGGAGTAGTGAAATGCAAGGGCTAGTCGCTACTAATCTTAAGGATGATTCCAAAATGGATGTAGTAAGAGTAGTGCCTTCGGTTCCGTTCGAACCGGGGACGGACTAGTATGGATGAATGCTTTCAGAACATTGTCAGGTGGGCGATGAGCATTTTAAGTGATATGTTCTAAAAGGTAACGCTTAGCTTCAAGCCTCATCAACCGAGAATGACTGAAAAACAGGAGTTATGCAGCAAGGCTAGGTGGGTAGCGCCCATTAGGGTGAGGTCATCCCTGTCTAGATGTCCCTTTTTATTCGGCTTAGTGGTGCGGTTACTGATCCCAATCGTGGGGTGATCTTACTCGGGATTATCCAATAAGGGGTAGTCCCGGTCTTGTGTTGCAGGGGATTGGGAGTAATTCTCGGTACGGTGATCTAGGCCACTTACTATGACAGATGGTACCCCAGTGCCTAGTCGTTAGTTGGAAATCCATTCTCCCTACGAGCCTTTTACGATTTTTGTTTGTATAACCCACTTTGTGGCTAGTAGCTGGAATTTAATAAATGTAACAATTTCAGCTATTTGAATAAGTATTTGTATATAGACCTTATTATAATATCAAAGGATTTTGATAAGAAAGTGTTTTGGCTATCGTAAGGTGAAAACCCGACATGTTTATTTATGGCATGGTCTTACGAGATGCTTTTGTTTTTCAAAGGATTTTTGGTACTTTAATAATCAATTTGAGTGTGATTTCTCGCGCTGGTTTTCCAGACTGACTCGGGTGTTATTTAACTATAATGCTCTAGTCAGACCGAGTAATATAGAATATATGATATAATGGTGTGGAGCTCAGGAGACGAGCTGGATGGCGATACGTACTTCCGTACTTGATTATTATTCCGTTGTGTATTCAGTTTTGAGGATAAGTTTATATGACTGTCCAGTTGTATGTTATTGATGTTGTTAAACTCTGCTGATGTATTCTGATGATGTAAGTATAAAACATATATAGTTTTCTTTTGTGTAAAGATCTGGTATTATCTATTATATTTTATTCTGCTGTGATTCTATTATTGTTTCTATTTTCTTGTTCTACCTCTTTCTTCTTTAATCCAAATGGTTCGTATTTCTGTTCATTTCGAGTTGATTGATGGAAAATAGTGTCGACTAAAGGGGTACGGGTTTGCGGGCTGTTACAGTTGGTATCAGAGTTGAAGGTTAAGCGGGAACCTTGCTCTGGTAGGGATTACTCATAGAATAGAGTATGTAATACTCTAGAATGAGTTTGAGTGTATTAATAAATGGAGCGCGTACTTGTTAGTGAATATAAAAATTGTTTTATATTGTGTTGATTTGTCGGTTGAGTGTTTATGGATTCTGGTCAATATGTGGGACGCCATGTCATGATAGGGGTTTCTAAACTCTTAAAAAAGATAAACCGACGCAGTATTATTTTAAATAGGGTAAATTAAATAATTTTACCCAAATTATTTTTGTATATAAGAGAAATATTTTTTCGTAAATTATTATAGTTATATATTGGTTGCTTGGATGTTAGGAATGATAATTATTATCATTGTTGTATGGAAATTGAACTAGAAATTAAAAATAACCAAAGGTTAAGGGAAAAAATTCATTTATAGAATGAAATTTGAAATGTGAATTGTAAATGTGATTTATGATTTGAAAATAGAATTCCAGAGAAATATTTGGAAATAAATCGTGATGAAAGTTCCAGAATAATGTTTTGAATGGATTTCGAATTTGGAATTTTGGGAATTTTTTTTGAATTGGATTTGAACTCTGGAGAGTTTGGAATATTTAAAGGGATTTTAAAATGATAAAGCATTGAAATCTTTTCAGTCGCTGGGAAATAATTCCGACGATGATCGCGTTCATTTTCGAGTTTCCAAGAGGGTGATTGCTACCAGGATGTTTTGGATTAATGTTTGTTTGCGAAATTTGGTTTGATTTTGAAAATGGAAAGGAATAGTTTGATTTATATATATATATATATATATATATATATATATTCAAAATTGAATTTGGAACATTTTAGTAATGGTTTAAACTCTGGAAGCTTATTAAAAATATTTATGGAATGGTAAATAAGTTTGGAGACTTAAAAAAAATTTGAAAATTTGTTTAGAATAGAAAATTCAACTTGGAGAAGGGTTAAAAATTTGAAGTAAGTAAGAAAATGAAAATAAGTTAGAATGCAAGCCAATTAATTTACGTGAGTTATAAAGATTTTAAATCATAATTAAGAATTAAATGCACTTATGCTAAGTTTAATATTTAGTTGAATTTGAATTAAACTGAAAATAAAATTTAGTTGTATTTGAATAAAGTTGGAATGGAATTGAATTAAAATGAATTCAGGGAGTTATTGATAATATAAAATGAAATAAAATTCTTACTTAAATAAATGGAAGTGAGTTGAATTGGAGTTTATGAAATAAAAATGCATGCTTGGCTAAATAAGTGTATAATCTTGAGTAAAAATAAAAATGAATATAGTCAAGCTTAAAATGGGTAGAAGTATGAAAAATATAAGTGTGAGACTTATAATAAAAAATGGTGAAGTAAAATAGTAAGCCAAAGTAAAATGGTTTTTGTATTTTGGAAATAAAATAGAAATCCAAAACTTGAATTACAAAAATAGAATTGAACTCTAGTAAAATAATGAAGTGATTTTTGAAGGTAAAAACTAAATATTGAATTGGAAGTGGGAGTAAACTAATTTGGAATAAATTAGAAATTGAATATGTTAATGAGATTTAATTTGGTTAAATTGAAGTTGAATTGTTAAATTGGATTGTTAATAAAAAAAAGATTTTTGACAAGAAGTTTGAGTCATAAAATTCTGCTTGAATTGTTAGTAAAGTAAATGTAAGAGGAAATGTTGTCAAATTGAATGGAATTGGATTAAAATAGAAATGATTTGGGTTGCAAATAAATCCAATTCAAGTGTAAGTGTGTTAAATATAAACTTGAATATTATTTTAACAAAACTAAAATGGATATACCATTAACTGAATATCATCGAAATTGCATAGAAGTGATTGTCGTTTGATGTAAACGAGATTTAAAAAATTCTATGAATTAGTGGAAGCAAACATAATTGAATTTTTGAATTAATTGATATGAATATGAGTTTGTTTGGAATTAAAAATGAATTGAAGGTAAATAAGTGAGTTGTACATCAATTAAAGTGAATGCAAGGGTAAGAAAAGCGAGTGAAAGCAATTGAATTGGTGATTGAAACCTTATTAATTACTTTTAAATGCCGTTTGGTAGGTAAGGCTTATGAAATCCATGTGTTAGCTACTGAAAATGAGTGAAATGTAAGTAAATTCCATATATATGACACTTGCATATTTAAATTGAGTAAGTACACATACCGGGAAGCCGTTCGGCCGGATTTTGGTCGCGCTAATTGCTAAATAATAAGCCGCTAGCTTTTCTAAATAAAATACGCCTACGCAATAAAAACAGAAAATATGAACTGTATTTGTTTTTCAGAACGGGTAGGCCGATGTATATATATTTATATCTCTTGTCAAATTGCAAAAGCTCCTCCGTACAAAGGAGACTTTGCCAAAATTTCTGAAAATTTTGGGAGTTAGAAATTTTTTGGAATACTTTTGCTAGCGACAAAACGATTTCAAATTAGAAATTGAAATAAATTAGTGGATGAAATTAATTTAAAATAATGATATGAATGAGTTACAAATGGAAGATAAAATTCAATATTCAGAGTTGAAGGTAAATTGAATTCATATGGAAATAGGAGAACCAATTTGAATAGAAGAAGATATAAACTAAAGTGGTGAAGTAAAAATAAATATAAGAAGAGTATAAAATACTTATATTGAACTTAAGAAAAAATGGTAGAATTCTTAAGAAATATGGGTGTCGGAAAAATATATTGAATAAGCATTTTGAGTGAAGATTTAATAAAAACGATAAGCATTGATAAGTGAATAGAAATCAAAATGAATGTGAATAAAAAGAGATTTGATATAGTTGATAATCAATTGAGATAAATATGTAGGATGTACGTATATTATTTTATTCGCATAGCAATTTGATCCAGATTCGAGCATAGAATTTCAAGATAGTTATATCAATCCGAGTTAGGATTTTTCACTCGATTTTCGACGGCGAACCCTGAGTATGCATTTTGATTAATTCTGGAAATTCTCTATCATAGTTATGACTATGCAAGGAGAATGACGGTTTCTGATCCAGAAACCAGATCTGAGTCCGCACTAGAAAGTCAGGTGGACGATACTAGTTCAGAAGTGAAATTGTGTGATCGAGCGAGTGATCAGATTTGATATTGCGTACGAATGATATAGGTACATCATACGTGCTTGGATGAATAAATATTAATTTTTTTTTAAAAGTGTATAAAATGATTTTGGAATCTGTAGTTGGATATGGTAAATTGGATATACAGGTATTAAAAAGCAAGTGGATAAATTGGGATTTTTGATTTCAGAAGATAAATTGAAATTTGCTCGGCAAAGGTATGTATTTAAATTTCTGTATGAAATTTGATTGGATTTTTTATCTAGCCACTTGGCTTTTGTTTTCTTTTGGAATTTGGGATCCCGTAGAGGCATTTTGTAGTTGTACCGAGCTAGCCGTGCAAAGGAGATGCTGGCGAAATTTTTCAGAAATTTAGAGAGTTAGAATTTTTTGAGAAAGTTTTGATAATTTAAATTTGGATTTAAATTTGAATTTGAATAAGTGGAATAGATAATGTTGTTGGAAACTATGGAAGGTTTTGGAAAGTTGGTTGAAGTAATAGTGGGTTTTTAATAAAGGATATGTTATGGCAAGTTGATAAAACTGTTTGGTTTTGGAAAATAGTAATGGGTAATGGATCGTTCTTCTTAACAAGTAATTTCGAGGACGAAATTCTTTTAAAGAGGAGGGAATGTGACGACCTGGAATTTTGGATATTTAAAATAGGAATATTTAATTGGTTTTAAATATTCAAAAGAGTAATTTTAGCTTGAATTTCAAATATCACCATTTACTAGATAATTTAATTTTGAATTAAACTATTGGAAATTGGGGAAAATATGAAATCTAGGATTTTTTAGCTTGTTAAAAATAATTTGAAGGCTTATGAAATTTATATTGATAGTTCTAAAGATAATAATCTTTTAAAATAGAATTTGGAGTGCTTTGTTAAGTTTTGAAATTTTATCGTTTAAATTGATATTTAAAAATAGCCCTCCGAGGCATAGTCTCAGATTTCGACGAAACTAGTTCTATTGGATCCGTAATATTGTATTATTATTATCGAATTTCAATTTTCATAATGTTTGAAGTTGTTATGTTAGCGTAGATATATAAACGCGCAGAAATTTATATCTAAAATTTAATACAGAAACCGGGTCCAAAAAGCTATCTTCTCCATACGATCGAATTAGGACTCGAAACCTTTTACATTGCGTTCGGAATAGGGGTATAACATTATAAACGCCTAGCGGCACGCCTCGATAGGAGGTCAAGTTTTTAAGTTGCATTTATCGAAACGGTTTGAATTTGAGTTTAAATTGAATATTTATATTAGTCAACTGCAGTTGAAATTATTTCACATCAGAGCTCTGTAGCCTTCTTTTGCACGCTTTCCTCTTTTCAAAACATCACGTTCCTTTTATTTTAAACAGCCGAACATTTCTGAAAATATTCTCTCCTACTAGAAATTTCAATCCAGTGTCAAACATGAATAAATGGTTCTAAATGTCAAAATTCCGAAAAGTGACAACATAAGAAATGTTCAATATGAAAATATCTTCCTACAAAAAAAAGAATCGTCAAAATCTAACAAACTATTCAAAAGTTATGATCATATTTGTACACCACTAGCAAAGTACAATGTATGAAATTATGCGAAGTTACCAATGTTGGCTGCCAGCATTTTCAGTAGGTGTCTTCTAAAATATAATAAATTTAGACCTTAGATAAAGTTGGGTGCAATTGGTTAATATTTATTTTGATGGGTTTCTAATGGAAATAGCTTTTAAGGCTACCTTATATCAAGCAATCATGAGAATAAGTTTTTGGTAATGAGGTTAGATAATTTGTGTTTCCATTAGGCATTATGTAATAAAGTCAGATGTAAGGATTAATTAAATCAGAGAAGCGACACCAAAAACCCGAAAACTTTATAAATTCAAAAATGTCATCTATGAGATGAAAATCTCATTTTTACCGTTCCAAATTCATCGAAACGAATACTATCAAAAAGTACAGACCAAAGTGATAAATCACAATCCCCGTCAAACTTATTACTAACCAAAACTTCTGCAGGACACGTTCGCATTTGGATATCATTCCCAAGAACTTGTATACATTTTTCTAATTGATACTTCTTTCATTTTTTTTAAGTTAGTTAATGATGCATAAATTATATGTAAAACACGCTGTCACGACCCGAAATCCGACGTTCGAAAATCGATATTCATACTTCACCTGTATTCGAACGCCGTAGATTCAAACGTCGAACTCCATTTCGGATGGAGCTTATAACACATTA